>OX637270.1:594349-1276849 GCA_951799465.1 Leptophobia aripa | reverse complement strand
ACTTTAACCTATATTTTGAAATCTTTTATTAGATAGTATATAACGTCTGCTTAAAGTTTAGTTTGAAATAAGACGTTTTTAACATATAGCCTAAATTATAAATATGCTTTATCGTCTCAAGTTTCAACAACCCAGTTTACAACTTAGAAAATATAACCTAGCACAAATTATTAAAAACGACCTGCATCACGATAATTATGAGTTAATCATTATAAGACCTCTTTTGAGGTCAGAAGGTTGCTAATAAAAAGTTTAATACAACCAAAGAGAATATTGTACAGTTTCAAATTTGTCGTATTTTCCAACATGATTCTCGCCACGTTCCGCAATCTAGATTCCCATTAACACTGGTCTAGATTATTTATTGAGATATATATTGAGCTGGAGATTAATTATCTGACTTTTATTACAATTTTATGTTCGATCTGCGCAACAAAGTGATCTTCGTGGATCATTAAAACAATTTACTGGCCGCAGCCGGGAATAGATTTTAAAACTTCACTGTGAACACAATACTTTTTGGTGTTTTCGTGTTTTGTTTTTTTTTGTTTAAATATACCTTCAATGTTTGAATTAAATATTTGTATATAGTTATTGCGAGTACCCAAGGTCCCGGGAATATTGTTGCTCATTCTTACTATTTTACATAAAACTAGCTGATCCTGGCAAACGTCGTTTTATATATATTACTTAAAAATAGGGGTTGGTGATAAAAGGGTAAAAATTTAGAGTTGTATGCATTTTTAATGCAACTTCATGAAAAAATCAACACAAAAAATTCCGACAAAAAATTAAAAATACAATTTTAAGGGTGAACAGTCCTTATCACTTAAGGGTATGAACATTAAAAGTTTGCCGATTCTCGGACCTACTGAATACGCATATAAAATTTGGTAAAAATCAGTCAAGCCGTTTCGGACGTATACGGTAACTAACATTATGACATGAAAATTTCAGACAAAGACATAATGTCAAATTCAAGGTATATCTTCAATGTCGGGTGCAGGTCATTGTGTTTGGATTTAAAACAAGACGATGATTTAAGACATGTATTACGTACATACAACAAAAATGACCTATTTGATCATTTAGTTAATAGTTGGAGTTTCGTTTTCTGATAGTCCATCCAGTTTAGTTCCACTCCGCTACAGGCAATATGAAGTTTTACAAAAGTAAAGTTGTATGCATACACTTAATCTAATACTGTATGTTGCAAACAGATCGTTCGGTAATATTCATAGTTCAATATATACAATCTATATATATAAAACTCTTCCGTTACTGAGTGACTGACAGACATCGCACAGCCTAAACTACTGGTAGTAAAAAGCTGAAATTTGGCACGTAGGTTCCTTGAGATGTGTGATGGAGCACTAAGAAAGGTTTTTTAGAAATTCAACCCCTAAAGGGGCAAAAAGAAGCGAAAACGTTGCTATGAAATTTTTTAATCCTTGGGTTTATTTACTTGAAATTTGGCATTAACACGTACATAGGCAAGTAAATAAGTTTGACATAATGTTTTTTGCAAACTAGACCCCCCAAGGAGGCGAAAAGGGGTAATTCTATATATAATTGTTATATATACTTCGTTCAAACGTCGCCACATATTGAACATTGTTACTACGTGTTAGACATTATGCCTACTTCTGTGAACTATGCAATCGTTATTAATAGAATATGAGTATTTACAATTCAGTTCGTTAATAGCACATTGAATTGACTTTTAGATTGAACCAGCCTCGACGTCTCCAAGCGTTGTCTCGCCTCGCGTTCTTCCAGTGGCTTTCAAAATGATTCATAGTTAATTTGAATATGTAAAAATATATTGTAACTGACAAGTTACAATATATACAGAAGACATTCTGTTTAAGGTTTATTCCTTGGTTTCGTCCGCGTGGAATTTTAAAAATCGGTTTATAAATTGGTAGAGTTCTACATTCTAAATTTACAAACATAAAAAAGAAAAGTCAATCAGATATTCATTCTTGATGTAATTTGAAAATACATCAAGAATGAATATATGAATATTAAATAAACTTTATGTACTTCGTTGTTGTTCTCATAGTTGTTCTTAGTAAACTGTACTAATTTATTTAATATGACAGTAAGTGCTAAGTAGTAAAGTAGACTTACATTAAAATTTCGCTCAGTGAGGCGCTAAATTAATATATTTTCTGTATTGTGACAAAATGCGATTTACTTCATGGTGATGAAGAATCTAAAAAACCAGTTGAACCGTGATCACCATTCTCACTTAAAAAGATCAAAAATGACTTCATTTTAATAACAAACATATGCACTGAGCAGTTTCCCATATTCTTCCCAATATACATTTATAATATATTCATGTATTTATATTCACTTTTGTAAAAAAAAATTATTGTAAATGATTGTCATGTGTTTAAGTTAAGTAATTTAAGTTATTTTTTTGTGTTTTGACTTACAATATTTTTTAACTATAGTGTTTTTCGAGGTGATTTCTTTATTTGCCGTGTGAGTGTGCCAAGTGCGAGTGTGTTTCTTTCTTTCTTACTCCACATACATAAACAGTTTTATTAAACCCCATAAGTATAAATAATACAATTTCATTAAAATAAAATGTACTTTCTATTAAGACATCGAAAAATCAATGAATTTGTCTTACCGAAGTACATAAAACACATAGTTATCTTAATAAATAAGTGGTAGTAACTAATAAAATAAATTTAATAATGTTACTAAAAAATGCTTATTGGATTTAGGATTATGATAGAAACAAGTGTTACGCGACGTAAAGCGAAGCCTCCTGAAATTGTCCCATTCCGTAAGTTTATTATAACCTGCTCGCGCTGAGATTCGATACTAAATTGGAATCACGTATACCTTATATAGGAGAGCTTTATTAAGATTGCCTGAGATATACGAAGTACATTTTATTATAACACAAACTTAATCCTATCGGTGTATATGTTAATTCGATAATTTAATAACAGTTATTGAAATGTTTCTTATCCGGAGGGCGAGTCTTAAGAATAAATATTGCTGATATTCATTGTTTCTTCTTAATGAATTGGTATAAGTGTATCTGATGACGTATAATGGGGTTATATTTTAAATATTTTTCGTGTTGCTATAAAATTGAAGATGCAAACTGTCTTTTTAAAAACAAGTATTCACAGACAACAGCTCATGAACAGTAATCGGGGAAGTAAAATTGCAATTTTATAAGAGCGGCCTTGAGGAGTCTTTTAATAAGAGGAGAGATAAATTAGCAGGAGGCACATCTAGAAAAATCACAACCATAGACAATCGCAAAAGACGTCTCGAGTTCTATGTCGAATTAATAAATTTCATGTAAGCAAAGATCACTATTAATTTTATACACATATAATATCACATCACATATAACTTAGTTATCTTTTAACAATTTTTAAACGCTCACAAAGAGTTTTCTAGTATCTTTTTATTTGTTTATCAATTACAAACAAATTGTTACAGTATGGTACATGGTACTACAGATAAACCATTAAATGCTTTTTCTGTAATTTTTTTTTTGACTATTACTCGAGTCGTGCCTTCGGCCACATTTGAAGGCATCGCATTAATAAGCCGGGGAAACAAACACTGACTCTCTCCATACACATTATTTGCGTATAGAGTTGAAGCAGTAATAGCTCAGCATCGGGATAGCTTATTTGAAAAGCCAATGCTCTTCGTAATTTAAATGTAACATTTAACAGAATTATACTTTAAATTTATAAAGAACAGCCATCGATTTTCTTTCACTTCTCATAGACAACTTACGAACGAGTTAAATACGATTCATATGTGTTTTATAAATACCTCCTTTATAATTGTTTGAGTTTGATTAGTTAATGCAATAATTTATTTGTTAACTGCATTATTTGACTACAAATTTAATTATAAATACAAATTTTAATGCGTTGAAAGCCGCAATGTTAATATAACGTTTTCATTTCAATACCATTCAATCAAGGTCTAACATGTCAGCAATCGATTAATCATCCCACACCGTACACAACACAAAGGCTTTGTTTGCTACACTACTGTATACGTTACAGTGGACGGCTTGTCTCATGAGCCTTTTATAAGCCTCTTCATAACACATTTCCATCCGTAAATGCCGGTGAATGTTGTTCCTTTTTCGAAAAGATGTTCTTTTTTTTAAATTGTTTTTTTTTTTTGCAAAAAAAAATCCCAAAAGAACAACTGTTCGTATTGCACTTTGCAAAGTAGTGGGAACTAATAAGAACTTTAGCTACGCTTTCGTTTGAGCTTAATTATAACTTTATGCGCTTATCAAGCGTTTTAAATGTTTGCCCTGTACAGTTAAATGTTTAAAATTCTTTAGCTTAGTTAAAACGTTTTACTTTTAAATATTGGTAAAAAAATCAAATTTTTTTTATTGTGAACACGTTTAAATAAAAATTTAAAAAAAAATACATTTGAAAGAAAAATTATCGTACTACAATAAAATAGAATATTTTACGCAAAACTTATAACGGATTGGAACGAGAATTAATAATATGGTATAATAACGTATACTAAGGCTTTACATTCATATCATATGTTGTCAGAAATTAATATTAACCGGCATATGTTAATTACATTTGTAATAAAATTATATAACTCTCGTTCGTTTTGACGATTTTGATTTTCAAATATATATGTTATGAAGAATATAGAAATTGTCTTAACCAGAACATACAACACACAAACATTGACTTCTCTATGTATTACCATGATAAAATGCATTGGCTCTAGCGCCAATTATATATAGTTTGCAATAGAAAAAGGCTTTCAAATCGCATGCTCAGAAAAATTGGTTAATAAAATATCTATAGTTCTCCCATAGAAGCTTTTTCATGTCAACTGTTTTTCAATGAGTGATAGATGAAAAGCACGACTTCCAATTGAAGTGGTTAAAAATTTGAGTGAACGATGGAACGTTGGTGAAATGTTTTAAATTGGGAAAGTCATATATTACAAAAGGCAATTGCAAACACGAAATGAGATGACATTAGAATTTTTTTTTCTTTAATTAAGCGCCGATGATCCAGTGCTTTTCTCCCTCAGAGTATACGGATCAGAGAAAGTAACAGTGCGGGAATAATGTGGGTTAGTATGGAATTGTTTTAAATAAATAATATGAATTTATATTTATTGATATATGTATCTAGTTGACGGACTGACGGCCTATAGTTGTTCTCTGCTAAAGACGCGGGGTTTTTTGCACACATTTTCTTGCCAAACGTTTTCAGTCTTTGGATTATTACAGTTCAGTTTTTCTAAAACTATTGGGATTGTAAGTTCCCCAGGGAACTTTAGCTTATTTGTTAAACATAAACCCTTTATATAAAAACACCAGCACTATTAAAGATTATACATCTTTACACCGTTAGGAAACCACTCATTATAGACACAAATTGAGTTCGACTCTAAATATTATTCAAAATATCGTAATTCCATTGAGTACCATAAAGTCGGTACTTAATATTAACGACTGCTATTTTAATGTTGCATTTATTCCATGCTAAAACATTGAGTCATTTTATGTTTTACTCCAACTAGGGATGCCATATATAATGGCCTGGACATGAAGGAACAAAGACTTTTTTTTTATTTTTATTTTAAAACTAGGTATTATTCAATACAATTATATCTTTTGGTTTGTATATGATATAATTAATTGGCAGTCCAGTCGGGAGCGCAATTAATTCATTTTTTTTATATAGAAGAGGGGGCAAACGAGCAGGAGGCACACTATAACCACATATTATTGTATCAGTTCTTTGCTATATGTAGAAAGTATATTTTTACTTCAAAAGGTAGTAGGCATCTGTGCTTCTGAATAACAACCGCTCTCATAACCGTCTCAGCTTGGTCGCGTACTAACAGGCGTAGAACCACTTAGATTTAAGACGATTCAAAAATTTTGTCTTTTATGTGTATAAACTATAAAGAAACGTTCCAAAAATGCATTAAAACTTAAATAAAAGTAATAACAACAATTGTTTAATCGTTAACCCATTTTCTATGAGAAACGATGAAAATTTTTAAAATGAAGAACAGATCAGGAACAGAACTATGGTAAATTGAAAAAGTTGTGGCGCAACGGGCAGCCGTGCAAAGTTTTCAAGTCTACGAAGCTAATAGCAAGAAATTGCGTTTATTAACAGCTTTGCCACTGACGGTCGCTTAGAAAGCGCAGCTTGTTGAGGATATCTTTATAATTATATCTGTTATCTGCTAATTGGACTTTATTGAACTTATGACATAACATTGTAGGGCAGGCTAATTTCAGCATATCTTTGCGTCTTAACTGCATTGCAGTAAAATCCTATATGGTACATATATTTTATTTAAACAATTGAACTCCGTAGGCAAAAAAAAACCGTAAATTCTTATATGTAGCTTTATTTTTGACATAGTAGTAGATGAAGCAATATTTTCGAGCCGAATTTTAAGATGATCGTTCAGATAAATTTAACGACTTTACATGACTATATATAATTTTATGATAACTACGCCAGGGTTATTTTACAACTTTGTCCCACATAAATTCCCTCTTAGGGTTATTACCTATAAAACTTACCGAACATTAGCGAGGGTGTGTCTCCGGCTCTTGAGGTATCTCCCGTGGTATTTCTGCAGCTCGCCGATACTTCCCTGTTCGGCCTGCATTTTGACGTAATGGAGCTGAGGGGGCGGCAGCTCGTCTCCAGTTTGACCAGAGGGCGAAGCGCCAGCAGCTGCGCTACGCTTTCTGGCCTTATTAGACTTTCGGGCTGCTGCTGAGATACATATCTTTACTGATGAAGGGCTTCCAAAACTACGCTTTTTGCTGGAGCTTCTTGAAGATGTAAAGGCAGTGTCTGTGCTGCTTCTTGTGCTTTTGTAGGAGGGGGTCAGAGTAGCGTCCGTGGCGTCTTCGAGAGGCCAGTCGGAATCGTCCTCTTCTTCTATACCGGGCAATGGGGATTGCTGTCCAAGTGGTCGGGGAGAGTTTACAATTGGCTCGGGAACGACTGAAAATAAAATAATAGGGTTAAAACATTACTTAGGAATAACTCCAGCGGTTTATGTCAAGTCTACTAATATTTAACAATTACAATTTACGGGTTAGTGTTGGGAATGCCCCGTTCCTCCCATATAAAAATAAAACATAAATATATGTTGTGTAGGTTTCTAGTATGTGTATGGAGCGTGTATGTGTGAATAAATCCGATTAAAACTATATACTGTGAAAGAGAAAAATACCTAGTATTTGAGTGGTCAAAACGCATAACAGTATATTTGTGCTTAGTCAATTAACGATAAAGATGTTTGAGTTTGTGTGAATAAGGTTGGTGTTTGCAAGTGTTCAGTTATAGTGTGTGGCAATTCGTTTTTATTTATATTACATATTTTCTATTCGAATACAAAATGAACGGAAATATATAAAACGAAGCAAGAGTATTAACTTTCCCAAAGATATTATGGAAAATCCCACTAACGCCATCCGGCAGCTCACAATAAGAGATCCTACAGAATAGTAATATGTATTGAAATTACGTATTCCGCGATGGTTGGACCCGACCTGGGTTAATGCTTAATTTCCACCTTTCTATCTTGTGGTTCAAGATAAATTGCTTTTTCTGTATATATATAAAGTTTTGTGTGCTTGAATCAAGATATTTGAAACGGTCACGTGACCACGTGCTCCAAAGCTTAACAGTGCTAAACGTACCACTTTGCGATAACGCGAAGTCATCATCAATCAATTGTAACCGTGTAAGCCTTTAATATTAAGTATTTTATTTAAATATATAATATATATAAATATACAAATAACTTGGAATAACGGGCAAGCGTCAAACTAAAGCAAATACTTTGTGTATTTGAATATTAAATAACAAAATAATGCCTTTTTACATTTATTCATGTATTTGATTTATTTACTGGTAAAATAAAAATCTTAATTTTACCTACAAAATTTCGTACATTAACTTTTATGTTAGCTATGAAATCTGAATTGTATATTGTACGGCTCTTTTGACAAACACTTGAGAAAGACACTTCTTTATAGTACTGTAGACCTAAAAAGGAATTAACTAATATTAATACTTATTCAAGAATAATTAAAAGGACCAGTCTGACTCTATTCCGGAATTTTATTTTATCATGGTAACGGAAATAAGCTGTTGCATTCAGGTGCAGCATATAAAACAATTTTTCAAATATACAGTGTAATAACGTTACTTGATTTACCGACAAATCCTCTAAACTAATATAGGCTTTCGTTGGTTAAGCTTGTATTCTATATAATGTTTTGTCCTCACTCTATTTATCGACCACTATTTATAACGCAAAAAACGCACAGTTCCTTCAGTGTCGTTAAATAGTGTTAACAATGCATTTTATAATTTTTCGGTATGAATAAAAAAAGATCTAGACTAACATAATTGCCAACTACTTCAACACTGACCCACTAAGCCGTTCGCGATAAGCAGTAATTAAATATAATATTGTCTTTGGTAATAGTCTTTAACGTTGTTTGTCTTTTCCCGGAGTCGTAATGTGATTAACTTTCTGAGCACTCTGAGAATAAACCGCTAATTGTATTCAGACTTAGCTTTAATTTGTAGCATTTAAATTATTGCTTTTTTAAAATTAATTAGTATGCCATGTATGTGTTCCGTTTTTTAAATAAATATTCTATTACATAATTAAATTGATGTATGATAAATAGTTCGTTAATTGTTTGTTCTCGTCAATATTAAGCACTATATATGCTTTATATACACTTATATAATATATTGACTTCATATTTTCTTTAATCTAATTGGTAGATCTAATCGGCTTCATCAAAAATTTAAAAATACGACTCATTCCCAAGCTTTATTCTCGTTAATAGTCCTTTACACTATAACAATCAATTTTTGCTTAATAAAGTTTATAAATATATATTAAAAAAACAAGTAGAACCTCGGTGCCAAGTTCAAAACTCTCTTTAATATGGTCAGGGTTTCGAAAACCTTTCCTTGTCAAAACATTTTTCGTTTTTTCAATGTGTCGTTAGAATTTGTCATTTACGCGTCGATAGACATTGACAAGAAATAAGTATTTTCTTGTTAGGATAAAGATTTTTCCCTTTAATACTGAAAACATCCTTGTGTTATAAAACATGATATTAGTTTATTGATATCGATCGTTCAATACTGTGTAATTTTAGAATTTTAATCAAACAAATCTTCTGTCATTTAATATTGGAATAGTTCAATCTACAAACTTTAAGCTTCTAGCCCATATACATATGAGAATGTTTTTTTATTAACTTTTTTTTTTTAAATTGTTTATAGTGATATAATGATCAGAGAAAGAAGAAGAAGAAACAAGAAATAAAGATAATAAAACAATATTAAATATATATTCATTTCTATAATCGGTAACCAGTTCTTAATTCATAGAAGAACTAGCTGCAATTCGCTAAAAGACTTTTTAATTGTCAAATTATTAGTCAAGATAAATAGCGAAAAAATAATTTTAGTTAGAAGTAAAAAGTTGATTGGCTCCAACATCGAGGCCCAAATCCATTGTAAGAGGATTATTTAAAATTGAATGAAAAATTCAAAAGGTTAAGTCGTTCGTTTGATTGTGGAAGTAACTGAATCTGTATTTTTTTATATTTAACGAAACATCATTATTTTAGGATCAAAATATATTTTTTTATTTTTTTTTTATAGAAGAGGGGGCAAACGAGCAGCAGGCCCACGATATAGGTGAAGTCGCCGCCCACAGACACTCACGCGGCTGGTAGCTCCTGAGTGCGTTGCCGGCCTTTATAGGAAAATTAGGAAATGGGGGGGGGTTTGGGAAGAGGACGGGGAGGGGAAAGGATAGGCCCCCGGAAGATCTCACTCACCGAACGAAACGCGAGTACAAAATGAACAAAGTCCAATTGTATCACTTTACGCCGGTTTTCTGTGAGAGAGTGGTATTTCACCGGCCGTGCCTGCCCATTCGGCTAAAACTCTAAGTAACAGCATGGCACTCCCACTCAAAAAAATGGAATGGATATTTAGAATGAGTCCGTAGAATATTCGCAACAAAAGATACCACACAGTACTTGTGGTTTAGTATAAATACGTTAACGAATGTACCCCAAACACTATGAATAACGAATTTAGATATTTTATGAGACAGGTAGACGTGCAGTCACTTAGAATTAAGTGCTAACCACGACACACCGCCGGGAAATTTACAGGTAAGTTGGCCAACAACTGTCCGAGAACTTTCCTCGTGAAAGAATAGCCAGGCTCTTTCAATACGCTATATACAATAAAAAAGGGTTATTTTGCTCAAGTCTTAAAAATCGCCGAGTTGCGCAATGTGTCAAGGTGATACGTCTGAAATATAGCCTTAGCTTATTATTTTTTATGGATCGTTTACTACTATTATTAAAGAGCTATGCTTAGCTTTTATGTAACATCGGAATGAGCTTGCGATGAGGTATAAAATTACTGTCAATATAAAGGCTTGCATCGTTATCGATCCGACCATAGTAAATATTGATACGCTGCCACAGTCTGCCTATTGTGGTGTGTCGCCAAATTGCTATGGGAGCTGGAAACTTTACACTTAGATTGCCAATAATGTTGTATGCAAATTGACCATTTAATGAAAATGGTCTCGACAGACACCGAGTAGCAGGTTAATTGTAGAATCATACACAAGGTTTATGTTTCACTATTGTTAGAGAGAGGAGACCCTAGTAAGATTAAAAGTCTAGTTTCTTACAAAAAACGTTTTTTTAATGTTAAATACATGATAAATAATTTTATATTTTGATTCATTTATATCTTTTCCACAAAGAATCGTTCTTATGTCTAGATCCTCGTTACCAAAAACCGGTCTGAGACGACCCACAACAAAGCTCAGCTGGTTAACTAAATGGAAATTAAATTAAATTTATGCCAATCAGAGCGTGGCGGTTTGTAATGACAGTTTAAAATCTCCGCGATAATGAACCAAAAAGCGGGTGATCGTCGATTCGTATATTATTTGCATTATTTTATTAACATCTGCATTACATTTGGATTTAATATATTTTAATGCAATTTTTGCTATCACGTAGCTCTATAAACTGGCATCTTGCCATGGTAATAGTGTCCGTTGTAATAGGCACACTAACACATTACGTTAATTTCAACCGTCCCTAAATAAGTCACTCGTAATTCAATATATCGAATTTAAAATAAAATATATTTAAATATTTCGCACCACCTTTGATCATTCTATTATGGAATTATCAATTTAACCGTTAGTATTAATAGAAACTTAAAATATATCTTCTTAATCAAATTCAGGAGTTGCGTATACGTTAATTTTATAACTCTGCGTTTTCAGCTGTTTTTCTTAATCAGTACTCTCTCTTCTCTCTCTTACATCGATAACTTATGTCAAGGTCAGCAGGGTGGCATCTGGAGTGAATGTCTCCGCTGGTTTCTATCTCTCCTCTCCCACTGTAGAGTTTTGAGGAAGACCAGATCAGGCCATTGGTGAGCGGCCGCGTCATCTTTTACTCCAGTATTGGTAACAACGATCACTTTTTCTCATTGTGCATTGTGTGACCGAAATATACATTGCCGACATATTGACAGTAAGTGAGTAAATCAGTAACATTATCTCTAAGTATAGCGAACAAATATTACTAGAAAAAAAACTAAAATACTTATATAATGCATTCTAACTATATATTCCGTTCAAAATACATGTGTGCAAAGTCGGGGCAGGCCAGTTATTAAATGTTCTAATTTTGAAATATCATCCTTAAACCTCATCGTAACCTCCTTGAAATTCATTAAACTCTGACGTCACCTTCTGTATAACGGCTTTTAATTAATCTAATAGAGTGTATCAAACTAAGCAAAAGCTTTGCTTACGTCTATTACAATCCGTTTTATAACATCAAACAGCTTTTAACGTTCAAGCTTTTATTATGAAATTTCATCAATAAACGCATAGTCATTGAGTTATCATTCCAATACTACATGTTTAAATGTATATGTGAATTTATATATGTATAAAAGTGGATATTGGAAAGCTCACCGCGCTTATAACTAAGCACATGAAACATGTGATAAATTCTTGTTTATTTCAATAAAGTTTTGTAAAAATGTATTATACGTTATATAACGTCAACTAGGTGGTATAACGCTGACAACAAACTGCAATAAAAATATTATAAAATCAATAATCTATAAGAAATTCAATTTTAAAGGCGAAAAGGAAAGTAATAACAACAATTCAAATTACAACATTCAGAAGAAAGATGCGAAAACAGGTATAGTAATTTGACATATAGGTAAATTAACTAGATTAACATATATATATATTAAAAACTGGTGAAAATATAACAAAATAATCTTTATACGAGCACATTTTTTTAGTTGACAGTATCTGCTAGTTACTATTTCTGCATGGAAGAGCAAAAATCCTTCCATTTAACTATCGCTATTTTCTTTGTCTGCCTTCAATCCAAACCCGCATAAAGTAAGTTCAGTATCAACCCTGAACTTTGATAATGTAACTTTTGCGTATATATATATATATATGTGTGTGTGTGTCGGAAATTCTTATGTATTTCTTACTTACTTTATTTGGCCCTGTTTTTATTTCTTATTAATATTTTATATCTATTATTGTTCTGTATGGGTTATATATATTTTTTAAACGTCGTAGATTTTTGGCATACAAATATGAAACTATTAAGCAGGTAAGCAAGTTAATACTTAATAAATTTTTTTTAAAATGAATCCGAAAAACATTTTTATAAGCACAATCTAAAAAGAGATGCTATTTTTATATATTAAGATTCTTTCTTATAACCGTGTTTTCATTTCTGTTCTTAACCCGAATTTTTTGTAATTAGTACGAAGAGACCAAACATGTAACACTATATTTACCTCGGAAAATGGAAAAAATGAAAATTTACCGTGTCAAGTGCACTTTCTACAGGTCTACTCTAGTCTCAGATATCAGATTTTGATTTGTTTCTACCGAACATACTATTTATGCTAAAACCTTTTAAATTAGTTTTAATTTTGTGTTTTTTTTTTTTTATTTCAATACATAAAATTTTATATTTTCGTTATATATTATAAACCTTTAATAAATATTACACTATTTCATGACAGTATAATATACAACAAATCATAATTTAAAAAAGCTTGCCTATAAGGGCTTCCAATTACGACATTTTTTTACGTTATCCTAATTAATTACACAACAATTCAATTAAAAAAAGTTTTTTTTGATAAATATTATTTAAATCGATGTCGAGAAGTTTATTATAAAATTATTATAATGTTTGACAAATGAGAATAATCATCAAAAAATCTTTAAAAGACAAGAAAATACCTTCCACTGATATGCAAATAAAAGCGAAAAAGGTCTTAACTATTTTTAACCTCTGAGAGCACAGAACCGCTATTTTCATAAATATACAAATTTCAAACACAAATAAGATTAGAAAGTACTTCAGCAAGTGGGTTAGTATTACTTATTATTTAAGGTTATGAATAAGCAGTTGTTATTGTTCAATTTCTTCTTTAGTTTCCGCTGTTTCATAGTGATTATCTGTATCGTAAGACAGCTCTATGAAATCCCTATAATACTTAATAATTTTAAATAATGTTACAACAAAATATTAATCAGGTAAATTGTATATCGCAGTGTGTTCTAATTTTAAATCCTGCTTAAGTTACACAGAGTATAAATATAGTAAAGATTTTTTTATGCACACACACATAGATCTCGACTCTGTGAATTTCGTCACAGACTGCATGGATGAAAATTATTCTATGGTATAAGTATATAAGCCCTTAACGGGATTTAGTTATTAAGTTCATCTAAGTGATTATCTGTCTAATTTGTGTTTGCAAATAAGTTAAAAAAGTGTAATATGCAATTCATTAAAAACTTATAAACACGGGAAATATTAATGAAAACTCGTTTTCCCTTTGAAGCTTAAATAGAGATTTCAAATTAATTAAATGAAGACAACATTGAAATTATTCAACTCGAACCTTTCAAAGACAAAGGTTAAGGGTAATCCAAGGTGAAGCCTATTTAGAATCCTCTAATAAACTGTGCTTTCTTAATATTAGCGATAAGTGTACACAGCTTAATAAATAGTTATTAAGCTTTTAATTACGCTCTTTACGATTTATAATACTCGATTTAGAAATTACATTTGTTCACTTTAGTAAGCGTACATTTAATGAATTCAAAAACAAAACGATTTAACGATTCTTAAAATATAATTTATTTATATACAATCACCAAATATTTATAATGCATGTATAACACAGAAACACAAATATTAAATATATATCCTTAGTGATACTTTAACATTCTTAATTTGTTTAACTATCCTGACAATTATTTATTTGTAAACAATTAAATATAACTCGTTGCAAAGAAGTTGCATACTGTTTAAGAGGAGAGCGACTGGCTTATCGCACATCTCTTTCAGATATAATAAATTATGATGACATACATATATTGTGAAAATATGTCAGTCCCCTTTCTTGTTACGTGTATATTGAAAGATAATCGTACATTGTATTTCTGTTATTGTATTGCTTCCTTATATAATTGGATAAAATACGAAATCATATAAAAATTATATTCATTTGATATGTAGGCGTTTTATGTGATTTAATAATTATCTGCATGCGAAGGTCATGATTCTAATACTTTTTACGGCAGTATTCTTCGTGAGATTCGTTCGCGAACTAGTCTACGTCAGCAAAGTGTTATTTCTGCACCAGAATGACACATTTTTGACAGGGTTGTAGTGTATAAAAATATAAGTATTGTAACATGTAACAAAGAACTAAGAGTATGTTTGTTTCAACCGAATTTTCCATTGTCTAACCACAATTTTAACTGCATTTTACTGTAGCCTTCCTTAGATATACATACATGAGAATCATTTCAATCCAATTATCACTAGCACTATAAACATTTTTTTCACATATTTAACACAATTGTATGTCCGCATCAAATGGTGAACAACGAGCGACTAAGTTTGCGAGCGGAAAAAGACGTTCACATGCGACAAATTAAATAACAATTCTTTGTATTTCTAAAGAGTTAACGACGTATGTTTAGTTTTGTAAACTTCGAATAGGTGGGGCCAAATTGCAGACTAATAGGTTTTTTCCAAAGCAATTTATAAAGTTTAATAATCCATACTAATGTTATAAATGCGAAAGAAAACGAACGTTACGCTTAAACTACTGAACCGATTTCGATGACATTTGATATGGCGATAGACTAAACTTTAGGACAAATGCAAGTTTTGAAGTGGTTGAAATAGGGAATAAAAGTTCACCAGAAGTCTGCCATTTGTAAGCCGATTATCCAAATTCTTTTGTATTCAAATCACGCGGACCAAGTCGTGGGCAAAGACTAGTTTATAAAAACTGGCATTAAATACTTCAAGTATTTATTATAATTAGATATATTAAGTGGGCGCATGGTTGTCAGTACTGGTGACTCAAGAGCTGGTGCTCACTCAACGTATCTATTACTCTTATTCATACTCTATACTTCTTATTCTCTCTTCTCTTATTTAAGTGTTTAATAATATTTGCATGTAGACTAAAATGATGTTAAAATCATTTAAAAAATATCATTATTATTTTAAATTTATTACATTTTAATAACACTTAAGACATTCTGTTATACGAATCGTATAAAAGTGGACCATTCCCGGAACATTCGCTGATCCTCTGAACTATCTCAAAGGCTCAGACGGATAAGGCCAATAAGCTGAATGCAAACTCTTTGTAAATAACGATGCTTTAAAATGACATTTTATAGAACGCTTGGGTTTGTATAGAAATGTATGACAACTGACATTGTATAAACCTTCTTACTCGTGAGAACTTGAGTTATATGTTACGGCTGTTTTCTGTCAAAATTTGTTGACTTGAGACACTTGGGTTTGTAATATATTCAAGCTATGCAATCAATATGAATAAGTTAATTCGTTAACTTAATAATTATTTCATGTTAAGTTGTTGAGCAAATTCTTTTATAGTGTAAAAGACTATTGTAACTGCTGCTTACTGCTGTACCGTTGTTACTGAGATATGGACTGTTAAAAAGTGATCACGCTTAAAAAGTTAGAGTTTGATGTGCGTATCTTCTCAGACCGGTCCATTTTTGAATCTTCGTAGCTATAGATATATGAAACAAATTATAAACCTGTGGGTTGTCTGGAAGAGATCGCTTATTAGCGATGAGGCCGCCCGTTGCTCTTATATGTGCTAACATCTGTTAACCTCATTTGCTTCTAGTGTTTAAGTGCAATAAAGTGTAAAATAAATAATTAAATAAATTAAATAATTGTTTATTTTAAATGAGCAGCTATCGAGTTTCTTGCCCGTTCTCCTCGGTAGATGACTGCCTTCCGAACCGGTGGTAGGGTAAAATTGACGATTCAAAAGTGTCTTATAAAGATCTACTTGAATAAAGATATTTTGAGTTTGAGATTGACATTCACAATTGATCGCTGATACGATTCTATGTGGAAAAGATATAATTAAACAAGCTGAACCGGTAAACATTGCTTTGCCATACAAATTATCTCGAGTGTAAACAAAAAATAACTGGCGGGAATAATTAATTAAGTTATCTAGCGGGATGAATAATGATTGAATTACTTAACTCGTGATTATAAAGTAAAAATATATATATATATGTGTATTTTTAATGCCACTTTATAAAAAAATAAAAACATCACTTCGGAGTATGAAAAATAGATGCTGGCCGATTCTTATACCTATTGTATAAAATATGGTAAAAATCGGTCAAGTCGTTTAGCGTAAGTCAAACGATGATTTGAACTTGATATTTGTCTTTTAAATTAATCGACTAGCCGATGAATTATCTCCATATAATATAACTTTTTATTCTCCTGTGTACAGATTATTTTGTGTCTTTAATTTTGACTACTTTTTGATATTTATGTTTCTATGTAATTTGTGTGTATGTGTGTGAAATTTCCTGTGTATTTTCGTGATAGATTCAGTATTGGAACTAATGAAAAAAAAAGCAAAAAAAACAGGAGACATTTTTGTTCAGTGAACACTTATGGGCACAGGGAGCTGTCGTGATACATAAACATATTATAAACATAAGAAATGACTTACCAAATTGTTCGTTTTCAGGCTGAGGGCTCCCATCTCTTAAGGCATAGTCGGCTTTATCAGGAGCCGCCGCGCGCGCCCCGCACCAGGGCACGCAGCAACGGAACACCCCACCTCCCACCACCTTGCTGCCGTCACACTTCCCGACCTATACACTTTGCACTTCTCGTACACACACTTTACAAACACTGTACACTTTAACACCATTCGCATCACTAAAATTTATTGATAGAGATATTTAGATCAGTCTTTGTTACATTTCTTGATATGTCACAAATATTAATTGTTTTTCGGTTCACTTTTAGTTATTTATAGCCAAACATTAAAAGAGTGTTAACGTACCAGTCACACAATTGTGTAATGAATCAAGATGAATGGACTGGTTTCAACCTGTGTTCATATGATTAAGTGGATTTAAGCGATTTATATTGTCCTTATCTAGATGAATTTAAATTGTTCTATTTAGAAACAAAAATTATTTGATTACCCATATTATGACAAAACGTGTCCGCCAGTATATTTAATACATTTTTCGTTCTTTTAAATTATATTTTAAGTATTAAATGCAAATTTCAATGCATGCATACACAAATTTCGTCTTAGAGATATGCAGGCTAACATATAATTTTACCGTATACCCAAAAAATGGTGCAAATATTGCATCGATAAATAATGAAACTTTACGAACTGGACTAGAGTCGCAAAGTACATAGACCAGCAGGCCAAGGAAGAAATCAGTCGTTACTGACATTCAAATTGCTAGGTTAACAGCGTAATATATATATTACAATCGTTCAAAGTACAGTTTATAAAATACGTTATATCTTACAGAACGTTATCGGTAGTCGATTCTAAATTTCCACAGAGGCTTATACTTTATTGCCGTTAAAGCTAGTTTAAACACAGATTTCATTGCCATATCAAAGAGCCATAAAAGCATAATCCTCGCCTCATTAATTCCTATTTGCAGCCAGTGCCTTGCTTCCAACGAAAAATATATATAATATTAGGATCCGTTGGCTTACAATAACTAACTTATGTCTTCTTTATATCGTAACGGTTTGAATGGGATAGATTTAATTATCTTGATGGTCTAGAATTCTTATATTTTTAAGTACTTAAGTTTTGTAAATGACTTTTTGTAACGTATATTATGTAAATTTGTATTGCTGTAAACAAAACAATTCAAATATTAATATATATATATATATATTTGAAGTCACGAATTATTATTACTATTATTCCCTATATTTTCACGAACATGTTTGTGAACTATACCTTGAGAGACACGTCCACACAGAACGCTGGACTGATAAGGGATCAACCAGGACTACCCTGGAATAGTGTTGCCGCGAAGGAGGACAGAGAAACCTTTCAGGTCCATGATGCGGCTGATGGGAACCTACCCCATAAACCAACTACAAAAAATAGTGTTGGAGTGTAGAAATATATCATAATTATGTATTTGTCAAACGTGTTGATAAGATTGTACTTGGCAGAGTATCAATTAGTCACATAATACAATTATTAATGTTGAGAACAAGCAATGTCTTTCACGGAAATAGAACTACTTTATTCATGTCTTTAATACGTGTGTTGTGCAAATTATTATTATGAACTAAACAGATACTATATTTAATAACCTTTAATAATATTTAATAAGATATAGATGACGCAACTGCAGAATTTACGCGTATTAATTTACGATATTTGGAATTAAGCTACTTATTTAAAGTTATAATTGACTGTAATTCCTACAATTTATAATACGTATAATAAGCAACAGCCACCATGTTTTTTATTCACCAACGTATTTATAGAGAAAAATCAATGTTCTAAATTTAAAACTGTTATTCCATATAGGAAATCCTATTTATATATTATTCGTGGAGCGAAAGGGTGTGGGGACAAATGAAAGGACCATAACGTATAAAACCCTTTTCATTAAATAAGGCTGTATTTCTAAGGTGTTTTTGTAGAGCCCAGGTATACAACAGTTCAAGGTCATTAAACTCGATCATATTGGCAACAACCGTTGTTCATAGTACTGCGCTCTGCTAGAATGCAAACGCGACCCCAGTAGTCTCCATATGCGGAATCGTGGGTTACACCCGAGGAGTGTTTTAGTGGGTATGGCTCACCGGTTCTCAGAGTAGCATACGTTTCCTGGTTAGTAAGTTGAGTCCCACATATCCCCGTGACCTTTAGATTGCTGGGAATGCATAAAGCATTTCCTTCACGGTTATTAAAAAAAAATGGTCATAGTACTGTTATATAAGAAGCACAAAAAGAGATTTTCAACCTTGTAAGTGTTTGTAAATGATTAACTATGTCTCAACCAGCGCTTTTTTTGTTTTGAACGAAGCAAAAACCCATCATATATGAAACAAAAGCGACAAAAGAAAATAGGGATGTAAGAAACATCGTAGCAGAAGTGTTTTCTGCGATGGAGCCAAGTAAATTGAGGCCCCGGAAGAAAAACCTGGGACCTGAAGAGGCTGTGTTAGTTTTGAGTATCATACGTCTCTCCGTCCGCTGGAGATAAGCCCACATAGTAACTCGGAATACAAAATAATTTCAGATTCACTTCACATGATAATCTCAGAGGGCGTTCCTTGACCTGTCAAGGAATATAGCATACTACCTATGGTATGCTTAAATTAATAATTAGTTGCTTAGATATAACTAATGGGCAATCGATTGAATTGCTGAAGGACGTGATAAATTTATATTAATGTAACTAGCAAATAAAAAATCGATGCAGTATGTACATAGCGATTGCTATATCACCAGTATGCAATAGGTAATTATTTAAAGAGTACACAAGTTCAGACGCAGTTTAAGCATATCTCTAAGTAGTTATATCAATATTAAGATAAGAGAATAATTTCTACATTCTTCAATTCAACATACATTTTTAATATTCATGGAAATACTACTCATCTGTGATAAGTAGAAGATAACCCGTAACCTTGACTCCATCAACCTTGACAATGCAAAAAACAATGGTCGATAAATCGGAGGAAAATCATAACCACCTAATAACAAACCACTTATGGAATAGCCAACAGTGGTGACAATCAATTTACTGCTAGTTGAGCGGTCGTTGAGTTCAATTGCTTGCTTCAATTTCTGCTGTCGTCATTGCATACGAACGAAAAATGAGGCAACCGGTAATCTGTATAATAATGCAAATTATATGTAATCATCAATTTGAATTTATTTGTAATGTAATGATGCTGGTGTATTTGTGATACTCACGAGGTAAAGTCTCTGTAAGATTTATTCCAAATGTTTATGAAAGCTATGAGTGTTAGTGCTTTTACGATGATTTGGTACCGAATTTGTTCAAATATAAAAGTCAATAACAACACTTGTATTGTTTTTTTTTATGTTATGTGTATTTTTTTAAGATTAATAAAAGCGAGAGCGTGTTCTCCAAAAACAAGTAGACTTAAATGGAGGCACTATCCTGGTATTGTCAAAACGAACTAAAAAAACAATAGATATACGAGTATTTTATTTTTTACTAACAAGATTGTTTATATTTTTACTTAGTTTTAATGTTAATGTTTGAGGTTGTATTATTAAATTGTTGTTTGAACGTATAATACGTTAAGCTGAGTTTGCGCTGTAATTTAATTGCATTCATAAACGCTTTATCAGTAGATATTTTGTGGCATAAAAATTATCAGCCCTAAAGGAAAATATTACCGCGCCATTAAACTGAGATCATATTAAGTTACGATTCAATAAACATGACTAAAAGTTTTCTCTTTGAATTCTCAAATGACTTTGATATGCCTTAAATTTGTTCAATTAGAAATAAAGTCTACAACAGATTGTATGTAGATTAAAACTGATTTACCATAGAATAATTCACAATATCCTAGAGCTGGAAGCCCGATGATAGCTCTTGGCAACAATTGAGCTTAGGCTTTCAGTGGGAAGCAGCTCCGCAAGACAAATGTGCAGACCCTATTCGCTCACAGCTTTGGGACTAATCTCGGATGTTGTATGATTTAAAAAAACCATAGATAAATAGAAGAATGTGTGTCTATGAGAGAGGACGTATATGACGTGTACCTTTGGCGATTTCGTATAAAAACAATTGAGATGTGGTTCAATGACTGATAAGTTTTTTTATTTGTATGTCAATATTCAGAATTTAACCTTCAAAGCCTTATTAATATTTTTACACAAATCGCGTTTGTAATTAAATTCGTATCGTCATAATTGGAAAATAGTCATTTAATATTGTTTTTTTTTATATAATTGAGCATAAATTACGATTGAATGTAATTCGAGTGATGTCAGAACAATAATTTTTTTTACGGCAAATGTCATTATAAGAATTATATAAGTGTTATTTTTATAGATTTAGCCACATTTTCGAAAAAAAACGCTTGCAACGATTTTTTTCCAAAATCACATAAATAGCATTAAGTGGAAATGGCTGTAGCTATATAATATGCCAATTGATAATAATAGTCGCTAAATAGGTCACAGTTTAAAAGATTTTATATTAACATAGAAAAGGTTTATTTTACATTAAATTTGTGTTTTTTTTTCTCAAACAAATATTTCATTTGAGATAAACAAAGATGTTGATAATTTTAATATTTTTTTTTACATTCATATTACATCCATTATAATGACATTTACGCTGAAGATGAAATAAATGACTATTAACCGTTTCACACAACCATTACACCGGCAAATAATGTATTATGTATCGATCGGTACATAGGTCGGTACAATACATAAGTAACAATAACTAAAAGCTTTGTGATAGAAATATATAAACAATTTGTTTACGATCCAGGGTCAAATAACTGGCCATATATTTTTAACGATCACAATGATCACAGATAATGTTTACTTTCAACGAAATCATAATTCGTTTTAATTATTTAAAAATCGAATACGACTCGATTTAGATTCATATTCTTGATATATTGATCAATGTCTTCACACTGCACCACGTAACGTTCAGCCCGCCTGTATACAACGTAGAGGTCACTAAAACACATTACAAATTGTTCGCAAAGTAGAAAAATCGCTCTAACGACTCAACAAGTACATAACGTCTATGAAACAGGTGTAGTAAGCCATGATAAACGAAATTTTACACAACATTAGCACCGCGCTAATGAACGTATTTTACTCTTTATCAGATTAAATTTATCTTGTGTCGTAACGTTATAATTTATAATAAAAAAAAACCTTAACCCATTAGTGAACCGATAGCGCGTTATCTTTACCTATTGGGGATTCAGATGAGCCACAGCTCGACTAAAGCGTTCGCGTACATTGTCGTCGATCGCGGCGCAGAGCGGCGTCGCTTCAGCCGGCAAAGCGCGACTGACGTCCAACGTCGCGTCGCACCCTACCGCGGGAGCGAGACGCACATACACTCCTTCCTTTACTACAATTTTAGCCCTAAATTCGTCTAAGTTAACTTCCATTTACCTTGCCCGTAGTAGACACATGCCTCAGATAGTACAACAAGAGATGGAGATGCTGTGGTCCGTTGTATTGGCGATATATTGAACGATGACCGTGAACGGAATCATTGACGAGAGATTTTGTTTAGCACTATTGTTATCGTGACACATTTTAAAGATATCTGTTACAATGTTCAGTTGAATGCGAATGTCAAATAGAACTATCATTTTAGTGACGTGGAGCTGTTTGTGACCTGATTAAAACGCGTTTGTCGTGCAAGTATATACTCTTTGGATCTAACCTTTTTTAATTGTCCTGTCTTATTAATGTATTATTAATATTCAATTAATTTTAAATGAAGAACCAGTTTCAGACAATGATCTAAATAATTCTATTTCAGTCTCGCCAGATTTGAGATCTACGTGGACTAAAGTATAAAGATTTCAGAAATAAAATTTTACTATACCAAAGAGGAGCACTTCGGAGAGTAGTAAGTATCTTATTCCGGCAGGACAGCGTGACCTCTCAACTTTATAGCGTACATGTGCTGACTTTGAGTGCCATTTTACTTCGACAATATGTATTCTAAATTTAATTTTCAATATTAACAGATTGTCAGCATATTGTGAAACTACAACGCGACTGGAACATATTAAACTTCAGGGAATGCACGAAAAACATTATTGACTGTCTTATGTACTATATATATTTTATATTTATATATTATATTTTATCCGGCTGAGGAGGCATCCATTGCTGGCTGAGGTTCGCTTCGAAACGAGCCTCCCAAACAACAAAGCCCTATTCCGCGTATGATCACCCTAATTAATTGTTTTCCTAACTCCACACCAGAATGTGACATTTTTATGACAGGGTTAGGAATGATAGTGGACTATAAGCGGTTGTTAGATTTAAGTTTAATTTTTTTTTTTGTATTTCTTGTTTAGCTCCGGTCGTAAATAAATGTATATGTATATAAAATGTAGATAATGTATCTAATCAAATGATTTGTCTAAAAGATATATCGAGCTTTAAGCTCTAAGTTCATAATTTCATTTTTAATTACGTATTATTATTGGTTTCATTTGATCAATAAAGCATATTTGGATCTTTATGTGATATTTTATACTGGGTTAATTTTTCTTTATATATTGAATTCATAAAAATACCATAAAATGTTATGTAAACGACGTTTTTATGGGACAAGAGTCCAACAAGCAATTAGAATTAAGTGCTAAAGGTCACCCATAAACATATGACTATTAAAAACATACTTTCCAGACGCAAAATTAATTAAAAAGAAACATTTTTCGGTATTACGACATTTCGTAAAATAATGTTATAATTTATATAAAAGGTAACAAAGCATAAATTGTAAATTGAGGTTAGGAAAAATATCGAATCTCTAAACCAAAACCTGAATATTGTTGATTTCTTCGAATGCTTTTAAGCTAAAAAGGTTGAAACATAAATTGAATACGTCGAGAAATGTTTATGCATTCAAAAACTCAATACATGTATTTGTGATTTATTTAAGTGATTTTTTTCAATCTCATTATCTTCTTCTTTATTGAAGAGGGGGCAAACGAGCATGAGACACACATACACATAGACAGGTAGATCGTGCGTTGCCGGCATTTTAGATAGATTCTTAGAGAACCCTTTCTTTTTATTTATTTACAACATATACCACACACACAGCTACGACACATACACAGATACATAATAAAATACAAAAAAAAAGCTTTTTATATAAGCTTTTTATAGTCAATAGAGTTTTCCCCCCACTACTGGAAAACAAAACGCTTTCAGTTGAAAAATTGAGAAAGTCGTTTAACTGAGAGAGCAAGCTGGGAATTGGGACTTGCTGCCTTGTACTCGTCTTGTCTACGGTCCTTATATTAATAGTACCTCATGTTTTGTGCTTTGTACATTCATGTATCATCGTTAGATTCATTATGTTGTTAATATAGGCTGTCTATCACTAAGTTTACTTTGCAACTGACGGATATCAATTCTGTTTACATCCAGCACAACTTCAATTGCAAATATGTTTTCCAATAATACAAAAACGCAATTTTAATTAAATTTAACATTTTCCAATACTGATATCCTAAAACACTTGAATTATAACAATAATTTAAGTTAAAAATATACTGTACGTTGAACTACAATTTTGAACTACGAGACTTCAATTTAACTCAAATTTACTTACAAGAGAGCTTATTACATCTCACACCTGGGGTGACGAAGCTAATTCATTAATGTTAAGTATTCAAAAGATGTCTTAAGGTATAGAAACATTCTTAGACTTAATTATTCACTCATTTAAAGTATATATGTAAGTATATTTGTTACTTGTCTTACATAACACAAGCTATAAGTCTAATATAAGCTTTAAGTCGCTTTGCCGATTATTATGTCAAAGCTCAAAATGTCTTTAATAAAGTAGGTCTATAAAGACACTATTGAATCGTCAATTTTTACACTACCACCGGTTCGGAAGGCAGTTATCTACCGAGAAGTACCGGCAAGAAACTCGATAGCTGCTCTTTTAAAAAAAAAATTCATATATGTAATAATTATAAGTATATAAGTAAGTATAGTTTTTGAGTTTTGCTAAAATTTTCTATGCGTTAATATTTAATACAAATTGTTTAAAGACAGTGAATATAACAATACCATTTATATTCTTTGATGTAATGAAACGCCTATTTGAAGCCAAATCGATCACTATTTATATCACGGGCACGGATGATCAACAACAAGCTAATTAAATCGACGTCTGGTATACAATTTTATTCTAATCAATCATATTAATATGTGTTTTTAAGTATTTACTACGGAAGATTAATTAATTTAATTACGCATGTCTTACTTAAAGCACGGAGTAAGTCAGTTTTAATTGACTCAAACTATTTAATTAACTCTTGCTTTGACTGTAATAAATAATAATAAAAATACTTATTGTCACAATTTAATGGTCTAAGAATATAAATCTAATATTAACACATAGAGGATTAAAATTGCTTTAAGCGACAACTTCCAGACAACCGGTAAATATATTTGCAGCCTTTATGAAAAATATGTATGTTCTATCAGTGTAAAGATAATGTGACATTGAAACAATATTCCGCGGGACAATATAATTGTCTCACGCTAACTTTTTCCCAAACGCAATTACGAATTTGTCTTTTCTGAATACAAAAATTAAAGCGTTCTTGGGAATACATAATACTTTGCGAAATAGGACGATCGGTGACAGGCGTACGTACGTTTGGACAATTTATTTGAAGCTTAAAAAATCCTTTTGCATCAGTCTATTGCAAACGATTTTTTTTTTGCGGTAAGTAAACAATTTAAAAGATGTAATAGCACGAATATATTTATGCGATTTTTATTATTTTTATTTTTTGACCCATGTATTGGATCAAAAAATTATATTATTGTTTACTACAATAACCGGTAATAATAATGTCCCTAGTAGAGAAAAATTATAAAGTTTTCGTCTATACAAAAACTTCAACTAACTTACTAAAAACGAGGTATCGTTAACTCCGACTTGATTCTGGTGAGATTTTATCTCACCAGAAATTAAAATCAATTGTGTTACTATTCATCGAATTTATAAAACAAAACCACTCTATAATTTCTAATTACCTTTATTTTCTGATGTATGTATCTCATTATCAAATTGGTATAGACACAATAATAGTTTTAAAATTGTCTATCAAGCTTCCAGTTTAATAATTAGTGAACAAAATAAATTTAAAAAATACGCGGATGTATAAATATGTCCACAAATTAAACATTGATTACATTGTATCAAAAACACAGCACTTTTGATTCACAAAGTTGTAACCGCATGAGTGGTAGAATTCCTTTACTTTGACTTCCTACCCACCTTTACATGAACTACGTACACCCATACGAGTAATTTTGGGAATTTCAGATATTTCGTGATAAACGCAGAGTACTCGTTCGTCACAAGTCTTGTGAAGCTTTACTCACCTGTATGATAAATTACAACAATAAAGTCCAATCGCCATAGAGGTACATTTTTGAAAATAGAATATTAAAAATAAAAAGACTACTATTTTGAAGCTTTTCAAAAGCTCTGTCCCAATTTGAGCCATTTCCACGCTGTAAGTGGAATTTTAAATGTATTCCTGTTTACGTCGATGCACGCTTAGAATATTAAATGAAAATAAATACGATAGTAATGTTGATAAGCAGCAATTGTTTTCTATTATATAATCGCGTTAATAATATTTCAAAACATAATATTCACCAAAAACATAATATTACGTAATGTTTACAGTTTACCGAGAAATTCTAGTTAATGAGCGAAGAGCGAATTGAAATTTGGAATTCACACAAATACGCATGAGAACTTTGACAGGTTGAAAACGAGACAATTAAATAATAGACAGATAATAACGATACGATTTAGGGTTGTTTACAAAATGACGCTATTTTGAATAGTTCATATTTAAGCAACCAGATCTTAGATCGTTATTAACGCTGTGTACAAATGATTTATTCCTTACTAGGAGTAGATTTTTCAATCACTCATATGACTTTAATAATATTGGTAACTTTCTTATATATATATATATATATATATATATATATATATATATGAATCGTCGAAAAAATATAATAATATTTCACAGATATTTAATAATTTTTAACTGGCATGAAACTCACCATCACTCCATTAAAGGTTTATTATATTTCTGATTTAAATCTGCATTACCGCGCTCAATGCTCTTCTGGATCCTGAGTGCGATCTGTTTGCAGATGGATGGCAGACTATATTACCTGTAAACTTGAAGTTCCGTGAGAGAAATGTATGTATGCTGCGTCTATAGTTATTGTAAATGGTTATATGCCGTTTTAATTATAGTAAAATAAATAAATTACAATCCAGCGAATGCAATAATATTTTGTATTGCTGTCAAACATTTTCTCGAACAATAAAATATATATTTTTTTTTAATCTTTTCTTTGTGAGCGATCTCTAATACTGTCTGTTATTTCTATAGATTTCTTTTGTAATGTTTCTTTGTAAACAGTTGTTTAATCCACATGCTTTTTTACTTTCGTGACTACTTATATACTGTGTAAATACATAATCACTATTGATCACTTGTCAACTGGCGGTCTGTAGCCTTTTAAAAGTGTGGGTGTGATGATCAATACAATAATTTAGTATTTTATTACTTTGATAGTGATGACCTTGTAATTAATCATATAGATAGACTCCGGTATTTTAATTATTTCACAATTTCTTTGACAGTTAAATGTATGTTTTACTAAAAATAAATCAAAAGTATTAAAGTCTATATGCAATGCCTAGTACTGTTAAAAATACCAGACGATTATACAAAAGTATTTATCTGTGTACCGTGATCTATATATGTTTGCGTTGGCGAACATAAGCGGCGAATAACTGTCACACCTGCGGGAAAATATTGCGTTTATGTTTATTTTGAGTTATGAAAATTATTTTCGTACATTCATATTTTTTTGAACATTTTTATTACATGTAAAATTGAAATATAATTCAATTTTTTCTTTAATATAGAGTTCCTTAAATTTCATAACGATATTTCCCTGCTATTGCTGTCAAGATTAAGTGAAGATTAAGTGAATACAAAACGGGTACTTAAATTTCATCACGAGTCAATTGTCATTTTATTTATTGTGTTTCATTTGCATCAAGATTTCACATTGACAGAATAAGCACTAGATGTCAACGTAGAGGAGCATCATTGTCGCTGGTAGTAGAGGCAGCCATCTTGTACGAAACGGCGACCACGTACCACGCTTGTAATGAGACGATCTGTTTTATGCTATCTAGTTAAATCGAAAGTTAATTGAGTTGATTATAGAATCAACTCAAAATATAGATTTTAATGATCAGTTATCAGTTAATTTTGTTGTGATTTTTGTGAAAGTACGTGGATTATAACGTAGAGACCATGTTGGCCGATTATCAGTCCTACTCAATATGGCCACAAAATTTCATGAGAATCGATCAAGCCGTTTCGGAGGTGTACGGGAACAAACATTGTGACACGAGAATTTTTTGATTTCTGGTGAAGGAAAGGCAAATAAACAATTACTTATTTATAGAAAAATATAATTGTAAACTGCGCTCTTAAAATTCAAACCAAACAAACTATCAATATATGGGAGTAACGACCTCTTAGATTTAACCGGAGTACAGGTTGCAAAGCCGCTTTATTTTGCTTTGAATTTTGTAAAAGAAAAGCTAGAAAACACAAGTAACAAAGTTCTAATTTTATACTATATAAAAGGCGTAACTTTTATAAAATATTTTTTTAACTCCAAATGTATGTTATATATTGTTCCATTTACCATAATTTCTTGTTTTAATTTAACTATGTAGACACCGAATAAAATCAACAGATAAACGTAAAAGCCAGTCCTAATTGCGACTTTGTTTTCTTTTCATTATTAAACTCTTGGGAAACGTTCAGTAAGTCTACTATGTAATTATCAATATCATTCCAAAATGGCGTCATCAACCCGTGATTTGATAATATTATTGTCAACGCAACATTTATTAACGCAATTACAGGCAAAATCAAAATTGAGCATGTGTGATGACTGATGACGTCATTTATTCAATATTGAAGGTAATTATTGATGATTGAATCAAACGTGAAATTCAATAATTAGTTTTGATTTTGAAAGGTATACAAATTAGAATTTTTTGCATAAATGTAATTTTTAGACAGTTTCGATTTTTGTTCAACAAATACCTTCTGTCAAGTTGACAGATGACAGCTGCAGAGGCGATCTCTTTACGTATACACGTAAACCATAGGCAACATTATAGAGTAAGTGGCCTGTCAGTATAGCGTGATGTTGGGTAATCAATATTAATTAACGTAGACATTAGTTATTTAATGAAACTTACGACCACCAGTTAGTAATGGAACATCTCAGCTTCGTGAATGACTTTCCATCCATAGAGAAACAAAAGATTGGCGGAATGTTTCTTGCTTGGTCTTTTCATCCGCTCTACGCCCTTGATTTAAGATTAGGCAGTAAATGTTAAGTCAAAAAAAATATGAGTTTCATTATAAGGTATACACAATTAATTACGTTACATTGTTACTAAATATTGTGAAATTCATTTAAAAGTTTGAGTATTGTTGTATAAAGATTAACACTCCCTTTTCTGTTAAAAGTTTACAATTACGTAACGTTGTCAAAATCATGTAATGAATTAAATATATGCACAGTTTCATTGTAAGTGATTCCTTTGCTTTAAGAATAACTTTTTTCGTTTGCGGGTTTGTTCTTACTGTGACGTAAATGTGTTCTTCTATTCCGCTATGCCCACTGATGATAGTGAAGGTTATTTTTTTGATTTAAAGTAGTGGCGAAGAGCTGCCAGATCTTCTCGTCCCCTCTACGCCCTTGATTTGGACCTTATACTGTCAGGATATGTTAATGTTAGGTCAACATTTTTTATAAGTTTTAATTATTTTTTGACGATTTAAACTGTACTATGTGAAAAAATATATTTTTGATTTGTATGAGACCATCTCTTAAAGACTAGTAATAAAATCAAGGCATTACGTTACAATTTCGAATACAGCTTTCAATGAAAATAAAGGATTAAAGAATGAACACAATCAGGGATTGTGAATTTTAATTTATAAGCCCGTACGCAAACGTATTCAGCACATCTGTTAAATACTCGGTGCGCGACGTGTTGTCTTTGTTGGCAGCTCACAGGCTAATCCCCCTATGTTATAAAAAAGAAACACACTTTTTTCAATGCGAAAAAAAAAACAATTTGTCTTTATCTTTTTTAAATAATGCTGAATTGTTAAAAATATCGTAATAATAACTATAAAATTTATATGTTCTTAATGTTTTAAATAATAATTTTCAATGGACTCAATCTGTTTTATCGTCACATGAAAAAGACAGAAATTTAAAAAAAAATTAACACTATAATTTAGAATATATTTCGTTAATTTTTTTTACCAATGAGGATGTAATCTATCTACAAAATACATAATTACAATACCTACAAGAATGTTAATAAGTTTATTAACAACAAATACAAGAAAATACCCAAATCCCATTTCAAATTGACGCTATTGTAAGACTCATGGTTTGAAAAGAGTGCTTACATCCTTTTTCCAAGATGGCGGCCGTGGGACAACGCTGGCGACCTCACAAACTGGAAGTTAAGGTTCTATAGACACACTTGTCCCAAAAAATGTATTGTAAGACTCATGGTTTTTGAGATATTACGAAAAGAGTGCTTACATCCTTTTTCCAAGATGACGGCCGTGGGACAACGCTGGCGACCTCACAAACTGGAAGTTAAGGTTCTATAGACACACTTGTCCCAAAAAATGTATTGTAAGACTCATGGTTTTTGAGATATTACGAAAAGAGTGCTTACATCCTTTTTCCAAGATGGCGGCCGTGGGAAGACGCTGGCGACCTCACAAACTGGAAGTTAAGGTTCTATAGACACACTTGTCCCAAAAAATGTATTGTAAGACTCATGGTTTTTGAGATATTACGAAAAGAGTGCTTACATCCTTTTTCCAAGATGGCGGCCGTGGGACAACGCTGGCGACCTCACAAACTGGAAGTTAAGGTTCTATAGACACACTTGTCCCAAAAAATGTATTGTAAGACTCATGGTTTTTGAGATATTACGAAAAGAGTGCTTACATCCTTTTTCCAAGATGGCGGCCGTGGGAAGACGCTGGCGACCTCACAAACTGGAAGTTAAGGTTCTATAGACACACTTGTCCCAAAAAATGTATTGTAAGACTCATGGTTTTTGAGATATTACGAAAAGAGTGCTTACATCCTTTTTCCAAGATGGCGGCCGTGGGACAACGCTGGCGACCTCACAAACTGGAAGTTAAGGTTCTATAGACACACTTGTCCCAAAAAATGTATTGTAAGACTCATGGTTTTTGAGATATTACGAAAAGAGTGCTTACATCCTTTTTCCAAGATGGCGGCCGTGGGACAACGCTGGCGACCTCACAAACTGGAAGTTAAGGTTCTATAGACACACTTGTCCCAAAAAATGTATTGTAAGACTCATGGTTTTTGAGATATTACGAAAAGAGTGCTTACATCCTTTTTCCAAGATGGCGGCCGTGGGACAACGCTGGCGACCTCACAAACTGGAAGTTAAGGTTCTATAGACACACTTGTCCCAAAAAATGTATTGTAAGACTCATGGTTTTTGAGATATTACGAAAAGAGTGCTTACATCCTTTTTCCAAGATGACGGCCGTGGGACAACGCTGGCGACCTCACAAACTGGAAGTTAAGGTTCTATAGACACACTTGTCCCAAAAAATGTATTGTAAGACTCATGGTTTTTGAGATATTACGAAAAGAGTGCTTACATCCTTTTTCCAAGATGGCGGCCGTGGGACAACGCTGGCGACCTCACAAACTGGAAGTTAAGGTTCTATAGACACACTTGTCCCAAAAAATGTATTGTAAGACTCATGGTTTTTGAGATATTACGAAAAGAGTGCTTACATCCTTTTTCCAAGATGGCGGCCGTGGGACAACGCTGGCGACCTCACAAACTGGAAGTTAAGGTTCTATAGACACACTTGTCCCAAAAAATGTATTGTAAGACTCATGGTTTTTGAGATATTACGAAAAGAGTGCTTACATCCTTTTTCCAAGATGGCGGCCGTGGGACAACGCTGGCGACCTCACAAACTGGAAGTTAAGGTTCTATAGACACACTTGTCCCAAAAAATGTATTGTAAGACTCATGGTTTTTGAGATATTACGAAAAGAGTGCTTACATCCTTTTTCCAAGATGGCGGCCGTGGGACAACGCTGGCGACCTCACAAACTGGAAGTTAAGGTTCTATAGACACACTTGTCCCAAAAAATGTATTGTAAGACTCATGGTTTTTGAGATATTACGAAAAGAGTGCTTACATCCTTTTTCCAAGATGGCGGCCGTGGGACAACGCTGGCGACCTCACAAACTGGAAGTTAAGGTTCTATAGACACACTTGTCCCAAAAAATGTATTGTAAGACTCATGGTTTTTGAGATATTACGAAAAGAGTGCTTACATCCTTTTTCCAAGATGGCGGCCGTGGGACAACGCTGGCGACCTCACAAACTGGAAGTTAAGGTTCTATAGACACACTTGTCCCAAAAAATGTATTGTAAGACTCATGGTTTTTGAGATATTACGAAAAGAGTGCTTACATCCTTTTTCCAAGATGGCGGCCGTGGGACAACGCTGGCGACCTCACAAACTGGAAGTTAAGGTTCTATAGACACACTTGTCCCAAAAAATGTATTGTAAGACTCATGGTTTTTGAGATATTACGAAAAGAGTGCTTACATCCTTTTTCCAAGATGGCGGCCGTGGGACAACGCTGGCGACCTCACAAACTGGAAGTTAAGGTTCTATAGACACACTTGTCCCAAAAAATGTATTGTAAGACTCATGGTTTTTGAGATATTACGAAAAGAGTGCTTACATCCTTTTTCCAAGATGGCGGCCGTGGGACAACGCTGGCGACCTCACAAACTGGAAGTTAAGGTTCTATAGACACACTTGTCCCAAAAAATGTATTGTAAGACTCATGGTTTTTGAGATATTACGAAAAGAGTGCTTACATCCTTTTTCCAAGATGGCGGCCGTGGGACAACGCTGGCGACCTCACAAACTGGAAGTTAAGGTTCTATAGACACACTTGTCCCAAAAAATGTATTGTAAGACTCATGGTTTTTGAGATATTACGAAAAGAGTGCTTACATCCTTTTTCCAAGATGGCGGCCGTGGGACAACGCTGGCGACCTCACAAACTGGAAGTTAAGGTTCTATAGACACACTTGTCCCAAAAAATGTATTGTAAGACTCATGGTTTTTGAGATATTACGAAAAGAGTGCTTACATCCTTTTTCCAAGATGGCGGCCGTGGGACAACGCTGGCGACCTCACAAACTGGAAGTTAAGGTTCTATAGACACACTTGTCCCAAAAAATGTATTGTAAGACTCATGGTTTTTGAGATATTACGAAAAGAGTGCTTACATCCTTTTTCCAAGATGGCGGCCGTGGGACAACGCTGGCGACCTCACAAACTGGAAGTTAAGGTTCTATAGACACACTTGTCCCAAAAAATGTATTGTAAGACTCATGGTTTTTGAGATATTACGAAAAGAGTGCTTACATCCTTTTTCCAAGATGGCGGCCGTGGGACAACGCTGGCGACCTCACAAACTGGAAGTTAAGGTTCTATAGACACACATGTCCCAAAAAATGTATTGTAAGACTCATGGTTTTTGAGATATTACGAAAAGAGTGCTTACATCCTTTTTCCAAGATGGCGGCCGTGGGACAACGCTGGCGACCTCACAAACTGGAAGTTAAGGTTCTATAGACACACTTGTCCCAAAAAATGTATTGTAAGACTCATGGTTTTTGAGATATTACGAAAAGAGTGCTTACATCCTTTTTCCAAGATGGCGGCCGTGGGACAACGCTGGCGACCTCACAAACTGGAAGTTAAGGTTCTATAGACACACTTGTCCCAAAAAATGTATTGTAAGACTCATGGTTTTTGAGATATTACGAAAAGAGTGCTTACATCCTTTTTCCAAGATGGCGGCCGTGGGACAACGCTGGCGACCTCACAAACTGGAAGTTAAGGTTCTATAGACACACTTGTCCCAAAAAATGTATTGTAAGACTCATGGTTTTTGAGATATTACGAAAAGAGTGCTTACATCCTTTTTCCAAGATGGCGGCCGTGGGACAACGCTGGCGACCTCACAAACTGGAAGTTAAGGTTCTATAGACACACTTGTCCCAAAAAATGTATTGTAAGACTCATGGTTTTTGAGATATTACGAAAAGAGTGCTTACATCCTTTTTCCAAGATGGCGGCCGTGGGACAACGCTGGCGACCTCACAAACTGGAAGTTAAGGTTCTATAGACACACTTGTCCCAAAAAATGTATTGTAAGACTCATGGTTTTTGAGATATTACGAAAAGAGTGCTTACATCCTTTTTCCAAGATGGCGGCCGTGGGACAACGCTGGCGACCTCACAAACTGGAAGTTAAGGTTCTATAGACACACTTGTCCCAAAAAATGTATTGTAAGACTCATGGTTTTTGAGATATTACGAAAAGAGTGCTTACATCCTTTTTCCAAGATGGCGGCCGTGGGACAACGCTGGCGACCTCACAAACTGGAAGTTAAGGTTCTATAGACACACTTGTCCCAAAAAATGTATTGTAAGACTCATGGTTTTTGAGATATTACGAAAAGAGTGCTTACATCCTTTTTCCAAGATGGCGGCCGTGGGAAGACGCTGGCGACCTCACAAACTGGAAGTTAAGGTTCTATAGACACACTTGTCCCAAAAAATGTATTGTAAGACTCATGGTTTTTGAGATATTACGAAAAGAGTGCTTACATCCTTTTTCCAAGATGGCGGCCGTGGGACAACGCTGGCGACCTCACAAACTGGAAGTTAAGGTTCTATAGACACACTTGTCCCAAAAAATGTATTGTAAGACTCATGGTTTTTGAGATATTACGAAAAGAGTGCTTACATCCTTTTTCCAAGATGGCGGCCGTGGGAAGACGCTGGCGACCTCACAAACTGGAAGTTAAGGTTCTATAGACACACTTGTCCCAAAAAATGTATTGTAAGACTCATGGTTTTTGAGATATTACGAAAAGAGTGCTTACATCCTTTTTCCAAGATGGCGGCCGTGGGACAACGCTGGCGACCTCACAAACTGGAAGTTAAGGTTCTATAGACACACTTGTCCCAAAAAATGTATTGTAAGACTCATGGTTTTTGAGATATTACGAAAAGAGTGCTTACATCCTTTTTCCAAGATGGCGGCCGTGGGACAACGCTGGCGACCTCACAAACTGGAAGTTAAGGTTCTATAGACACACTTGTCCCAAAAAATGTATTGTAAGACTCATGGTTTTTGAGATATTACGAAAAGAGTGCTTACATCCTTTTTCCAAGATGGCGGCCGTGGGACAACGCTGGCGACCTCACAAACTGGAAGTTAAGGTTCTATAGACACACTTGTCCCAAAAAATGTATTGTAAGACTCATGGTTTTTGAGATATTACGAAAAGAGTGCTTACATCCTTTTTCCAAGATGGCGGCCGTGGGAAGACGCTGGCGACCTCACAAACTTGAAGTTAAGGTTCTATAGACACACTTGTCCCAAAAAATGTATTGTAAGACTCATGGTTTTTGAGATATTACGAAAAGAGTGCTTACATCCTTTTTCCAAGATGGCGGCCGTGGGACAACGCTGGCGACCTCACAAACTGGAAGTTAAGGTTCTATAGACACACTTGTCCCAAAAAATGTATTGTAAGACTCATGGTTTTTGAGATATTACGAAAAGAGTGCTTACATCCTTTTTCCAAGATGGCGGCCGTGGGACAACGCTGGCGACCTCACAAACTGGAAGTTAAGGTTCTATAGACACACTTGTCCCAAAAAATGTATTGTAAGACTCATGGTTTTTGAGATATTACGAAAAGAGTGCTTACATCCTTTTTCCAAGATGGCGGCCGTGGGACAACGCTGGCGACCTCACAAACTGGAAGTTAAGGTTCTATAGACACACTTGTCCCAAAAAATGTATTGTAAGACTCATGGTTTTTGAGATATTACGAAAAGAGTGCTTACATCCTTTTTCCAAGATGGCGGCCGTGGGAAGACGCTGGCGACCTCACAAACTGGAAGTTAAGGTTCTATAGACACACTTGTCCCAAAAAATGTATTGTAAGACTCATGGTTTTTGAGATATTACGAAAAGAGTGCTTACATCCTTTTTCCAAGATGGCGGCCGTGGGAAGACGCTGGCGACCTCACAAACTTGAAGTTAAGGTTCTATAGACACACTTGTCCCAAAAAATGTATTGTAAGACTCATGGTTTTTGAGATATTACGAAAAGAGTGCTTACATCCTTTTTCCAAGATGGCGGCCGTGGGAAGACGCTGGCGACCTCACAAACTGGAAGTTAAGGTTCTATAGACACACTTGTCCCAAAAAATGTATTGTAAGACTCATGGTTTTTGAGATATTACGAAAAGAGTGCTTACATCCTTTTTCCAAGATGGCGGCCGTGGGAAGACGCTGGCGACCTCACAAACTGGAAGTTAAGGTTCTATAGACACACTTGTCCCAAAAAATGTATTGTAAGACTCATGGTTTTTGAGATATTACGAAAAGAGTGCTTACATCCTTTTTCCAAGATGGCGGCCGTGGGACAACGCTGGCGACCTCACAAACTGGAAGTTAAGGTTCTATAGACACACTTGTCCCAAAAAATGTATTGTAAGACTCATGGTTTTTGAGATATTACGAAAAGAGTGCTTACATCCTTTTTCCAAGATGGCGGCCGTGGGAAGACGCTGGCGACCTCACAAACTGGAAGTTAAGGTTCTATAGACACACTTGTCCCAAAAAATGTATTGTAAGACTCATGGTTTTTGAGATATTACGAAAAGAGTGCTTACATCCTTTTTCCAAGATGGCGGCCGTGGGAAGACGCTGGCGACCTCACAAACTTGAAGTTAAGGTTCTATAGACACACTTGTCCCAAAAAATGTATTGTAAGACTCATGGTTTTTGAGATATTACGAAAAGAGTGCTTACATCCTTTTTCCAAGATGGCGGCCGTGGGACAACGCTGGCGACCTCACAAACTGGAAGTTAAGGTTCTATAGACACACTTGTCCCAAAAAATGTATTGTAAGACTCATGGTTTTTGAGATATTACGAAAAGAGTGCTTACATCCTTTTTCCAAGATGGCGGCCGTGGGAAGACGCTGGCGACCTCACAAACTGGAAGTTAAGGTTCTATAGACACACTTGTCCCAAAAAATGTATTGTAAGACTCATGGTTTTTGAGATATTACGAAAAGAGTGCTTACATCCTTTTTCCAAGATGGCGGCCGTGGGACAACGCTGGCGACCTCACAAACTGGAAGTTAAGGTTCTATAGACACACTTGTCCCAAAAAATGTATTGTAAGACTCATGGTTTTTGAGATATTACGAAAAGAGTGCTTACATCCTTTTTCCAAGATGGCGGCCGTGGGAAGACGCTGGCGACCTCACAAACTGGAAGTTAAGGTTCTATAGACACACTTGTCCCAAAAAATGTATTGTAAGACTCATGGTTTTTGAGATATTACGAAAAGAGTGCTTACATCCTTTTTCCAAGATGGCGGCCGTGGGAAGACGCTGGCGACCTCACAAACTGGAAGTTAAGGTTCTATAGACACACTTGTCCCAAAAAATGTATTGTAAGACTCATGGTTTTTGAGATATTACGAAAAGAGTGCTTACATCCTTTTTCCAAGATGGCGGCCGTGGGAAGACGCTGGCGACCTCACAAACTGGAAGTTAAGGTTCTATAGACACACTTGTCCCAAAAAATGTATTGTAAGACTCATGGTTTTTGAGATATTACGAAAAGAGTGCTTACATCCTTTTTCCAAGATGGCGGCCGTGGGACAACGCTGGCGACCTCACAAACTGGAAGTTAAGGTTCTATAGACACACTTGTCCCAAAAAATGTATTGTAAGACTCATGGTTTTTGAGATATTACGAAAAGAGTGCTTACATCCTTTTTCCAAGATGGCGGCCGTGGGACAACGCTGGCGACCTCACAAACTGGAAGTTAAGGTTCTATAGACACACTTGTCCCAAAAAATGTATTGTAAGACTCATGGTTTTTGAGATATTACGAAAAGAGTGCTTACATCCTTTTTCCAAGATGGCGGCCGTGGGAAGACGCTGGCGACCTCACAAACTGGAAGTTAAGGTTCTATAGACACACTTGTCCCAAAAAATGTATTGTAAGACTCATGGTTTTTGAGATATTACGAAAAGAGTGCTTACATCCTTTTTCCAAGATGGCGGCCGTGGGAAGACGCTGGCGACCTCACAAACTGGAAGTTAAGGTTCTATAGACACACTTGTCCCAAAAAATGTATTGTAAGACTCATGGTTTTTGAGATATTACGAAAAGAGTGCTTACATCCTTTTTCCAAGATGGCGGCCGTGGGAAGACGCTGGCGACCTCACAAACTGGAAGTTAAGGTTCTATAGACACACTTGTCCCAAAAAATGTATTGTAAGACTCATGGTTTTTGAGATATTACGAAAAGAGTGCTTACATCCTTTTTCCAAGATGGCGGCCGTGGGAAGACGCTGGCGACCTCACAAACTGGAAGTTAAGGTTCTATAGACACACTTGTCCCAAAAAATGTATTGTAAGACTCATGGTTTTTGAGATATTACGAAAAGAGTGCTTACATCCTTTTTCCAAGATGGCGGCCGTGGGAAGACGCTGGCGACCTCACAAACTGGAAGTTAAGGTTCTATAGACACACTTGTCCCAAAAAATGTATTGTAAGACTCATGGTTTTTGAGATATTACGAAAAGAGTGCTTACATCCTTTTTCCAAGATGGCGGCCGTGGGAAGACGCTGGCGACCTCACAAACTGGAAGTTAAGGTTCTATAGACACACTTGTCCCAAAAAATGTATTGTAAGACTCATGGTTTTTGAGATATTACGAAAAGAGTGCTTACATCCTTTTTCCAAGATGGCGGCCGTGGGAAGACGCTGGCGACCTCACAAACTGGAAGTTAAGGTTCTATAGACACACTTGTCCCAAAAAATGTATTGTAAGACTCATGGTTTTTGAGATATTACGAAAAGAGTGCTTACATCCTTTTTCCAAGATGGCGGCCGTGGGAAGACGCTGGCGACCTCACAAACTGGAAGTTAAGGTTCTATAGACACACTTGTCCCAAAAAATGTATTGTAAGACTCATGGTTTTTGAGATATTACGAAAAGAGTGCTTACATCCTTTTTCCAAGATGGCGGCCGTGGGAAGACGCTGGCGACCTCACAAACTGGAAGTTAAGGTTCTATAGACACACTTGTCCCAAAAAATGTATTGTAAGACTCATGGTTTTTGAGATATTACGAAAAGAGTGCTTACATCCTTTTTCCAAGATGGCGGCCGTGGGAAGACGCTGGCGACCTCACAAACTGGAAGTTAAGGTTCTATAGACACACTTGTCCCAAAAAATGTATTGTAAGACTCATGGTTTTTGAGATATTACGAAAAGAGTGCTTACATCCTTTTTCCAAGATGGCGGCCGTGGGAAGACGCTGGCGACCTCACAAACTGGAAGTTAAGGTTCTATAGACACACTTGTCCCAAAAAATGTATTGTAAGACTCATGGTTTTTGAGATATTACGAAAAGAGTGCTTACATCCTTTTTCCAAGATGGCGGCCGTGGGAAGACGCTGGCGACCTCACAAACTTGAAGTTAAGGTTCTATAGACACACTAATAATTACCTAATTCGGTCCTAAAATTATAACATTCAATGGTGTACTTTTTAGTAACGGATACTAGCTTTTCTATTACCTGAATAGTTTATTCGCTCACCATTTCCCATAAAAGGAATACATTACAGACATTGGGATTTTCATTACGAGCAAATGTATCATCGGACAACACGAATGAAAGCCATCAAATTGCTAGTTCATATTGAATGTATTCATACGTGTTTTGCAAAGAAAACCATTCACCGATTATTGCAAAGCCAGCGAAGTAGCTCTGGAATTGTACTATTCTGCTTTATTAATGATTGCGAAGTCAAAACGGATGTTACATTGAAATGTAAGTTGTTATCAGCTGAAGGGATTATGATAATTCAAATGCAATTTTTTAACTTATTGTATTGTTTAATATATTTATGCATTTGCTGGAGCATGGCATGTAATAGCCGTTCCTATCTTGTTTAACCACATTAATCCCACTATTTTTATTTTTATTATCTCCCTTCCTTTTATTCCTTTTATTATTTAATTATTGCTTAAATTTTCCATTTAACTTTTTTTACACTTAAATTGTTAACACTTGGCGTTGTGCAGCGGTTTGCGACAACTGGGGGCTGCTGAAAATCAGTGGTGTGGAATGCTATATTCGACACAAATCCTGAGCAGCACCCCATTTGGCGCACGCCCGCGGCACTTGCAACAATGCAATGTGTTTATTTTTTAGTTAATTTTAAAAATACTATTGTACTTATAATTTATTCTGATGTTGTATGTACCGTGTGTGTGTGTCCAAATACACGTATTTTCTTTCTTTCTTTCTAATAGTTGCTTCTCTTTACAACCATTTAAAGTGGCGTAGTTGCCAATTCGTCTCATCCGTTCCCTTGATTTGGGAACAGAATCATTATTTTTTAATTATCCCACGATTCATCAAGTTCAAGTGTAAGAAAGTAAGCTTTACGCTATATAATGCTATTCATGATTTGATTATATATTTTTTCCTTCTTACGCTGTAAGCAAATAAACTGGAATATTTTATTATCTATATAAAGCTTATATTCTAATTACATGCATTTAACTAAAACGCCTTTACTTTTTAAGTACTCCGTTATAATTCGCCATAAAAAAAGTCTAGTCTAGATAAATAAATACCAAGACATAATGAATAGAATTAATACCAATAAAGTCTAAATTGTACTAACGACTTATACCTATAAGATTATCAGTAATGTTTTGTTATAAAATTAAAATTAGTTTCTATTATATACAGTCTAAATAAATACGTCAGTTACACACATAGTTTATTGTATTGTATTGCATTGTATTTTGTTTTGTATAGTTTCATTGCTTTTTCTTTTTGTTCGTGTTCTCCAAATACAAGTAGCTCATTAATTAAATGGAGGCATCTTGATATATTGTCAAAACAAACTAAAAAAACAATAAATATTTAACGTACTAATAAATTAAAACGAAACACGTTGCGGTTGTGATATTATACAAAACATACTTACGGAGACATAATTAAGCGGAAAATCTTAGTCATGTAAGCGTTGTGTAACAGACTTGTTCTGGCCCTCACTGCAAACAACCTCGGTCTCTGCCGTGAATATTCTTTCGCTACATAGATACTAAGTTCTCGGAAAACACTTGGGTTGCTAACCCTCCGAAAGGCTTTGCAAATCTCTACAAATGACGTTGTGTTTCCAGCTTATTGTGCCCCTAAGATAAATAAGGTTGGGTACATGGAGGGTAGGGATAGATGCCATTATGCCAGAGATGGTATTTTGCATTAATTACATAGTGTCGAGCCTGTTCCTTAGATTAAGGCTAAGCATTTGCCAATTATTGCTATTACGTTTTGCGATCTTAAGAATAATAGCAACCGTGGTAATAAAAAACACTGTATTGAATATGAGCAGTAGCTTTTCTTAATACAAAATCTAATTTTAAAAAATATCATTTGTCAAAATTAAAATTTAGTACAAAGTGCATGACTTTTCTGGTATTTTACTAATTGATGTAAACCACTATAGTAAGATAACGATCATCAGAAAATGACAAACCCACTGTGTTTTGTGGGTTCTTCTCAGCTGAGGGCCGATAGTGAAACTTAGTTTAAGTCACAATACAAAGTGGTTAATGCTAATCATTTTTTTTAAACTTATAGTCGCCAATTAGTTTCCTAACAATAGAAGAAATATGACGTGTGTAATTAAAAAAATGGGAAAAAATACATCTAATAACTGATAATAGTGCGGGTAATAAGTGCACCATTGTGTCTCTCATCATTGTCCCGGCTTCCGTACACCGCATTGTCGTTTAATCTATATCCATTATGGGAATTGATGACAGGTCATTTTGTTAATACTAATAACATATAAACTACTTATTAAAAGGAAACTTCTAGAACGTTATTAATAAATAATAAGATAATTATATCACTTGTACTTTGAAGGCTTAATAGATCATTTAAATGATCCAATTTTAATTGCGATGGTCATGCGTCGTGCTCGTGAATGGGTGCTACTTGTGGGAATGGTCAGACTTGAATTTGTGTTGCACTGCTAATCATTTTAGCTGGATTAATCTCGGTATAGTGTGTGTTATTTAGTTGTTCTCATTACACCGTAAATGTGTACTCGTATTTCACTGCCCATAGATATTGACTCATTCACTGGTGCGTGGTGTAATGGTTGCAGCTCTTTACAACCGTATTGTATAACATGCTTGGCGATTTAAGGAAGTGGCAGACAGTCTCTTGCCAGATCTTCTCGTCCGCACTACGTCCTTGGGAACTGGCAGTAAATGTAATTGCAGAGTAAAAAAATTTTTTTTACGGTTACAAGTATAAGTTACCTATGTGAAAAATGGTATTTTTAAATTACTTTTGATTTATCAACCATATTATATACATATTAATACGATACCCACCTTTTTATTGACGTTTACAGTAGCTTAGACATTTTCATAAAATATATAGATCTGGGTATTAATACCTGTATTATGATCCCAAGCTAGAGCGAGATAATGAGTGAGATTAAACTGTAGGTTAAGGACCCTATGAAGCATACAAAGTGTATTACATCTATCCAACACTACTCAAAACTTACATGGCTAATTCAACTTTATCCTTATAAGTTATACTTTTGGAATTTGATTTTGGATCTCACTTTACGTCCTAAGCCGACATATTTTTAACTAGCTTTCCGCCCGCGGCTTCGCCCACGTGTAATTTGGTTATGTATATAGCGATTTTTAATGATCTCGACAGGGCTTTCTTTCACGGGCTAAAATCTTGTTACAATTGGAATTATATATAGCCTGTGTTACTCAGGAATGATGTAGCTTTACAGGTTCAGATGATTCAGGGAAATCGAGGGCAACTTTCAAATTAACGTACAGACAATTACTATTCTGACAATTTTATATTCTGATAGTCATCTTCTTATGTGGATGAGCTGATGATGGAAGGTAAAACTCCTCAGCGGTTAAAAGTTGAAAGAAAATTCTTACAAAGTTATGAGTACGAAATACGTACTTGTGAGGTTATTACTTATTAGCTTGACCAAATAATATAAGGTAAGCCTCATTAACGTTAAGGATGTAGGTGGAAAAATGGATGCGGACAAACGATAAACGTCTCTCCACTCGTTTCCTTTTATTTGTTTGTATAGGTAGTGTTCACTAAAAATAATCATAGGGTAAAACGTTAATGAAAGTTTGAACTGCATGGTAGTCATTACACAATGGAGCATCTTAATACCGCGATGGATATATTTGGCCTAAGTAGAAGTTCTTTTAAAAAAACTAAGACTCAACCTCGCACACTCACTCACACAGCAACACCATTGCACACACTGATACACACACACACACACACTAAAATGTTCGCACTTCACATAGTTCCACTTGTTCATGTGTATATATATTTTTACTTATTTTTTTCTGTTCGTGTTTTTTTTTGTTATTCTTTTTTCTGATCTTAGATTCTATTTCCGGTTCTATATTTTAACCTTATTTTGGCTTTATTTTTAATCTATTTTTATTGTGTAAACTGTTTTTGATAAGCTGTATAGGTTTAAGAAATAAAAAAATAAAATAAATCTAGGTTGACGAATTTTATCAACGCCATCTATCGAGCACATTGTTCAACTCTTCAACCGCGCCCGCGCGCACTGCGTTATTTGTTATTTTTGTTACCTCTCATAAGTTTTAATATTAAGATTAACTTATATTAGAACATATTTAACAATATATAACTAATCAATCAATATAAGTGTTTAAAATTTTTGAAGCAGTGGTTGAAGTAAATTTTCAATTGACCATAACTTCTCTTTCTCTTAACTGATTTTGACAAAATAAACTTTTGACAACGCTCCCAATTATATGTAATCTAACTGTGAAAACCGTGTTCAAATCCGTTCAGTAATTTTCAAGTTATAACGTACCAGACAGACAGATAGACAAGAATTCCAAAAATTATTTTTTTGGTTTCTATGACTCTTCTTAAATTGCCTCCTTTCAGTTTTTTGGAAAAATATTTAATGTACAGATTTTTGATTTTTACTGTCTTATTATTAGTATAGATAATTATGATTTATCCTTTAAGTTATTATCAATAACCTAACATGGCGTTGATTCATAAGGCCTTTATTGTATCGTTGACAATGATTGAAAGCTCACACAAAAGTTTAGTAAAATATTATCAAAAACGAAATATCGGCACCATCTATAATATATACCGTTAGTTTGCTGACGTTAAATAAACTTATTTATTAACAGTTTATAATCTAAGTACCTATTAACTACTTCTACCAAACATTAACAGTAAAAACTTCTTAAATACTCAATCTTGCTAAGCCTGTTAAAATGTCCTGCTCTGGTGCAAAATTCATATACCGGTTATTACACTATACATAGGATGTTTGGTGAGTAAGACTCAAGAGTGCTTTCTCGACTGCAGACACTATCCGGAGCTAGAATGTATACCAAAGCTTAGCCCCAAACATTCCAACAGAGCCGTGACCTACCAAAATATTTGCTGCGAATTTTGAACTAGTATATTTGGAACGTAGTAACAGGAGTAAATTGGAATGGTAAATATTAATAAAAGATACCGTCTCGTAACACTCATAAATTAGATATTTTATTCAGGGTATCGAACATTCCCAATCAAAGACCTTGGCTATAAAGTCAACTTTTAGTAAAAATATACATATATTGAGGCTCGTTGTTAAAATAATTATACAGTTCAGTGACGACGATGTTAAACGTCATATCAATAATATTAATAGAGAATAAATCATGTTGATTGTCTGTGAATTATAACACATTAATAAAATTATCTATGGTTATGGATTTTTAAAATGAATCTAAACTGTCAATACAATTGAAGTCAGAGACTAAACAATCACAAGATTGAACCGATTTATTAGGAAGAAACATTGTTCGAATCGTACCTTTACTCACACTCCAACATCCATTCCCACAGATAGCTTACCTGAAAGAGAATCGATATCTATTTTAAAAATGGAACTCCGATTATACTAAGTTTAAGTCAAGGTGACGTGAATTTAAAATGATTCTAACGAGGCACTGTCATTTCCAGTTACAGTTAACTATATAGTTTAATTCGTTTAATTAAGAGATCTAGACAAAAAAATTAACACAAAAATTATATGTCTTGTATATATGTATGTATTTTCCTTTTATAATTACGTTTAAGTAGTTAATTAAGCTATAATTATTTTTTAAATTGTTGTATTATTCCTAGTTTGTTAATATTTTTTTCTTAATTATGAGAGGTGCCGGGTGTAGGTTTTTATTAATTTATATTAAGGATAAACAGGGCTACAACCGCAGGTTTGTTTAGAGGTATAACTACGTTAAAACAGGAAAGGTGAATACTTTACATCTATCAAGGCACTGTTTACAGAAACCATAATGGTTTGAGGAATGCGAAATTTGTGTGTTAATAGTGTGTATCTGGAGATATTTGTGGATAGTGGTAAGGGTCTTGTAGGTAGATTTACATATTTAGTTAAAGGCTTGAGTGGAATGTGTTGAAGAGGTTTTAATGAAAATTATAAATATATGTCTACAGAATAATAAGAATGTAAGTCATATTAATCTATGGTTATATAAATCTTTACTACCTAGTAGTAATAGTGAATATTGTCTATAAAATTTAAAAATTTAAATATTCAATTTAAAAAAAGGTTTTATAAATGGGCAAATGAAAATGAGGTTATCTTAATACATAGCTGAATTCATAAGTGTCATTAGTTTCTGAGCGTATTTTTATCTAATTCTTTTGTTGTTTATATAAGACCGCGTAAATGTAAATTTTGTTTTCTTAGATTTAAAAGAAATATGAAACAAGGTCAAAATGTAATAAGTTAAGATTTAGTCTAAAAATACAAATAAAGACTAATTGTAAAAATGATTGATTAGACAATGAAAACCTTAGCACTACATGTAAATAAATGCAGGACACACAGCATAATACAATATAACTTCATTCAGAAACATCAACAAACTAAACAATAACTTAAAACAATATCAAATCGATTTAAATCAGCATCGTATTATATAGCCTGTGGGATGTATCATAACTTATACTGATACATGACTTTTCGATACTTTTGACAGTTACTATTTGCTCACCGCTCACTCGTTCGGTAGTTTCCAATGCGTAAACCTTATCTTAGATAGTGAAAATAGATTTTCCAGTGAGAAACTTACGTTAAAATTCACACAATTTTTATCTTGTTTCATTTGGGCCCAGAAATATCTTTCCTTTATAAGCTTTGACAGTATTTGGTGACCTATTTCTAGTTTGTTACTCAATATTATCTTAAGCTTTATAAGCTAGACGGGGTTATCGTTAATGACAAGCTTTGATGATCGCAACAAAGGATACAATATCATTGTACTCTGGTAATGCAATAACGCCAAGATCAATTAATTATTGATACTGTCTTAGTACAGTTCTTAGTATAGTTAATTAAACATAGGCGAAGGATGATTCAAATACACAATATATTTTATTACCCTACAGAAAAGCAATTTAAATATTGTTCGTAAAAATAAAGTTAATGCATTATATAAACATCATTAATATTAGTTTAATATAATCATTTTAGGAATGAACGAGTGGACTCAGTCAGCCAGTGAACACACTTCAAAACACACGTGTTTGCGTTTAGTAAATAAAATTGGCAGAGAGAATATCGTACAACGTAACTCAATATTCAAAACTTTGAGAAGAAGGTTAAAAACACGCCACACGATCAATTATTCAGCAAATTAATATAGCAAATTTTAAAAAGAATAACATAATAAACTATAAATACTAATATAATAAACAAATTAATTAAATTACAAATGAACGTGATGACATAAATACAGAGCGATTCGATACAGTCGTCGGCCTTCAAAGAGGGGACGTAAAAGATGGCCGTATCACACATATTCATGTGTGGTTCGGTCGATTAGTGTGTGGGATATATTTTATGTGTTCCTGCCATTTATATCTAGGTATATAATAACATTGAAAACCAGATCATAAGGCTAGCCTGAGTATAAACTCATATAAATGACTGTACTAAGAGGTCAAGATAACACTGCTCACTTATTTATGTCAAAGTCAAAATATCTTTATTCATTAAGGTACATAGCACCATTTTGAAACGTGGTTGATGTTTTTTGGTAATGAACCCAGTTCATTTTTTATTATGGTTTTATATATAGTATGAAACAGTCTATAAATACGTCTTGGTCAACTGAATATTTACCCTTACGTAACAACTTTTTTAAATAAATTAGTGGTCGCACAAATTAATTAAAATCAAAGCGGTCCAAAATACCAGAAATAAAAGGCCCACCCAATGTTCATTCGCATTTATAAACTTATTAAGATTTCAATGAGTTGACACAAAAATTCCCTTCAAATTAAATTTTGAAAGGTTAATACTATTTTGGTGCATTTATTTTTATAAATTAGGGGCACTGTTGGTGCCTCGATTCATATTATGTCTTCGGGATTATCACCAAAAAACCTGATGATAATTATGCAAGGAAGACTAGTATCAAGTCCGGGTCTAATGGTAGAAGCCCAGTAATACAATTTGGCAATCTCACCTTGCATCTGGAAACGGTGTGGCATTAATATTCTCTGTTTAGGTTGCTTTTGCAACGCAAGCATGAAAGGTGAAAAGTCGATAGGGTTCTGCTTGCATGCGGAAATGATTATTTTTAAGTCTTTAGTTAATGTAACTGCTGCAGCGATGTAGTAGCGCTTTAAGCTCAGAATAATAGACATAATTAATTCAAACATTCATTTGTTCCCTTTGGAATAGAGACTTTTGGACCTTGGCTTTTCTCACTCAGCATTCGTACAGCGAGGAGATGCCGCCAGCATTATGGGTGAGCATTATGGGTTGTGACACAAAGTACAAACTTTTTTTAATTTCTTTTGGTATTATTTTAAGTCATATTTACTTTAGCTTAATATTAACAATATTTATATTAAGTATATAATTATTATATAATCGTGTGACTTTGTATAAATACAAATTAATTAGGAATCACAAAGGATTTCAAATTGTAGTAGTATTTCTTATTCTCATAGTTTTGACTTGTAAATGCCAGTGATTATCAATTTAATGAAAATGGGCCAATATATACGTAAAAGCTGACAATATAGCACCATTTGAACAATAAATTGTCTTTAAGATAAAGTAAACGCTTTTCCAAGGTAGACGTTAAGAACGACGATCCCTCGAATCCAGACAAAATTATTTTAGATTTTAACGATCACTGCGAGAAATTTATTATACCTTCTTGCATCGTAAAGTACTCCGTTATAATAAATTAAAGGTATTCAAAATTTATTGAAATTGGTAATTTGTCAAATTTAAATATCGCATTTTTGTCGCTTATTAGCGATAAGGCCGCACGTTGCTCTTATATGTATTAACATTTATTAACATTATGTACTTGTACTGTGTCAGTGCAACAAAGTGTAAATAAATAACACTTTCATGAGTTGAAACGTCGTAAACGTTATTTGTCAAAAACATTAGGATGAAAGGCAAGTACGAGAAAAGGCAATAAATAAATAATAAAAAGAACTTCCTCGGGCCTATTCAAAAGGTATATAATGCGTAGCAAAAGAGCTACGAAATTGCTACGCCAAAGAAACCGTAGCAAATAAAAGTTCAATAAAGTTACGAAGGTCTTTAAATAATAATTAAATGTTAAGTTATTTATATCAACTTAAAATAATAATGTTAGGTAATTGAGTACGTTGTTTATTTTAGGGCATTAAATAAATATATATAATACACTGTATCGATTTTTATTAATAATGCCTTAATTTTATGTTTATTTTAAACTAATTTATCGAGTTTCTTGCCGGTTCTTCTTTCGAACCGGTTGTAGTGTAAAGAATTGACGATTCATAAGTGTCTTTATAAAGAAGTACTTATTAGATATTTTGGGTTTTTTTTTGTATTTTAGAAATGTAATTCTACATGAATTACTTGAGGTAATGTGTCAAGTAAGGTGTCACTAGAGTGATGTAAATTAAAGTTAAATATTAAAACTATACATTTAAGTAAAACATTGTAGAGACTAAAAGCAAATCGTTGTACGGCCACCAAAAGCCACTGCAAAGTGAGATTTTGAAATTACCTTTTTGCTGAATTTTGTAGTGCCTCTTACCTCGATCTGTCTACCCAATTATCTTTGTGCATATAATGTAAAGGTAGTCATGACCCGAAATGAAGAACTGTAGTGCTTGCCCTTTTTATGTCTGTTTATTAATGATTAAAATAAACCTCTTAACACGTGGTAAAAAAACTTTATAAGTTTTATAACTTAAAAGCTCGCTTTTCTAAATATTTATGATGTATTAAATAATAGTATTATTTAGATCAAATGTCCGTAGTAGATGATGCATTATTAGTAATTATGTCGACCCGAGATGCGAGTTATAGAAAGCATTTTAATTTACGTGGACCTCAGTCTTAGATTTTAAAATATTTCAAATAAGTTAACAGCTTCGCGTATTATATTTATTTTCCTATCGATAATATTACTCCGTTTACCAAATACCAACCATTACTTAGCATTTTTAAGACGTGTGAAATATTTTTTAAATGATTTTTCATGCTAAGTGATCAGTCATTCGCTTTTATAACGACAACGGTTTTTCATTAAACTTTTTGGGACTATACTTAGTCTTGCCATAAATATTGTTATAAAGAAAAGCACGATTTTTTTTTATACGTAACATTTATTCCTTTCATAGTGAGTTAGTTTAATACATCAATATATAACTATTAAAAATATACAATGTTTATTCGAAGTGGTCTCCATTGGCTGCAATACAGTCTTTTAAACGTTGAGGCCAGTTATCAATAGCAGCATGAACTCTTTCTAGAGGAAAATTCTTCACTGCCAACCGAATGGATCGTTTTAGGGACTCCAAATTATCATGGCGTTTAGAGCAAGCCTTACTCTCTAAAACTGACCATAAATCATAATCCAATGGATTTAGGTCAGGACTTGACGACGGCCAGTTTTCAGTGCTGATAAAGTCCGGAACGTTAGTTTTCAACCAAGATTGGGTGGATCGAGCTCTATGACCCGGTGCCGAGTCTTGTTGAAAGCACCATTCTTTGTTATTGAACATGGTGTTAGTTAAAGGCTTAACTACCGTCTCAAGAATGGTATTTTGATAAACTTGTGCCGACGTTTTAATACCTTTTTCACAAAAATATGGCTCAGTCACCCCTTCATAGCTAACACCCCACCAAACCATCACTGAAGTGGGATAATGCCCACGTTGTACTCTGTTTACTAATTGCGAAGCTTCTTTAGAGCTTCCAGCATAAATACGGTCATTTTGTTTATTAAAATACTGCTCAATTGTAAAAAATTTCTCATCCGTAAACAAAATTTTTTTGTGACCTCCCTTTGCGTACCGCTTAAGTAGTTGTTTGGATTTTACCACCCTATTCTTCTTTAAATTATCAGTTAAGAAGTGACCAGTACGTCTCTTATAGGCTGCAAGTCCTAAGTCATCTTTTAATATACGCGACATGGTTCTAGGAGCTATCTTCATCTCCCGAGATAAAATCTTTTGCTTACGGACAGGATTTCTTCGAATTCTTTCCCTAACTGCTTTAATCACCTTTTTCACACGAACGGTACGTGGACGGCCAGATCTTTTTCTGTCACAAACAGAGGAGGTATCATTGTACCTATCAATAGCCCGGTAAACAAACATTTGACTAATACCAAGCGGGTGGAGGGTTTTAAAAATTGCACTTTTCTCCATACCTACTTTATGTAAGGCAATCACAGCGATTCGGTTCTCTTTATCACCCCACTCCATTTTAATATAACAAAATATTTAACAATATAATGGCGCGAAAATAAGAAAACACATCAAGCAATCATATAAAAATGACAGATTCCAAATTCAAACGTAATATTTTCTTTTTTTGAATAGTAACAGTATTTATGGCCAGACTAAGTATTAATAAAACGTGTTTGTACTACACAAAAATTATTTAGAAAGTAAAACGCTCTAAAGCTTATCGGTATACTAAGAAACCGTAAACAAAATAAAGCTTCGCACAAGACTTAAAACTTTGTAAGTATGCCGATTCCTGGAACATATGTGTGATGATATTTGTTGTCTATGGTCCGGGTGCCATAATATGTATTGCCTTAATATGTGCTATTTTAGGGTATTATAACCTAAACCGGCGTAGGGAAATTGCCTTAGTGAAGTTTGCCTGGAACATAATCAGGGGCGGCATTGATTGCAGTAATATTCTGCAACCATTGCTAAGATTACATGCTCCTGATATTTTTTACCGACTCAGGAGGCATCCATTGCTGGCTGAGGTACGCTTTCGAACGAGCATCCGCCGGCAAAGCCCAATTCCACGTATGACCGCCCTAACGAATCATTTCATTAGCTCTGCGCCAGAATGTGACATTTTTATGACAGGGTTAGGAATGATAGTGGATGAATATAAGAGGTTGTTAGGTTTAAGTTAAAAATTGTATGTGTTGTTTGGCTTCGGCCATAAATAAATAAATAATATGTATCTTAAATAGTATAACCACTCCTCCTTTTACGGAAACTCCTTCACAGTGTCCGCTATAAAGCTTTGCAACTCACTTCCTGATCCTATTCGGTCAGCCTCCTCACTATCATTTTTCAAATCACTTCTTCGTAAGCATTTCTTGTCTTCAATATAATTATTTATAATTCAAGATTTAAATTAGCATATTTTTCGGTTTTTCTTAATTTAATGTATGTTGTGTTTTGTTTCTGTATTATTATTATTTTTTTGTATTCTTCGCACCCTTTGCACCTGTCTTATTATATTTTAAGTATTCATTTATCGTGCGGGTTGTCTGGAAGAGATCGCTTATTAGCGATAAGTCCGCCCGTTGCTCTTATATGTTCTAACTTCTGTTAATGTCATTTGCTTCTAGTGTTTAAGTGCGATAAAGTGTTAAATAAATAAATATAAGTATGGTTCTTATCTTAAGGCTAACCGGCTGTGTATATGTCCTAAATATTTCAAAATAAGATCATATATTAAACTAATAATACGTCTACGAACTGAACCGTTGTTATGAAAGCGAGAGTTCATGCGTGGCCACAGATGTCGGATAAATGGGCATGGATCAATAACGCCACCATGAATAATTAAGAGAAATGTAGCGATCTCCAGTGGCTTCAGCTTTATGGCTCTCATTGCAAACATTTATAAACGGATTATTTCATTCATCTGTTCTGTTGATTTAACATTTTTAATTAAGAATTTTTGAAAATCTGGCAACTCGGTCGTCGGTTTGTCCGCTTTGTTACATTACGATATTAAATTGTGAATTCGTTTCGTATTAAATAAAATAGTTAAAAGACACAATGTTGTTACAAGCTCACACTGTAATTTTATTTTCAATTGAATGTTAGGTCTAAAGGTAAGTCTGTGAAACGAATAATAGTTTTGCCGCAGGCCATGCACGGAATATTTTAAAACGCGAACCGCGTTTCAACGTCATTATGTAATAACTTTCTTGATCTATTAAAATGTCAAATGTCACGTATAATAAATCGCCAAAAATATAAAGGGTGACCCAAAAGCGGGTTTCTCAATGTTTATCTAAAGAACTCGTCATTGGCAGGGGTCATGACAAACCAAGCTCCTTTTACGAAAATAGTCACCACAGAGTCATCGTTGTTACTTCTCTATGTTTCATTGATTCACTGCATTAAGTTCATTTAACAGTTTTTGTATGTTGATTTCGTAGTTGTTAATTTGAAGTTTAAAAAATTATTACCTAGTATAAATACAATACTTAAAAATGTCAAGAAAATATTCACCACGGTTATAATTATATAACATATATGGTTATTTATAGGTGTGATATTCTTGCACTTAGGAGTCAAAAATTTATAGCATTAACAACTCTACAATTACGAGAAGAACTGGCAAGAAAATCTCCGCCATTACTATAAGTATGCTACAGTTCGGCTGTAAAGACCTGCAACCATTACACCATGCTCGAAAGCTACTGACAAACATAAATTTATAATATCAGACTGCATAAAACTACTTAATATATTTAAGAAGTAATATTACTACTCAATATTGGCAACACACTCGGACTTTAACAACGATGTACTCTGAGACGATTACACAAAATCACGACGGAAATTATTGAATTACACATTTCAACAATTTACAAAAAGTTTACAAAACAAAAAACAACATACTATATGTGTATAATAATAAAAATGAGAAAAGACATATGAATAAATCCGTCCGTTATGATTTTACATTTCTTTATTTCGCATTAAATACTCTTTTGTTATGTCAAATTGTCATAGTGTCCATCAGGAACAGATTACATAGAGCAATCAGATTATATGTAAGCTAGAATATCCGATCTTTAGCCCATAACACCTGTCAGTCCTTTGTTACAATAAAAATTATCTAAGTATTAAAACAATTTTAGAAAATACTTGCGAGTTTGGGCATTCCAAATGAGGAAGGTAGAAATTGAATAGCAAAAGAGATTTAACGAGTTAAGTTTGTGATTGGGATTTTGTACGCTTTGGGTAAATTCATTTTATTTTAGGGTTCTATTGAAATAAAGGTAACTCGTAACCATCAATTATAATGAAGGAAATGCTGTGAGCTACCTATGTTTAATTAGATAAAGATTTTTATTATTAATTTTTTATTTGATAAAAAAATAATTATTTCGATATTTTTATACTAATTAAAACTTGTTATAATTAAATTTTCATCTCTTCCAAACTAGTTTTACCCAAATATTTAAAAACATTTCAAAAACACGATCAACAGAATAACTTTTGATAAATTATCGGATAAACCGCGTGATAAACACGTTTCGATTACAGTTTAATTGACGGACATTATTAATTGTTCGTGTGGTTAATTTGCCTCAATTATACCTTTTAAAATGATAATTAGACACATAGCTATCCTTGTTGTTTTATGTGGAATAAAAAGAGATAAATAGCGTTATACCAGTTCAAAGTTGAATGTTATGTGATGACTTTCTCGTTCCAACTTTGAATCCTATTCGGTGTTTGGAGCCATAGACAAAAATAGAACAATCAAAATAAAATGAAGTCTTCGTTCCATTTTTGCGAGTCAGATTAATAGGGACCAGATAGACCATGGGTGATCGAACGCTGTACGAGAATTCAAGAGTCTCATTTGTTCGTTCGAATCGAATTCAAATTCTTTCTGTCACGAAAAAGTACTTTAGGTAAGATCGTTATTAAATTGTAAGGACGTGCTTTGTTTTAGATCGCTCTTTAGTAATATTACATAAGTCTTTCATATACATTCGCAATAAAATTATTTAATTTTTGATTACTAAGACGGGGCAAACGAGAAGAGGCCCACAATAAAGATGAAGCCCCCGCCCATAGACACTCACATGACTGAGAGCTCGTAAGTGCGTTGCCAGCCTTTTAGAGAGTGTAACGCTTTTAAAACAAATCAACTACAGTATTTCAGAACAGAACGCTAAAATTAAATTAAACGCTAAATTTATGAAAAATATTAGCCGTCGTCAGTTATTTACTAACATTATCTATTTATTACGGGCCAAAGCCAAAAAACACACACAAAAAATTAAGTAAAACTTAAGTTATTAACTTAAATCTAACAACCGCTTCTATTCATCTTCTAAAAAATTCATCATCTCATAAAAATTGTCCCAAGTTCCCATTTAACTGTCTTATGTGTAAACCTAGTTTTGTTAACTCATAAGTTTATTGTTTTAAATGTATTTAGCACATAAGATGTTCGGGGACAGATATAATAAAATAAATAAATAAGAATGTCTTATTCCGGTGCAGAGTTAAGAAAACGATTATACGTACATCCGCGGCATGAGGCCTTTAAGGAGGCTTCTTCTACGAATGCTATCATAGCTACGATGATACCAAAACACACTCTGAACAAACTCAGCTGGTTAACATAATAATAAATCGTCATTTTATCTTAACTAATCTTAACAAGAAAAAGAACCGAATGCCATTATGAACACACAATCCTAATAGTGATGAATCCCTGAGGTCCGTGCTCTCCATCGATCCAACTTTGATCTATATTAACGTGATAAGCCCGTGATGACGTTAATCTGTCGGTTCGCCGATTGAATTACGTATCGCAACATCAACGCTACGAACTTAGCTGGTTAGTTTAATAACTCCCGAATGATATTAAAGTATACTCTGTGGTTATAACCTTTTTTAATGTAATCTGTCGTTAAATGTTTTCATTCGGTACAGCCTTTTTGAATAGTGTTAAATCTACGCCTGTACGTTTGTAGGAAGCTGAGCAGCAGTCAAGAAACACAGCTTGATTGTTTTTGGTGAGGAACCACACACATTGTTTTTGGAGAAAGGCCGAACTGATTAAAATTCATTCCCAAATAAAACTTCATCACAATTATTAGTCATTTTATAAAACGCTTTTTCTAAAAGCTTTGGTTAAACATTATAGATTTGTTTATAGACTGAGTAAATTGCTTAAAGTTATAAAGGCCACTAAGACATCAATTTTATTAATTGTACTGTAATTGCATAGATTAGATTAACCATTTCTAGTGCCGGTCGGCATCTAAATTGAGTATCACGTGCCTAACCACTATGTAAACAAGTGGTTATTTTTTCATTAGCCCATTTCAAACAATTCAGTGGACAAATAAATAGCATATAATCTTGTTTAACAAACACGGTGTATTTTAAGCGTTGAATTAATGTTGCGTCGTCGTCACGTATTTCATACTTAAACTTGTGAATTATATAACACAATAAAAGACAAAACAGTACCTTATTTTACGTACATACACACGAATTAGATTAGAAACATATAATAGAAAAGTGTATGGTTTAGTAACCTAACATATACCCCATCAAGTGTATATACTAAACGACAGAAAATATGTATATGAATGCAAAAATGTATCGTATATCGTATAATTTTAGTATATAGTAATAGGAGATAACCTAAAAAAAATAGTAAACTTAAAAATCTTAATCATTTCTAAAGTTTATTAAATTTGAAAAGTCTTTGTAAACGAGAACAGTCTACAACAACTGGATACACTTGTGTTCCTTGAATTCATTTAAACATAATTATATTAACGTATTCTGTCAGCCGAATTAATAAATACAAGGATCAGTCATACCTTAATCCGCATTATTAATGAAAGCGATTTTGCATAATAAATTCAATCGTAGTAAATGTATTAATTAATTTACATTGAATAACACAAACTGAGAATAGTTTAATACAGTTAATAAGAGGGGGGTGAAGTATTTTAGACGTCTATTTGTCGGTACTTCGAATTAACATAGAACCTTCATGGTTTGAGATTTTTCACTGAAACTTTTTTCATCTATGAGATTCTTTAAACATCCGCTTATCGATTTTCAGTTGTTATTTCATTATACTTGGCCTGACCTTGGTAATGCATGTGTCAATTCGTGATCAGATTACTGATGCAAACTATTATATGTGAATTCTCTATTTGGTAATAAATATCGCGTATAAAAAAAATAAAAGAAAGATATATTTATCATATTATGTATGTGTTATACACACATTAAAACCATGATACTGAATATAAGAAAAACATAAAAAAGAAGAGCTATTCAGCACTGATTTTCAGCGAGACCTTAATACACATAGAATAATAGCAGTGAAACAAACTAAGATTTACAAGTTAAACCCCAAGCATAAATTATTTTAATTGTGTTAAGTATTTTTTTTAAGTTCACAATAACAAAATGAATATAAATAAAGAGTTAATCTGTAACTTTTTTAAGTTTTTGGGGAAATTTTAAACCCACTTACTAAACGTACAAGTTAAATTCTACTCTAATAAATTTAACCACCTGAATATACTTAGTCTGGCCAAAAGAAAATATTACGTTTGAATTTGGAATCTGTCATTTTTATATGATTGCTTGATGTGTTTTCTTATTTTCGCGCCATTATATTGTTAAATATTTTGTTATATTAAAATGGAGTGGGGTGATAAAGAGAACCGAATCGCTGTGATTGCCTTACATAAAGTAGGTATGGAGAAAAGTGCAATTTTTAAAACCCTCCACCCGCTTGGTATTAGTCAAATGTTTGTTTACCGGGCTATTGATAGGTACAATGATACCTCCTCTGTTTGTGACAGAAAAGGATCTGGCCGTCCACGTACCGTTCGTGTGAAAAAGGTGATTAAAGCAGTTAGGGAAATAATTCGAAGAAATCCTGTCCGTAAGATTTTATCTCGGGAGATGAAGATAGCTCCTAGAACCATGTCGCGTATATTAAAAGATGACTTAGGACTTGCAGCCTATAAGAGACGTACTGGTCACTTCTTAACTGATAATTTAAAGAAGAATAGGGTGGTAAAATCCAAACAACTACTTAAGCGGTACGCAAAGGGAGGTCACAAAAAAATTTTGTTTACGGATGAGAAATTTTTTACAATTGAGCAGTATTTTAATAAACAAAATGACCGTATTTATGCTGGAAGCTCTAAAGAAGCTTCGCAATTAGTAAACAGAGTACAACGTGGGCATTATCCCACTTCAGTGATGGTTTGGTGGGGTGTTAGCTATGAAGGGGTGACTGAGCCATATTTTTGTGAAAAAGGTATTAAAACGTCGGCACAAGTTTATCAAAATACCATTCTTGAGACGGTAGTTAAGCCTTTAACTAACACCATGTTCAATAACAAAGAATGGTGCTTTCAACAAGACTCGGCACCGGGTCATAGAGCTCGATCCACCCAATCTTGGTTGAAAACTAACGTTCCGGACTTTATCAGCACTGAAAACTGGCCGTCGTCAAGTCCTGACCTAAATCCATTGGATTATGATTTATGGTCAGTTTTAGAGAGTAAGGCTTGCTCTAAACGCCATGATAATTTGGAGTCCCTAAAACGATCCATTCGGTTGGCAGTGAAGAATTTTCCTCTAGAAAGAGTTCGTGCTGCTATTGATAACTGGCCTCAACGTTTAAAAGACTGTATTGCAGCCAATGGAGACCACTTCGAATAAACATTGTATATTTTTAATAGTTATATATTGATGTATTAAACTAACTCACTATGAAATGAATAAATGTTACGTATAAAAAAAAATCGTGCTTTTCTTTATAACAATATTTATGGCAAGACTAAGTAATTACAAAATTACAAAAAATTATAATCAAAACAAACCACATAATTATAACAAATTGAAAAAAGTTTAGTATCCATAATGCTCGCTGCTTATACGCTGAGCGACTAAAGCACCAGATCTTGGAACACCGGTACTGACTACCAGGCGCCCACTTAATTCCTTAACTATTTACTATATACCAGCTGTGACACGGGCAACATGATGATGATGATAGCAACATTACGTTAAAAATGTTGCAAAGGAGCAGAAGGGTCACTTCAAGTCAAGTGCTAACCACCATATTAACACCTGCAACGCCAGGAGGCCTACAAGTGAATTCGCCGCGTTTAAGGGCGAGGTAGGTTTTATTGAAGAAAATTCAATAATTATAAATCGGCCAATATCGTTACGTTTACACCTATGGAGGTGCAAACACCTTTTTTTTACAATATGGTTAAGAAAAACGCTTAGTTTAAATCGCCTTATAAAATAAATAAAACTAAATATTGAGTTTTAGAACGGAGTATGATAATTTCGCTTAGTTCATCAAGTTGATAGGTAGCTAAACAATTATCACCATGATTCCCACAAAGAAAGACAACAAAGTTTATTTTATCAAATTTTCATGATTGCATTTCACTGTAAAATATCCTCAAATGTATAAATACAGTTATATAGTTTCCTTGATTTTTCGACAATCAATTTTCTGGTGTGACCTCAGGCGGACTCACACAATTTCCCCGTCAAGATGAGAAAACAAGGCCTTATATATCGAGTACCCAACATACGCCTGTCAGAGGTGAGTTATTGCTTTCTCCTTTTAATAAATTGTTTCGATATATGTCTCTTTAGTGTGACGATTTTATTTCTTATTTCTTAGTATGTAAGTATTATATTGGGACAATAACAAAACCTGTATGATTTATTAGTACATACATTAACTACCTAGAATATATGTTTGTGAAAGACTCAAATTTACGACAAGAGGTATTAACTATTTTTTTTAAATTTGTGTAAATTATGTAACAGAATCGATACGGCAATAGCGTAATGATTAAATATTTACAGTAAATTTATCTTTAAAACTTCCATGGAAAACTTTAAGCCAAAGCTTCAAGCGTCACTAACTCCGTATTTACTTCGTACAGTGCTTAAATTTCGGTGTTTTAACAAAGATAATCAATTTATCAAATTTTAATTAAACTCATTGAAAACTTACAATATTCATTAATTTTAATTATTCACGCAAATATTATATTCTGTTTCTACATTGTATACTCAAGTTTTTAACCTCGCTTCTTCATAACACACAATGAGACAAATGCACGTTTATTAATATCATTCCATTTCTGTAATAAGCAATCGTGAAAATGGAACGGAAACCTAAACACATAGAGGATAAATATTAATCAATTACTTAACGACTCCCGTATACTACACACGTACATTTACAGCTTATACACAAATGATATAAATCAAAATGATTTCCTTTATCATATTTTAATTATTAACGATGATGAATACAATTCTAAAACTTCTACCGAATTCGTACGGTTGTTTACGTTACTAGACCAACTAATAATACACATATACGTGCAAAGTTATTATATATATAATAAGTTTTTATATCATATGTTACAAGTGGCATGCGACAGTGGCGCCGCGCGGCGCCAAATGTATCGACCGTCGCGCGTCGCCTGTTGAATGCCCCCACCCCCCAAGACCCTTCAGCTCCCTTACTTTTCATGTGCTGAAAATAGGAGTGTCGGTATTTGAAACATTAACTTTCCACAGAACACTTAGCCCATCCACGAGCGCTTGCGATTTAATGAAGTAGAAAAATACATTTTGCACGGAACATTTTAAGACGGTTACGAAATCAACTTCATCGGAGTTTGAGGTTTTACTTGACTACGTCAAATATAACATGTTTACATCCTATATACAGTAGGATAAAAGGCAAAAGACAAATTTGCGTTGCTCATATAAAAGTTTAAGCTTTTTTATACACAATTATATCGATAATTTTCCGATTTGTATAAAGCTTCCTCCTGCTTTAAGTTGTGTGTGTATTATATATAGGAGCTTTCGAAGCTCCAACATTTGTTTTTCAATAAGAAAACTTTTGATCGGAAAACCATTTGTGTCTATCCACCTATTTTATACATTTGCTGGAATAGAATTCACATTGACAATAAAAACTTAACAATAAAAAAGAATTTTATTTTGTCTTTAAGAACGTTCTTTGTGAGATGGGTCACATGACGCCATAACCGCCTTCTCATAGTACTAGTTGGGAACGACCTGGCAACAAATGTGATATTCCCTTATTATAACAATACCCTTTTTCCGTATATGGGATTTTAACAATAAAATAACTGTTTAACTTTGTGCGCATTTCAAATGCTTAAACAATTCCTCATAAAGTGCGAGATATATTACAAAATAGTAAACCCATTTATATGACACTTAGACTCACCTGCTTTAAACCATCTCATATGATATGTATTCCAAATTAAATGTACTAAGTATCATACAATAAAGTATTTGAAAAAAGAACAGTTTAAGTTTAATATAAATTCCTCATTCTTTCTTTGTCATTATGTTGGTACGGCTTACTGTATTTTAAAGTTTTTTGATTGGTAACCCTCTAAGCCTTAGATACAACAAAATTATTGTCGCACATGTGGAAAAGATATAAATAAATATTCAAAAGACTAAAGGAATCCCCAAGGTACGTTTAATAACTTTATTCTGGTACGATTCAATGCTTTAAAATATTATTGCAAACCTTCATGTGAAGAAGAAAGAAAATCGCGTTCATTTTCTTACTAACTATTTTAGATTATACAATTTGACATGGTATTGTTAATGAAAAGTCATAGGTTATAAATATTTAACGATATCTATAATCTATGACTTTTATCGTCTTTGTTTTACCCAGGTAGGTTTATTGAATTAAAATGTATAATACAATCGAAACCTTACGTTATTTTAATTTGATTTAAAATGTGAGATTGTTCAATGAATTAAACATTACAGTTAAGTGATGTCATATTCATATAAAAGTGTTAAGTAAAAGAACTTTAGTTATTATAATAATATTTGAACGTCAGCGACTTTCTTGCCACTTCTTCTCGTCCGCTCTACGCCCTTGCTTTGGAAACTGGCTGTAAATTGAATCGTATATTTAGAAATAATTATATACTTTTTCGAAGATTCATCATAAGCGTTAGAAAGTTACTTATATGAATAAAGTTATAGATTTTTTAATTTTAAGGTTCACAATTATCAATAATTTTCCCATTTACATCTATAAAATATATATTTATTTCGATAATCTTTATTCAACAGAGATTTGCTTATACATAATTAACGAAGAAACCGACGCGCAGATGTATTTACTCTTTGCCCTGTAGGATGAAGGTTCTCGACGTGAGAAAATGAAATTGCGAACATAAGTTCAGTGTTTATATTGAATATAATAAATGACTTTTTCTTTTTAATTGAATGAAAATGCCAATTTTATATGAGGTATCAATTGAATAAAATGTCTATATAAAAATAAAAAAAATACTACATATATTTCGTGGTATTAAAAAAAAAACAACGTCATACATACTGGGTTGTAATATTTTATGAAACACAGTAAACATCATAAGCAATAAATGTCAAATGCACCATACCGCTGGGAAGCTTCTTTATGTAAATGTGATTAATGAATGTTATAAAAGAGACTTAAGCTTTTATGCTTTTTATGTTAAGTAAGCTAAATGAGCAAAAGCTGCTGAACCTAAAACATAATATTAAAGATTAATGGTCGCCCTGAAGCGTACCGAGTCAGTAAAACCAAATGATGACTTAAGACAGAAGGCCGTGCTTCTTTTTAAAATATAATCGAACGTATCGTAAAATTCACTTTATTATATATCAGCATCGCTTTGCAGATTTATTATATTAGTAATACAATTTACTTTTTTTATAAACAAAACTAAAACAAATTGAAAAAGCTTGGTCCAAGCTGGGAGAGTGCCCTTAGAGCATACCCCGAGCGAGAAAAGCACCAGCTCTTCAAACACAGGTGCTGACAACCAGGCGCCTACTTAATTTCTAATAAGCGCCTGTGCACTTGTACCCCAAAGACCAAAAGTCTCTACTCCAAAGGGAACAAAATCAAAGTTGGTGGAAAGACCATCTTTGACCTTTTCTTTTTTTCTGCGTGCTCTGCAATTAGCCGTTTATATTAAATTAGGTAATTTCAAAATTGGCAACAACCCTATTGTGTTTTACACCTTTTTCTATGTTTTACCATTAGTTGGCCTAGATTTGTGGTATATATATTGTTATGGTATATAGCTGGTGGTATATAGCTAAGGCTACAAAGTTTCCAAACAAAAACGGTCTGAGTTCACCCGACGGAGAATCTTACGCAAAATGTAATGTTTGTCTCTAAGTATGGTAACTAAAATAAATCGCATTATTGCTTTAATAAGGGTTTATTTTATAACTAATATCTTAGTGTAAAGCCGTTAATATCAAAAATAATGTATGTAACTTCTCATGGAAGCTACACTCTAAGTACAAAGTACTTAACAACAAAAAATACTGAAGATTGGATAGAATAAAGAGAATTTCAAATAAGTAATCTCTTGTTCTGTAGGAGCATGCGCGAATGATCTTCGCAGGTAAAATTTCCCTTACGTCAGCATTCCTATATACAAATTGGGTAATTTTCTTGAGGCGTACTGAATAAGCAAAGATGTTTCATAGGCTAAATGAATTGATTTGGTTATTTATCCGTTTGTATTTTACATAGATTATAAACCAAAAACATTATGCCACTTACTGACAGTTTTAAATATCAGATTATATATAAAGATATGAAAAAAAAATGCTTTTGATGATCACGGTAGAGATTTAAATACAATCTCTTTTATATATTTTAGAATTTATTTAAAAAATACAGATTTTTATCAATCATAAAAATCTAAAACAAAAAAGCTACAATTAATTTTAAAACGAGTGCTGCCATCTTCATCCCTCATAATGTACTACTTCGTTTTGGACTTGTGCAACGGTGAAAATATTATGAAGCAACCATTTGGGACGTAGCACGAGTTTCAAGAAAATCTTCGGATTCTCAATAGATGGCACTTAAAACAAATTGTATTTTCAAACCCACGCAAAAACTTGAATATTATTTTAAAAAACGTGTTTTAAAATTTTTTTCATTAATTAAGTGTTTGAACAATACTAATAAAATCGAAAATTAAATTAATTTATTACAATTGAATATACAAAACGATTTCTTATTTTCTCAATGGTACGTTCATTTTCATTGGGCTCGACTGGCTTTTGAAAATTAATATTATTCACAAATTTTATAAAGATTAAAGTCTTATTCTTGTAGGTAATGTTTCTACAACAATTATCCTTGTTTTAATCAAGCTTTGTCAAAACCACAAATTGTTTACAAAAACTTAACGGTTGAGAGTTGAGACAAATCAAATAAATATGGCTGTTAGCACCTAGATTTAATATTCAAGCCTTGAATAATTCATTTTATTGTTTGCATTACGACAAAAGCCAAAAACAAATGGGTTACGCTTTTCTATTTAACTTATAATTGTCTAGACTTGTGCTTTTCACAGACGAGCAGGAGGCATACCATAAATATGAAGTCGCCGCCCATACTCACGTGGCTGGGAGCTCGTGAGTGCGTGTCCGGCCTTTTAGAAAGTGGTACGCTCTTCTTGTTACAATTTCATTTATTTTTATTATTAGGTACATTTTACAGAGACAGAAAGAGCGCTCTTCTCCCTGCCTTTGGTCTTATACGGATAGCTGTATGACTATTTTAGAACAACGGAATATAAGCAAGACCAATTAAAAATATATTTAAACTCTAAATCAGTCTTTCAGTTTTTAAATAAAGTTTTTTTACTTTTAACTATTACCTGTGAAAATATATATTTTCAGATCCACAAATCATAAGCAATGTAAATATTTGAACTACACCCACGCAACAATCTGAATCTAGACAGAATTCAACATTCCATCATCTATCAAAAATTAATTTATGTAAACACAATTACACAGTAATCGATCGTCGAACTGTGAATAATGCGTTCATAATTTATCTGTCGGCCGGATTTTCTGTCAATCATATTTGTGTACACTAGCTAACTAGCTTGGCACGAGGCGCTTAATATTTTAAGTGTAACTAGAATATTTTTAGTCTTCAATATTGTAATTGTTGAATTCTGTGTGTATAGTTTTTGTATATAAATATTTTGTTGTTTGTCAACATTTCTCTTTTGTTTATTTACCTGTAATACCTATTATTTATGCAGATACGTCTTGTGTGTTCTTGGAGTTTTGTTTGTATGTGTGTTGTTGGTGCGCCTCATTTAAATAAATATATACATTTATATTTATTTATTTATTGCACTTAAACAGTAGAATGAGATGATGTTAATAGATATTAAAACATGTAAGAGCAACGGGCGGCCTTATCGCTAATAAAAGATCTTCAATATTATTTCATCAATATTACGATAACAGTTGTTGTCCGTTTATGGGAAGGTGTCCCATTATGTACTTATTATTTTATATCCTATTTTAAGATCGTGTTTTTTTACTATTGGGTTTATAAAATTACTTTTGGTTGTTTGACAGACTTGTTTGTCTTGTGTATGTCAACTAAATGTTTCTGTTGAAATAAATAAAAAAACATGCCATGGTATTTTTTTTTTAAATATACTGACTCGTACTTTAGCAGACAATTTGGTAGCTTCTCTGTATCTCTCTTCGTATTTGATTTTTTAACTAGAACGCTTTTAGTGAGCTCCTCTCAAATATCTATACAACGAATGAGTTTAGATTTGGAATTTGTTAATTTAAAGTTTAGCGACCAAACAATGTAGCTACAATTCCAACACATCAAACGGAACAAGCAATCATTTCCATAGACGGCAAATAATGTGTAGAAAGTATGTACTTACATTGACGATAATACCTCAATGTCGTGTGCAAAGAGAAAAGTGTCCATCAGTCGTTTGTACTTAAGACGATCGCTCTTCATATGATCGAAGTCAGAGCGAATGTCTTCTCACAAAATATTGACACTTTAATAGCCACACGATATATAACTTTAGCTTCGCTGTAATTATTATCAAAATATGTTAATGTTAGATATCTTAGAAATGAGATAGATAAAGTTTCAAGCTCCTGAATATAATTAAAATGCCTTTCAGTCAGTAGGAATCTACCTCAAAATTGTACTGCATTCCAATCAAAAATGAAATTTTACAAAATTTTAAAAGTTTTTTCTGTATACATCTCGGTTAAAATTAAGCGATGATGCCCAATTGAAAAGAAACAGCAGTAATTCATAATTTAGTTAAATCTTCTTGTTTACAAATTGCCAACCCCAAAACTTACATTATTATTCATCCCAATAGTTGCGGATTTACTGTTAATATAAGTGGCCATGTCTAAATAAGGTTGAACAAACCGTTAACTTAATCATAATTTATGTACCGCTTAACCTGGAATTTATAATAGGAATATACAGCCAATAAAATATATTTAGCTCATGTTAGCTCTTTTTTGCTACTGCCGTGAATGTTGATTCCATGCTGGGTTATTTACTCCACCCACATAAGGGTGTCTGCTATAAAAATATAAAGGATATACACACTTCACCTTAGGAAGTTGTCTTTTAAATCACTTCTTCGTAAGCATTTCTTGTCAACAATATAATTATATATAATTCTAGATTGAAATTAGCATATCTTTCGGGTTTTACATATATATATATATATATTTTTGTCCGTATTTTTTCTATAATTGTTGTTTTTGATCTTAGTATTAATTTCTTGTGCTATGTCTTATTTTGGCTTCGTTTTTTTTATCTTTTCATTATTGTGTAAACTTTTTTAATATGCTGTATGGGTCTAAGAAATAAAAAAATAAAAATAAAATGCTTCAATCTATAGCGTTATTGGTATTTAATTTGCGTTCGGCATTATCGTCCATTATTTAATGGATAACTTGTTTTTTCGGTATATGTTTTCAATGAAAACAACCGATGTAAAAGAATACATTTTTATTTGAGATAGTTATATGAATATCAAATTGATTTTTTTATATTTTGTCTATAAAGACATGATATATGTGAAATGTTGTTAAAAACCCTAAAGAACGCAAGATCTTCTCGGTAGATGACTGCCTTCCGAACCGGTGGTAGTGTAAAACTTGACGATTCAAAAGTGTCTTTATAAAGACCTACTTGAATAAGGATATTTTGAGTTTGAGTTTGAACGCACACGCCACGATAATCGTATATACTCTATATACGATTAGAGCGCCCTCTGGCTGCATAATAAAATAGTCGTATTTATATTATAAGTGTATTTTAAATAAGAATTCAGAGGGTAAAAACAACGCAGGAGCGTCTCGTCCTGCACAACGATAGCTCGCTTCTGATGTCAGAAAGGTATTATAGACTCGGTTTCTTACAGCTACGAAGAATGCGTCATCTTGTTTACCAAGCGCAGGTGTCCCTGTGGCTACGGGCTGACATATATATATCACAACATTAGATGAGACGGAGACATTGAAACTACCACATCGGAGCACTAGCTCGTAGGACCTATAAGTACCGTATGCAAGAACGATTTTGTTAAAGGTAAACAATATTAAGACAGCCTTCAACAAATTCTCGTTGAAGTTAATCTTCACGAGAATTTCATTTTGTTCACAAGAGGGTGAGACATAATTTAAATAACGTTGAAAAATAATTGTATCATTTTTTGTTTGATATTTTTCATATAATATTGGAAAGAGTTACTGTATCACGGTGCAAAGATTACACTTTCAAATATGAGTCTTGTTGACAAGTGATCAGCCTTTGTGACGGCGCGTGTCATCGATTTCTAAATCTAAGATGTAGGTTTTATAAATTTAATCTATTTCTAATTTTCTTTCAGAAAAGGTAATCCGACTGACACTTATTAACTCTTTGCCGATATAATATAGTCGATACAGATGTCAACGGGTCTTAGAATATCAATGGCTTAGAATATCAAATGATTATAAATAAACAATAAATAATTACAAAAATATTTCTTATTAATGTTACTCGCGTTGTATTTTCCCATCAAATTCTTTAACACTTACACTCTTAAGTTAAAAACTTTTAGTATCGACCCTTTCAGAAAGTAATACTAAAAGCTTAAGAGGAATTTATTGCAGGGAGTTTGATACACATCTCTATAAAAGTCACTTAATTTGAGTGTTTCACATTCATAAAAGTTGAAACAGACAACATTTTACATCCATGACCAAAACACCTCGATTCGATTCAATCTTGAATCCGATTCATATGCTCAGGGTGTATTTATTAAAAGTATATTAAGATAATCATTTATATTATACCCATTACAAGCTATAAATACCTTGGGAACAACGAACCGTGTATGAAAAAACATAGTTAGTCAATTTAATTAACTTTTCGTAAGCGGAAAAGTGAATTTATTATATTAATATTACTACATTTAACACACGGTCGGTTTTCCCGAAGGTTTTTATGGCTTGTAATATGTATAATATAAATTATTAACATGTATTTACTTGTATAAATACACAGTCACTTTTGATATCTATTGGCATTGAACTCACGACCAAATGAAAAATACCTACAGTTGACGTTAACATCAACATAAAATTCTACTTTAAAATAGTACGAATCATTTAAATTATCGCTTATAAGCCAGAAGTAGAGAGATGCAACTTCGTATCTACACTATCGTAAAGTTTAATTTCAAGAAACTTTTATAGACCCACTTTGTGCTTGCAAGTGGAATAATGAAGAAGAAATTCATATTAACTTTAATTATTACTAACGGGAACCAGCAGCACGGACGTGATCGTATTTACGCTAAGTATTATAAACTAATTAGCAACACATTTCCTTCTGCGTTCATTTAAGAACCGCCACTTAAGTTCGACATGAATACACATAAATATAAAAAAAAAATCAACAAATAAAATTATATTCAAAAATATGACGCGATATAATTTTTCTTCTGTAGCGCCCTAGTATTTAAGTCTTCGGCAGTAAATTAACATCATCTTAATTAACACAATCTGAGAATTTCTTAAACTTCTTTCGCAAGCTAAAAGCATAACCTACAAATATTCTGTGAATTCTACCTGAATCAAAGGCTATAAATCACGTTCAATTTAGGAAAAAAAAACAGCTCCCTAAGGTAATGAAGATATATTTAAAAGTTCCAAAAGCTCCTTTGGTATTATTATTTTTAAGATGTTTGAAAAGGCGGCTTTATTTTGTCCGCTTTTAATAAATTGCGTGAATGTGACATTGTGTCTTCTATCGAAGCATTTTCATCGCTTTTCTTAAAGAAGGTAAATCTGCGACGTCTATCAGCACAGTTTGAATAACGCTAAGGTTCTCTGATCACCACATAAAAGTTCTCAAGTCACTGGAGGCTTTGAAACAGGCACTCGTCACTAATCCTCAATTTTGGTAAGGCTACAGAATTTTCATTGAAATCCCAGAAGAATATGTGGCTAACTGGTAATTTAATAATATGTTTTATTACGACTTAACCCGTCATTTTGCGTGTTAAATTATTAAAATAGGTAATAAAAAACTTTTTAATTATACCGAAGTGACGCATGGTCTTTGGTGAGCTCACGTGAAATTGCAATAAGTTAGTTTAATATAGCTTCAGCTAACTATGTAATATTTTTAATTATAACAACCTAATCAGTACATAGTACTGTTTTGTCACTTATATACAATTACATTTAATATTGAAAAAGTAAATTGTACCAAGTTTGACAATTGTCTGTGTTTAAACACCTCAGATGCCTTGATATGACTCTTAATGCCGACATATTGGATATTCTTTGTGTATCTAATATATAACAATTTATATAAATTTACTAGAGTTAGTATCAGTGACTGTTTTCATCACAGCGAACAAGAGTAAGAGACGAAAGAGAATCCTAGAATTACAACTAGAACTAAAATAACGTAACGGCGGAGAGTTTCTTAATAGTTTCTCTAGTCCGCTATACGTCCTTCATTTGGTAACTGGCAGTTATTGTAAATATATAGTCACATGTTTTTTTTTGAAGATTCATAAGTGTACGTATGTACCTATGTGAATAAATCTTTTTTCACATAGGTACATACATTTTTGATTTTTAATAAGTCTGATGAAGTTTTTATAAGGACAAACAAAGAACTTACCTGCGACAAGACTGTGGAGCAACCGGCCAGCTACGCCTGGATCGAAGGACCAGTGCCACTCGCGGCATTGAACCCTGCGTGTTTCCCATTTGTGGTGCTGATGTGCGCTTACGACTCCAACCGCGACGATTGCTGTTGGCGCCCCACAGGTGTGAAGTGCCGTGTTCTATAAACAATTGAAACGCGGTGTTAAAGTATTCGAATGTATGTCTTGTATTTAAAAAAAAATGTTTGATTCTTAAAACGTTAACTGTTTTTGGTAAATAGTATTTTGGCCCTAGCCCTCACTGTAGGGAAACCCCGTAGTGTTTCCTAGTATACAGCTCTTCCTTTAATTACAATGGGTGGGCTATAGCGCTTAAGTTATGTGTGAGTTGACTTTGTGTGTGTCTATGTGTGCGTTACTGTGATAGACAATGAGATCGCTACGAGGTCTTGCAACTTCAGCCTGTTTTTCACACGATTTTAATGATTTTTATATACTTTAAATACAAGATAAAATTAATTCATTAAATTGACTTAATTGTGAGTATATAACTTACAATCAATCTCTTCTCTAAGTACTTAGTTCTCCTTTATTGGAGCCGCATTTAAAATAAATAGTAGCGATTTTACCAAACAGAAGATGATTTGCGATAAAATTTACTGTATACTTTACAAAATATAACAATGCTATCAGGCTCTAAATTGCGCATATATTTAAATACGTTATGTTAATACTGCTCGTTAGTATTTGAATAGTTTAAAAATAATTAGCCTATTATTCGACCGAGCAAGGACTATCACCACGTAATTTGTGTTTAAGCGTGACAAAGGTTTGGCCTTAACTTACAATACTCCTTTGACGTTTGCTTTACAGGTCAGGCTTACGATCTCAGAGTCAGGGGACTCTATAACCTTCACTGTACAAATAACAATTGTATATGTAACACAGACATGTATACATTGCTAGAACCGGGAATAAAATTTGACGTAAAATTCTTACCGTCGAGTTTTGCAAACACATCAGTCGCGAGACAGCGAGTCTCATTTAAGTACTGCTAGAGACAGATTAAAACTAAAGTGATCATAATAAAATCTAGTTCTGTTTGCACATTTCATTTGTTTTATCCTCAGATTGTAGCCACCTTGATTCACGTGTTCATATAGCCGGAGGATTATTTTTCTATGTTTTAGTTAGAAACACATAATAAAATAAATAAAATATTATTGTCAGTCATATTAAAGTTTGTGTATGATTCGCTTTGGCTGTAAATACATAAATAATTGTTAAAGAGTTTAATAACAGTATATAAAATATAGTAAAAATTTACTCGTGCATAAACAGTATTTGAAGGAACGTAATTGGGTTGAGGCTGTCAACTAGATCAACACCGATTTAATATTACGTATGTAATTCAACTGTTCGTTGCGAAAAACAATATAAAAACTCTACGACGCTTTACGCTTAAAGAATTTAATAACTCAACCAGGCACTTGTTAGAACAAGAAGAAAGTGAAGATAGTAAAACATACTTATTTACAGTTTTATAATCTTGTCTGTCTATCCTTTTTAATTTAAATCTCAGTGCAACTATACTTTAATTATTATTAAATCTAAAAATAAACGAATCATTAGTACCTTTAGAAACAGTACAAAACTATATACTCGTACTTACTAAACTACTTACTTAAGAAACTTTTTGTTGAACTTGCATGCTTGTTGGGTTTAGATTTATTATGAAATCAGTATTTTTTTTATAGAAGATTGGGCAAACGAGCAGGTGGCTGACACGGCTGGGAGCTCGTGAGTGCGTTGCCGGCCCTTAAAATAAACTTAGGAAATGGAGGGGTAGGGGTAAAGGACGGGGGAGGGGAAAGGATGGGCACCGGAAGATGGGTAGTAAGATGTTGAGGGAGCAATTTTTTAATATTGTCTATAATTTTCTGTACACAAAGTGTGGTATATCTATATTTATATGAGGAGTTTCTGTAAATAAGGAAAACCATCTTGTATTTTTTATGTATATTTAATGACTTAGATAAGAGAACAGTAGTGTTCTCCAATTATTTTTTTTTATGTAACACGAGGCAAACGAGCAGGCAGGTCCCTTCGAGCGATAAAATCCTTGTATTTAAAAACCTTAACTAAAAGAAATAAAAGATTTTTTTAAATTTTATATAAGTATTGTCTATTCCTGACTGTTTTTCAAATAAATATTTGCGCAAACAAACTTTTCTAAGATTTCCAACTGTATATAAAACTTACGAAAATGGTAGTTCTGATGCGGACCCTGCTCGGAGCAGGCTCGGCGTCCCCTCGCACTTAAAAGTACTTCACGCCGTGGCCTTTCAGGTATCTCGCTCAAGTCAATATCGCAACCACCACCTTCCTCTCGGCCTTCCTCGACCACACACGATGACATTTTTAACAGCACGTAAAATGCTTACTGTCCGCTATTCAGATCACTTGAACCTGAAAGAAAAAAAGCTAGTTATTTTTCGTTGAGTCCAATTTGCATTTCTAAATGTTTTTGTTCACTAGAACGTGTATTTTTGAGTCAAACGAATATGTAGGCCATATTTTATGGTGTTTCATTATAAATGTTCCAAGCCATTTGATTATTGGGGACATGAGCCGAATGACATGAGGGTGTGTTGCCACTATGGGGTACAAGTATATAATTATATGAATAAAATAGTGAATTGTTACTGCGGTAAGTTGATTGTAGAAACCAGAACATGACAACCCCACTTAGTTTCTTGTGATCGCACAGTGAGCCGATGTAAACTGAGTTTTAACGTTCAAAACTTCCTTAACATTCCTAATCAAATAAAGATTTTTTTAATTTGAAATGGGAGCGGAGAAAGTATTGTTGATTTGTTCAGTCACAAGACTAAAACCTTTTTATGTTTAAACTAATTTTTTTTTCCTTTTGTCATTTGTCATGTATAACTTTCTTTAATATAACTTTTCTCTTGTCGTGTAATAATTACATATATAATACAAATAAATGGAGTCAGATTTATACATACGTAAAGGTGATATAAATCAAAAAATATTTTACATGCGGTAACAAACCACACTGAGATTAATTAATCAATCACTATCAAATCAGCGACTGTCATTATAAATAATTAAATGATAAGTATATAAAAGTGGAGTGTCGCATTTAAATAAAAATGTCATATTCAGATTCATAAACATTTCTGACACATGTCAACAGATTTGTATCATATATCTGATATCACGCTAAGCACACGAATATTTAATTAATACGAAGTACAATAATGAATATTATCTTTCTTCAAACGTAAAAAGGCGACGCACTCACGAGCTTCCAGCCACGTGGCTAGACACCCATAGACACTGACTTCACCTTTATGGTTTGCCCCCAGCTCGTTTGCCCCCTCTTCTATAAAAAAAGACGTATCAACGTATTCAAACTTTGTAATTATAGCCTTTATTGTATATTCTATTTACACTGTTTGAGTAATAGTCAAATATTTAACTTTGCCCAACATATCATCGACCGAAAGGCGAAACTCTATTACATCGGTACCTTAATAAAATAATCCCAAGGGTCCGTATCGATATATTGAATGTCATACGCATTGGTAACTATTTTATTAAAGTTTCGATATTCAAATGTGTAATGCCTAAATTTGTCAGCTTATATGAGAGGAGAGGAGGCTAGCAGATACACCTTAAAGGTATAGTCGGCTCAAATAGACACTTATGTGGTAGCTCATGAGTGCGTTGCCGGCCTTTTGAGGTTATAGTGGTTTGGAAATATTGTACGTATTAATTTCAATTATGCGGATTGTTTGGATAAACACTCAAAGATCCGATTCTTGCATTGAGACATACATTATGACAATATTAAACATCGCTGTTTGGACATCCGATCTAAGCTACCTGCTTTTGCATTATGAGTAATTTTTAGGCAATCAACATTTTTTTTTAAATTTAAAAGTTATTGAATTTTATAAAAGTTACTGAACCCGCTCTTGCTCGATTGTCTATGATTCATTCACATTCTCACCTATTTACATTACGTGACCGAACCTTACCAATGTTAAGTGTTTCCAAACATTGATTTTCACGGGTAAATGAGTTTATTTTCGCCATAGACAATCCATCCATAAACTCTTGGCTTGGAAATAAGTACTCAATCTAAATACTAACTTATGCATTTAAATTTATTTCACTTATTAACTGCATAAAACTAATTAAACGCTACCATCCAGTTTTAATTCTCTCTAACAAAATTAATTGGATAACGCATAATTTTACTGATATTTTCGCTAACGAAAAAGTGAAGTGTAATAATCATTTATGCGAACGTGTATTTTTAATTAAAATCGTCGTCCGGACCCCATTGCTAAGGGCCCTAAAGAAACCTGTTTGCCTGCTTTATTTATGTATCGATCAGACTAAGTGTCAAGTGGATGACGCTAGGACATTTTTGTTCCAATGTTTTACTATACGTGATGTCCTTAAAATGTGTTTATAACAATATCAAAACAACATCTACTTAAGTATTAAAAGGATTTCTATAAATTCAGCGTGAAAATCTCTTTACAGTAAGGTACGTAGGACCATTTTGTAACGTTCTAAATCTAAGTAATTCTACGCCATGCTGAGAAAAAGTAGGCATGAAACTCAGCTTGGTTGTATTTTTTGGTTGTAGATCAACCAAATTGATTGGTAGAGAGGAATTCTCAGGTACTTCTTTAAATAGCCCAATTTTTTATAATGTTTTAAAAGGGTGTTTGGTCATGTGCAAAATATTATTAAATTTTTTCATTGTAAGTACATTGTCTGTCTATGTATGTGTAGTGTGCAAAACAGAAACGTTTTCAAAATCCTGAAGTGCTCACCATATATCAAACTCTGCTATTAAAGCACTCTCTTGACGTACAGAAGTGATGGTTGTGACGATTGTAATTCGCGATATAATCAAATAAATACATATATTAACATCAATATTAAAATGTCACTAAATAGATCGCGACAAAAATAGCTATTATTTTTACTAAAAGCATTTATAATTGCTGCAAAGTTAAATAAATTTCGTTCAACATTTGAGAGTTAATTATTTTGTAAAATACACGGCGTCATTTATAAACGGGTTTTAACAAAATTATCTCGATACTAAAAGTAAATCAACCGAAGAGAATGTGATAATTTGGCAAATGCGTGAAAATAAAAATAATTTTCATACCTAGCATCTGGAGAGTATCTCAAATTACATTGTAATTCTATGAATTATGATTTTTATAGAAATTCGTGCCTTCGATATCATTTCTTTTTCTGAATTAATATAAAATCGTAACAATGAGGTCTTATATTAATTTAATATATTGATACAAGACAAAAATTAGAAAACTCTTATTAAAAATGAAGTAATAGTAACCTCATAATTATAATAAGTTACACATATATTAATTATGAAAAAGCAAAAAGGATTAAAAAAATCTGTCTCCATAATACGCAGTACTCGTGAATGGTACTTCAGCCAGCAAATTTGTTCGCAACGCGGCTGGCTCTCGTTAGAGATTTTAAGGCACTCGCAGCCCGAGCCTGTAATATAGTTTTTTCATCCAAACTATTTGGCAAATCATTTCTCCACAACTCGGTGCGTCAGAATCGGATCTTGTAAGGCTGGATACCACCTGGACTGGCTGATGCGATGGCCTCCGAACCGTATAAGACGGCCTAACTGATAGTAGTCGACGCAGACTCATAGCAGTTTCGTAGATAAAAATAATTCTCAAAACAAAGTTTGAAAGCCCAAAATGCGTGACACGATGACTCATTGACTCAAGTACCTTATAAATTTATTTTCGATACAGAATATATTTTGTCTTGTCAAGCCCAAATCATTAAGCGCCTCACAAAAATAATGTAATTAGTAATTTAAAAAAAATACATTAATGTAATGGCGTTTGATACCATAGCAACTAATCACACATAAGAAAATATCGTAACGAGCATCTTAAGTCCATATTGTATAGCGAACATTTCTGTTCTTTATAAATAGGAGACGATCCCTTGAGACCAACTATTACAATAGTTCTAGGTAGTTTATTGTAGACGCTTATTATATTGTTATCTAAGCTTTGGTTGCCTGGAAGACATATCTTTTAAGAGCCAACTTCTTCAACGGCTATTTCTCTAGGCATTTAGAGGTTGTAATTTCTCTTGGTTGTAATTGGTTATTATAATTTATGTAGTTATTATTATAATTGTTGTGATAGTTATTGCTATATTTACGTCAAAAAATTCAGCATATACCAATTAACATTTCTAATAAAGATTTTAGTCAACATCACATAAATCTATTCCGTTAGACCGAAATATTGATTATAATTCACCCACCTGTATATTCTTATTATTCAGCATATATGCATAAAAAATAACTCTTACTACATATGTTTTTACAGCTGTATGGAGATGGAGTATAGAACTGTTATGTCTCCTCCTACCCTAAGGAATGTATCCTGTTAAATATTGTTTTGTTTTCCTAAAAAATCTTCTTGCCCTTCAGATTTCATATTAATTCTCCTCAATTTCATTGCTTGAAAGATTTCGCTAAAAGCGATAAGGTCAGTTGCTCACTTAATTTATGTTTCACTTCTGTATTATATCTTTTTTGCAACGACATAAAAAAAAACTTCAGCGTTTAAAATTATATACTAAAAGGCTGTGCCCAAGGACTTTTATTAACTGAACTTGGCTATTCGCTGTGCTTCGTGTTGCCAAATGTAGAACAATGCATGTGTTAAAAAGCGGATTTATTAGCGTGCCACAGTTGCATAAGCTCACAACAAAACACCGCGAGAGTGCCCAACAATATATGTATGCGAGCTTAGATTATAAAACTATTGTTTTAATTACATAGGATGTTACGTGAATGTGCAAGGAATAATTAATAAGTTTTGTTAAGGAAATTGTTACGGACAAACGGGCATTGTCTTTTAGAAAAGCTATAAGCTTGCGACCAGATGTTGCGGAAAGTAACGGTCAGCGGAGTTCGGCTTCCGGTCTCGTTGTGAAGTTTTAGACCATTCGTTTTATGTTGTAATTTTATAATTTCTGTCATGTTGTACTGGACTACTTCGAGTTTAACAACGCCGATAGAAATAATAAAATCAGTAAAACGGGTTTTAACGCAAATTTTTAAACACTAGGGGTCGCTGTAAATGAAAAAAATAAGCAATATATAGAAAAAACACTTAATATTTTACTTGTGACTTTATCCAGCTAAAACAATATGTAGTATGTTGAAACGACAAGTAAAACCACAGTTTCTTTTTTATTACAACAGAAATACTTGTTAAACGCCAAACTAAATGAGATAGTATGAATAAAAGCCGACGTAATCCATTTCTGGCTTGATTAAAGCGAACGGCATTGCCATATTTCGCCTTACTGAATGGCCAATGCTACTGGGACGTTTACAATATTATTATTGTTATCGCAATGGCCCGGAGGCTGTGCATTAAAGTTATCGTACCTACGGGATAAATTGTTTTACGAGAGTATTTTAAAGTAAGCGCTTTATGCGCTTGTAAATTGTTGGAAAAAACATGAGTATTGTTTATTATTTATTTATTTATTTATTTTACACTTTATTGCACTTAAACACTAAAAGCAAATGACGTTAACAGATGTTAGTACATATAAGAGCAACGGGCGGCCGCGCTAATTAGCGATCTCTTCCAGACAACCCACCCACCCATATTGTCTATGTCACTTAACAATGGTATAAAAATCACAGTACCATCTGTATTAAAACAAGGATAGATAATAGATTCGATTGGCCTGAATCTCCAAACTTTTGGAGCGTTGTCGTGAAAAATCAATTGCCCAGCAAATAAAGCATCGCGAGTAGAACTGGATTGTCCATACTCTCCGGAGGGATAGTGCATATTCTCAAGCAGGTGCTTGACTGGAATACTCAAAGGAAGCAGAAGAGGGGCCGTCCCAAACAGACCTGGTGAACTACTATTGCAGATGACTCGAAGCGAGCCGGTAAAATGCAATGGTACGATTAGAGCGTGGTGTAGAATTACTGTAGGTGCTGCCCATTGAGGGGACATAGGATCTTAAGTCAAATCAAGTAAATCAGTATTAAGAGTCAACCTTAGGGATTGCACACATTTTTTTGATAGACTCTTACTGTTTTAATCGCACATGACAAACAAAAGCTAAGATCGGCTCTCCTCATATGTTTAATTAAAAGTTATATTCAATATAAAATTTTGTATACTTTGGAAACACAATTTAAAAAAAACCACATTGACGTATCACTATAACTTTAGATTCTTCGATAAACACTATTTATTAACAAGTATTAGAAATTCACTTAAATCGTGTTAATAATAAATAATTTCCATCGTGGGTTCACTTTCAATTCCTTATACTTTTTTCTACCTTGTTTGTTGAAAGCTCTTCCCGTCACAGTAACTATTACGGAGATAATAATAATGTACACTTTTCACACCCGGTCAGGTAGTATCGAGTTATATATCTTGTGCTAACAAGTGATAAAGTACATGCAATAAATATATATTACACCGAGACCACAGCCAACAAATAGGTTCATCACAATTGCTGTTCGGCAATCCGGATGCCATTAAGCCAAATGAGTCGTTATAATAATAAGGAGGCCTTCACCCTGGTCGTTATATATGTATACACAGTTACACAGAAAACGAAAGTAAGCTTAATCAATTAGTAAAGCACTTTATTGCTGAATAAATTAAAAGCTTTTTTAAGTTAAACAATGTTCCTATTGTGATTTTAATATTTAATATCAAGTTAAAAGCAAAATGTAAAAATTATTAGCGCCAATGAGCCTGTATTCGATCTTCTGTTTTATTGGTAGAAAACTGTTAATAGTGAATTACGAGACACAGATTACAGTAAACACTGTGGTTAATCAATAAAAACGTACTTATTATAACATACTTACTAATCACATTAGTATATATAAAAAAAATAATGATTATATAGTTAAATTACAAAACCTGTTAATTAGTTAAGTTGAAAACAACAGTTAACCATGGCATTTACTCCTAGAAGAGTGCTGGTCGTTTTTCTCACCGCACTGCGCTGTTTGACATCATTCGTAGCTCTCTTCCTACTACCAATATGCAGCAATTCTGGAGCCAACGTGTATGGCAAGAGATAAAGGTAAACGGCCAGGTGGTACGACTTTAATCCCTTGGAGTATGGGACTGGCTACGGAAATATCTCAAAGGCCTTATAAAGAAAAATCATTCCTACCAATTTTTTATTACTAAGAAGTGTTAAGTTCATTATTTTAGCCAAAAAAGCCCGCCATTTCTATCTATAATTGTATTAAGATATACCCTATAATAACCAGCAGATAAAATAATAAAACAGATAAAATTACGTCTCAATTACGAATATTCATGTATAAATTTGAATCCTTCAAAACAAATAGCTACCATGCAGGTTGTGAGGTCAATAAACCTTTGGATTGCGCTCGCTCAATACCTCGACCTATTTCCCTTAGATTTAGGGGCATGGTTCTTATCATTGTTTTCTATTACACCATAATAGTTTTATTAACTACCGCCCATAGATTATAGAATACTAAAATTTTTATACTTTCATTCAACAGTTTCTACAGTAGGTTTCCAAAATTAATTTAATATAATGAAAGATATTTTTTAGACCGCATTGTCGTTGGTTCTTTGATTTCATGTTACGTTGCAAATAGAATTAATTAAAAGTAATTGATCTTGATTAAAGTATTTTTTTTGTTGTTGTTTCAACCAATCGTAATTGTTGAGTCCATTTTTTTGTAACTATTCGATTTGTTTTTAGTATAACTCGGGTAGTAGTTATATTTTTCGTATTCCAACGAAACATTTGGAATTGGTCTTACAATACAATCCTTTAAAAAAAAATACCGAAAAATATCTTTATTTTGTACCAAAACCTTGCTATATTATAAAATACACAAGCAAAACTAAAACTAGGTTAGCAACTTACGACCTTATCTCTTCCAGGCAACCATATTCCAGACCAAATACAACTGTTATAACGTAAAGGATAACAGCCTCAAAAATATTTCGTTTCTCGCGCGAGTTTAAATACTGAGTTATATTGCAAATTATAAGTTAAGTGCAATAAAGGGATTATCATAATATATCACTTCATTATAATATTAACGCGCCTCTTCGCTTCATCAAATTCGGGGATAAACGAGATTGTCACGTTGGCTGAATCTAATTATACCTTCACAAAATTTTGACACATTATATACACAAAGAAAATTTACAAGTGCTTTGTAGGATTGGCGATCTTTTTACATAGTTTTAATGATGAGAGGGATGTGAGGCTGTACTTTTGCTAGCACAATCTTTAATTCTATTTTAATATAATTTCTTGTAAATCACACTTGACTTGAATTGATTTATTACATACGTATGGTATTTAGGAGCAAACCCCTTTTTATGGAACTCAGTTGATTATTGGGTCTTGGCTTTACAAGCATTTATCAGGCACACTGTAGGTGTCCAAGGCCCTTTCAATGCGGTCTTGCAGGTCTACCCAAGGTGGTTTTAAGGCGGACATGCCCACCTTGGGACAACAGCGTGGAATAAGTCCCACATATCCCTTCTACTTTAGGACCAGGATATGCGAAAATGCATTTCCACTTCGAAAAAAAAGCACACTGTAGGTATTTTTTCATGGTTTCCCTCAACAACTGTTTACGTTATATCTCTGAAATATATACGATAGAAGAATTAATTATTAATAAGCGATTAACAGCTTAATGTGACATGATGGAGTGGTAGAGATCATATCGTAACATACGTTATTAATATTCAGTATAGTGTTCATTTGTTGTCATATGAGGGTGAGAATTCAAACCGTAGACTAAATGACAGAGCGTTCTGTTTTATTGTGATTGGCCGACGGTACTTCTAATTCAACACCAGTTTGCAACATGACACTTCACTTCATACCTGTTTGATTAATCACAATCAAACGCATGATTTCGTTTTACGTCCTTCTGATAACAGAAGACATGATTTAAAAATAGAATTCATATTTTTATCTCTCCATATATCATTATTTTTATCATCAATCTCGAACATTGCTGGCTGTCAACAAATAACAAAAAGGGTCAGGAGTTTAGTAAAGGTATAGAAACTTTTTAAACGACAAAAATATTTTCAAATTCAGAATTAAGTAAAGAAACAAAAAAATATGTAAAGTATTAACGCTATATTTTCCCACGGGTATGTAAATAAATTACCGGAATTTCACCTCGCGAGTTCAAACGCAGAGTGTTCAGCGACACTTTTTAAGCTCTAGTCGCGTTTGAACCACTCGTTACACTCACAATTTTATTGAAAACCCTTCAAATTAAACTGTATTTTTATACTACACATAAGGTACTAATCACATGGCCTCTGCACATATTGCATTGCGCAAGTTGTAGTGTAATTACCCCTAATGCCTTCTAAAAGGTTTTATACGATTACATACGCCTGGCGACGCCATTACTATCATTTAAGGGAACGTACACAACATAATATTATCGTTCCGTAATTGTATTTTTACGTATATAATATTATTAGTGAGGATCTTAGGTTATTAATCATATATTTCATTAACATTTATATATGTTAAAGACATGTAATCAATTTATTGACTTTATTATAGGTGTTATTATTAACCTTTGTTCCGTATTAACCAATACGACTTAGAGCCCTTCAAGAAAAGAGTGTCTCATTTCTTAAAAGGTCGTAACGTGAGTGTCTAAGGGCAGTAACTACACCTTTACGGTATATCTTTCTATAAGAAAAGTATATTGTACTTACATAGATTTTATATATATATTATAACTAATAGCCAAAATACATGCTGCAAAATAAAGTAATAGGTCATCTAGGTATTAGTCAAATATTAGGTAGTATCGAAATATTACCTCTTCTACGCCACAGATCATGCTACAAAGCGAATATAAATATAATAGGTTTCATATCGCGAGACCGAGCGAACGAGATGACAATATCATTTGAAAAGAGATGGCTGGAGTCGTGACTTCGTAAGCACATCACATAAAATGTTGTTTGACATACAAGTCGAGTTTCCTATGAAGGTAACATAGTTTGCTTGAAAGTAAGCAAGCAGTGAAAACATATTCACTGCGACTTTTTCGTTATTACTCCGACTAAAAACAAATGGAACTTTAGGATTTTTGTTTGATGTACACGTCGCGTTTAATAGGAACGTTGCAGACTTTGCGGTGTTAGCTTGAAACGTGTTAGAATGAAACGGTTTTCACTGCTTGCTGACCAGCAAGCAGTGAAAACCGTTTCATTCATTGAAAAATCAAATTTATATTTGATATTTGTTTGTATGCAGTATTAGTGATTAGTCTTTCACAATTATGCAACGAGATACAAAGTTTTCTACTGCTGCCTTTTACAGCTTGATAGTTATTTTTTAAATCACAATAATGGTTCTGTTAATTATTTGACAAAATAATGGTCAAATCTTGCCATCGTCTATTATTACGACAAATTGAAAATTAACAGGTAATTTCAAAAAGAAACTCGCAAGATTACATTGATACATCATTTGAGTAAAGTACCTATTATACCTATGTTAGTCTATCAAAAACTCTAATTTGATGGATAAACAAATAATAATATTCAATCGGTTCACTATTATTTTACTAATACCAAATAATAGGTATGATACCCTATTATCTGTAAAATAATAGGATTACAGAAAAGTCATACTAATATAACACTTCTGGTTTACACCTGACTTGTGCCAGAGGCGGGCTTCGAATAGCGTTTATATTTAAAAAAGTTTATTTATATATTTAAAAAAAAATGTATTTTGTGTTACTAACTAATTATTTTATGTCATTCATTGTTTATGTAGTAGTATGTGTATGTTATCGTAGGATTTAATTTCTTAAAATATTTAGATAAAGCGTTATAAATATATAGTTATTAAAAATGTTTTAATATGATGTTCACATGGTGCAATTGTGCTTCTTGTTCACTTCTAAACCGTATTTGATAAGATGATCAAAAAGTTTAAAAATCCAGAAAACAGGATAACTAGGACAACTTGTGACTCTTCATTTTTTCAAAGAGTATTTCCTTTCAGGAAAATTGCATTGTATACGGATGTTCCACTTGACAGAGTTGCAAGATTTATGGAATCTCTTTTCACCGTGAACGAAGCAAAGTGAATACGATGAGTTTCAGACATTTAGTACAAGTTTGATTTGTAGTACCATAGATAGATTTACGCAGCACGTGGACGTTAGTGAATAAACCTACTCTGCAGTTTGGTCTGTAACATATTTGTTAGCTGTGGTCCGTTTTATTTAGAGTATTTTTATTTTAAGTTAAAACGCTTATATTAAGGCTAACTTATCGTGTAAAATGTTTCTATTATTTATGAAAATTGACATTTATTTTGTTTTTAATGAACAAACAGGCATTAAGGTGAAACTATTCCTTTCATAGGTTTGCGGCAATTTAAGTCTGATTAAAAGCAACCACTTATGAAGTAAAATTTTAAATAATTCAAATTTTAAAGAAAGATAAAGGGAAACTGTAAGTCTAAAAAACTTGTGAAACGGAGCTGCAAAATATGATTAGTCATTTATACAACTGGGTGTGGCGTAATTGAAGGAGCTTTTTCATCACGTCTTATGGGTGGAAAATTTTGCAGCTTTAAGCTTAATGAAAATTAATTTAAAATATTGCATGTTGTCTTACGTAATAAAATGTGGAAAATTTTATTTCGCTAATCCATACATAACATATTAAATATAAAAATGATAACTAGGCCGAAACAGGGTTAAAACATAGAAAAGCTATAATATACAAGAATAGCAAAGCAGAACAAGTGAAGAACGAACATTTAATATGAGTGTGTATTAGTGTGTGGTGCCGCTGTGAGATTATATATATATATAGTATTCAGATCTCGTTTAATTCTATTGAAGATATTTAAAATTAATATGCGTATAAAACAACAATACATTCGGGAACCTTATTGTAATCATAAATAATATTTAGCTTAAAATTATTTACGTATTTTTGCAAGATTTTCGAGAATCAAAATTATTTTTTCATTCTTAAGACACGTAATATCAGCCAATATTTAGATATTAAACAATAATTCTAGATAACATATTAAAATTGAACATACTAAAAATGGATATACCTTAACGGTAACGTTTTTTTTTAACTTAGGAAAGTTCTTGAAATAGTAAAGAAAACTTTTGGTTTAAAACTTTCATAATATAGACAACTAGGTAGTTAGTGACAAATGAATACTTTATTTAAATGGATGCAAGAAGATAATTCTCTTTTTTGATAAACAATCGTTTGAAGCTTACATGCTTTATAAACTTAATCAAAATATCTGAATTACCTGATTTTGGCTTATCTTTTTTAAAGTTACACAGTGCATTATCTCCGTAGCTTAAGACTGTCCTCAGTCATAATAGTATTCTGTCAGAACTATGTCACATTCTCAGGCACTTACATAACAAGTATGTATTTTATTTTATTAATATCTGTATATTACGCAAATTCATCTTCATAATGAAACACGTTAAATTATCAATGTTTTTAGATTTACTTATCTGTATTAAAAAGTACTAGTTTTATTTATGGCACGGTTTTACACAGATTCGTGTTATCGCGCTAACGATCTATGTATACCTTAAATTGCTTTCAAACTTTTGCTTATAATTGTTTTCACTTCAGATAAGATAAAGTTGATCGCTTTATTCCTAACCATATATTGGACAACTTCGGGAACAACTCATCATCATTAACAGCAGATACAGACGTATACAATTTAATTGCTTTTATTATAGAATTATCCTTCAACTATCTAAATTGAATAATTAAACCCTCATTTTGTACGATTAATTGATGATTCTCATAGAAATAATAGTCTAACGGCACTTCAAACCTAGCGGTCTAGTTCTAACCCTACAGTCTTACACAGATTTTTTGGTCTAAGACCTACTATCTTTATATTTACTATATTTACTGTGAGAACTCAAACTCAAAATATCTTTATTCAAGTAGATCTTTATAAAGACACTTTTGACTCGCTAATACTTACACTACCACCGGTTCGGTAGGCAGTCATCTACCGAGAAGAACCGGCAAAAAACTCGATAGCTGCTCTTTTAAAATAAACAATTAATACAAAATTGTGTTACTGACAATTAAAATAACAAAGCATTGTAAGGCTACTCAAGGATTGAACTGTCCCGATGCTGAGCCAATTGCCGACACATTAAAGGGATCTTTGTCCTCTAAATTTTCGTTTACGATATAGTATACCTTTCAAACAAAATACTTTACGCGCGTTTCAAATTTGTTAGAAGTCAATTTGGTTATAAGTGCGGAGTATGTGATATGCCATTAGTGATGTTCTAAATGTGAATGATTTTCAAAAGGCAGGCAAAAACTATAGACACAAATTAAATATTAGTACATACGTAATACATAATTTGTCAAATAAACGTAATTCACTTAAGCAATCATTACTTATTCATTATTATTTAATCGTGCCCCAAGGAAATAAGGTCAGAGTTGTCTAACACTTGTAAACAGTTGTTAAATAATTATAATCTACCCTCCAACTTTGATTATTCTTAATTGAATTAAAATTTCACAGAGCTCTTGCTACAATGGCCCGTGCGAAACGCGCCGAGTTCGCCGGATGTCATCTTTTTGAAAATCGAACGAACGAATTGACAATAGAACGATTCGTTTAGCATGTTTTTATTGAAAAGGGAAAAGTATTTATTTTCAAACCAGTATTAAATTCGTAATATCTTATTCAACAATGAGTTGCTGCTTTGCAGTCGGGCTCTGTCTATTGGATTTATCTTTCTTTATGTTAGTATTTTTTTAAATTAAGTAGAAATGTTCATTTGTGTTCACTATTCGCTGCTGATAATTGTACATACTAATTTGTGTATTTTGATTGTTGCCACATTTGTGTTTCCATTGTTATTTGTGTGTCATCTGTTAGTGAAGTATCTAAAACATATTCAATATTATAGTTATGTTAACACAAAAAGCACTTAGAACTAATTGAAGACTGTAATATTGAATTCAATTATATTTAATTATTAATGATAAATATTACAATTAATCATATTCCATAGTTAAACATAATTTCAAGGACTGCAATAAGATAGTACAAAATGATCAAATAACATTCTAAGTTCTAATATTTCAAACTAAATTTAATTTTAAATAAATTATGGCAAAGTACCACAATGCTGGCAACATTCTCGCTGTACGCTGAGCGAAGTCCTAGTTATTTTCTCAAAATAGATCAATGGTTCCATCAATGGTTATTGAGCGTAGTCTAGGTTTATAATCTGTGCTTTTCATACAACATCTGTGGTAACGCAGCTTCATAATAAACAACAAGGTAAACATTTAGGCCGTAACTCAGAGTTTTACTTCAAACTTCGAACTAGTTTCAATAAACTTTGTAGCGCGTCTACCGTTTTTGGTTTAATTTCTAAGGCAATTCAAGTGTATTCGGCCTTATTTTAAAACGGGGGATTTTGCTGGTACGATGTTTCTTGTCACGGTGCCATTATTTATGTATATTCTCGTAACCATAGTAACTAACACAACCTAAAACCAAGTATTATACAGCTGACTTAGATCTTTGCGGATATAATACTAGTATATTAGTGATGTCGCTCTCCACAGGAACTAAACATAAATTTGATTAACTGTATTCTTACGTCATCTTCAATCAAAATACTCCCAGTCTGATAAATAGAGGCGAGTAATTTTTTCTATTATACCAAAATACATTTAACACAAAGGATGACTTTGTGAATTTATTTTTAACATACTTCTTTCTCGGCATTAATTCAGTAATACCAGGATTGTTTTATCATCAGCACAACAATAGCTACCAGTGTCAAAAGTCAAACAAAGCCCTTTCTTTTGATATCATCATAGATTATAAACATTAAAATACATTTTATACACTGTGGCAAAACTCGGCGACGGAAGCTAGCAATATGTTAAGTCAGGATTTCCCCGACAGAAATCAATTCGCATTACCATAACATGCAGATTCAAGCGTATTATAATGTTAAGTTGCGAAAAACTATGTTATACTCTAAATATCTACCGTGACCTCTTTAGTATAATCTCGCAAGTGCAAAGGTTAATATAATAACTAAGTGCAGCGTTTGGTTTCATATTTCGATAGAAACGAAGCTTGTGTTCTACGTCGAATTAAAGAGGTGGCTGTTCTGACCCGAAGGTAGTAGACGCACAGCTTATAAGCGACACAGAGACTTTCATATGTGACGTCATTACAAATTCTAGCCACAGATTGAGGTGACATGTAGCTTTAAAAGACAATTTTTGTTTAAATATGGTGAACTTGATTTGTAAGACTTATAAAGTATCATTACGTTGTCAATGTAACTTTTAAAGTTTGTCATTAATTAAATGGAACATCGGGGATGCGTTGTTTTAACCTATTAAATGTGACGCGGGGCCTAAAGAGTTAATATAAATGCTAATAAACCTTGTTACCGAGAGGTTATAAAACTTATGAGTAGCGTTCAGGTTTACCATTTCGTAATCTGTGCTAAAATTATAAAGTTATATTTGTATGAGTCATCTTTGGAATTATTGATTTGAGTAAAAAGAAAAAAGTGCCTTTACCCAAAGTTTAATGTTATATCTGTTAGGTTAGTGAAAAGCTATGAATGCCAACACATGTTACATAAAAGTTCTTAATACTTAATTTATACCCATGGATCCATTAATATGATTGTGTTATATAAAACAGTGAACGCTGCAGACAAGCATGGGAGGCCTGATAAACTTATAGGTCGTTATACCTTATAGTCCATACTAATATTTTAAATGCGAAAGTAACTATGTGTGTGTATGTATGTATGTTACGTTTTCATACTTAAACTACTGAACCGATTTAGATGAAATTTGGTATGGTGATAAACTTAAAGGAAAGTGCTTGAAATAGGGGACTGTAAATTTCGCCAGAACTCTGACATTTATAAACCGATTTTCCAATTACCTTGTGTGCATTTAAAACACGCTGACCAAGCAAAAGCTATTGTATTATTATGATAGGTTGAGTTTAATATTCTCGAGGAAATCGCTTAAAGCATAATAATAAACGCAAATTCATTGGTTACAGTTGCTTTCACATTTATCATATTAGGTATTGATGTATTAATAATAGCGATTCAGTTGTCCGACCCGATTTCATTGTGCCATTTCTGAATAGACTCAACCCTATATATTATGTACCTAATTTGTCGTAGCCTCGTTGTGGGTTTCGAATAAGACCTCGTTTATTGTCATGCTACTTTTTTTTATTTATTATTATAAAAAAAGGTTTACTCTTAATTACATTTATGTATTTTTAAACCGCCATGGTTTGTACATAATATGGCAGCCTTGTCGAGAGTGCAATAAATATATGTAAAATGTATTGATAAATTATAATAAAAGTTATTAGAGGTTTCAAAATTGAATTAGAAAAAAATATCTGTATTGATTATTAAAAAATATACTTATGAAGCGTCAAAAAAGAACTTTCTGGACCCTACATTTACTGCCAGTTCACAAATCAAAGGTGTAGAGCAGACGAGAAGAACTGGCAAGAATCTACGCCACTCTTTTATTATTCTCGGTGGATAAAGCAAAGTTTACTGTAAGAATTTTTTTTTATAATGGTGACATCTATATACCTAGTCATATGCTGGGGCAGGCCACTAAATAGCCGCAACAGCATATACTTATTTGTACCTACGCCGTTGTTAGCTCGTGATGTACAGAGACGAACTTGCATTATGGCTCCTGATGTACAGAGCCGAACTTGCGTTATAGCTTGAGTAGGTACATCATGCTGGTTGGGCACTAATTACAGACATTTTCGATTTAATAAACCTGAGACAAACTCGTGTTAGAATAATAGATACCATGCTTTGTATGGATTTTTGCTGAACTCACCTTGTGTTACACTTACAAATGATTTTAGTTGACCGGACCAACTTTGTATTTTCCTCGTGCTTGCAGGTTGCATTTTCACCGAAATATTAGCATCGTCATTATAAAAAATATCCAAGCTGCGTTCGGTTTCCAAGATTTGGCTTCGATTTTTTTGGAAATATTGATGTCATTTTTTTTATAGACGAATGGCCAAACCAGCAGGAGGAACCAGCACACCTTTAAGGTGAAGGCGATGCAGGCCTTTTAGGTACTTGTCTTTATAAATATTTCCCAGCTGTTCACTAAACGCTTATAAAACTACTTAGCGGGGACACAAAAAAAAAACCTGCCACCATTGTTAACAGCTTAAAACCTATACATATAAAGAATTGGAAATGATTTTTCACGCCTTTGTATAAAATTCTATTTGTGAAAAATACAAAGATTTCCGTTAGCAGCAGAGTTCCATAAATGTTATTACATTTGAAAAGGATTCGTACATTACGTGTATTAAATTGTTTGGTTCTTTGATAAAAGCTTTGGCAGTAAAAGCTAATCTCCGTACGCTAAATTAACAGCTTTCATCTATAAACTTTCAAAGTTCAACTCCATCATGGACTGAAGAACATAAGCGTAATGGGAATTAAATAGATACAACGCCAATATGTTACGTTGCAACTGACAACAACAAACAACAACAACACTTTTGACATGGGGGTTCTGTCAGAAACTTAGAACATGTCACAGATTATGAAGGTGCCAAGACACGAACTCCCAAATAGCACTAACGAATCTTTTATTTTGATTCAAATCAAAAATATCTTTATTCATACAGGTACACTTATGAATCGTCAACAAAAATTTAGTTAATTTACAGCCAGTTCCCAAGGGACGAGTGGACGAGAAGAATTGGCAAGAAACTCTCCGCCACTCCTTTAAATCGCCAAGCATGTTTCACCGTACGCTTGTAAAGATCTGCTACCATTACATCAAATAATGATAGTAACCTTTAATATCATCGGTGGTCATAGCGAAATAGAAGCACACATTTAAGTTATAGTGCGAACAACCCGCAAATACACAGTACACCGAGACTAAACCAGGAAAAATTATTAACACAAATTCACCTGTGGACTATGTATGACAAGTGACCAAACTTTATTCAGACAGCCTTAAATTTTATAAAGTATATAATAATATATAGTTCGCAATAGTAACAAGGATATATACTATAACTGATATTAATTATAACTAATTACTTTGTTTGCCATTGTCGCGCCGTCTTTATTCGGCGGAATTGGCGGGAAAAACACGAAACGCGAGCGTCGCCCTGAGCCAGTCCACAGACTAAACACAAAACGTCACACGCTACACACTTAACGCGTTTATGTATAATATCTAATAGCGTTTATGTAAAGAGACGTGACTACGGACTTTGGTTGTATATTCTGTGGTTAACATATCCAGAGGTTTGTTAATCGGAATGGTGTCATAGATGACGAACGCATTAAAAGCAAACCGTAAAAGAAATTTAGGAACGTTCATAGGACAACCACAACATCTGATAATTATTTATATTTAAAATAATGGTTTAATATTTTATCTTGTGATGGGTTTCTTCTTGTTGGATACTCAAAAGTTTGTATGCCGTATTTTCACCTTGTACAACGTTATGAAGAATTCATTTCTTTCTTTCATACTAATAAAATTAATATTACAAAAAAGCTCTTTTTTTAAGGAGCAGAAAGCCATCCATAGACACTCACATGGCTAGGAGCTTGTGAGTGAATTGCTGGCCATTTAAGAAATGGAACGCTCTTTTCTTGTTTATATATGTTTGCTCAATTTGCGATAACATCGAAAAATATGTTATTATTATTTCTATAAATAAAGGTACGTCATCCGTCCTAGTCGGCAATGTGTTAATTGCTTCATTGTGTTTATTACAAGCTATGCGAATATGAAGTGTTATTGAGTCACATTCTTTTCAATATTATATGAAGCCTCCTAGACAAATTGAATTAGTGTTATTTAGAATAGACAAAAGAAAAATGTATAGGATTTGATTATTACTCTATATAGCGTTATATCTGTTTGTCTAGTTGTTACAAGGCTGTCTGTCCCTTAAATTTTGAATCTAGAAATTATATTAGCAAAGACAAACCCAATTAAATTATAATTAAAAACCATCTCACAAGATAACCGCATCACAGGACTTTCAAGACCTCGTTAATCAAATATTATTTACGCTTTAATTAACTTGTTTCAAATTTACATTGTTTTATATGAATAAAATTAATAAATATCTTGTTTATTACTTCTGAACGAAATCATTTAGTGCTAATCTGTGTTTAAAGTTTTTAATAATATTAGAAACATTTTACTGAAAAGTAAGTTAAAGTAAGATAATCAGAATTTTATTTATAGTGTGGTTTGGTATACACGTAAGAACGTATTTCTACATAAATAGTTATACACACACTTCAATGAAGTAAATACACTTATGTAACTACAATTACTGCCAGATTCCAAATGAAGGTGGTTAAGCAGATGTGAAGACCGGCAATGAGCTCTCCGTCACTTCTTCAAATAGCTTTACTGCGGGTGGGCACGGTAACACACATTTACGTTATAGTGAGAACAACCCGTCACACAGTACATTCATCAAGAACAGAGCCGCAACACAAATTTAAGTCAAAATCTCTTCCTCTCTTCTCTTCATTAAGGTACATAGGACCACTTTGAAACCTTTTACATCGAAATGATTCTACGCGATCAAGCTGAGAAGTAGCAGGCAGGAAGCTCGGCTTGGTTGATTTCGAGTTTTAAATGTCTGGTTAAAGTCCGACCAGTTACCAAAAGTAGCATCCACATATATCTCCCCAATAGATATGTTCATATAATATCAAAGTGTATATTTTAAGCGGTTTATCAGTTGATATGCAGTTTTAAAGATTCTTTGACCTTGCGTTTGCTACTTGCGTGCAATAACCCTACAGGCTAAATCTAAATATATTTATTTTACTTACTTATTTTTGTCCATGAATTAAGTATGTTTTGTAGTATTCATGTGATATTCAGTGATAAATAATATATAAAAAGAAACTTAAAATTAAAACATACAGTTATACACGCAAAACAATTATCTAGGAACTAATAAGACATATTTTACATGCGAACACAATTTAAGACTTTGGACAATCATCGACACAGCTTCTCATTTATTTATAAACTTTGACCTTTTCCACTGTGTGATTTGTCATTTATAAGGTACAAGTCTCCTTTGGTCATCCTTAATTGAATGACCACACATAATCCTCATATTAAAACCCCTTCATGCTATTCAAGTCACATTTGAGATGGATTTTAGCCCGAAAGCCTCGAACAAATTACTATCTTAAATGATTTGCGAGCAAAAATTTCTAGTTTAGTATGTCTCGGCACGTAACTTATAAACCAACTTATGGAAATTGCCCGCAAGAAAATTATCTAAAAAAATACGTTTCCGACTTGGCAACTAGACAGTGTAAAATAAATACACTTCTCATTAATAAAAAAATAATAAACAAATCAAACCTCAACCCTAAAATTGAAAAAGTTCGGACCGTACTCTGTAGCATGCCCAAAATGCTGGCGGTATTTCCTCACTGTATCGCGATGCTGATTTGCAGAGTGAAAAAGCACTAGATCTTGGATCACTGGTCGGTACCAGGCACCTACTTAATTCCTTAACAAGCGCCTGTGCATTTGTACCTCAAGGTAAAAAGTCTCTACTCCGTAGGAGACAAAATCAAAGTTAGAGGAAAGACTTATACTTATATATAGACAGTGTATATGTTTCAATGTATATTTTATATTAATATGTTTGTCTATCTATACATATCTTACCATGCATTTTTATAAAATAAAATAGATCTCTTATATACGTCAATAATTTTCATAAACTCAAAATCAAAATATCTTTGTTGAAGTAGGTCTATAAAGACACTTTTGAATCGTCAATGAATATACTACCACCGGTTCGCAAAGCAATCTTATATCTAGCAGCAAGGGTTGTAAAATAAAAAAAGAGAAGATGCCCACAACTAACTGAGTTTAAATATTTTAAGCATGATTTCTTCTGTTTCCTTTAATTTTATAATATATTGAAATACGTTAACAGTTTTTAACACTTTAAAATGATATATCGGCAAGGGGCGATTAATTTCGTGTTTCATAAAACCTTGAACGACGTCATTAAGTCGACAAATACTCGTAGTAAATATCAAACGCTTGATAAAATTTCGCTGAAGCAGAATTAATTCGTACAAAGTGCGTGTCTCTATATTTTATACACTTTATATATTTTAACTTATTAATTTATGTCTCATAGACAAAATTTTATTCCAATCTCAATTAAATAAATATCATTTTCTTCACTACGACGTTGGGTGGGCATTCTTTAAGTGCCACTACATAAAAGTTATTATTATATCTTTGTTAATTTTTATGACCAATCTTCAACTTGCGTAAGAGGTACCATCTTGTTACTATGTTTTTAGTATGTATTTGTACGTAACAAAGAAATATAGCAACATAGGTCTTGCACATTAAAACGTCGTTTTCCTTGAGTACATCTAGATAGGAAAGCCTCCGAAGCCTCCGAGCCGCAAAAGAATTCCAAGTGTGAATTCCATTTCCTTTACACAAATACAATTTAACGCTGACTGACAGGTAAGGTAACGGCAAACAAATCAGAAAAAAATATGATCAATAAACATCTAAGTGCAGGTGTTATTTCAATGAGTCATTCATTTCAGAGCGAAAAATATTACATCGTACTTAGTAGTAGAAAACGACATTATTGATATTTGAAGAATGAAATATAAATTTTTAAAATGGATCAATTTTACGAATAGTTCCGTTCACTTTGTTCCGTTAACGCGGGAAAATTGAGTTTCGTGATAGGAAATAGTTTTCTCTTAAGGTGAAGATAAATTGGTGGCAAGTCCTATTCAATAAGAAATCTATCTCTTTGCCTTTCTCTGTGGGTCTTTAACATTTGTACATTATCAAATACCGTAACGTTAAGAGTATTTTCGTTTTTGACTTTTACTAATGTATGTATAATAATAAATCGGTCCCTGCAAAGTAATTTTAAATAACGATAGCAATTGTAAAGCTCTCATTGAGGTATGCATGTGAAAAGACTGATCCTACTTTTAAAGGGTACAAAGGTCACTTCAGTCCGCGAAGATTTACTGGTACCTGGCCTTTGAGAGTTATGACTCCCGTCCATAATTCCGATGACCTGTTGGCAACTTTTTTAAGGTGAAAACAGAAAAAGTTTATATATTTATAGAAAAACATCTGTCGTCATAAAAATATACCTTATTCAACTTCCCAAGTATTTTTGAGTTTGAATTTAGTTTTTTGTCGCGAAGCTCAGCTAGTTGATATATACTTAGTCTGGCCATAAATACTGTTACTATTCAAAAAAAGAAAATATTACGTTTGAATTTGGAATCTGTCATTTTTATATGATTGCTTGATGTGTTTTCTTATTTTCGCGCCATTATATTGTTAAATATTTTGTTATATTAAAATGGAGTGGGGTGATAAAGAGAACCGAATCGCTGTGATTGCCTTACATAAAGTAGGTATGGAGAAAAGTGCAATTTTTAAAACCCTCCACCCGCTTGGTATTAGTCAAATGTTTGTTTACCGGGCTATTGATAGGTACAATGATACCTCCTCTGTTTGTGACAGAAAAAGATCTGGCCGTCCACGTACCGTTCGTGTGAAAAAGGTGATTAAAGCAGTTAGGGAAAGAATTCGAAGAAATCCTGTCCGTAAGCAAAAGATTTTATCTCGGGAGATGAAGATAGCTCCTAGAACCATGTCGCGTATATTAAAAGATGACTTAGGACTTGCAGCCTATAAGAGACGTACTGGTCACTTCTTAACTGATAATTTAAAGAAGAATAGGGTGGTAAAATCCAAACAACTACTTAAGCGGTACGCAAAGGGAGGTCACAAAAAAATTTTGTTTACGGATGAGAAAATTTTTACAATTGAGCAGTATTTTAATAAACAAAATGACCGTATTTATGCTGGAAGCTCTAAAGAAGCTTCGCAATTAGTAAACAGAGTACAACGTGGGCATTATCCCACTTCAGTGATGGTTTGGTGGGGTGTTAGCTATGAAGGGGTGACTGAGCCATATTTTTGTGAAAAAGGTATTAAAACGTCGGCACAAGTTTATCAAAATACCATTCTTGAGACGGTAGTTAAGCCTTTAACTAACACCATGTTCAATAACAAAGAATGGTGCTTTCAACAAGACTCGGCACCGGGTCATAGAGCTCGATCCACCCAATCTTGGTTGAAAACTAACGTTCCGGACTTTATCAGCACTGAAAACTGGCCGTCGTCAAGTCCTGACCTAAATCCATTGGATTATGATTTATGGTCAGTTTTAGAGAGTAAGGCTTGCTCTAAACGCCATGATAATTTGGAGTCCCTAAAACGATCCATTCGGTTGGCAGTGAAGAATTTTCCTCTAGAAAGAGTTCGTGCTGCTATTGATAACTGGCCTCAACGTTTAAAAGACTGTATTGCAGCCAATGGAGACCACTTCGAATAAACATTGTATATTTTTAATAGTTATATATTGATGTATTAAACTAACTCACTATGAAAGGAATAAATGTTACGTATAAAAAAAAAATCGTGCTTTTCTTTATAACAATATTTATGGCAAGACTAAGTACAATATATATACATACAATAATACTAATAAAGTTAACATATTATGTGTTTATTATTATTGTAATGGGCTAAGTTTGGTTTATCGTTTTGAGCCCCTCCATAGCGCACATCCATACTTTCTACAGCAAACACGTTCGAACCTCGGTGACTTAATACTTAAATTAACAAAGAAATAATAATCCGTGCCAAACTATAACTATTCACTGTGTACTTATCTAGTACAGACTGATTAAATCATTGATTTGTTGTTCGATTGATTACTATTTAATTAAATTTTTGTTACTCTTGGTACGTATAATGGCTTTTCTTATTATCAATCTAGTAAAACCTAAAAAATTTACAATAACGTTTATATTACAATCACCATAAACAAAATCCGATAAACACTTAAAAGCTCTTAATTGCTTACATTTCTTTGTGATGAAAGGTAGTTTTTTTAAAACAAAATATTATTACATTTACATTTAGCCGGATAAAGCAAGTTGTGAGACAACAGCGTATTAAAAACATTTTTTAATTAACCAACAACATTCCTTTTCTTATCTTAATTTTCTTTGAACTTTATTCTCAAATTATCTTTTAGATAATCAAAACTTATCTGTAATTGTACGCTAACGCATTAGCGTCTATGTATATATAGAAAGTTCTATCCAATAGTAAAAAAACTGTCATTACTACCGAAAACATAAGCACGACTTCCGGTTCATGGCAACACTGTCATCATATTGCTGTTAACTTTGCGCTACGGAGCCTAGCTAATGGGTGGACGTCGTACCAGGACTCAGTTACCATTTGGTCGCCCTCGCGATAATATCTTCTCCAAGCAAGGAATTGTTTTTGTCATTTCGTTGTACGGTGTGATTTAAGTGTAATTATGGTTATGTATTCATTTTGTACGCTCACTTTATCAGAGGACGATGTTAATAAAATGGTCATATTGACCTGTTTAGAAATTCCAATTATATTCTTCTGTCAATTTCGCATACTCTGGCTTAAAGCTAGCGCACTGCTGGCTGCCTCACATCTTTCCAACCGCGTGACAGATTTATATGAAAATTCTTCTTTTTTAGAAATTTTTCCGAAGGAAAATAATAAAATAGTTAACACCAAATTATCCAGTGAAATATTTAGAAAACTATCGTGTTATAGAACCTATAACAATCTCGCGCATATATGGTCAAAAACCAATCTACTTGGAACCACTCAATGCGATTCAATTAATACCTTATCATAGAGTATTTCGATACTGCTTTTCCACCTTTAAAATGTTACGTCTTTATAGCCATAAGATCAGTAATACTCAGATCAGTAATTATATCTATTTGCAGCTTTGGATATGGTGTATCGTTATAGAGTAATAGCTAAAACTCAAATTGAAATACAAAAGCAATAAAGATCATATAATTTTATTTTATTTGTTAAAAAAATGTCGAAGCTGCAAGTTAGATAAAGGGGTTATTTATCAACGTTCGACGTCTGTTGATTCACGAGCCGACATACTCAAAGAATAAATGAATTGGCACATTGGCTAAGCGGCTGACCAAAACACTGCCTTTAAATTAATAAAAGCCGATGTTTAAATGTTAAAGAGAGGATGGGCTTTGGTCGAAAGACATCGATGACATCATCATATTTGTTAAGCAACGGATTAAAACCTTTATATTATAGATACTTCACTCCGGGCCACCGCTTGCAACTTTATAAAGCGAAATTTCGGCCCCACATGGAATATTGTTCTCATGTCCCACGGTGTTTCTGAACCAATACTTAGGGTTCTTCAAGAAAGAAGTGGAACTTCCTAAAAGGCCGGCAACAGACTCACAAGCTCTCAGACACGTGATTGCCTATAGACGGTGACTTCATCATTATGGTGTCATGTCTTCTATAAAAAAAATTAGTTCCAACAATATTATCCAAGTTCCAATACGACCAACTAACAAGCGCGTCTAAGGCCCAAAACCACGTAATCCTACTAAATCATACCAACACCTTAAATATTGTATTATTACAAAACATCTCTTGATATAAAGTTCATATGTCATAAATACCCAAATGACAGATTAGCTATAATAAAACTACGAGGCGTGTACCACAGATATCGTAGATAATTATAGGAACACCGCATATGTTTCTGTATTAATATTAATGAATCCAGTGTTAGGGTCTACGAAACTACGTTTACACACCAGTTAAAATAGCACAGACAAGTTAATTTCACACCTGTAACGAAGGTCTGATATGGGTATATGACGTCAAACTTTAACAGATACATAATGCAAATGTTGAGTCTATTTTTACCATAGATCTTGACAGATTATGGTTAAGCGGAACTGCTACAATTTATCTCTTTAATTGTTGCCTGTACGGTGAAAGCATAGACAATATGCAATTATTATTATTTTTATTACTACTTTTTATTTGCGATAGATAGTTTGATACAAAGTGTACGAAATTTTTGATTCTTAATTCACTTCAATTCGTTGACATTTATTTATTATTATGCAGATAATCCTTCAGATAACAATATGTAAAGGTTAGAATATGCTTTAATCAATAAGTAAATACTTTTTAGAAGTATAACAATGAAATAATTTAATGTCTACTTTCATAGTAGAAACAAATTGAAATGGAATTCAAACTACCGGCATTAGAAAGCAAACACAGGATTAAATAAACCACGCATTGTATTTCGCTCTTTCTTAAAAAAAATATTTGTATTTTAAAATTTGTGATAAATGAAACAGCAATTCGTGCTTATTTATTGTAGATCTATGAAGATCTATACTTATACAAAGATCGATACAGCAAACCAATTATAAACCCTCAGGGATCATGTTTATTTTAAAATATACTTTGGTTTGCAAACACCACTTGCTCTATAGTATTAACTGAATTTTTTTCTAAACTTATGGCGTATATTTTTATTACATAGAACCCTTAAAAATTAACATTTTGTAGTACAATTAATCTGTATTTATCTGTGAAAGAAAGGGTGGAATGCTAACAACCCAGATACATTACATTGTGCTTATCCACCGATACCTTTAACAACTATATTTAATATTATATACGCCTAAAGCCTAATTAATTACGCCAACATTCCAATTAATCGCTATCCCACAAAAGGTATTAATTTACGTACTAAATATACGAGAAACTGTTCCTATAATGCACCTTTAATAATTACTTATACATCCGGTTAACTTGCTTGTCTAATACCGGTAAACTTTCAATTAAATTATTATAAAGATTTTGGATAATAACCCTAAATTAAATTAAATTAAAAACCATAAAAAGGTTGTTAATATGTTTAAATTAATAATTCGAAAACTCTTTAATCAATTAGAATTGTTAACAACCACATTAGGACGTCGATAGCCTAGACCTGCAGGGTGTTTTTATAATTGTATCTAAATAATTCAACCTCAAAATCAAAATATCTTTATTCAACTAAGTTATAAAGACACTTTTGAATCGTCAATTATAACATTACCCCCATTACGAAAGACAGTTATCTATCGAAACGAACCGGCGAGTGACTCGATAGCTGCTCTTTTAAAATAAATATTTCATATAAAATTATTCAGTACGACTTTTATGGATCGAACTCAGACTTGTGAACTATTATTGAATTCATATTTAGATTTACTTATTTATTTCAACACACACTCAACAATACAAATGTATTCACACTATCACAATCAACATTTAACCAAAAAAAAACAGATTGATCGACTTGCAATAACCTTTCTTTTTAATTTCATGAGAACATCCTTATTCCGTTTTCAACAGAATAACTCAATTCAGATTTTGAAGAGTTTTTTACACTTTTCTACAATGTTGAATTTTGCAATGTTGGTGTAAAAAGTGTTAATATTAAGGTACAATTAGACGTATTTATTATTCAAAGCGGTTAGACTATACAATGGGGATGTTGTGTAATTTAATAATTCTGTAAAAATAACACAATACATATAACACATCCATTATTTATAGTATTACATGAATTATTTCCTATTGCTGTACATTTTTCACACAATTAAATGCATTAAGAGTGTGTAAAAGAAAATTCACAGACTTAAAACTTCTATGATACTAATAATCAAACAGCACTTAATCTTCTTTGAAGATATTTCGGGAATCGTTAAATCTCTTGAAAATATACTCCATACTTTGTTTGTGATTTATTAACTCTAAATATACGCGCGCTGTTTGGAGTACTAAAACATGGGTTTTGTTAATGCTTTTTAAAAAAATATCAATAATATCAATTGACTCTTCTATAAAAAAAATACTAATATATTACCATATATTATTTATTTATTCACACTTTATGTATTAAAACTGTAGAAGTAGATAATTTTGATACATGTTATAAATAGATTACATAATAAATATGTTATAAGATGTCTTAAATAGACAATATAAGTATAATGTAGGCCAAAGTTTAAGTCTTTAAGCGCTATTGTTGTAAAGAAAATTATATTGTGTGGTTGTTATGGTATTACAAAGTCTAAAATTTTAACCAAATGCGGTAAAAGCTATACCCGCAGTTTATTTTAAATAAATTCGCGAAATAATTCATTAAATTATTAGAAATGCAGATAAATTAACTAAAATCTTTCAATAATTAATTACTTAAATTACTACACGAACACGAACTAATACAGATACACTATACGTATATCCTATGTGTTCATAGGTACATTCATGAAATTGAGATGTAATTTTGTGATGAGTACGTAAACTAGAAAGTTTCTTAGAAAAACTTTCTTTATTCAATTAAGTAACAACGATTATTTATAACCAATTATATGTACTAATCAATCTGATTATAATTTATTAGTAAATAAAGATATTTTTATATATGTTTAGTGTGATACTCAATCCAGAACTATTGTCTCGCCATACAGCCTCTGACTTTTAAAAACATTAACTATTAAGCTTCGGTAAGGAAAACAATTTTAATACAAAGTAAGATTCTTAACAGCCATTATAATTAGTCAATCAATCAATCATAACTTTATTCATATGTAAGTTTGGAACACTTATGAATCTTTGTTTTAGAGATAAAATAAGTTTTGTATTTGTTCATTGAGAAAATTGCATTTCCATGTGACTTGTGTTAAAAGAGGAAAACATGGAAAAAATTACTCATTTTACGTAGCCTTCTTGTTGGTGCACAGATTTGTTCCTCCACTCTGCACATTTTCATATATATTTTTAAATAGAATCAACTTCCAAGCAAGTGTTTTTTTATTATGAAAATTTAGATAAAGATAAATTATCGTATATTCGTTGAAAGGCTTACTAAACTTACATAATATACATAATTGATTATGCGCAACTAAAAAACTAAAAGATATTCGAATTTTCTTTCAAAAGAAATAAAGAGAAACCGATAAGTCCTTGTGAGATCCTCTACAAACGAAACGAACAAACAAAACGTAGGTAGGTCTTATATCCCAAAACGAAATATAGTTTATACAGGGGCCATTCAACTGCGGAACTCCACACAATTTCCTTAAGTCGGCTCAATCCATCTGTCGAGTTGCTAAACTTTCCTATCTAACTTGCATCAATCTTATAAATGATTTTGTAAATTGAAATTACATTCGATTGATTTAATTTGGGGTAATGGCATAATTGCAATAACAATTCATTCAAAAATTACAAAATATATTTCAATTATTAAACGAACAAACAATAAAACTTCCCGATCCGATCAGCCTCCTCACTATCATCTTTTAAATCTCTCCTTCGAAAGTGTAATTATTTATAATTTTAGATTTAGACTGGCTGATCCCGAGAAACATCGTTTTGCCAAAAAAAAATGTCTCTAAAAATAGATGTTGGCCGATTCTCAGACCTACTCAATATGCTCAGAAAATTTCAGGAGTATCGGTCAACCCGTTTCGGAGGAGTAAGGGAACGAAAACTGTGACACGAGAATTTTATATATTAGATTAGATTATTTTTCCTGTTTTACTTAATTTATTGTGTGTTGTGTTTTATTTTCGTATACTTCGCACCCTTTGCACCGGTCAAATTGAATTTTAGGTATTCTTTTATTTCGTGGGTTGCTTAAAAGAGATCGCTTATTAGCGGTAAGTTCGCCCGTTGTATATGTATTAACATCTTCTACTTCTACTGTTTAAGTGCAATAAAGTGTAAATAAATAAATAAAAGTAAAATCCAATTTAACTAGTACATCTTGCTAATTTTATCTCAAGATGAGAAATATGTTGTAGCGTTGGACAATAAATAGTTGATAGTCATTCATAAAGGCACTATATCCGTTCGAAATGAGTTTACTGTGGTTTCAACTTGATTCATATATTAGAAATTAAATTTATTTGTGAACTAATATAACTTTTAAATCATCGTATGTTTATTACTTATTTGCACGAGTTTTATAATATATAACTTGAATTGTATGACACTAAAACAAAATTTAAAAAGTTTGGTCCTTGTGGCAGAGTACCCATAATGCTGGCGGTATTTCCTCGCTGAATCGCAATGCATATACCCTGAGCGAAAAACCACCAGCTCTTGGATTGGTACTGACTACCAAGTGCCAACTTAATTCCTTAATAAGCTGTCCAAAGGGAACAAAATCAAAGTTAGGGGAAGACTTTTGTAGTATTTAAGATTAATGACTTAACTCTGTATAACTACAAGTATTAAATATGCCTTTCATTCTTCACGTTACATACACAGATCTCGTAGTGATTTTAAATAACAACTTGTTGAGAGAAACCCTATACCATTGTTGTTCTTATGTTTCCGTGCGTACGCTTTATTTCTGACAACGCGAATAAACACACCTTTGAATTTAAATATATTTCGTTAATATTATTTTGCACATAAATAATTTCTATATATGGTAACTTACCAATGAAAACTTTAGATTTCGACTTTCGCAAGCTACTAACCAAATCGAGTCAACCACTCCAATATATTCGATGAAAATTCACTTTAGGAGTCACTTAACGGAAAATTCACAATAAAGACTAGGTAATATCAACGACACAGGTAGGCTTTGTTTTGGAAATTATTGTAGGTCATGCTACGATTTCGTAGCCGGGTTCAACGGGCCGTAGAGATGCTACGGGACGCGCGTTCGCACATCGAGACACGCCGAGAGCGACTGGCGCGGAAAACCACCTCGGAAAACCGCCTCTAGACAGAGGATATGGTTGTCTGATAGCTTTTTATTTGCTTGAATACATTTCCTCATGTTCCTATAATTTTGCTCACATATTGCATTTGAATAATTTCTGTAAATATTCTGTACCAACTTATACACTTGTGTATAAGTGGTGGTGTAAGTGAAGTGTATACTATTCAAATGACAATTTTATTAGTAAGTTTAAAAATATCTCCTAAAATCGTGATACTATTTCTTAAGTTTAATATTTACTCGTGCGTTACAATGATATAATAAGATTTATATCTTTATATATGTGAATTGGGTTTTCCTAATAGGTTTAGTAAATCGATAGACCTGGTGAGAATGTAACTAATGCGTGATAGTAAAACAAGTGATGAGGTCATGTTTACAATATCTCTATCTATCAATATATATATCTATCTATATCAATATCAAGAAGTTCTAGAGTTAAATGATAATTTGCAGAGATCATCCAGTCTCAAGTTGGTTCTCAATGTGTTATGAACATATTTTTGGGTTTCGTTTCGAACTCAAAATCATTCAAGTAGGTGTTTATAAAGACTCTTTTGAATTGTAAATTTTTACATTACCACCGACTCAGAAGGCAGTTATCTACCGAGAAGAACCGGCACGAACCTAGATCGTTTGAGTGTTATATGTATTTGTAAAAAGTATATACGTACTGATTCAATTGTATTAGACCAATATACGAGTATTATATGAGTCCTATCTGTCCTTAGATATATTTGGCCTAAGTAGAAATTCTTTAAAAAAACTCAACCTCGCACACTCACTCACACAGCAACACCATTGCACACACTAATACACACACACACACACTGAAATGCTCGTTCTTCACATAATATACTCCACTTGTACATATGTATATATTTTTATTTATTTTTTTCTGTTCGTGTTTTTTTTCTTGTTATTGTTTTTTCTGATCTTAGATTCTATTTCCGGTTCTATGTTTTAACCTTATTTTGGCTTTATTTTTAATCTATTTTTATTGTGTAAACTTTTTGTGATAAGCTGAATAGGTTTAATAAACAAAAAATAAAATAAAATTATACAAACTTTTGCTCACTTTGGAATCAATCTAGTGTGAAATATAAAAATGTGTTAAGATTTCTTTTTGGTGTTGGATATTAAGGACAAAATGTAATATGATGAACTTATACACGTTCCGAGTTATTTAGATGTAATAAAGTCGCGATTAGGAGCATGCATAAAATAGTTTACACGGACTAAAATGAATTTCTTTTTACGCGTAAACGAGACGTCATAAACGCGGGAAAACCCGAGGGGGCATCCAGTCTTGGAAATAGACTGAAACTTAGAACCTTTATACGTTTATTTATTTTACCACTTTGATGAGCTTCTGTTTCTTCTTATGAATTTCATTGTATATAAAAACATCTATAAACGTGAACATAATAATATATGTATTGCATTATAACATGTACATACATGTATAACACACTGTTTTGCTATGATTATCATGACCAGATGTTTATTTCTCACAAACAACTAGCCAGAGTATAAGAGTGCCAGATTACACAACAACAGCACCAAAATTTCATTGTACTTTATTGTCGTTTTGTAATAATTTTGAAACAATATTATCGTAGGTTATTGGATGTGCCTAAGCATCATACAACTGCCTTCAAGTGTAGTTTTCGATACAGCGCAACGAGGTGCTGGAACAATCTGCCGCCGCCCCTGCGGAACTGTAAAACTGTGCCAACCTTCCGAAGGAGGTCCATGTTTTTCGTTGGCGCCTAGCTAGGCACATCCAAATTCTCTTGTCCCGTTCCTATCCTGTTTAACCACATTAATCCCACTATTTTTATTGCCTTCCTTTTATTCCCTTTATTATTTAATTATTACTTTATGTTTCCATTTAAATTTTGTACACTTACATTGTTAATTGGTGATTTTCAGCACCCCCCAGGCTGCTGAAAATCAGTGGTGTGGTACTATATTCCACACAAATCCTGAGCAGCACCCCATTTGGCGCACGCCCGCGGCACTTGCAACAATGCAATGTGTTTATTTTTAGTTAATTTCAATTTTGTACTTATAATTTATTTTGATGTTGTGTGTGCCGTGTGTGTGTGTGTCCAAATAAACATATTTTCTTTCTTTCTTTCTTTCAATAACGTTTAAAAAGCTTAAATTATCGCAGTATATTGATCCGTCTATTTCGTTGACGCCTAGCTTAATATTTGTATTTAAATTGTTTTCACATTTCACACACTAACACTTGACGCCGTGCAGCGGTTTGCGACAACTGGGGGCTGCTGAAAATCAGCGGTGTGGAATATTATATTCCACATTAGCGGCATGGTTTAACATTAAACCTTAACAATAAAATTGACACTTTTTTGTCAAATCAATAAAATTTGACCAATGGATGCCACATCATATGACTGATGATCTACAGAAAGAAACGCGTGTTGAAACTTGTGTTGCCCCGTTGAATCAGTACATATATGAAGAAATATTGAGTGGAATTATGAATGAAAACTGGATACTTTACAATAACCGAAAGCTCAAAATGCAATGACTTACCCCAGGGTAATCGATAGAACAGTGTTATAAAGCAAAGCTTACTAATAAAAAAGTAATGGTACTATTTGGTGGTCTCAGCATGGTGTTATTCACGGAAGATATCTCCAATCTGGTCATGCAATAAGGATAGATATCTATTGTCAAACTCCGACCAATGATAGCAAAGCAAGCAGTGAAAACCCCCGGACTCAGGAATTGATCTTCACCATCTTTGCACCATGATAACGCGAGACCTCATTCAACAAAAAACTGTTTTAACTCTTCAATAAATGTATAGTAACAGAATTATTTTGATTTAATAAATATGATGAATTTAAAAAAATACGTACAAATCGGCAATATCATGTCGTTGATTATTTCGTTGTTTTTTCAGTGAAACTTAGTTTAGGATACCCCTTACCTTTTAACATATTTATTCTTAGAACTTTATTTTTTTAATTAGGATTTTTCCGTTTCCTTAATAAATAAATAACGCTAGAATCTAGTTTATCACCACTACAGTAATACACTTAAGCTAAACTGTATTTCGTGTGGGCTGAGCCTTGTCATTAAATTACTACAACGTTTGTTTAAATCGTACCTACATAATGAGTTAAATCAAAGAGATATATAAACTCACGTTCAGGTGACTCGAAGAAAAATCAAACCCATTAAAAAGTTTTTTTTTAATTATACATATTAGGCTTGCATAGTTTTGAACAAAAAAAACTGTATTTTATATGTATTTGTTTGTATATATTTATATGTATTACATAACTAGTATGTATTTTTGTCTGTGGACAAGCACATGGCATCATTCAACCGAGCGTTTAACATATAGAGAAATATCTTACAATAAAAAGGTATACAATTATAATAATTACATTTAAGTATATTGCTAATCTTCGTTGTTAACTTATTGTACGTACGTATTCTTTTTGTTTTATTATACTAAGGTCTATTGCACTCTATGTAACACGAATACAGAGTTAAGTTAGTAAGTTAAGTTAGAGAGATCCTAGGATATTACAGAAATTTAATGCAAATTAAGTAGGTACATACAAAAAAGTAATTTTATATACTTTAAATTAAAATAAAGAACTTCAAAAATTTTAGGATGGCAATTATAATGACAGTTGACTTGTCGTAAAGCACGAGTTAAACTTATAACGAAAAAAATGTATCTACAATTTACAACGCATGTGAATTGTAAGCTCTAAATTGTGCTAAGTAATTTTTATTCCTAGTTTTAGATTCTGGAATTGTAGAAACATGGCTTGCGTTAAAACTATTGAAGAAACTGAACAGATAGTAGATAATGAGGAAGAGGAAGAAGTTGACGGTGTAGAGGAAACAGACACCAAAGACCCCGCTAAAAAAAAGAAAAAGAAAAAAAAGAAGAAGACAGGTTAGGTTACAAAAGTACTTATTTACAGTGCATAGAATTTTTCTATTATTAGTACGGATATCTTAAAAATCCATTTAATAAATAATAGTTGGGGAAAATATAATGCTGATAAAATAATATTGCTTTTAATTATAATAAGCAAGTTTTAGAAACATATTTGGTAAATAATTGTTACCACACTTGGTCATGATTCTTTTTAAATTACCTTCTTTATTGTTACTTTTTATGAAACAATGTTAGTATATCATAAAAATAGAAGGGCTGCTATTATCCTCTTATTTTTGTGGTAAGCATTATGTACTTAACTCATAGAGCCCCTGTTGATTCTTGTATAAATTAATATACAATATGTCATTTCAGCTACACCCACTGAAGGAACAGAAGAAAATGGTACTGAAAAGAGTGATGCACCACCAGTTGAGAAAAATGCCGGTGAAGGTGAAGATAAAAAAAAGAAAAAGAAAAATAAGAACAAAAATAAAAGTGGCACTAAATCACAAACAAACCCTCCAACAATTCCTATTGCAGAGCTTTTCCCTGATGGTCAGTATATTATCAAACACTTTATTAACAATATTAGAAGAAAACCCCAATTTATAATTCAAGAAAACAATATACAGAATATTACTAAGACATCTTTATAATTATATAACATACATTGCATTGCCTTTTCTCTGCTCTTTGACAAATATTTTAATCAACTCATATAATTAAAAACAATTTTATATTAATGCATTTTTGTATTTCCCGATGTAAACACTATTTTATAAACTTACGTTTTCACAAAGGTAACTTCCCTGAGGGCCAGATAATGGATCATGGTCCAGCTGAAGGTATTGATGACAGAACTGCGAAAGACAGATTCTCAAGTGAAGAGAAGAGGGCATTAGATAGGATGCATCAAGATATCTATCAGGAAATAAGACATGCGGCTGAAGCGCACAGGCAGGTTTGTGGAACGAAACAAAGTCTTAATTTAGATTATGCTTTTGCTGCCTAAGTTTTGGCACATGCCTCAGTATTTATTAACTCTTAAATGTAGTATGGTCCGTCCTTCTAACCAGACCTAAAAAAAAATTGCCAGTTCTTCTCGGTAGATGACTGCCTTCCAAACCGGTGGTAGTGTAAAAATTGACAATTTAAAAGTGTCATAAAAACCTACTTGAATAAAGATATTTTGAGTTTGCGTTTAACCCAAATTCAGTGCAGCCTTAGTATCAAGTTATACCATTGGTTGAGACAATTCATATTTAAAATTATCATTTCATTCAATATTATATTGACAGTTAGTTATTAGACATTTGTACGTGCAATCCAACCCATTGCTAATGCAACACAAAGAAACCACTGTTGACAATAGTTCAATAACTTTTTCATTGTTCAGGTTCAAAAACATTTTTAAGTTTTTGCAAATTGGGTGCTCTGATGTTCTTCTGTTGTAGCGGCAGCTACATATTTAATATTTTAAATGTATGTAATTGACAAAATTGTATATTCTAATTATTTGTTTTATTAAATATATCAGACTCGGAAACACATGCGCGATTGGATAAAACCAGGCATGACAATGATTGATATATGTGAGGAGTTGGAATCAACTGCCCGTCGTCTGATTGGTGAAGATGGTTTGAAGGCAGGGCTTGCTTTTCCTACCGGCTGCAGCCGGAACCACTGTGCCGCTCATTACACACCCAACACTGGTAAGATTAAACACCTTAAGAGATAACTTTTATAAATCAAAGACAAAAGAGTATTAAATCAACTTTACTGTTACATTCAGGTGACAACACAGTCTTAGAGTATGATGACGTTGTGAAGATAGATTTTGGTACACATATCAATGGACGTATCATTGATTGTGCTTTTACACTGCACTTTAACCCACGCTACGACCCCTTGGTGAAGGGAGTTCAAGAAGCGACTGAGGCTGGTATTAAGGCTTCAGGTGTTGATGTTCGGCTGTGTGATGTTGGTGCTGCAGTACAAGAGGTAAGATATTGCATCTTGTACTGTTATTATATATACATTTAATATTATTTAATTTAATATTTATTGGAACTCTCACTTTCAGGTCATGGAGTCCCATGAAGTGGAACTAGATGGACGAACTTACCAAGTGAAACCGATCCGTAACCTAAATGGTCATTCCATTGGACCATACCGTTAGTAATATGTTGATTGATTTTATTTACAAATGTGTTGTTTTCCTCAAAGTATCAGTATTAAGTTAAAACCCCATCAATGTTAGGTTTAACTTCTTTCATGGCAAATTTTCTACTTATATAATAGTCATATGTACTAAAAGTTTTAAAAAAAACAAACCATTTTAAATTGTGTCAAAATGAAGATGAATTAACCTTAAACTATAATAATTGAATTTTGTTAGGCATCCATGCGGGTAAAACAGTGCCAATAGTAAAGGGTGGTGAAACCACTCGCATGGAGGAGAACGAGTTCTACGCGATCGAGACCTTCGGCTCCACTGGTCGTGGCCAAGTGCACGATGACATGGACTGTTCGCATTACATGAAGAACTTTGACCAGCAATATGTGCCTTTACGGTGTGTACTTTTTTTGCATTGTATTTTTTGAGAGAAAGATGTGCCGATGAGAATAAGAATTTTCAAATGGTTGACTCTACAATTAACTGTCAGTTTAAATATTAAATTCAGTGCTTGTGAATCAAATGCTGTCTGAAAAAAAAAGGATTATTATGTTACCGTTTACAATTTTCCTTATTCATAATATTTATTTAATATGAACAGTGCATTTTAATTGTAATATATTTGTTAACACATTAATTGATTAATATGAAATAATTGCGTTTTTCAGACTTCAATCATCAAAACAACTGCTGAACATGATAAACAAGAATTTCAGTACACTCGCGTTCTGCAAACGGTGGTTGGAACGCGCGGGTGCCACACGTTACGCGATGGCGCTGAAGGACCTGTGCGATAAGGGCGTGGTCGATGCCTACCCACCACTCTGTGACATCAAGGGCTGTTACACAGCACAGTACGAGCATACAATTCTCCTGAGACCCACTTGCAAGGAAGTTGTGTCACGTGGTGATGATTACTAGTTTTTTTTTTATACAAACCGTAATTCTTCTGTTCGTTTGGTCTTATTTTCTGTGGAATGCGGTGGTTAAAATGTAGGTTATCGTAACCATGGTTACGACTTGACAATTATCTTCCCGGTTTTTGAGGCCGTTGACGTTTTGTTGACATTTGCGTGATCTCGATGGCCACGACATACGTCCGTAGTCGCGTTAACAAATGTATTTCTTGTGTAGTTTTGGTATAATTATTGATTGCCGTAAATTAATTGAAAAAAAAATCTAATTTTAACGGAAAATATTTTAAGTTGTTAGTATCGACGCTTAATCTTTGCAATTGGAATATTGTGTTGATTAATTTGTATAAGAGATAATTTTAACATGTGTGAAGAAAAAAACCTACCTGAATGTGCTTTCCATTACAATTTTTGTATATGTATTTTTACTAAGCCCTTGTGGTGATTTAAAAAAATGTCATTAACAGCCCTTTTTATATTTAGTATCCACTTGTGGTTGACCCATTCTATACAAACTAACCTTAAATAAAGATATGTATTGATTTTGTGTTTTCTTTAATATCCTTTGAAAACGAAATATTTTAAGAACGTTTCATTTGAAAACCAGCCTTTGTTAACAAAATAACGATAATTCGTCGTTCGTTAATTTGAGTTTTTTCAGGGATTCTTAAATTAGGGTTTTATTTGGAACCCCTTTTCACATTTTAAGACATGTCTAAAAAAATGACATTGACGTACACGAGTGACATAAAAAGTATAAACCATAGATACAAATATGCGAACTTAAAATAATTGCATAACGGAATCAACTGATCACAGTATTGCATAGTTTTGGACAGGCAGCTTTTTTTCCTCAATAATCTCATATTTTTAGATTTAAATTAGTTTACTTTCCTGTTTTACTTAATTTAATGTATGTTTTGATTTTGTATACTTTGCACTAGTCACATTGTATTTTGTATCAATATGTTTGTACAATATTGTGTAGTTGATCTTATGTATATTAACATCTTCAACTTCTACTGTTCAAGTGCAATAAAGTGGAAATAAATATTTGCACACTAATATCATCCAACCAACTGACGTATCATTCTAGTGTTTAGAACGTGTGACAAAATAAAACACAACATTGACTTACAATTTATTTATCCACTTTTAGGAAAGCATACCCTAAAATCTCAAATGTAAACAGATTAACATGTAAACTTGGTAAAAAGTCTCGCCAATAACAACTGTTAATTGTAGAAATGTAAAAAAGTGTAAGGCGCGACCACATACATTTTCCAGCTGAAACTACACTACACTGTCGACTTTCTCATTATTTTACGTCCTCGGCAAGAAATCATACGAAAAACTACACGCAACGAATCGTCCGAATTCAGTTCGGACGTCAATTACAAATTGTCGTTAAGTGAAGTTTTTCGAATATTTTGCCTATATTACAATAATATAACAGTAACATCTATAACTAGACTTAAAAATCCTTTAAGAGACCCAACTAAGTCTTGGTTAATTAATTAATTTTAAACTAGTACCAAAAATGTCAATTCTATCTTGTCATCAATAGACTCTATTTTCCCGCCAAAACAATCCTCTACGTTTAAGTCAAATTATTTTACACAGCAGTAATTTACTTCAATATAAGAACATTTGAATATCATAAACTTTAATGGATATAATATACTTGTATACATATATAACTTACAATATTTGATTTACATTTTTGGGTGTTTTAGCAATTCTGGAAAATAATATAACGAGTTCGCAATACGTTAAAGGTTCCCCCGCCTATTCAGAGACAATATTGTCGAATTTTACAAATCCAAACACGAAATATTAAAAAAAAATCTTTCGGCATTTGAACGTTTTACTGACTAGAGTCACAAGCATGCTTTGTAATACAATAAAATAATACAATCATTAATACAATTTCATTAGCAAATAATATACAGCGTGAATATATAAAATTATATCTAAGATTATTTTATATATGAAGCATATTCATTTTACAATCGCGTGTCATAGGACTAAACTTTTTTTTTGTTTTTCAATCAATTTTTTTTTTATAAATTAGCATCATTAAAATCGAACCCTACACGTTTGTAGTTACAACATTCCAATCACACGAGCCCTTTCAATTATCAACTAATATCGCTTATACCAAATCGGTAAAGTATCACAGAAATTAAATGTCCCTAGCTAAACTATCAAAACTACTATTTCCAACTGTTTGCTTGCTCATCTTTGTTATAGAACTATGCATAAAACGACACGAAGCCATTTTATTTGTGACTTTACTTCACAGAGCTCTAGTCACAAATAAATGCAAAACGTGACATTTCCAGAATGTCAATTGTTATGAATCGTATCGCTTGTTTAGTTCCTGTCATTTGTCAATAGCGTTTAAATAATCATAATCGTTGTTATACGTTATTTTACGGTACATTTAACAATTGTACCAAATGTATCAAGTGTACACAGCTTAAAAATGACGTGTGATCAAGCAAACGTTCGCAAAAAATCCAATGTGTTTCAGAAAATTCTAAACCGACAAACATGACTCAACCTATGCAAACGGTCCAAACAAATTATATTTAAAAAGTGTTCTTTCAAACCTAACCAAACGGATTATTAAGCTGAGATATCATTTATAATCAAATCGTGAAGTATGATCTTGTTTATAAAATACCAGAAATATTTAAGTGTATTTGAAAACCAGATAAAAAAACATACTAAAACACTGCAATCATATCAATCGATACAATGAATTTTATCATAAGATAAGATCGAGACACACCGCGAAACAAGAATAGGTCAATAAATTCTGGAAGACAAAACAATCTAGAGTTGATAGTGTCAATGATAAAACAAATTGCAGATACGCGAAAGCATTGAACCCACATGCCAAACAATAAATTGTCAATTAAACTAAACTCTAGTCTTGAAAATCTCAAAGTAGGATTATATTTCTGTGCTAGTTGATGATTTACAATACTAGATCTAGTTAAGTATACTCTATTAATGTGTAGGTGTCTAAAATTGTTAATTTCGTACAAAAAATCAATGTTGTAGATTCTCACCATCGCCATTGGTCACAACGTCCGATTGAGACCATTTGTAGATTGTCTGCAAGGGGACGTGAAGTAACTCGATGATATGCCGATAATTTGGTTCTGCAAAATGTATCATACATTTTGACTGTGTCCACTCAATATTCAGTCAAAGAATATTAAGAGCACAAGATATTGTTTCAGCAATAACAATTTAATTAAATAATAAAAGCAAACACATAATGTTCCAATAAAGATTTATTTTAAAAGAGAGATTATTGCTTCTTGCCGGTTATTCTCGGTAGGTGACCTTCCGAACCGGTGCCAATATGAAAATTGACGATTCAAAAGTGACTTAATAAAGATATTTTGAAGTTAGAGTTCAAACTGATCAAAAATACGCGATGCACGCCGCGCGTGATTTGATTCTACGAAGATGCTTATCTTTATTATTAAAACGAACACACGAAGTAATGTAGGCACTGAACAAAAAACCGATAATTATATTGTAAACAATTTGGGTGATAACAGTGTTATCATTAAGTGTGTTCGCTTTCTCTTTTAGATGCTAATAAAGGCCGTCGTTATGCATTTTTTTAGATAACATAACCCACACACAAGAGGTCTACGAAAGTTTTCTTGCAATTCATGAAGCAAATGTACTGAAGGAAAGTGTACAATGCAATGCATACATGCTAAACAATGTGTGACAGAGAACGAACGATTGCAGTATGTAGTTCATGAAAGCGAGATACAACCAAGACAAGCTTCATGACTTGTTTGCAGTACCTATTCTGCAAAACCTTACAGAGCTATTTAAACAAAACCTAAAAAAAGTGTCTTTGTGTGTCTGGCAGATAAAGCAAAAAAAGTTTTATAGAAACAAAAGCTTTAACCAATCCGATGATACAATATCAACAATTACTATTTATAAGCTATTAATAACACTGTCAATAATAAGATCATCTATAAATATCTATTTGCAGACTCAATATTCTTTAATGAGAACACACTTTTTTATAATAATAAAAATTCAAATGTTCAGGATTCTTTAGAAGTTGACAGTGAATATAAAATATTTCAAGTATTTAAACTCACCATTGATCAAATATACAAGTTCTCAAAAATGTTTAATTTATAATCAATTAGTAAATAATTGATAATTTACTTTAAGAATAAATAAATTGGCTTTTAATTACTATTTATTATTTGATAAAACCAGTTTAAATAAATGATTAAATAGTGATGTATTTAAAATCATAAATACATTGCACACTAGTTAATGATATATCTGATAAGTCTATACCAGCACTTAAATTAACATAATATATAAAAAAATATTACATACCATTTTCGGGATTAATATATCCCCGTCTGATGAGAAAGTCTAAAAGAACAGGTGCACTTGTGGTTTTGAATTGAGGTGTTAAAGCCCTTTGGACACACTCTTCTGCTGTCAACAATTCAAACGTTTCAACTTCACCGTCAGCATTTTCGGGTTTGAAGTCTTGCGGCAGTTCCAGATCATACACATACTCTGTGTTTGGAAACAAACCTCTCTCACTCTCAAAATAAAAGCTGAAACGATTTTAAAACATTAACTGAACTCTCTATTAAACTCTTAAAATCCCTTTAAAAAATTTAAAATATATTTTATTAACAATTATATGAATTTTAAAATAACACTATCAACATACCTAACACAGCCAGCTGGAACTAGTTTCTTTGCTAAATCACCAACCACTGAAGCCTCTTCAGCCACTTCCTTAATAGCAGTCTCCATAATACCGTAACCCACTGCTAATCCACCACTCACAAAGCAATCCCATTTGCCTATACATATAAGTATAATTGTAAGGACAGAAGGATGTTAATGTTTCCTAATATTTTCATATTAAGGAAAAAACTGTTAAGTCAGTAAAAACCTTTCTTTAAATCCACAAATTTTACCGAATTCATTGAGTCTCTAGTAAGGATATATAAGAAGACTTACCTGGCCAAGTTTGTTTAGTAAAACTTCTTTGCTGGAGCCAAATACAAAGTCCTTTTGTGGGATGGAAAAGGTATCCATTTATACTAACACCATAATTCCTTATGCCAAACAGGCATATGGCACTTCTGTCCATTTCCATAAGACTCTCGTGATAGAATGGCGTGCTCACTTCAAAACACTGAAAAAAATAAAAAATCATTTGTATAGACTACATTTAAAATGAATTGATGAAATTCAAATTATATTCTATTTATAATTTGGGATTTGTGAAGAAATAATAAATGTTTACCTCATCTCTCCAGCCCTTAAGAGCACATATTTCTCCCTCCTTTTTTAAGGATTGTAAAACCTCTGCAATTCTAGATGACCTTTCTTTATAATCTCTAAATGCAGGGTTCAATTCTACATACTTTCCAGTCACTTGAAAAACCTAAAACATAACATAATAAAAAGTTACACTACATTCGTTAAATTGTTGAAAAAAGCTAAGCACATTTCAATTTTTTTTAAGTATAAATTACCTCGGGAAATCTCTCCAAATATTTCAATACATTAGGACGAATCAATCCAACTTGATGACCATCCACTAAGAATGGTTTACAAGTGCCTTGATGTAGACCTATATCAAACAAAAGGGTATTAATACATTAGAAAATAGAAATTCTAATGTAAGCAACGAATACAAACCCGCCAAATAAAAACAATTAAACTTTCTTGCTAATTTTGTTATCTCAGAAATATTGCTAGCGATTGTAGAATTCATGTCTTTCATATTATCCGGTAAACCTTAAAATAATTTTAACAATGTAGTATCTACTACTCCAAAATTTAATATACGTTGTACGCCTCTAAATTCTAATTAGTATTATTTTATTGAATATTCTATTTATTTTGAAAGACGAAGATCAAAAAGTCTAATCAACACAGAACACAATACACATTTGACATTACACAATGAAAAGCTTTATTCTACCTTTTAGCTTTCAACTTGCTTTGACAGATAAATGATAAGACTTATAGATTTTTAGGGTTGTTTGACAGAAAGTGAGTAGAGACCATGTAGAATAGAGACAAGTGAGGTGACCGATTACGAATAAGAAAAATGATATTGCAGTGAACAGATTTTTTTTTCATCGAATAAATTGTTTTTCAAGAAAAACTTTGTTTTTTTAACTTATAAAGTTAAAACTGGTGATGGTGTGGTACGCATATAATAAATGTAGGAAATGTTTTGATAGTTTTACGGAGAGATAAAAATACACTGTGGGTCAGATTTTAATACCTAGTTATTTTAGGGAAAAACAGAATTAGTTAAAGAAGAAAATTATCCATATTTTCCAGACCATATTATCATGGCAACCGCAACTGTCAAAGTTAAATCATTATTTCAACTGACAACTCATACCTCGCAGATCTGTGCTTCGCAATAAACAAAAAATATTTATTGAAATTATTTAAGCGATAATCTTTATTAATATGTCTGATAATTTTAGTATCATAAGCGATATCTCGCCTGTTTTTCGACCATATATTCAAAATATTTATCAGGATTTACAGCTTGGTATTTTTTATAATTCATGTATAAAACTAATTTTTTACTCAGTGAACATAGTATTAAAAAAAGTATTACGTTTTTCAGGACTATGTAAGACAAAAATTGATCTAGAGAGAATATCCGGACACGCAGATTCAATTGAAACACAACTTCGTTTAGTGCTCCCTTATTGTTCAAAAAAATTAAAGTGGGAAGTTATATTTGATCCCTCTACTCCATGGTTTGCTCCGGATTTTAGGTTTGATGATGACAGTTTTCTCTCAAATGCGGACGAAGAATTCTTAAATAAAGAAGTACCAAGTCTTTGCCAATGGAATTCAAGTGACCCAAAAGCTTTATGTGGAGCTATATCAGAACTTATTCATTTGTATAAAATATATCAGGTATATCTTCTGTAGTTTTTTAATACAGAAAAAAGTTTATCTTTATTACTTAAACCTATATACAACAGGTAAGGAAGCTAAATGAAGATGATAGTTCTCGTGCTGCCTTTGAATACAGTGCTTTATTAGGAAATGCAATAACTACTGACGAAGATGTGGAAGTATGGGTGGGTGCACACATTGTTGAGTTTTTAATTAAACTAAAAATTAATACATCAAAGCTACCTGAATTATTCAATGAAAGGTTGGTCTGCTTCATTTAACACCATGTTGTTATAAATATTGGATATTGAGTTATACATTATTACCATATCACATAATATTTAAGTCTTAAACATATTTTTTAGCTTAGACAAAAATCCTGGTATAGATACAGCACTATTATTAGTAAGATATCCAAACTCTACCAATGCAGAATTGATTCTTTCACCATTCCTGTCTAAAGTTCTTGGAAACATAACATTGCCATTGTAAGTAGTATTTAATACAAATAATATATTTTAATTATCAAATAAATATTATTTTCATAAAATATTTTCAGGATGCATCAAACTGGTGTACTTATGGATTATGTTCCTATGGTTACAAATCTTTTAAATAATAAGGTAATTTTATGAATCAATTCATTCTGTAACAAAAATATTTTTATATTTATATACACTTTAATGCACTTAAACACTAGAAGCAAATGACGTTAATAGATGAAAGTACATTTAAGAGCAACGGGCAGCCTTATCGCTAATAAGCAATCTCTTCCAGACAACCCATACAATACAAATATATAATACCATTGAAAATATTATTTGTTATTACAGATCCAGGATGTGGTAAACAATGACAAAGTGAAACGAGAATTGTTAGCTCAACTCATAATCAAGTATGAAGGTGCAATATTAGAGCATGACGGTACAACTGCGGCATTGTTATTTCAAACAAATGATTTTCATTGGATACTGCAGATTGATATTGGTATATAATTTGTTAAGTTATCAAATGTTTTTATAGGCATAGAAAATAATGTAATTCAGTAGTTTTTTCTTCTATGACATTATGGTCATCAATTAACCTTTACACAAATATTTATTTGATACCAATATAATCATTTATGTTTATAAAACAACCTCTCAAAATATATAGTATAAACTAATAAATTAATTATTTTAGTTAAGACTGAAACGAACCAGAGGTCAGTCGAAGTTTTCATTTTCATATTTCTTCCATATTTCTCAACAGTGGAGATATATTTGGAAAAAAATATGGTTTATTATTTACAGATGCAAATTTTCCAGAAAAGCCACCTGTCTTAACACTCCGCTCTGTGTATCACAGCTCGAAAGGGAAACCGAAATTTAAAGTATTACTAAATTGTCCTCACAATAATTTCGAAGCATTTATTGAACAGCAAGTTGAAATATTTAAGAATGAATGTAAGGGTGTAACTGCAAGCCATTCCGTTGTTAATATTGATAATTAAAGTAATCGTAAACTATCATTTACTTTTAATTACCTTTGTCGTTTTGATCTGCTGAAGATTATAATACTTACAATTATGTAGTAGAGTTAAATGATTTTTTATTAGAGTACTAGTACATGGACTACAAAACATCATTGAATAAAATAATAATAATAATACTTTAACAGTTTATTTCTGGTAAATAATTAACTAATTGCCGAAATTGATTAATCACCATTATGTGAATAATCCGTTTGGAAGTAGATCTATAAATCTATCTAATTACAACTTAATGATTTAACAAGACATGAGAGGTGTAAAAATGTCTAATAATAAACAAACTTACTGAAAAAAGTGATTTTGTTAAGGGATAGCTTTAATTTTGACTTCAATGAATTTTAAATAATTAATAAAACTTTAAAATTACTAGAATACATTTCACTTTGTTGCCTTTCAAATATGTAACAGACGTATATGTATGTATGTTTGAAAATGGTAAGTGAAATGATAGAGAAGCAATAAATTACAAAAATCACAAAGAGTCACTGCAGTGACAATTTTATGTCCACAGAACAACTCCACTTTTTATACATTTTTTACCACCAGGTATCAATGGTTGAAAATGAGGTGGGATAAACTTAATATCTGGTGAAAATGGTTAATTCAGCTAATTAAGTCACCAACTTCAAGGTTCACAAACATACATATTCTACAATGTTAGGTATGAGGTAACACTTTGATATAAGATTCAATTGGTTAATTTGGGGTTTTCTTTATTTCCCAAATATTCAAAGCGGTACCGCATGTACATGACCTTCATCCTATCCCACACATTTTCAAAAGAATCCATTGCTGGCCTAACATCTAAAAGGGCAAACTGATATTTATTGTCCACTTCTCCACCGTCATAATAATCAATAATGTACCGGACATCCTTTCCACACCTGTCTACAATCCAGTCATGACGATCAAAAGGCAATTCATAACTGTAATTAAAATACTTGAATGATTTCATAATATTCACCAGGCATAAATAAATATTGAGAAAATTCAATCTTGTTGTGATTAAAATACAAAAGTATTATAACTTACCCCAGCAGTGACCTCATTTGGGCTCGGGGACTATACTGTGTGGCTTTACCACCAAAACTCTTAAGCCGAGGGTGACCACACTCTTTTGCATGTAGCGCTTCCCACTTTAAAACTTCTACCCATGCCTTAAATCAAAGCCATGCCATAAATAAAGAGAATTTATCTATATAGATAAAATATTAATGTTTTTTACTTGTTCATTGTTGGCATTGTGTATTTTAATGATGTCATCCATATCCTTTGGTTTTATGTCTTCATCTCTCCAGCGCCAACCTTTCCTTAGCATTGCATTCCAAAACATCTGTTGACTGGGATATACCCAAAATTCCGTTGATCCATCTGGCATGGCACGCGGAATTGAAGATACTTGTCTTTGGGTTGGAAGTTCAAACGGTTGATCAGGAGCCGGCTTTTGATTTGCTGGTGGCATCTATATTAATATCAACATAAAATAAATCTATTTTAATAAGTTAAGCTTAATAAGTTAAGCTTAAGCTTAACAAGGCTAAATTTATTTTAATATTTAGTGATTATCTTTTGAATGACATACAGTTTAAAATATTTTAAGCATATTCTAATCACTGTCTTAGCATATGTTAATCATATTAATGGTTAATACACCACAAAACCTATAACTCGATTGGTTGTTTAAAAATTAAAATATATGCCAATCTTACCATGTTATAAGGATTAACACTGTTGTCATGTTGAACGGGACATTCTGTTGGTCGTGCATCTGTGTTTTGTGGTTTTTGCTCCTTATTGTGCATAGGACATTCGGGCGGAGGATTTCCATTATTAACTGGGGGTGCTATGTTCACCGATTCTGCCGATACTTTATTTCCCATTTTTATAATACCTTACGTAAGGTTACAAGGTTACCTGCTCATTACAATTCTGAAAGAATCAATGTATTCCTATATCTATCATTTTAAATTACCATTGAACATTTAGTACGTAAAATTTATAGCATGTATTAATTTATATTATGTATTATGTACATTACCTGTTAAAACAATACATTAATATTTTTTGGTATTAAAAGTATGGTATACCCACAGATGAATTTACATCACAGTCTAATAATTATGGTAATCTTTGGTGATATTCCGTAAATAGAGCTTGGGAGATTTTTGATTATTAGTTAGCCTGTGCTTTAAGTATTATTGCTTAGGACCACAGATAAACTATGCTACGTTACTTCAAGTCAAGACAGTAGTAAGGTGGAGCTTGGGGCAAAACGGTCCAACCAGTCTACCAACAAAAACCTAAAGGGTGCAGATGTGAATTTAGGCCTATCTAAATTTTTCCTTGATAAAACAGGGCAGTACTTAACAAGCAACTCTGATTTAAAGAAACTTATACTTCATTATTTTGGTGTTTTTAAACCAGTCTTTTCCTAATAAAAAGATTGTAAAATATCAATTAATTGTAAATAACTAGTTGTCCTACATAGAAAAAGATTGGCTGTATCTAGTTCTATGTATAGTGACTCAGGCGAACTGCAACCTACACTTTTTATTTATTCAAAGCTTGTCAATATAGTAGATTCTACACTTAATCAAAATATTCTGGAAAAAGGGCAGGTCAAAAGTACCCTAAATAAATAAATATTGTTTAATAGACATAAACCTAGTGTTATAGGTAGGTAGGTATACCAATTTAAAAAACCAGCAACGACTTTTATTCTATATTAACTACTAAAAACCTAAAATATTATGAAGATATTTTTACATATCTGTAATTTACTTCTTTAAGTATTTTAAATACTTTTTTGCATTGAAATTATCTTGTATAGATTCTACAATTTTAACCTTTTTCTTTGGTTTTCTTCGATCTAATCTAATCTTTTTCTCTTCTTCTGATAATAATGACAAATCTAAGGGTAACTGAAAAGAAAATAAACACTATTACTACTACTTATATTTGTACTCAAATCAGTAAATAAATTTTATGCCCAACACAAAGGTGGCATCAAAATTTTGGCTGCATTGGATTGCATCAATATGTTAGTTTATACTTGTGTGCTTTTAGTGACATTAAAGATGGCAAATAAATAAGCAATTCTGAGACCTAACAATTTACTCAGCCATGCCGATAAATATGTGCCTGTCTTAGACCCCAAGGGGAGGTGACTGTATTTTAAACAATACTTACTCTGATGATTTTTCGAGGTTCATGATATCTAATATTAATAGATGCTCCATTAGATAGTACAACTTTTGTGGGGTACATTCTACTATATATTTCTCTGTGGATTTTTGTTATACTTGCTACATTATTGTTTAAATACCTTTTGCAGCATAATTGAAATACAAACGATTTACTGTTCGATATGTAATTCATAAACATTTTAACCTGAAAATCAATACCATAAATAATTACTTTGTATTACTACTATAAAAAAATAACACCATAACGCACGTTTGAAATATATTTTTAATACCTATTTTAAATGTTTGTACTTTAAATACATATATTAATTAATAAAATTATTGAGCACAAAACTATTAGCAATATTATATATATATATGACAGTCCACAGTCGCAACTTGCACCTAACTCATTAGACACGAGACACTAGACAGTATACATTGATGAGATTGACTAAAGATTTTCACTTTTTATGTCAATTTTATGGCTTGGTAATGTCAATCGTTTTTATCTTAAAATATTATATTACAATATTATGTTCCTAATACTTTATTACTAACTTCATACACAAAATACAAAATTCAACTTTAGAGTTCAGGCTTCAGGCTATTAAACGAGTCTTCAACATCACCCGTGTGTCAAATGTCATTACAAACCTGATACAAAAACGGTGTTTTGTTGTTCTTGAGTTTCTCCGGTATTTATTATTATTTATTACTTCCAAATATTTGCAATAAGGTATATTAATACGATAAGAATATCTTAGATCTAATAAAAATGAGTTAATCACATAAAGATTTTTGTTTTTTTAGAAACAAACAGTGATGCTTCAGTCAAGTGCCCCGCCTATATAATTATTTGTGTTGGCGTATGGCTTGGTAGAATCTTATTGTTGGTAAAACAGTTTGTTTCAAAAAACTTATAACCAATACTTGGGAGTGCGAGAAACTCTACGTTAGTGATGGGTTGTGCTCAAAGTGAAATAGCCCCACAAAATGAACAACCAAAAAAAGGATGCACTGATGTGTTATGGCTTGTTATTTATATTATCTTTTGGATACTAATGGTAGGAACTTAGCAGTCTAAGTTTAATACTATAACAAAATAAGTATGAGTAATTGATTTATTATTTATTCCTTTCAGATTATTGTTGCTGCAATTGCCTTTGTTTATGGTAATCCACAACGCCTTATAAATGGTTATGACTCATTTGGAAATACTTGCGGAGTGGCAAGTAACAAGAAATTATTAAATTATTCACTTGCGGGCATTAGCACTGTGGATAAACCTTACTTGTTCTTTATGGATGTTAAGGAGTTGCGGAAATCACTTAAGATTTGTGTTAAGAAATGTCCCAACAAAAAGTTGGATACTTTTACAGATATACAAAATTTTTACAAGGAAACTGGTTCAAATTTATGTAGTTATGATATTAATTTAAACTCGACGACTAATTACCAAGGTTTAAATAAATATATAGGTCCGTGCCCTGTTTTACCAGTATATGAATCATATCCACTTCTTAACAGATGTTTTCCAAAGACAGCTAAGGAAGTAGCTCAAAAAGTTTTTACAGACTTTTACGACTTACTCAACAGTTGGGACACAATTGAGCAAATGCTTTCCGATTTATATAACTCATGGAAAGAGATGATAATTTGTGTTATTCTAGCTTTTAGTAAGTAATTTTGGATATAACTTGTGTCAGACTATACAATATTATAGTTTTTTAATATTCTAACTTTTGTATATATATTTATTATATCCAGGCACGTTGCAGATGTTGCAAGTAATTTGTAACAATTTTCTTTCAGTATTTTCCCTAATAATGGTCTCAATATTGCATTTATTGGCGACACTGGTATCTTGGATATTTATGATTGTTGTGTCTATAGTAAGTGTAGCTGGGACAATATTATTATGGTACACCTATCACGAGCTTAAAACAAAACAGAGAAATTTCACTGATAGCTCAGTATTTTTGGCGGTAAGGTTTTTTTTAGTAACATGAGTTAGTTTTAATATTGATTTATCAATATAGTTATGTTTGTGCTTTACAGGAGTCTTTTAAGAATGAGAAGGCTTTTCTATGGTATTCAATAATTGCAACAATCATAACAGTGAGTATTTTCTCTGTGTATGTTTTTATTGTGTCTACATTTGCTCTTTACACACTGCAGCACTGAATGTGTATAGCATTTTGGCAATACAATTGGTCCTGGGGCTCCTACTATACTGACCCTGTGTGTGCCATGGAAAAGAACGAAAGTTTTTTTAAACATTCTATCTATACAGGAAAGAAATGGCATGAATGAGCTGCCATTAAATACACCCCTGAAAGCACATCATCCAAGTATAATTTTATATTTTTTGATTGTTTTTGATCATTCATTGTAGTTTTTTTAATTAATAAATAATATAAATATAAATAAAAAAATTAGATTATAGGTATTTTCGTTTACAGCTTTTTTTTAATTTAAATCTTAGCAATCTACAAGTAATGTAGTTTGGTGGTTCCCGATTACAGTAGCGTTTGATAACTAGCAGTTAATTAAATTTAACCAGCAATAAATTATTATCCTCTGAAGAATCACTGGAAACTAATTGATATTTTTTTTGTAAATTTCAGGTTATCCTTTTGCTTCTTGTTTGGGTGATGCGATCTCGAGTATCATTTCTTGCAGCCCTTTTTAAGGAGACAGCTCACTGCCTTGGCTCTATACCAGCACTGTTCCTTCAACCAATAATCACATTTTTCTTCCTTGTATTGTTCTTTACATTTTGGTCATTGGTTGTTGTGAGTATATTTTGTTGAATTTGCTCAGATTACATTTTATACAATACAAATTTCATATTTTTTCTATAGGTATGTTTAGCAACTGCAAATTATCCAGGGATTCCATACAAAACAAATTTCTTTATTAATGGCACACTTCCGGATCAAATTGATAATGCTGGATTGCAGACGCAGAATTATAATGATAGTTTGAAACCAAAAAGTGAGTATTTCTTTTATTACATAAATTTATTTTTTGTTTTATTATATTTATCCCATTTGGTTCACAGCCTTGGCCATTGCAATATTAAAATATGTTTATTTAGTTATAGCATTATTTTTTTATTGAAATATTGTGTTGTTGTTTTTGCCTAATAAATGTGTTTTCTTTCTTTCTAAATGTTTCTTGTAATTTTAACTAGACCACTATAATAAACTAAAATAATATCGTACAGGAAATTCACTCTGTTAAATCAAAAATTACTTAAACAGATTTATTATAGACAATTCAACATCCTTAAACACAATTTTCATTCACTATCATGATTTCCAAATTAGGATTAAATCAGACAATTGACAAATGAAAGCGTTTTTCTCTGTAAGTTTGGAAATTTGAACCATTTTTATTTACGTTTTAGAAAACGAGATGTCTTTGCAAGTTATCCGTCAGTTTAACGAGACTGTTGCCTCTCATCTGTTTATAATATAAAAAATATAAATTAATTAAATTTATTACAATCTGTAAAAAAACATCAAAACATAAAAACATTATTCTAGTTGATTCATTTACACAAAAGGTCACGAATTACATGAGTCATTCTTATTGTTGAAGTCAAGGTTTACCTTTAGAATTAAAAGTTTTCAATCAAATAATAATTTTTGAATCAACTTCAGTATCAATTATGACTAATTGTTTATTTACAATTATGTTTCACGTAAACTTTTTATGTTAATTAAAAAGTTTTCATTTAGGTCGTGATGTAATTATAAAACGAATGAAATACTTTGATTTCTACTGTACTTAAATCATGACTAGAGAAGTCTGCGATCCAATGTGGTTGAGCAATGGTGTCGTGAACATTCTTTTCTGTGGTTTTTTTTTGTCATTTCTTCAACCCATACAGCACAGATGACAATAACATATTTAAGAAAAAACAGGGCTGACATAGCGTTCAACCATAGACTATATATAAGAATACAGAGATAAAAACAATAATTACATGCGTATGACAAATTTAAAATGGATGAACGAGCATTTAGTGAATTATGTTTTTGCCGACTCTCTACTTACCTTTCGTATAGGCATTTTAAAACCCCTAAAAAAACAAAACCTTTAAATTCTGATGGTGTTCGCATGTATGTTGTATCTTGTTTGTATTATTATTGTATTTTGTTTTATCTCTTAAATGTTTCAAGTTCCCATACAATTGTTTTGTGTGTATACCTTGTTTTATTATCTTATACGTTTATTGTTTTTTAAATATATTTAGCACATAAGATGTTTGGGGACAGATGTAATTAAATAAAAATATGCGTACTGTGTGTTGGTTTGTTTTAAGTCTGCTCTTAAAAGAGTCTAATTAAGACAAAATAGGTAATTACATGAAAAATAAATTGGAAGTATATATGGGAAAGACTATATTTAATACTGATAGCTTTTGTATTCTAGGTACTTCGGCCGCATGTTACTAATTACAAAAGGAATTTGGAAAATCGATTTTATTTACGGCGGAGTTCTGGTGAAAGTTTTATACAAACTTGCACCCACTTTCGCCATAGAAAGTAGCCTATGTCCTTGCCTAGTCTATCTCCTTACCAAATTTAATCGAAATCGTTTCAGTAGTTTAAGCGCAAAAGCGTAACACAGACAGAGTTAGTTTCGCATCTCTAATATTAGTATGAAAATACGGATTATTTATTATTATTTTTTATCATTAATAGCTTTTTTGTTATGTAATTCTAGACGTGATAGAGTTCAATCCACTGTGGGTGAAAAGTATGTGGTGGATGTGTCTCGTCTGCCTCGTTTGGGGCAGTGAGTTCATTCTCGGCTGTCAACAGATGACCATCGCTGGTGCGGTGTCGCATTGGTACTTTAGGTAAGGTCAACTGGGTGGAGTTGGGCATTCCGGGTGTAGGTTGAGCAGTTCTTGCTTCGTTGCCATGGTTACGATGTAAATATGTGCTTATTTTAGTCTCCAATTTATACCAGAGTATAAACGTTTTAAAACATAATGCCGCTTAAAACGCCGCCAACATTTGCAATCACTTTTTTTTTTGATTAGGAGGAAATGCTTTTCGCATTCTCCGCAACCTAAGGGTTACGGGGATATGTGGGACTCAACCCACTAACCAGGAAACCTCTGCTACTCTGAGGACCGGTGAGTCTTACCCACTAAAACTCTCCTCGGGTGTAACCCACGATTCCGCATATGGAGAGTACTGGGGTCGCGTTTGTATTCTACCAGAGAGTAAGGTTTTTAGTTTCTGGCCGCTCTAAATGTTCTATGGAACTGGGAGGAGAAGATTTTCCGTCTCCTACGTCCCTTCCTGGAGATGCGTTCTCTCAGACGCTCCTCAGACTCCTTTACAGACATAACACAATAAGACATCACTGAGTTCCACATTTCACTACTGTCCAACATTTTCCCAACCACACTGGGTTACTTGCAATCACTTAACATTAATTAAGTTTTTTTTTTTTCAAAATACAAATAAGGACAGTGTGAACGCCATATAACGTCACTCGATTTAACGACAAACTAAAGCCTCGAGGTCAATTAGTTTTTGTTCACTCACTATAACAACATGCAATCACAGTCCCTAGAGTTTACAAATTATGTATGAAATTGAAATTTGGTTAAATACAACATGTTTTTTTTTTCAGGAGTACAAACCCACATCCCTCACCAGTGATGTACTCAATTGGGAAACTCTTGAAATATCACTTGGGTTCAGTGGCAAAGGGCTCCTTCCTGATAACGCTGTTTAAGATACCGCGTTTGATTCTCACCTATTTACATGCAAAGTATGTGTTTTAGTAAATATATAACGATTAATATAATCTATCTTTAAATGTTTAGCAAGTTTATTTCGATTTAATTTGTAATTTTTTTTTTCGCATCTCTCAGTCAAACCGGCATGTATGTTCGTTTGTTTTTTTGTCAAATCAAATATCAAAAATATCTTTATTCACATAGATAACTATGGTACACTTAAGAATCGTCAAAAAAAAGAAGAGAAAAATGAACTGTAAATTTATTGCCAATTCCCACTCACCCATGAAACTCTCCTTTAAATTATGTTATCTCTCAATATTGTAGATTTTAACTTGGCCGCGAACTTTGTATGTGATATATTTTCTTAGTCTCCACTGTCATATAATATAAAATTTATTAAAATAAATTGTTGTTTAAAAGATACACACACACAATATATGGTAGGACATGTAAGGGGCGGCCTTATCGCTAATAAGCGATCTCTTCCAGGCAACCCACAACATAAACGAATACTATTTTATTATATTCATAATATAAACAAGACCTACTTCACTGATCAGATATTCACGATTCCCCTTCGCCCCATAAACCCCACAATTTGAGGATCTGAGACATTTCTCTTCAAATCTACAGACTCTCATCAAGCGCCGAGAAGGGTTCTGATTGTGCGAAATGCGGGTTGAAGTGTGGCATCTGCTGTTTTTACTGTTTGGAGAAGTTTATACGTTATCTGAACCACAATGCCTACACGATTATAACTATTGAGAGGTGTCACTTCTGTAAGGCGGCCGGTAAGGTGAGTTCATTCAACTTTTTTTAAGTCAGTTAACAAAGCAGTTACAAATTTTACATTTTAGTGAATTAGGCTAACTTCGTTGCAATTGTTGAGTGGTAGTGCCATGCTGTTACTTACGAGAGTTACTGATCAGAACTAATTATGATACTGGTTATCCTTAATTAAAATATTTCAAATATAAATTATATAAAAAAACATTATTGGTATTCCTACAGCTACATCACGACATAAACATTTAAACAATAAATTAAAACAATAATCAAACCATATTGTGAATGCAAAGAGTTTTTTTTATATTCAAATCCATTACATTCCGACGTCGCATAAGACTAGACAGTTCTATATATGTTATACTAATAATACAGTTTAAGTAGAAATGTCTATCCTTAGTCCCCTTGAAGTCTTAGTACAAAAAACCAGTTAAAACGAACTGCAAACAAATTTGCAGGCTTTCAGTACAATAGTGAACAATGCCCTCCAAGTGGCAACAATTAATAGTGTGGGTGATTTCATATTGTTCCTTGGGAAGTGCATTGTGACCGCGTTAACGGGTATCATTGGTTTGTTGTTACTCAAACGGAATACGGACCTGCATTTCTTCGCAGTACCCACATTGGTGATTTGCATTTTTTCGTTCTTCATCGCACATTGCATTCTGTCACTGTATGAGGTAAGTCAAGCTCAAAATATCTATGACAATGACATTTTTGCATCGTCAATTTTGACATTACCAACCGGTTAAGCGAACCGCAGGAAACTAAACGACGCTCTTTTAAAAATTTTATAACTAATTTAAATAACAAGAGCATTGTAAGGCTACGCAAAAATTGAACTGTCAAAGTTCAAAGGTCTCTTACAGTTGACAGCTCCGTCCATGGACAACGCGGGAATGGCATACATGTCATTTTCCCACTACGCACGTTTTTCACGACGGTTTTCTGTGATTATTTATTTTATGGGCATTAAACATACATGTTGTTTTTTTTTAATGTTACAAAATGAAAATGTTATAAGGATGAGCTATCAAAAGAATTACATTATATTGTTGTCAAATAATAACCTTCACTCAGAGTCAATTGTCATTGACTGCTGAGTTTCTGTCGGGTTCTTCTCAGCTGAAGCCGCGCAGTGAACCCATGTAGACTTGGGTATAAAATTGACAATAATTAAAATCAAACATAGTGCCTTTTAACATATTTTTCCATCTCATTTTATAACAATTGCTACTTTTACGTATGGTTTAAAATTGACTTTAAATCGCAGATGGTAGTTGATTCTCTGTTCCTCTGTGTGTGCGAAGACCGGAATATGAACGGCGATGATGGAAAGTGGAAAAACTCGAGACTCGCGGAATTGGGTGGGCACAAGGCGGACACGGCAGAAATGGAGGACTTGCAAAAGTATTGATTTGTGAGTTTATGCATGGCTACTAATTAAATGTACTAACATTTAAGGAAATCTAATGGGCTGTGCTGGTTCTGCTTGGTTTAATATTTATTTATTTGTATTTATGTTGTACTGGTGTTTTAATTTACTAACAGATTGCAGAACCCGTGTAAGATGAATTTTTATTAATATGCCAAGCCTGTTTGTCATTGGGCAAAGACCACAGACTTCTATCCGCCGAGGTCCTACCTCTATCGCTTTCTCTATGTTTGGCGGTTATGGGTGCTTAGTTTAGTTAATTTTAAATACTATTTCAAATGATATCGTTAAAATTTTATATATGACTTTAATACTCTTGTTTCAGATAAATCCATGCAGCTTTTTTAATAGGTGTGCTTTTTACACTGTTTTATCTATAGCGTTATTTAAGAATACGTCCAGATTGTCTAAAAACTAAAAAAATATCGACTTTATAACGACGTTACGAATGAGTAGACTACGTTAACTATCCTCATTTGCTATAACATAAACACTATTTCAGTTCATTTGTCATTTGACAGATGCGCTGCCACTTTTATGTCAAAGTCTAAATCTGACGCATAAACTTGTCTATGAATATAGTTGGGATGCAATTTCGTAACCGGTGCCATTCTATGGATGCTATTTATTATTCGAATGATATTTTTATACATTAATATCTTGCTTTATGAAATACCTCTTCCTTAACGTAAGTTTTTTTTATTGATTTTTATGCTCTAATGTAATTATTGCTTTGTTAAACTTCAAATTTGTTTGTAATTAACTTTTAGTACAAACGTGAATTTTTTTTTACATTTAGGTGTAAGTTTTTCCTTCCAAGTACACGTGTACATAACAAATGTATTTTTATTACAATTGTATGTAATATATGAGATTTTAATCAAGCTGTAGGTTTAGTGTTAAGAATCTCGCTTATCGCACTAAACATTTCCGCCGTCCATAGATTACATTTTGCTCATATTTACTTTTATATTGGTCTCATACAATTTTGACAAACGGCCGTCTTTACTGAATCTCTCACATAAGACTGTATGTATTTTTAATTCAAAAATATTTTTTATATTTAAGTTTTTTTACATGATTATTTTATATAAATCGCATTGAGCATAATTGTTTTACTCATTTTTTAGTATTTAATTTATAAATGTTAAGAATAACTACAAAATTACATTGGCAATCTCATTTTTAGTATTATTTAATTGACGTAAGTTCTACCTCGAGAGCACCTTTCTTCCATGCATTTTATATTTGAAAAATGTTTGATATTTTTTTGTAATGTTTTTGATTAATTCAATAAAACATTGAAGTGTGAAATGTCATTTTATTCAATTTTATTTTTTAGATTTAACAGGTTTCTTCTTAAATTGCTTCCTTTTTTTAATCTGGTCAGATATCTTTTTGCTTTTTGCCTTCAGCTGTTTGCGTCGAATCGCCATGTCTGGCTTAGCTTTAGTTTTCTTCTTTAGAGATAATGGGCTTTTCGGTGCTACATTTTCTTCTTTCTCTCCTTCATTCCCTTTCTTTTCCATTTCCTCATCTTCAGCTTCCTCTGAAAAAAGATTAATTATTCAATCACAGATTATATGCTCAATTATCTGTAACATGGATCAGATAATAAAAATGATGTTTACTCTTAGATTTAGACCCTTATTGATTTTTACTTAATAAATATAATAGCATTATTACAATTTGATGAAGTACAAAAAAAATCATTATTAAACAATAAAGTTACTGTGATCGTGACTCAGAGTTAAAATAGGCTACTTTTACCAACAATCAAGCCCTGAAGTGTTTAAATATGGGATACACCTAAAACATACCCTAAATTTCACATTGTTTACAGCTTTTTTTGTTACCATTTGAATTAAAAAAAATCTATTTTAATTTTATTAATTAACTAGCTTTCCGCCCGCGGCTTCGCCCACGTGTAATTTGGTTAAGTATATAGCGAATATTTTTAATGATCTTGAAAGGGCTTTCTTTCACGGGCTAAAATCTTGTTACAATTGGAATTATATATTGCCTGTGTTACTCAGGGATGATGTAGCTTTACAGGATCGGATGATTCGGGGAAATCGAGGGCAACTTTCAAATTAACGTACAGGCAATTATTATTCTGACAATTTTATATTCTGATAGTCATCTTCTTATGTGGATGGCTGATGATGAAAGGTAAAACTCCTCCGCGGTTGAGTTGAAAGAAAATTCTTACGAAGTTATGAGTACGAAATACGTACTTGTGAGGTTATTACTAATTAGCTTGACCAAATAATAAAAGGTAAACCTCATTAACGTTAAGGACGTAGGTGGAAAAATGGATGCGGACAAACGATAAACGTCTCTTCACTCGTTTCCTTTTACTTGTTTGTATAGGTAGTGTTCACTCAAAATAATCATTGGGTAAAACGTAAATGAAAGTTTGAACTGCATTGGTAGTCATTACACAATGAAGCATCTTAATACCGCGATGGATATATTTGGCCTAAGTAGAAGTTCTTTAAAAAAAAACTAAGACTACACCTCGCACACTCACTCACACAGCAACACCATTGCACACACTGATACACACTCACACACTAAAATGTTCGTACTACACATAGTTCCACTTGTTCATGTGTATATATATTTTTATTTATTTTTTTCTGTTCGTGTTTTTTTCGTTATTCTTTTTTCTGATCTTAGATTCTATTTCCGGTTCAATATTTTAACCTTATTTTGGCTTTATTTTTAATCTATTTTTATTGTGTAAACTGTTTTTGATAAGCTGTATAGGTTTTAGAAATAAAAAAATCAAATAAATCTAGGTTGATGACGAATTTTATCAACGCCATCTATCGAGGACATTGTTCAACACTTCAACCGCGCCCGCGCGCACTGCGTTATTTGTTATTTTTGTTACCTCTCATAAGTTTTAATATTAAGATTAACTTATATTAGAACATATTTAACAATATATAACTAATCAATCAATATAAGTGTTAAAAATTTTGAAGCAGTGGTTGAAGTAAATTTTCAATTGACCATAACTTCTTATTCTCTTAACCGATTTTGACAAAATAAACTTTTGACAACGCTCCCAATTATATGTAATCCAACTGTGAAAACCGCGTTCAAATCCGTTCAGTAGTTTTCAAGATATAAAGTACCAGACAGACAGACAGACAGACAGACAGACAGACAAGAATTCCAAAAATTGTTTTTTTGGCTTCTATGACTCTTCTTTAATTGCCTCCTTTCAGTTTTTTGGAAAAATATTTAATGTACAGATTTTCGATTTTTACTGTCTTATTATTAGTATAGATTGTGTAGAGGAGAGGAAGTCTATATTCCCTATAAAGATATTACCTTTAACAACCAAATGCTCTGCCTTTTTCATTGGATCCCCTTTGAAGAAGGCTGCATCTTCTATATCTGGGTAGCCTGTGGCGGGCTTCGTTGCTTCATGAAGAACCTTCTGTTCAATTTTCTTTTCATATTTGTTACCAGCTTTTTTAGCAAAAGCTTGTCTCAATTTTGCTGGACTTATATATTTGGCATTTTCCCAAAGTGTCGAACCACCGAATGAGCCAGAAAATATCTTGACCTGAAAGTTTACATGAAAAACTTATAAAAGGAGCAACAAATATAACACTAATAAAAAAATGATTTTCATCATATAAACTCTAATTGAAGTCTATTTAAGAAAATAGAGCCTAAATACATTTGAACCAGATAATAAATTCATGAAATTAAGTGGAATAATTATATCCTAGCATAATTTTGACAAAATGGAATCATAGCAAATAAAATAACAAGAAATGATAATATAAATGAATAATACAAGAGACATTTCTAACAAATCAATGGTATACATATAGATTTTAACACCGTTTTTAAGTACTTACGGGATTTAAAACAAATCTTGGTCCTATTTCTGCCAATGCACCATCTTCTGACAAAATTTGATAATTTCTGAACCAAATCCTATTGTCAAGTATCATAAAGGTATAAACATGGTCAAAGAATGGCTGACTTTTTGGGTGATGCTTTGGTACACCAAATATTTGAATGAGTAATTCTTTTAGTAGAGAATAATGTGGATCTTTAGTAAACTGAGGATCAAATGACAATAGAGGCCTTGATCCTCTTAAGCAATTACCAGTCATTTTTAGCTCTCCCATTGTGTAAACTGCAAGAAAAAAAATCTATATATTCACAGAATAATGCATTTTATTATTATGCTGCCTTTAAATGAGCTTGTCAATTGAATAAATTGAATTACCAAAAAAATAAAATATTATAATAATTAAATTCTAAATTGTAAACATCGAAATGTTTATATAATTACAAAAAACATCAAAATTGTAGATAGTAAAGATTAAAATTTCTAAATACTAACTAATTATTTTCATCGTTTTTGTTTAGAGGACTTACATTTAGGGATTTCTTACGAGTACTTACACAGCAAGGTAAGAATGTGTTGTAAGACTTGATCCTTATAAATAACGAGTTAGTTGTGACAGAAATCAAACAAATGTGAAAGATCTATCTGTACCTTTCATTGTGACACATAGATTACTAACAATGGTTAGTCAACATATAGTTTGATAAATATAAAAAAATGCAGAAGTACTCACTATTTTCAACTAAAAACTTAACACTAGGACCATTAGGAATGTTGGACATCCATAGATATAAATCTCTCATCTTTCTTCCTTCAAACAATACACATTTGTTGCAATTTTTCATTTCACTGATTTCATTAACCACATATAAATTTTTACTTCTCTCCATTTTAGATTCTGTCTTATGGTGAGGCATTAGCTTCTTTATGTCTTCCATTAGATGACGGTGTCGGTGGTTAATACCACGCGCAGCAAATACTAGGATTCTTTGCCTGTTAATCCATTTAATCTAAAGAAAGAAAACAATTATGGAGCCAAATTAGTTGTAAGATGAATATTAAATGTTTTGTTTATATTTCAGTATTAAATATTTTAACAGAAAAACTGATAGACTCACCTGTTTAGGCGTAGGATCATCAGACATTCGTACTGGAGGCAACACCACCATATCATCATTCTTTTTAGGATCCTGTATCTGCGGCGCTTTAGGTTTGTTCTTCTTTACTTTTATTTTTCCCATTATTATTTATTAACTAGTTTTTGAAACCTACACCAAAAATACTACGTATAACCTCAATACCACGTGAAACGGACATGAATTTAAAAATCAAAATAATTCAAATGTTATATGCATCCAATCAATAAAATGTCACTGATATGTCATTGTCAAATAATATACCACAGCCTGACGGACTAAGCTTTAGAATACGAATAATAAGAACCACTCTAAAATAGCAAAAGGAGAAATAAGTTAGTACTTTATTTTATAACGCAATCCTGTAATGCGTAAAAAATAGAAAAGTTTTGTCTTAATTTAATAGTATGACAAAGTAATTGCTGTCTCATGCACCTATTCAATCATTTAAGTTAGTCTGTGCAGAATTCATTTGGGTCCACGTTCAAAGTCGGCAATCAAGCGTTTATTCTAGATTTATTTCGATGTTTGACTCGGGATTGTTATCTAAATTGACAATTGATACGTTAGTGTTCTAAGTTTACTTCAAAGTTCATCATGATAGAGTAACTTTCCGCAAAATAATTTCGATTTTAGACGCAATATTTGACGATTATTTTCACTGCTCTAGATATTCGTAACATCTAGTTCATTTAGTTTAATAATAATAATATTTAGTTCTTATAACGTGTATATATAACTTATTTACTCATTTGTAAAATTATATTTAAAAATAACTAAGTGATACTTATAAAAAATATATAAATTTACTCGTTGCAATGATTCGTCCTGTATCTCAGCTATTTTTTATTAATTTGTGTAAGAGTAACATAAATAGTCATGCCAAATATTCCACTACTGCTCTTCCACGCTTATCATCGGTAAGTTTACCATTTTCTCATCTTATTTATTGTTCTTCTTATGATAAGGTTTTTGAGATTTTGTGTATTTATCAGTTTATTATTTCGCATTGTGTTCCGATTAATGCCTTAAAACTGTAATTGTTTATTTCTGAATGCATATAAACATACCTTCGCTTTGATCTAGATTCCCGCTATCTTATAATTTCACTTTCCTTTAGCGTCAAAGCATACCTTTAGATCAAATAGAGTAATATTTATGTAATAATTGTACTTGTGTATTACGTTCAAAAAATTCACGATTATCCATCCAACATTGATTTTGTGTGAAAATATTTAAATGAAAATTGTTTGTTTCTAAATGAAAATCAAACTCATTTTTTCCAAAATTTTATGGAATACTTAATATTTCATGTTAAAATTGTGCACGGACTCGATTTAATGATCTACCTACTAAGCTTCTGTGTCTTACCGGTTAAATCAAATGTCGTATGTCCAGTATTCTAATAACAACGAATAGTTTCGTTTCTCTCGGAGGTATGTGAAACTTGCCTTCTTACCATAAAGAAATATAACTACGTATACAAATACAATTGATCTAAAAAACTTATATTCTACCTACTGTAAATAACTTAAATATTTATGTAATTATGGGACAAGAGGTAACAATACTTAGCCTACCTGTATGGTATCAAAAGTTCACGGTAGTGAAATTTCAAAACAAGATCACGATACTATAAGTAGACGTAAAAACATCCAACTGTTACTGATTTTTGTATATTGTCAAAAAAGAGCGTTCCTGTCCCTTAAAGGCCGGCAACTCACTTGTAAGCTGGGTTGGCTCATCACTCGATATGACCCGCCTGCTCGTTTGCCTCCTCTTACATAAAAAATTGTCGGTACTTATTTAACAACATTTTTCAGGAGAAGTACAGCGTAAAACGTAAAGACTTTGATTCTATCAAAACGCTGGATATAAATTATTTTAAATCTGTACTAAGTGATGATCGTGTTTTGACAGAGGATTCAGACGTTTTACCATTCAACGTTGATTGGATTAAAAATTGCCGTGGTACGTTAATTTAATAATTTCAATCTATTCCTTGCTGAAGGAAAACATGACTGATTTCGGTAATAAAATATTGCCTCCAGTCAAAAAAGATAGACTCAGAATTGGTTTAGAAAATTTCGTTCAATCAAAAAGGACAAACTTATCCGTTGGGGAGACAAACGGATCAGTTTGTCCTTTTTGAAATATCTTGTAATTATGTTCTATAGTTTCATGTTTTATGTCGCTTTTTAGTGACTACTACAAATTCACTCCAAATAGTTCCTGTCAAACAAAAACTCTTGAGTTTATCTACTAATTATTTCATAGTATAATTTGCGAGAGTCTGCTCTATTTACAATTTAAAAAACTTTCATAGGACAGTCAAAAGTAGTGCTAAAACCAAAAACAACTGAGGAGGTATCACAAATTCTGTCTTACTGCAATGAAAGGAAGTTGGCTGTGTGCCCTCAAGGCGGGAACACGGGCCTCGTGGGAGGTTCTGTGCCCGTCTTTGATGAAATTGTTTTAAATCTCAGCTCTATGAACAAAATTATCAGTTTGGATAATATATCAGGTAACATAGATTTCATACATTGTCCGTCCTGAATGACTAGGCAATATCATTCTACGGAGGAGCTTCTAACCATCCTGAACCAACTTCTTGAAATAAGTGTTGGCACACACTCTTACACACATACACCCTCACGTATTTGATGTAGGAGTTATATAATTATCGTAATAGGTTACCAAGTTACCTTACGTGCTTGAAGAATCCATTTTGATGAGATATATAAATATCTCCAGGATTCAATTTTCTTAGCTAAGACTACGAGAAAATATGTCAATAAACTCACTTAATTTCTGTGCAATGGATACAGTACATTAGTATTTAAATTATGTTATTAATAGCAACGGGGGCCTTATCGTTAATAAGCGATCACTTCCAGACAACCCACGTATGCAATATGTTAAAGAATCATTTTATGTTAATGTTACACCAATAATCATATGATTTTAGGTGCTCTGGTATGCGAGGCCGGATGTGTACTAGAGAACCTAGATAATTACGTGCGAGACCACAATCTGATAATGCCACTGGACCTTGGGGCTAAAGGCTCGTGTCATATTGGTGGGAACGTCAGCACAAACGCTGGTGGCTTACGATTACTCAGATATGGGAATCTACATGGTGCCATATTGGGGCTTGAAGCGGTACTTTTTTTTTTTATCACATTCTATGGAATTCTTACTCTTCTTCTTCGACTCAATATATTAAACACATGCAATGCAAAGCTATCAATAATTTATTATTTCCCGAATTTCACTTGAATTCATCAATTGTTATAAATTAATGTTAAAAAATTTTCAAAACTTTTTCATAGCTATAAAAATGTCACGTTTAGGTGAAAGCTGATGGTACGGTAATAGATTGCCTCCGCACCCTCAAGAAAGACAACTCGGGATACCATTTGAAACACCTGTTCATAGGTTCCGAGGGTACACTTGGTGTCGTGACGAAAGTCGCCGTACACTGCCCCACACTCCCGCAGTCCGTGTCGCTGGGATACTTCGGTACGCTCCGTGTATATCTATCTATACTAACTGGAGGGGCTGTGCATGTTATGGCTTTATAGAGAGGGGTCGTTAAGTGGAAAGAGAAAAACAGAATTAGATTACAAGCATTTTGTGGCGTTATAAAGAGGGGTCGTTAAGTGGAAAGATAAAAACAGAATTAGATTACAAGCATTTTATGGCTTTATAGAGAGGGGTCGTTAAGTGGAAAGAGAAAAACAGAATTAGATTACAAGCATTTTGTGGCTTTATAAAGAAGGGTCGTTAAGTGGAAAGATAAAAACAGAATTAGATTACAAGCATTTTATGGCGTTATACAGAGGGGTCGTTAAGTGGACAGAGAAAAATCAGAATTAGAATACGAGCTAAAACAAAGCCTTAAATGGTTTGGGATAGTTTGTAGTTAAATCGACGTTATATAGAGTTTACGCTGTAGTTGAATAGAAAGTTCTTTGATTTTGTTCCCTTTCGAGTGGAGACTATTGGATTTTAATAGGTAGACCGATGTAAATAGAATATTCTGGAAGATGCCTCTACTCGTTTTTTTATATAGAAGAGGGGTGAAACGAGCAGGAGGCCCACCATAAAGGTGAAGCCGCCGCCCATAGACACTCACGTGGCTGGAAGCTCGTGAGTGCGTTGCCGTCCCTTTAGGGATTGGTAAAAATACACGATACAAGACTTATTTGACTGGACCAACAAATAACTTTGACATGTGAATATATTTTCAGGTGTTAACACCTTCGAAGACATATTAGACCTGTACGCCAGTGCGAAGAGTTCGCTCGGCGAAATATTGTCAGCGTTCGAAATGGCGGACAACGACTCTATTAGCTCGACGGTGAACAATTTTAAGCTTTCGTGAGTCACTTTTCTATCGTTCCATTTCGTTTCTATAAAAAAAAAGTTTTGAGCTTTATTACGGAATTTTATTTCTTAAACCTATACAGCTTATCACAAAAAGTTTACACAATAAAAATAGATTAGAAATAAAGCCAAAATGAGGTCAAAACATACAATCGAAAATAGAATCCAAGATCAGAAAAAAATAATACAACAAAAAAAAACACGAACAGAAAAAAAAAAAATATATATACATATGAACAAGTGCAGTATATTATGTGAAGAACGAGCATTTAAATGTGTCATACATAGTTCGGAATATATAAGCTTATCATATTTTGATTGAAATATCTCTAATAATGATAACACTTCCCACATATGAAACTCCAACAAATTTCATTTACTTTCGTAAAAATGGGGGGGAGACCTATTAGATTTAGTTTATCTATATAAAATAGTCAACCACTCCATCAACACGGAACTCCTCCACAGAATTCCTTTTCACTGCAGCACACGCACGAGACATAATCTTACTTTTTACACGCCCACGTCTCGTCTATGCAAATCGCTTAACGGTCCTGTAAACAGATTGTGTCGATTTTTTAATAGTATTGTGAATGTGGACGAGTCGGTTGATGTTTTTGCCGACTCTCTACTTACCTTTCGTAAAGGCATTTTGAACACCTTAAAAAAATAACCTTTGAATCCTGGTAGTGGTCATATGTATGTCGTATCTTGTTCGTATTATTATTATTTTTGAGTGGGAGTGCCATGCTGTTACATAGAGTTTCAGCCGAATGGGCAGGCACGGCCGGAGAAATACCACTCTCTCACAGAAAACCGGCGTAAAGTGATACAATTGGACTTTGTTCATTTTGTACTTGCGTTTCGTTCGGTGAGTGAGACCTTCCGGTGCCCACATTTCCCCACCCCGTCCTTTCCCCCTACCCCTCCATTTCCCAATTTCCCTTTAAAGGCCGGCAACGCACTCACGAGCTCCCAGCCGCGTGAGTGTCTATGGGCGGCGACTTCACCTTTATGGTGGGCCTCCTGCTCGTTTGTCCCCCCTTTTCTATAAAAATAAATATATATACGTATAGTGTATTTAGTTTTATCTCTTAAATGCTTCATGTTCCCATATAATTGGTTTATGTGTATACCTAGTTTTATTATCTCATAAGCTTAGTGTTTTAAATATATTTAACACGAGATATTTGGGGACAGATGTAATAAAACAAACGATTTTTCCAGAAATCCCTTAGCGGACTATCCATTCTATGTTCTCATAGAAACGAGCGGCAGTGACGAAACACACGACAGTGAAAAACTGAACAGATTCCTGGAGAAAGAAATGGAGAGTGGCAAAATTGCTGATGGGACGGTTACTTCGGAACCCGCGAAAATGAAGGTACTTTGTGATTCCTCCCGTTAACCCCCCGCGTTCACCTTGTGCGGTTGGTGTACCAGAACGACAAATCTAGATACATCTCATACTCTGAACCAATCGTACTTTGTTGTCTATTAGATATGTTGTCTTTTAAAAAAATCGTGTTTTTCGATAAAAAAAATATGGACTAAAATTAAATTTACCGAGTCAGACTATCGTTCATACGAACTTATTTCATTCTTATAACTTCAGTAAACTGTCTCTTTCTATCGAATTGTGTTTACGGTGTAATGAAAAGAGACGGATGAATCTCTTTTGGAAATGGGAACATATGAACTGTTTGGCAGAACATATGGCACATCAGAGAGAGCATTGCCGGCGCGGGCTTAGTCGAAGGCTACGTGTTTAAATACGACGTGTCTGTACCGCTGAAGAGCTATTACGATATCGTGCTGATGCTGCGCAAGCGCTTGGGGAATAGGGCCACGCGGGTTTACGGCTATGGCCATATAGGTATGTGTGATATTCAATTACAATTTGCTTATTGAAAACCACAATTATTTCTTAATGGGTATACAGAATATCAAAAAAGTTTACACAATAGAGAATAGATTAAAAACAAAGCAAATATAAGGTTAATACATAGAACCGGAAGTCTATGACCAGAAACAACATAAAAAAAATACGAACAAAATATATATATAAATAAGTAATATATAAGGGGCCAAACTTTTTGAATTTGTTTTAGTTTTGTGTTTTATTTTAAGTAATATTAGTTAGGTTAATTTTTATTACATATTAGATTAATATATTAAGTTACTTGAGTTTTATGATTAGTTTAATATGTCAATATTACATCTAAAATAAATAGGCTTTTTTTTATATTCACCCCGACATTTTTATTTAACCCATTTTACAGTCATTCATTCAGTTTTACCGCGTTTTAGTTTTGATCTAATTCAGGGCTTCTTTTATCACTTATCATATATTTTGATGATTTATTATTTATTAGGTAGAAAATAATAAATAAATCATATATACATATGAACAGTTTTAGAATTCGTTTTGAAAAATACAATTTTTTTTCTAAGTGACCCCATTCGTTCGCGACCTGTAGCTTAAGAAGCCCTGATCTAAATCGAAAAAATTTTTTGAGAAAACTAATCTTCGATATTGAAGCAAAATGAATAAAACTTTAAGGTGATGGCAACATTCACATAAACGTCATCACGCCAGAATATACGAGGGAAATGTCAGAAATGCTGGAGCCGTACATTTTCGAGGAGGTGGCCAAAGTGAAAGGCTCCATCAGTGCTGAACACGGTGTCGGGTTTCGCAAACCGCAATACATGCACTTTAGCAAAGACGAGAATGCTATACGACTTATGATGGATTTGAAACAGGTGATGGATCCCAATGGAATTCTCAACCCGTATAAAGTGTTGCCACATAACTAAATTTATCAAATGTATATTATGTTCATAGATATTTAAGAGACAGCAAGAATTTCTGTTTTAAATACGTATGAATTGTTATACTTTGGTGTAAACTCCATGTAACGTCACTCGATTTAACGACGAAATCAATTTGGTTAATGTAGATTGTATTGTTATTTTCTTCCATTCCACTCTTAACAACATAAAATGCAATCGCTTCAGTGCCATTATATAGAGTTTACACTGTATTTATTTCCCATTGAATTGCTCATAAGTCGTTATACAGTTAAGATAAACTTCATTTTCAATATATCGAATTGTTATTTGAAAATAAAACATCAATTATTTAAATGACTTTTATTAAAATATCCATTTATTCTTATAACATTCATAATATCACTGCAACACAAATACAATGAAATATTACAAACATGTTGAAAATATAATGTTTATCATAATTATAATGTTTTTACGGAGCAAAATATTACAATCATTAAATTGTTAATCGAAGTAAAAGGTTTTTTTCTTTATTACCGCAGGCGCAGGGTACCGACAACTTGAATCACCATATCTTTAAAATCGGAAGCGAACATTTGGTGGGTATTCTTTAAACCACTCAGCAATATCTAATTCAGGATATTAACGTACGCACTAAACGTAAAAATGCATATTTAATCATAATTTTTAAAATTGATTGTATATTCTTTCATTAAAAACTTGTATTACGACAAACTCATCACAAAAACGATAATTTCCACCACGAGTGTGTCACTTTTGATAAGTTCAGATGGAAAACCGTAAAATCTCCAAAACGCAAGTGATTCAATTTATTGTCAGACAAAATAAATGGAACAATAATGAGATCACTAAATAATTTTACAAGACGAAATGTAAACAAGCGAACAGACACAATTCTCGATTTTTTTTTCTCATTTGCCCACACTTGTCTACACTTGGCCGATTCAAAAAAAAATTACGATTACAAAACGCCTCTCGAAACGCGCTCTCGCGTGCACAAGCCTAAGTCGAACGAACAGCGCGCCCCCCCCTCCCCCCCCCCCAAACCCGGATCCCAGACCGCCCCTAAATAATGGCCTATTGAGAGAAGAAATCGGTTTATTATGCATACAAAAGAAGAAGTTGGGTAAAATTAAGGCATACATATATCGCATATAGGTTCCGCATTCAATGCCCGGCGTCAAAAATAAGCCTAATTTTATTGCCATATGCTAGTGTGCTATTGACAGCGAAGTGTTTTTGTGACTTTTTAGTGGTTTTTTTTTTTTTGTATTTTTTTCATGTCGCTTTAATCTATGGTCTGATCCGGCTAAGCGTGCGTCGCGGTTATCGCTTAATCTGGTTCGAGTGCTTGAGAAACTCGAGGAAGCCCTCGCGCATCTCCGCGTCCATGCCCGTGCCCCAGCCGTCTCCGTCCAGCTCCTCGCTGTAACACCAATGTTTTGTATTACAAATCCAGAATACGCATTGCAGACGTATTCAAGTAGAGGCGTGCTCACAGTATGTCTTCCTCCAGCGCTGCAGTCTTGTTGGGCAGGTTGCTCTGCATGAAGGCGCATTCTTCTGGGGTCAGGGTGTAACCGTCCGCCAGACAACCGCCTTCCGGGGTCACTACGCCGTCTGTGAAATTTAATAAAAATCGACAAACTTTTAGGGACATCGACATCAAAATAGTTTCACATTCATTGACTTAAAAACATAAGTTACAAACATCTCAAAGAGCCCTAAAACTCACTCTGTCTCCTGCGAAGGTCATCCCTGGGCGTAGACTCACTCTCGGCCAAGCCCCATCGGGTGGCGCGCAGGGCGAGCACGCCGCGCACGCTCGGCAGCTGCGCGCGCCGCTTCAGACGCTCAAAGGCCGCGTTAATGCCCCCGGGGCAATCCGCGTCCAGGGCTATGCCCGACAACTGGCAATCACATCGGACATCAGAACAAGAAAATATATAGAGCAAGCATGTTTTTTATAGAAGAGGGGGTAAACGAGCAGGAGGCCCACCATAAAGGTGCAGTCGCCGCCCATAGACACTCACGCGGCTGGGAGCTCGTGAGTGCGTTGCCGGCCTTTAAAGGGAAATTGGGAAATGGAGGGGTAGGGGAAAGGGACGGGGTAAGGAAAGGTGGGCACCGGAAGATCTCACTCACCGAACGAAACGCGAGTACAAAATGAACAAAGTCCAATTGCATCACTTTACGCCGGTTTTCTGTGAGAGAGTGGTATTTCTCCGGCCGTGCCTGCCCATTCGGCTGAAACTCTATGTAACAGCATGGCACTCCCACTCAATATGTTAATTTAATCAATTTACTATCGTATTGGAAAAATCCGTTACTGTTTTGTCTTTTTTGTTAAATAGTACTCTTAAGTGACGCCATTTTGTATTTTACGATTGAACAAATACTCTTAACCTAAACAATGCAAGAACCAAGTCGGTCAAAGGTTTGAAATTTCTTGCAATATTGAAGCAACAATAAACCGATGAATAATTCATACGAATGCAATCATGGGGCATTGAACTATAAATCCGTTGCTTAATAAATACGATTGATATGATATCGTGATAAACATTCTCATTTGTAGAACAGGTTAGGCATGTTAATGGACCACTAAGTCTCGAATAGTTGGCCAATCACGCCCCACTGCTGAACACAAGAGCGCCATAGCCAACATTTATGTAATTAAAAGTCGGTTGTTATATGCATTAGTATAAAAAAAACGATTAAGGGCGTTCTTTATATACATATATATGTATGATATGGGTTGATTGTCCAATAATTGTTTCTTTTCGTCAAAATCTTAAAACTTTTTTTTTTCGATTCAAATTTTAAAACGTCTGTTAAGAATTAAAAGTGTAACGTATTGACCAATCGGAGCTTGCCTCGTGTCGTTATCTAGGCGCCATCTTGTTGTTTTTTTAACAGTGTGTTTTTGCATATTCCTACCAAGCATATCATACCTTCAATAACTGGCACACCGCTTTAATATTCGTCTCCTTGTCTGTGTCCAAAAGGTGTAACAACACCTTACAGAGACTTTCGCCTAGCGTCTTCAGTCTTCCACCCTGAAATAAATGCCTAGGTTTACCAATTGAGTACAAATGAAAGTCGTCGCTTTCGTTATGCAGACTGGTCTGAATGAGCAATGCTAGTGGGCGAGGCCTGATTAAAACGCATTTTTTATATGGATTATGTTTTTTTAAGCGTATGTATCAATAAATAAATCTTATTGTCATGCCATATCAACGATGTTTTAATATAAAAAATCAGGTTGTGCACATTCCCTATGGTAGAATGCAAAAGCGACCCCAGTAGTCTCCATGTGCGGAATCGTGGGTTACACCCGAGGAGTGTTTTAGTGGGTATGGCTCACCGGTCCTCTGAGTAGCAGAGGTTTCCTGGTTACTGAGTTGAGTCCCACATATCCCCGTGACCTTTAGGTTGCGGGGAACGAGTAAAGCATTTTCGCCTCCGTTAACAAAAAAAAATGGTCCTAGTACTGTTACATAATAGGCACAAAAAGATTAAACAGTTGTTAAAAGTGTTAATGTTAATATTTCATTGTATTCATTCTTTATAATGACAAAATAAACACCTGGTAAAAAAATGTCATTCGAAAGGTCAATAATTATTAAATAAATAAAATATGGTTATATATATAATTTCTTTTACATTGTTTAATTGTCCTATAACTCTGAATCGAACAATTAATTTCAATACATTAGGTAGATGTTTCAAGAATTTTAATTTAGCGTTGTGATTTGAATATTATGAATAATTTATTGTCAAAAAAATATCTCATTGAATCTATACGTATTTATGTGAATTCACAAAATCGTAAGTGTTAAAAGAAATATTACAAGATTCAGTCCGTTTACTTATATTTAACAACGAACCAATTCTCTTTAACCTATACGATTTTAACGAAGCATGTGACGCTGGAAATTCTGGCTGCAAAAGGTGTCAACTTTAATTATAAGATAATACTTAGACCAAGCGTCTTCCGTAAATAAAGTAGCCTTAAAAAATCAACTCGGCATTAGCGGAGTAGCTTGATATTAATCAATATATTTATATATATATTACTATAATATATATACTATATATTACTATAATATATATATATATATATTCAAGAGTGAGATTTTTAATTATATCAGGCCCGTATTACAATAGAGATCTTAAATCACAATCTCCACTTGAGCAATGTCATAGACGAGGTGTGTTCAAAAAGTATCGTCAATTTTGTGTTATTTCAAAAATTATTTATTTATTCATGAATATCTATTTTGTCCCCTTCAAAGTAATCCCCATGAGATATTATATACACTTGTGCCAACGGTTTCTCCAATCTTCGAAGCACTTCAAAAAATGGAATGCGGAATGCATCTACTTTAGTTACGCACCTAATTTAGTTTTTTCACACAAAATTTTATACAGGTTCTCTGAGGCATTTTTTTGAATAGGTAAAAATCGAAGACGAACCAAAACACGTGCAAGCAAAGCAGCTGTCAACAATTCAGTGAACATTCAAAATGGCCGAGCTTGTCGGCATAAGTTGTCGACATGAGTACCAACATAACGCCACAAAAAAAATCCAAATTCGAATTTACGTGACACGCGTAAATTCAAAATACGCGATACTTTTTGAACACCCCTCGTATATGAAGACAGCTTTAACAGCACGGGATACTATTGAAGGTTAAGTGACATGGAAAAAAACACCAGTAATGTTTGACACTTATGACAAACTTCTCAACCACACGAAGCTCAGTACGTTCTAAAAAAAAACACACACACACACACACAAAATTTGATACAGGTTCTTTGATCCATTTTTTTTAAATAGGTAAAAATCGAAGACGATCCAAAACACGTGCGAGCAAAGCAGCTGCCAACAATTAACTGAACATTCAAAATGGCCGAGCTTGTCGGCATAAGTTGTCGACATGAGTACCAACATAACGCCACAAAAAAAAATCCAAATTCGAATTTACGTGACCCGCGTAAAATTCAAAATACGCGATACTTTTTGAACACCCCTCGTATATAAAGACAGCTTTAACAGCACGGGATACTATTGAAGGTTAAGTGACATGGAAAAAAACACCAGTAATGTTTGACACTTATGACAAACTTCTCAACCACGCGAAGCTCAATACGTTCTAAAAAAACAGACACACACACACGTTACAAATACTCGTGTGCTTTTTGGAAAAATGCCATGTCTTATTATAGTCAACAAAATTGTGATTGTTTTCAACATGAATGCTATGTATATGGTATTCGTGGCATTTTTTCAAACCAATAAAAAAAAGTTCATCAACAAAAACCTTCAAGATGTCGCCTCTATGGATAGACGACAATATTTTAATTGCACTTGTGCAAATAGAATATATTAACGATTATGTAGTCCAAGACGATATTTAAAATTGACACGCGATATTGCGTACAATAAATTATTTAAAGACTTTATCATTATGAAGTAACATTCGGTCATACCTTTCAGACTGGCTCTAACCATTTGCAACTTATATTTATAATATAACTTATTAATTGAAATAAAACATAAGATTTTAAATCTTCAAAATCCGATAGTAGGCAAAGTTAACTATGACTTTGATATGTTAAAAACCTTGGAAACAAATTAAAATCAACAAAAATATGGATATTCAATCTGGTCAATAACCTAATAAATTACTCGGGGAAGAAATCTATATATATTTAAACTAGGCTTAATGTTAATATAATCAAAAGCAAATGATTTGAAAATAAAAGTCCAAAGGGCTTACTTGACTATCTTCCAGCTGCGTGTAAATCTCAGCTAGGAACATGGCGAATCCTCTCATGTTCTCCTCGGATGTCTCCACACCACTGATAATCTTGTTCTCTTCAGTGGAACAGCGCTCCAGTAGACAGGCACGGAAGGTCGATTCCTCTGGTGTCGCCACCGAATCGTACATTGAACACAGCCGTGCACCATTGTAACGGAAGTTAGACTCGGCGATCGACTGTTCATACAATATTCATTTAAATCATTCAGATTTAAAAAAGTGTTTCAAATTTTCAAATCTCACTTTAGCTTGCATAATACATTATCTCTTATATCTCCTCTCTCTTATCCTCTTAATCACAATTTTCTTATACACAATCTCTCGTGTATATATTTTTTTTTAATATGCATTAAGTAATTATTTGATAGATTTTCAATAAAGTCAAATATTTCTTTTATTTTTTTTTAGTGCAGTAACAATTTTTTGTATGTGATCATTCTTGCCGATATTATAGGAAAACATATGAGGAAACCACATACAACAGAACAACAGGTGTATGGTTCAGACAATTAAGAGTTATAGTTTATTAAAATATACAGAAAGATTTTATAAATAGGAAATTCAATTATTGTTATGTTAACAATGAAATTTAATAATTTCAATATAAAAACAATATTTTAAATTACCTGATTAACAATAGCTTCAACGAGGGCCCTTGTGTAAGAAGCATCGTGTAATGTCGATGCAAACAAGTCCACTATGGAGCCGCAGAGAATGTCAAATTTACCAGGGTCAAAAGTTATCTCACACATTACAGTGATTAGGTAACCAATCTGCTCCTAAAAAGAATGTTTTTATAAATCAAATGTATTTTTGCAGATATTTTTTTAAATATGTTGCCTTTACGTTCATAAGATCTCTATTTTTTTTTGCCACTGATGTGTAGAAAATAGGATTTTTGTAAAATGTTGTTTAAAAGTAATTTTGTCTGTAGTATAACTGGGGCTAATACTGTATTCAAGATTACTAGTCCAGGGGAAAGGACATAGGACTTGCTTTTTATTGACACAGCCCAGACACTGTGAGGCAAAGCTAATAACATAATTTAAGAAATGCCGTTTTACACAATAAATAATGACTATGAAAATATGTAATCAAGTAAAATTTTCTAAGATTTAAATTTTCTAGATATTTAAACTTAATTGAAATGGTAATATTCTAATAATTAAAAATTAAATTCAAATACTTTAAAAAATTACATCCAATAGTGACACTAGGAGTAAAACATGAACAGAATAACTATTAAAAAACATCTAAAATATGATGGCATAAATACCCTTAAGTCCATATTCTCTGCTTCATCTAAATATTGCGACATTTCATTCAAGTTGTAAGGATTTTGGTCTTGAGCTTGGCGGAGTCGATTCTGGACTGAGAATTTTTGCACTCTATACTGGCGATCATCTGGTGTGTAGCTTACAGGTGCTTGGGGTACATAGTTTGGGGGATACCATTCTTTCGCCTCTGCAGACAGATTTGACTTCGACACTTCAACTGGAACACGATACATAGTGCTTATTGGATTTATGCTAATTCAAATCAAAACTAACCTATAAACTGGTTGGATGGTGTATAGTACAAAATAGTAGGATTATTATCGCGATTAACCACACAACCGGCCGCTTTCTGTCATGCCATGTCTACGTCATCGTAATGAAAATCATCAGGCACTTTCACCTGAGTTTTGAATAAAGTTAGCGATCGCGTAACGCGTAATCAGGAGTCGAGAGAAAGTCTGACCTATATTAATAAGACATTTTGAATACCTTTTGTTTCATCAGGTATGGCTTTAGGACGACGCAACTCCTTTGGAGGATTATCGGGTTGCTGCCAACCGCGACCTCTTCCCCTCGCACCGATATCCTGGTTTAAACTCATTTCCAACTATTTAAGCGATTTTGATATTTTATTGGATTCGTACGTAAAAAATTACACAAATATGCCATAAAAACAGGCAATTTGAATACTCGCTACAATGAATTCGTTCGACACGTAAACAAAGGCAAACACTTCGTTCACGGTGCCACCTCCATTAGTGAATTGTGAGAGTAGGTTGAAAAATCTCATTTGTCTTTGAAAGAGCGAGATAGGCTATTATTTGTATGTCACGTTTCAATATACGCAAATTGAGATCAGAAAACTTTAATATTGGCTTTTTAACTTAATTCAAAATGGTTTCTTTCTATTATAGTGATAAGAGGTTAATATTATCAAATTTGAGAGTGTATATCTAAGATAAAAAGTACTTGTATTATTTGGACTTTTATTAATAAAACTGTTTCGATAAACGTATAACTTATTGCAGGTACGAACGACCTGTATTATTCATCTTTTTTAATGTGCGTTAGAATAATATAAGACTTTAAAATTAGTGAGACCATCCAAAAATAGTTCTAAAGTAAATTTAATTAAAATTGGTCAAGCTGTACTGTGTAAAAATAGTGTATACACAAGTTTTTATATATGAAGTATATAAATGTATAAATTATATATTTTAATAACAGATAAAATAATAATAAATAATGTCAAATAAATATGCGATACCTGCGAGATAATACGATTGGATCTCAAGGAAGCAGCCGTTGTCGACGGTGCATGTTCCGACCTTGCATATCAATGATATGTTCCATTGCTTAAATGGAACATACGGTTTCCACTGCTATACGAAAGAATATACTTGAGATTTTCGTAGGTCCATCCTAATAGTCTCGAACTGAGGCCAGTTATATTTAGTCTATTTTTATCCCGACAAGGTTACCCATCTGCATCTCCTACCTTATACATCATGATGGGTGCTCTGGTAGATTCTTTAGCTGAATTCACTTGAAACATTTGGAAGCAATGTACCCAAATCAGCTAGCCTTCAAATGAGTTTACTTTACCCTCTAAGGCCACATAAGACTAAGCCTACTCTGCATAGCATAGATAGATTTAATCCTCATTATCAATCATCTATAAAATAGCATATTTAACTATTTTGTAATATTGTAAAACTTTATTAATTATTGTTTAGCAACTCAGTTGGTATAAGAGCTGTGGTGGCCAATGCTGGCCAGCCAAATAGCGGTACAAATTTGTAGGCTATAGTCGAGATGTTATACCTAATATGAATTTTTTAAAGTACATATTTGAATACTTGTAATTCAACAGCTGAGATAGCACAAGCAAATAGGTTACCTTGGAGATAAACAACCTTGAGTAAAATGTGTGCAATATGCATTATAAGTAATAGTTTAATTTGTTAAATATCTTTTTTTTTGATCTACTAACAATAATAATGTTTATATGGTAAAATAATATTTAACAAGCAATATTTTTTCTTATATTTTATAAATAATAAAAATAAAACACTAACTATATATACATAGTGCTATTTCCCCATTGCAACTTGTTTGTAAGAGGTTAAGAAAGGAATATTGACTAAATTTATTACAGAACTAGTTAAAGTGCCTAAAAACATAAAACATTCTATTATTATATACTAAAAGATTCTCCACAGCCACAAGTGCCTTTGATATTTGGATTATTGAATACAAACTCTGATGATAATTTGTCTTCAACAAAATCCATTTCTGTCCCTGAAAGAAAAATCTCCATGTTAGATTTGAGTTTGAAATCTGTATAATTTTTAAATATCAAATAACTATCACCAAACCTAATAAAGTCAACTGTGCCTTTCGGTCAATTATAATAGTCACCCCATCCTGCTTTACCTCCTCATCAAGCTTGCCCTTTTCTTTTGCATAATCTAATGTGTATGATAAACCATTGCATCCTCTTTGACGTACTCCAACTTTTAAACCAATAAAGCCTGCATCTGCTTTTGCCATAATTTCTTTTACTTTCTGAATAGCTGACTGAGTTAAGACTAGAGCGGCTCGTGATGGTAGAACGCGTTTCTTCACAGCTCTGACTGTTGCACTTGCTACTGATTTTGTGGCCATCTATAACCAATAATTATAGCTCAGATAAATCAAATATTTTGGAATATTTGGATTTAATAATATTGCAACATCAATTTACGACTATATTTCTACATTAAGAAATTTATGATAACTACGATTTATCGATTATTATTATGCAACTTCACCTTTACTTTAATTTTCAAAACACAAAATAAGAACCAACTAACATTTTGGAAAATTATCAAAACGAACGTTCAATGTTAGTTCGGTCGCAGTTATTTATATTATTTGACATCTCAGAGTTGAGACTTGACATTGGTCCGTACTAAACAAATACAGACAAAAATGTTTCAAATTTATTTGAAATAAAAAGATTAAGTCAAATCAAACAACATAAGGGAAACGTGCAGTCTGATTATCTTGATTAAAAAGTACATAACTTATACCGGGATTTTGTGTTTTAAGTAAGACTGTTAAAATAATATAAAATTCATTGCATCACAGGTCTAAAGGCCTAGTATTTATATTCGTTTGACAGTACGTATTAAAAAAAGAATAAATGACACGTCAGTTTATCTGATTTTGACTTTTAGTGCATGTTGTGTGATGTCAGCTGAATTTTTAAGTTTTAAATTAATAAAATAATGTACATAAATTGTAAATTGAAAATATATAATTTATAATGGGAGGACAAAAGTTTGAATACGATGAGAGTGGATCTACATTCTTTTATTTTGTATTATCATTTCTTGCATTAATATTAGTTCCAGCGACATTTTATTACTGGCCAAGAAAACGAAAAGAAGGTAAATTCGACTATTAACACATTTTTTTACACGTAGGCTTCGTTTTTGCTCGTTATTTGTTATTATACACTGAGATAATAAGATTTTCAGTCATAAGTAACAGGAAATGCAAAGGCCGCTAATGTACAGTTATATTATAATACATCTTTACCATGTTACTTTATATTCACAGAGCAAACTCTCTCTTTTTGCAGATCCAGCAAAATTAGCTGAACAATGTCAGTGTCCAAGCTGCTTAAAGAAACGAATAATTATAGAACAATCAGAACCATACAAAAACTTCAAGAACTTCCTTATAATCCTAGCTATAGTATCAGGATGGGTTCTATTAGGATTTCTTACAGTTAAGGTTTCGCAATTTGATTATGAAATGTCCAATTTTGATCCTTATGATATTTTGGGATTGCCACCTGGTGCTACTCAAGCAGAAATCAAGAAATCATATCGTAAGCAGTCTCTCATATTGCATCCAGACAAAGAGACAGGAGATGAAAAAGCATTTATGAGATTGACAAAGGCCTACCAAGTAAGCATACCTATTACTTCATTTTCTTTTGGTTAATTAGTTGTAGGTACCTATCTTCTCTTGACTTCCTGTCAAGAGTTTCAAGAAGTATTTCCATAGAGTATCGCAGTGCATTCATTAGCTAACTCTCTGTTTAAAACTGTTTCCTTCTATCATTATTAATTGATAATTATGTGTATTTTAAAGGCACTAACTGATGATGAAGCTAGAAGAAATTGGGAAAAATATGGTAACCCTGATGGGCCAGGGGCCATGAGTTTTGGCATAGCCCTGCCAAGCTGGATAGTGGAAAAAGAAAATAGTGTATGGGTGCTTGGGCTGTATGCTCTTGTTTTTATGGTTGCCCTTCCTACTGTTGTAAGTTTTTCAGTTTTTCTAATATTCTATGAATTTATTTTAATATACTAAAGTAAAATTATTCATTTGCATTTATTTTAGACTTAAATGCTTTTAATATAAATTACAGGTTGGTACTTGGTGGTATCGCTCCATTCGTTATTCTGGAGAACAAGTGTTGCTGGATACAACTCAGATGTATTTCTTTTTCTGTCATAAAACTCCGTCGATGCCATTAAAAAGGGCCCTCATGATACTTGCGGCTTCTTGTGAGTTTGACAAAAGGCATAACTCTGAAATAATTGAGAGAATAACAGACAACGAGGAAGTACCGAGTGTAAGTATTTGGGTTGTCAGGATTCTTACATAATAATATGTAATGCACTTTAAAATGTTATGGTAAATGATGCTTCAATACTTTTTATTGCTGGGCAGGTCATAAATTATTCTCACCTTGGGCTACATTTTTAATGTGTAAAGTTATAATGTATTGTATGTTTTCTGTGTTTATTGATAATTTTACTGCACAATTAGTAAAGTTATTGGCATTTTGTACTGGATTCGTAAGATATTGTAACACAAAAGTATTATGGGATATTTTTGAAATTGTAGGTTAGGAAGTTGGTGGTATTATTCTATCATATCTTTAATAAGCTAAGTCTTAAGTACAGTAGCACATGTACAAAGACTATGCAAAAGAGCTTTATTATGGTTTTTTTTTGCGATGAAAATCACAAAAAATTCGCCATGGATACAATGTAGTATTTCTGGTGCCGGTACTAATTTTCAATGTTATTAACTGGACCACTGTATTAATTATAGTTACTACGAGACCTACCGAATTTGGGTGAGAAAAATAAAGAGCAACCGTTATGTAGACCATACAGTATCAAAGCTCGAGCTCTACTACACGCACATTTGTCCCGTATGAAGTTGCCTGAAGACACCTTGGAGGTTGACAGACGTTACATTGTGTCACGCTGCCCAGATCTCATAGTTGAGATGGTCAATTGTGTTAACCAGCTCATTGCATTGGCTTATGCTAGGCGAAGTAAGTTTCCACTCTCTTCATATATTTAATATTGAATGGTATATTATGATAATTTATTTACTTACTTTTCTGCTACTGCATTAGCAGTAGCAGAAAAAGTTGTGTCTGATAACAATCTGATTGTTATTAGATACAATTGACATTAAAAGTATATTTGATTTTATAAAAATATTTTTAATTCTTGGTATATGATAGTTGTCACATACACATATTTTTCTTATTGTTTTTTTAAAGGCTTTAAATACATTAAACCACTTTTTGCAATTAGCCTTTTAAATATAATACAATAGTTTAAAAATACAGACTAAAAACAATACTCTCAAAATGCTTTATAAGGCTGTTATTATAAGTGAATGAATAAATTTTCAGTACCCCGTCTACCGACAATAGAAACAATAGAAAACTGTATGAAACTTTCACCGATGATCGTACAAGGTCTCTGGGAGTACAGATCACCTCTTTTGCAACTTCCATTCATAACCGAAGAGCATTTAAAATACTTTACGAATAGGAAAAAGCACATAAAATCATTGCTTCAGCTGGCCCAATTGCCTGGAGACGAGAGAAGACAGCTGCTTAGGTTCTTGAATGATGAACAGTACGATGAGCTGGTCAAGGTGCTGGGGAATATGCCTTACATACATTTTCAAGTTAATACGGAAGGTGAGCTTGTTCATACTTTTAGATTGTTGATTTCTTATATGAATGTTTATTATTTAATTTAATCAAGTATAAGGTATTGCTTGGTATGCGGCCATTGATTTAAAGGTGAGTTTCTTGCCAGTTCTTCTCGTCTGCTCTTGTATTTTTTTGACTCTTCATAGTTACCTAGGTGAAATTAATGATGATTTTCATGTATATTTTGATGATTGCAGTGATCGATGATGAGAACTCTGCGGTGGTGACGGCGTGTGCGATTGTGACGGTGACGGTGCTTCTGCAGAGAACCAATTTGAAGGAGCTGTTCGGTGATACCAGTATCAAAGAGAGGAATAAGATGAAGTAAGTCAGGTTTTGTTTAAAAAGAATGAGTTATAGAAAGTAAACAGGTAAGAAAACTTACGGTAAGCGTGTGAAGATGTGGTATGTGGGTTAACCAGGAGTAGAAAATTGAAGTACTAATACTATTATTAGTTTATTATTTATTTTGGATTGTATGTACTGTAATATAAATAAAAAAAATTGTTTGCCCTTATGAATTAATGGTTAGAAATATAGTTTAAGAATGACTTAAAACAACCTATAGAATATGTTTAAAATTTCATGAAAATCGGTTAAGCCATTTCGGACGTGTATGGCAACAGACATTAAATGAAAAGAGTTATGTATTGGATTGTATTGTAATGAAAAATATAAATTTCTTTATTAGAGATGAAGAAGACAATGTGGAAGGTGATGATAAAGAAAAGGATAAGGAGAAGAATGACAAGAAAAGTGTGAAGCGGCCGGTGTGGATGAAACAAGGAAAGAAAATGCAGAAGAAAGGCAAAAAAGTCGTGAAACAAGTTAAAGCCGCAGCTCCACCCACGCCTCCACCAGCTGATGCGAAGAAGAAAGAAAAAGAACCAAAGAAGAAGGAGGATGGTGGTATGCAATTATTCAAATCTTAAAATGAACTTTCTAAATGACTTTTCGAGCATGTTAAAGTTTTTTTTTTGGTTTTCAATGTCGATCATTCCATTATGGTTTCAGGAGAAGAGTCAGATGCGAACAGCTCGGACGAGTCGGGCTCGCAGAGCGACGCGTCGGCCAACGAGTCGCGCGACAAGTCGTCGCCGGAGGAGGACGACGACGACCAGTGGGAGAAGTTCCAGAAGAGACTGCAGAAGAGGGAGAGGCTGGAGGGGAGGTCGAAGAGCTCCCATCCTGTACACTGCCCTTACTTCCCATTGGTATGGGGCTTTGTTTATTTTGTAATAAAGTCTTATCACTCTATATATACGAACATAAAAAATCGCATTATTTACTCTCTAAAGCTGTATCTTTAAATTTACTTGTACTCCCCATACGGCTGGATCCATTTTGATGGATTTTTGAGATATTTACGATATATATATATATATATATTTTAGCAATATAAAGCCTTTCTCAATTTGAAATTGTATTAACAGGAGAAACAAGAGTTCTGGTGGTGTTATATCTGCGATCGCAAATCCCACACGCTGCTAACTGCGCCTGCGCACGTGACGGCGCTGGTCGACTCGCACGAGCTGCAGCTGCGCTTCACGGCGCCGCGCTGGTCCGGCGTCTACACCCTGGCTTGCTGTCTGCGATCTGGTGAGGGAACATTCCAGAGAAATATACAATTTCATATAGTTTTCTGTATTTCCCAACCCATACCTAAAAGGACGCACTAAAACGCCCCTAAAAAGCCGACCACGCATCGAGATACCAGTCATTTCCTACACATATGAATTCACCACTTCCTAAGGACGAGAAAGACTGGCGAGAAACTCTCGGCCACTTCTTTTTACCTCCGTGATTCTCAAGTGATATTTTACAGTTCTTAAAGTATACTTCTCTTCTTGTTGATAATTTGAATGAATATCCAAAATACTGTGCATGTGTGTCTTCTGTTCTGGTGCGTGTGCTGCAGTGAATAGGAGTTCTGTGGAGCTCCCTGTTGACGGATGTAGTTGACAATTGTATTGTTGTTTAAGACTCCTACATCGGTATGGATCAGCAGCAGGATATGAAACTGGACGTGAAGGAGGCGGCGGCTGTTCCCGCTGAGCATCCGCAGTGGGACCTCACCGACTCCGACTCGGATCACAATGACCAGGTGAGCTTTTTTTTTTTTAGAGATTTTAGATGTTTGAGATTAATAAAGTACTATGGATGCTGGACACCACACTGGGACATTTCCGGTTGTGGGTGACCAGTCTCTTTCCAGGGTGCGTGATATGTGTGTGTATGAATAGAAACATGCAATGTTTTATTTATTTATTTATTTAACACTTTATCGCACTTAAACACTAGAAGCAAATGACGTTAACAGATGTTAGTACATTTAAGAGCGACGGGCGGCCTTATCGCTAATAAGCGATCTCTTCCAGACAACCCACAGTTTTATTGTGTTTGAAATGTTTCTCGTGGACGGTGTTTGAATAAAACATGTCAAATTGGCCAAATATTACTAATTTGTATTGATATAAAACAAATTAGTCTCATTGAAGTGTATATACATGTATGTGTGTTTTTACATAGTAATGTGGGTTGTCTGGAAGAGATAGCTGATTAGAGATAAGGCCGCCCGTTGCTCTTATTTGTACTTACATCATTAAATTCCACTGTTTTTGGGTAGCAAAGTTCGATTAAAATAACTACTAAACTAACTAAATTCGGTAAAGCGTGATTGAGCTTTCCAAATAGGGTACATCCATATGGAATTAACTCCCTGATTAGTTCTTAAATGTGTGCTTAAATTATATTTCCCGGTTTTAGGCTTGAATAAATGTTCTCACCAACATTTATCAAGTGGCAAATATTAAAAGAGACAATACACATGTCCTGCGCTCTCTGAGCTTTATTAGCGTTAAGCTTTCCAAAGCTGCCTTCTCAAATGAAGAGCTTCGTGGACTAAAGAGAAATTTTTTCGCCCTGCAACTTAGCCTTAGCTTAATCAATATGCTTTTTATGACGAACTGAAAGTATTCTCAACAAATTAGGGCTTCACATTCACTTTCGTGTTATAAACCTTAATGGCCGATCGTTAGCGTCCATTGAGAGTAATTTATCGGGAATTTGCCAAATCATTCCAGTTTACATAACTTTAATAGCGTTTAAATTTAAACCGGCTTTGAATTTGCTTTAATAATCTGTATAACACTAAATTGGGTTTATTGTGTTTGGATTATCGGTTTACATATGAGAGCTTTTGAAAAGGTTCTACTTTTGACGTCAGTATTTTTAACTCTTAAAAAGGCCGCTGATGTTATTTATTGTGGCTTCTGAAGACATGATCGAACTAAGCTTATGATTGAAAATATGTTATTACAAGTAGCTTTTGCCCGCGACTTCGTCCGCGTTTAAATACGATAGGAACTTGGAGAATCGGTTTATAAATGGCAGGGTTCTGATGAAATTTTAATACAAAATATTAACATTTTTCTGTGCCAAATATTAACAAACAATTAACTTATAAGATAATAAAACAAGCTGTTTCAACCCCTTGACAGCTTTTTTTCGCGATTAAAAGTAGTCCCTTCCCAAAGTTTAGTTTATCTTCATACCAATATTTCATCAAAATCGATTCAGTAGTTTAAGCGTGAAAGCCTACACATACAGATATTTTATTTGTCAAACTTATAGTTATCGTTGTCATTCGCTGCAAACATTGGTATATTATAAAATCTAACATATAAAATTCTCGTGTCACAGTTTTCGTTCGCTTACTCCTCCGAAACGGGTTGACCGATTCTCCTGAAATTTTCTGAGCATATTGAGTAGGTCTGAGAATCGGCCAACATCTATTTTTAGAGACATTTTTTTTTTGGCAAAACGACGTTTCTCGGGATCAGCTGGTTGATTGATAAATTTATTTATTTATTAATAGTCGTGTAAAACACATTAATCTGCGACCTGAACGAATCTACGAACTTGACATGTCGATTGTGTTGCTCACGTCATGTTTATTTTGGTATAAGGCTATTGTTAAAAATGATGACGATGTCAACGACCTCATTAGGCATCTTAACGGGTGGCTGCGGATAATTTGCTTGCACATATGAAATTCACATTCATTGGTTCAATGTTTGCTTTTGGTTAATGTGGTCAATTGTATTTTTTTTATTAAATTTCCGTGTTTTCCATCTATAGATTCGATAAAAATGTATAATATATAAATACAAATTAAAAAAAGTACAACAGGCTTCCACATCTCTTCCAGGCAACCAAAGAAATAGGAATCTAAAATAAGAAAATCCACCTTATATAACCCTAGCATACTATGTTTACTTCTGTTCTCCTTGCCTATATTCTTTTAATTACACTCGTACGTAGATTTAGAATCGTAGTACGCTTTTTGACCTGCATTTTTTTTATTATTCTATGCAAATCTATAGAATCCATACTAATATTATAAATGCGAAAGTACGCTTTCACGTTTAAACTACTGAACCGATTTTGAAGAAATTCTGTATGAAGGTAGACTAAACTTTAGGGAAGGGCACAGTTTGCATTAACACTCTGCCATTTATAAATCGATTTTCCAAATTCCGTTTGCATTTAAACCACGCGGACGAAGTCGCGGGTGAATTGAGTGGGAGTGCCATGCTGTTACATAGAGTTTCAAATGAATGGGCAGGCACGGCCGGAGAAATACCACTCTCTCACAGAAAACCGGCGTAAAGTGATGCAATTGGACTTTGTTCATTTTGTACTCGCGTTTCGTTCGGTGAGTGAGATCTTCCGGTGCCCAACTTTTCCCCACCCCCGTCCTCTTCCCCTACCCCCATTTCCTAATTTTCCTTTAAAGGCCGGCAACGCACTCACGAGCTCTCAGCCGCGTGAGTGTCTGTGGGCGGCGGCTTCACCTTTATGGTGGGCCTCCTGCTTGTTTTGTCCCCTCTTCTATAAAAAAAAGAAAAGAAAGCTTGCTCGTATATTATTGTGCGGATCGGTGTGGTTCAAATTGAAAAAATAACTTAATTTTATATTATTTGTTAGTTTTTTAGTTTTCACGTGTGCATTTGTTTTAGGGGGACAATGAAAGTGAGTTCACTACGGACGACGAGGTGGAGGAGGATTAAGCTGTATATTATTTTTATAGAGTTTTTTTTAATGTATGGTTTGAGAGAATGAATATAGTATCTTTTATATTGTAAGGATTTTATTATAATGCATTTAATAAAATAAAAATAATTTTGAGTTTTTTTATTTCATTTCATCAGAGGCCAGTGTGTTATGTTAATTATTATTTGATGCGGGGTAAATGAATGATGTAGAAGTAATTCATTGTTATAAGCGGTTTGGTTACTAACTAGGAATTCGGACGGGACCGTACAATCTAGCAGTAATAACCGATGGGTAAATATATAAACAATTTTGACTTTATTTGATTAACATTAACTATTTTATAACAGTGCTAATTTGTTTGCAATTTATTGCTTAATATCATATTGTTATACAATGTTTATTCAGTCTTGACAAAATCTTACCTTAGATTCTAGATTTCTTGCCTGTAGAAATACAGATGCTGGTTGTTCTTGAGTTATAAAGAAAATGCGCGCCGTGTAGCCTAATTGTTATTGTAATAAAGCGCTTTTTACGCTAAACAACGACATTGACTAATTATTGCAGTCTTAAAAATTTCATTGTTGCGCTTAGAAATAAGGTATATTCATTGTTTTTGGCAAAAAGTAGTATTTGTAGCCAAAGTATAGAAAAGAGAAGAAAGCAGAAGACTTGCACATTAGAGAAACAAAAGAAAGCAGAAGACCTGCATGATACCTAGAAGATTGTATATGTAAGTTACTTAACGGGCAAACGCATCTCCTGGTATCTTTCAATATGTATTCTACTTAGATTAGGTTTGGAGTCGAAGTACGGTTTACGTTTGACTTTTAAGATCTAAAAATTTTCGTTAAATCATTTATGATGAGTTTGTATATGATAAATACTTTATTCTATGTTGGTTAACTCGACACATAACTAATAAATAACGTATCATAAGGTAGCGCTGTTATCGCTGCGTGGGTTCAATCCAGTCTGTGGACTCTGTGGTGTGTTGCCGCGCAGTCGGCACTCGCGCGCCGAATCTCATAACAAGCTCACGTCCGAACGACCGACACCCGCACCCGGTGTCGTATTACGTCTAAATATATCTCGCGAGCACGATCGCCTATTAGGAAACGCGCCGTGTTTTGAACCAGTGATTGACAGTGCTGAGTGAAGAATTTGCTGATCAAGGAATCTGCCGATGTAAGTATTACATTACTTAATCAGGTGTTTCTGATGTTAAATTTGGGTGGTTCAAATGAGAAATACGAACGATCTTCTATTGACTTTGTATGTGTAATTTAAGCCATCTTTTGATTAATTGTGTTTTGTTTGTTGTGAGTATATTGGTGACATTGTATTAATGAGTTTTTTATATGTATCAAATTTTCTGTAAGGCTAATTTCGGTAGTCTGGTATCATTGCATAAGATCATGTTTTGTCCGAGTTGTGGAAAATGAGTCAGACAGTGTGGTTTACTGATTTGCGATAGTTTGAGCTGGCACCCACAATGTGAAGCTAATTAGTAATTACGAAACGTAAATTATTAGTAGAAATATTACAATTAATTGATAGTTAATAAAAAAAATATGTCATTACAAATAGATAAGTCGATTACATATTGAGATAGTTATGACTTACTAATAAGTTTAAGTTTGTTATGAAAGGTAAAAAACATTTTACACCAAGGTACTTATCTCATAGACAACACATAATTTGACCTAGAACTAGTTATTTTGCAATATCGAATTAGTATATCTTACATTTATATCAAGGTTTATAGTCTAGCTACGGCCCGCATATGCATAGAATTAGAACAACCGAAAACTAAAAACCCAAGTTCATCTCATACTTTCTTGTAAGGTTTATATGCAAATATGATAATTAAATTCCTCTCTTGTTTCTCACATTCGCATATCGACGTAATTTGTGAATTTTTGATTTAAATCTTTATAAACGGAGCATCTCTCGGTTTTCATAATTCAACATTAATGACGGTTCAGACCGAGTGTTATCGGTACCGACTTAAGTCTATATTATAGTGTTATTGTCTATGCCGATCAGGACTTCACGGTTTGAATATAGCCTGTAGTTACGATTGGTGATATCCCGAAGCGGGCAATGGTTGCGATGAATCGAACTACGGACTGATAAAGGCCGGTTATACGAGTCCCAGAGTGCAATGGCCCAAACTAAAGGGAATTTTAAAACGTTCACTTGCAAGCCCTTTGATCTTGCATTTTGTTGCATTATGGATGTTCCAATAAGCAGCTTAAGACGTTCGTACGTTATATGATGAGCGTAAAGTTTCTTTTTGATGTCGTCTCCGTTTTAAACTAGTTTCGGTATAGCAATGCTTTTTGATGTACACATGTTACAATTACATTTTTTCGATTATACGTCGTAAACACATAAACCTGGGTCATCCAAACTTCACTTAGAATACATTAGGTATACTCGTACATTAATTAATCCTTTTGTCATATTAAAACAAAGGACCATACGGAAATGGGCAATGCAAATTGATGATACTCGTTTATATATATTATATTAGTAGTCATACTATACCTTAGAAAATACACCTCATATCTATATGGTAATTACCTTACAGAAATGTTAGTGCGCAGTTATTTTAATGTGCCATCGCATTATGCATTTTCTATAGTGCATTCTTATCGATGTGTTAACTTTGGAATGAACTCTGTATTTAAAGTACCACTTAGATATGAAAAGTGCGAAGACAAATCAAAGAGTCGAAGATGAAATCATCGGTCGTCAATTTGAGCAATCATCGAATCGGCCGTTAACCTACATTTTAATTGTATTTATCGAAATCAAATTAGAGATTTTAATTATACCTATCGACCGTTAAGAAAAAAACGAGACAGATTTGGAATGACTAGTGCTGTGTTCTTTTTTGAAATTCAGAAGTCGGTTACGACGTATTGACATTATTAGTGTTGTAATTATAATCTGCCTGTGTGTATAGTTTTTATATAAATTATCTGTAGGGTGATCTCAGTCACAGATCGGTTATGAATTTTTAAATTTCGAATGTAGTTCAAAGAGTATTGATTTTTTTTAATCTGTAAATTAGTGCTCAAGAATACAGTTCAACAGACTATAATATTTTTTTTTGAATTTAGAATGGCAAAAGAAAGAGCGGTAACACAAATAACGTTTTAAACATTATTCCTAACCTCAAATTTTTCTTGTTTGGGTCTTATGTGACTCATTGACTTGAATATATTGGATATATAGAGATTGTTTATCAATATAAACGTGATTTCTACTTAAGGAATCATTGGCGCGTGAGTTAGATCAAATGCTTCTAGGAATTCATAAATAGCCCGTTTGATAATGAAAATGCTTTTGTAAATATTCATTTTTAAGTGTTCTTATAACGAATTTCTTATAAGATTTAAATATTTTATGTAAACAAATGTGTATGTGCCCATAGGCAAAGAAAATTCGGTTCAGCTTACTCTTCTATAAAATCTAAGAATTTGAGTAGTGATTTCAAATTTGTTTTGACTTTGTTTCATACAAAGTACTATATTATATCTGACATTGTAGTTTGAACAAATATGTCTAATTCTTTAAAAAATTCTTGAATATTTTTTTAGTTTCACCTTGAAGGTGTCTCGAATCTAACAAAGGGATCGTTTTTATTTATTTTTCGTCTCCAGGATCAGATGACTCACAGGTCGCTTGGCCAGTGTTTGGATTAGTCATAACTGTATCATAGGGACTATACATAACAAATATCCTTTATTACTTGATAGCGTACGAACAAAGAGATGCGTATGACATTAAAGCCTAGTATTTTATATTTAATGTGAGAGTTTCCATACGTTTTTTCATACATAAAGTTTTATGGCTCGATTTTGTCACGTTTATCGGTTCGTGTTGTTAGAACAATTAATAGAAAATTGTGGTTTCACTATTAAATGTTTATTACGTTTAATACAAAATATTAAATAAAATCTTGTTTAATTATAGTTGAGATAAATCACTTTTCTCAATCGTTTTTCTATGTATATTAAATACTCAATAATATTTAATATTTACACCGTAAATAGTTTGCTTGAATGAGCACAAGTCGCCATTCATAAATATGCCAATAAGGCACTGGGATCAATCGCGTACATCCGTTCCACTCATTCTTTGGTCACATCAGGGAATAATTTATTACAATAAAATTTAAACGTTGATTTTAACTTTCATACATCAAAATACATAATTTTGGTGTAACTTAACAGTTAAGTATGCTTTTGCTCGTACGAATAGGTGAGAGTCATTTAGACAATTCAAAATGGTCCTATGTACTTTACTAAATTAAAAGATTGATACTAATGTTATTATTTTCAATTTAATTTACAGTTAAATACCATGAATTAGTAGTTTTTTAAATGGCATACTAGACGTAGCCAAAATGTACGCGAATCAGCTGTGTGTTGACATCCGAATGACATCACTACGTATGACAATTATTTTTAAACTGTCGCAATAAAAACTCCTTGAGTAATCCTGGCTGACTATAATGTGACGTTTTTGCTTTTAAAACGTCGATAAAAAAACCAATCATTATAATATATCATCGATCGTCATTTGTTTCAAGTAACCAACAAGTAAGCTTTATACGATACCGAATCGGCTAAACGCTGTTTTGCCGAATAATCTATGGCTGGGTTAGGTTAAGGGGTTTAAATATGGTTTACGACTGATTCTCAGAATATGGCAACTAAAACTATGACAAATGAATTTTATCAAATATAACCGTAATTCAAAACAATACAATTACAAGACTGAGATGCTTTGAAACTGGAAATGTCATCTAAAAAATGTATATTATGTTAATAATGTTTAATTTTATACTGTGCGATGCAAATTATGATTTTGTGGAATTTTTTGGTTTGTTGCCAATCGCCTGTTGCTAACCGTTCATAGCCTACGCAAAACTAAAATTGTATATTATTTGTATGGTTTTTCCAAAAAAAAAACAACATTTTTTAAAGCATTTACATATTACAAAACAAAACAAAGCAAAGGTTCATTTTAATAATAAGAATAAAAAATGTCTAAAGAATTCAGATCGTTTGGGTCGTTGTCAAGCTAGCCTTTGTTTACATTCAGGCTTTAATGTTCTGACGTCAAAATTAAGTGTATGAGGGAAGTCGCTTTTATTGACTTGTTTTCTTCTAAAATTAACTCATTCACAAGTCGCTGCGCGTGGATTTGTTTGCTCAATGGTCACGTTGAAGGTTTTCGTTAGGTCGGCCGTTGTTTTGTATAGCGCTTTAGATTTATAATTACAGTGTAAACTCTATATAACGACACTGAAGCGACTGCACATTTTATGGCGTTATAGACAGTTTTTAAATGGGGAGAAGAGAAATTGCATTGTATAGAATACAAGCTAATCCAAACCAAAGCCCATTGATTTCATTAGAGAGATTGCATTTAAATCGAGTGGCGTGTCGTTACACTGCATTTTGACGGATATGTATGAAAGTACAAAATATAGCAAAAAACTTAATTTAACTACTCAACGCCAATTTCCCTTATCGAGCCCCTTTATTTACATCGATAAAATCCCCAGTTATCTATAGTATATATTGCGATAGAAGGAATTTTCGTACCTGCGTCCTTTTCCGTATCGTCAAATGGGTATCGGCCAAATATTTCCCAACTGTCCCATTTTATATATATATATCAAGGCTTCGTATATTCGAGGGTCAATAACATTGCATAATTACCTAACGCTGAGCTAATATTCTGAGGATTTTCACGGGATGTCTGAATGTGGCGGAGAGAAGTGCCAAGTTTACGTCTACGCCCACGGTTACAGAAATATCGCGAGGTCGTGATAGCGTTCATTTGAAAATACTGCTAGGATACCATTTTTACCAACTCTAGTCTAGTTTGTGAGATTAAAAATATGTAATTTGATATAAATTTACAGTATTCATTAAAGGAAATACAGTGTAATCTCTATATAAGGACACTGAAGGGACTTTGTATTATACCGCGTTATAAAGAGTGGTTGGTAAACCTAGTGACGTTTCACGGAGTTAACACTGTAACGGATATACATGAAATATTAGGTCCAATTCGATGTATTGTCGAAGTTTATATGTTATATACATTAGTATCGAAGTTCGTCCATAAATTAAATTATCAAAGATCTTTTTCATCCACTCCATTAGGAGTAAATGATTTTCGTGACTATTGTACCTTTCGATGCACACAGAGTGTAATTTTGATGGCGCCATGTCGCCATTACCACTGAATATTTGAATGCAGCTGACGCCAGATTGCGACACCTCAGCCGGACTCTGGCATGCAATATAATGCGTCTCATACGCAACCATTCGTTCTAGTGAAAGCAATACTGTTTGTCTCAAAATCATGTTAATACGAGACAATAGAACGACCTCAGAAGGCCACAGCTGGACAAATAAACTCGTCATGCAATCAAAGGAGTTACAATGACATCAGCTCTAAATCAGCAAACATTGTTTGAGCCTTTTTCTTTAGATGCTTTAAAATGTCAAAATGCAGTCTGTGGAACGTTAAAGCGGGAATTTTCGCTTGTGATTATGTAGTCTATGGTTAAGAGCGGTCATTTAACATGTCGTTCTATTTACGAAAATATTCGTTGCTGAAGTAAATTTTAATAATGTCAAAGTTGACAACTGACGTTTGATAAAGGATATTTGTAGGAGAATAATTATATCAAGCATAATACGTCTATTTAAAAATGACCTCTCTTTTTATTACACACAATTTGTGAGACACATACTTAACAAATGAGGTGGTGTTGTCTTTGGCGTGACTCGTTGACAACGATTGGTGCACAACACATAAATTCTCCTTTATATTCGCTCAAAAAGTTTTACTTAACGCAAGAAAAATAAAGAAATCAATATGTAACTCGCATTATTGTTATCCAAAAGTGTTCCTCTGTTTTGTTGCCAGGTTGCATTTCTCGATACTTTTAAATTTTAATATATCGCATTTACCTTTTAAATTGTGGAACTGCCTACTCATTTTACGTTTGCCAAAAAATCTATTTTTAATAAAGCATTCACTTTGAAATATTTTGCCAATGTCACTGTAATAAAACATACGAATTTATTACAGAAACGAACCATCAATACATTGTAACTAAAAGTAGTACAACCTTCATACTAACGGCCAATTGCGCCAAAAGATAAGGATACATACCTAGGTGTTATTTATTGTTGTAGTTTCTGTTTAGTTATTGGTGCAAATGGTTATGAGATACCGGAGACATACCATCATAAAAATGTTCGTTATTCAAATTTTCGTATCGGCGTACGCGCCGACTCATATGTGACGTCATCACATGAGTAACGAACCGGTAAACAGTCGATATGTGGACACCGATGGTTCACGGAAGTTATGAATCCAAGAAATCACAAGTCATCAGTACATTTCGTAACTACTTGACCCGAGGGCCTTACCTTTACTTTCGCTGTGAGAGGAGGTCACATTTTTTTAATATTTATTTTATATCCGTAACCGTTTGTCTGCAATTGTTAAAGTGGTTTTCTAAAAGCATCAAATTGAAGACATACATACATAAATAATACATTATCGGCGATCGGCTCGCGACAACTGAAAAACATCGGAACGACAAATTATAAAGTCGCAGTTGTCTGTTAATATGTTCTGGTACTTTCATAACACATCAATAATAGCCCAAAAATTGATTCTCAGCGTGATCTTTAGATTTAAGTTGTTTCAAATTTATCCTATGTATCCTGCCATTAGTCACCTGTAACAAAAACTAATTAGAGTTAGAATATTAAACAATATTATGTAGTAGCGGAAACCAGATTATATTTACTCTTGTATAGATAAGATGACACAGTTAATACGCTGTTATATAGTTTGCATTCCTAAGATAAAATGACGGTCAATCAAGAGCGAAGGTCGGAAAACAGAATATAATAACAATAGAGATAAGAAAATGGCATCTAGAAAGTTGCTTAGTACCTGTTTATGGCCTTATAACGGTTAACTAATATATTAAAGGTCAGATATGTTTTTTTTCTTAAACAAATGCTGGAATAAACCCGAGGCCATATGACTATATTTAATTAATCTTATATATATACATCTCCTGTCACGATGTTTGTCCCCGATGGATTCCTAAAATACATAACCGATTTTAAATTAAATTGGCATACCGTGAGCAGTCAGTCTGGTCCAACTTGAGATATAGGATAGCTTAGATCTTTAATTATAGTCGCAATTTTATTTTATTGCAAATTATTTTTATGTATAATTAATTGACAATCACAATTATCTGTCAACTCCAAAAGATTCTAACAGATGTCGATACTTTTCGATTGGATTGAGTAAGTTTTCAATAGATGGCACTGCTATGGTAAACCGACAAATGTGTCATATAAGCTACAATTTAATAGCATGACTACCACGTGTTATTGAGGCTAAAGTATAAATTAAATTTATTTTGTAGTAAACGAAATACCGCGAAATTCAATTATTTCTACTTTTAGGGCAAAACAACGTTTGCCGGTTCAGCTAGTAAGCTTATAGATAAGTCTTTCAGCCCCCTGTGCTTGATCAATGTCCTGGATTCTTAGGTCTAAGACATCATTTTCCAGATGATTACCGTCGCTGTAGAAGCGTTCATATATAAAATTCCATCAGAAATATACAACACTTATTACATTTAATTCTCTTGGAGATCGTCATAAAAGGATATAATGTAACGACTGTCAAAAGCGCTCGGATGCGAAGCGATAAATAATTCTGTAACTCATTTATTACTATATTCTCTCATTATGAATCTAGATTTTTACTTTTATTGCAGCCTTTTGTGACGACTGAATATATCATTAGTGCGAAACTATTCTAGAACTTATTTTTATTGTATCGATAGATATGTCGACTTTGTGCCACGACCCTTCGGTTTGTAGTGTACGAGGCGACGTTTTTTATTAGCAAAAAGTTTTCACTCAACTCTAATATTTATGGATTGTTATAGTTTATATACTGTGGGCGGGAATTCGTTTGATTATTTTGTGATACTTTGACATATCTTAATTAAAAACCAATTAAGACTTACTAATAAACGTTGCATTAAATATATATTAATTTGTATTGTTTATATTCAATAGGTAAATGTATTTTGTATTATTTGTGCAAATAACCTTTACTCTGGTAAGCGTCTAATTCGTATAAATTATAAGTAGAACATAAATTATGTAACATGCAGTTCAACTTTAATTTAATAACACACTTTAATTATGAAAACAATTATTTTTCAGTAGCTTGTAAACAACCCACTACTGTAATTACAGTAGACGGAATCTTTTTCTATACTAATTAGGATGTTCTAACAAAATTTAATTGTAAAAATAACCATAATAAAATAATTAGTAAGGTAGTATTGTACATTCCTCAGCGAGATATCAGTAAAAAAACTTGAAAATCTCCCTTAAAAAAATACTACTAATTACTAATTCTAAGTTATTTGTGCAGTGCTGTTCTTAATGGCAGAATACGTGCACTACATTTCTATGCTTACGCAACCACTCCTGCTTTATATTTTCGGCGTGCTTGTTATATTCCCAGGTTTGCCTTAAATAATATTGTCTTGTGTATACAATAATTTCATGTTCATGAAGACTTTGACATAAAATACTGGGTGAAACCTTATAAAATGGTTGTTCATATTAACCTTAAACTTCAATTCGTGTACGACCTCTAAATGCAGGTACATCAACTTCAAAGCTCATCTAAGCCTATTTATCTATACGTTAGAAATTACCAATTTCATACACCATTAAGAAAAGATCGTAACCACTTATCGTAAGAGAGATCATCGAAAACTGATAAATGATTAGGTTATTGTTTACTCCTTGTAACTTAAACGAAAGTTTTGCTCTCAGCCTTTCACTAATGTTTTTGACTTAGATCTTCCGCGAGATAAAATAGATCGCGCTGGCCGAACAGTGAAGCGGTCAGCGAAGCTACGGCTGAGTGAAAATAAATCTTCAATTGGGTCAATCAAATGCCACGCCCGCGGGAAATATTAACTTTTTAATATCGCAATTACGTGTTGTAAATCACCTACCGTTAAAACGGTATAATTCACTTATATTCTTACAACTATCTTGCAAACCTGAACAACGATAAAAGACGAATAAGTTTATGGCTTTATTATATATAGTATATATATATATATATATATATATATATATATATATATATATATATAGTGGGCGGGTATTCCCACACGAATGTTTTAGATCAAGTGCGCTTATCACACAGATATTTTTGGATTGTTGATATGTAACATAGATTTTTATTAAATCAGTTAATACTTGTTAACTTTCCGGAGGTGGCCATGAGCTTCACTCTCTGTCTATGCTTAAGATTTCAACGACCTTGGTTCATAGCTTAGAAAAGTGTTATAATTAGGAATCCTGTGTTATGTGAATCGTTTGTATAATTATAAATATGACACATTGATTTTCCTCATCTACACGACTTCTAGTTCGACTAAAGGATAAATATATTGGTTTATTTCAGATGGCACAGTTAATCACTGTGCGGCTGAACAAGTCGGACCAACAGCCGCTCGGCTTCAGGCTGCAAGGTGGAAAGGACTTCGGAACACCCCTCGTTGTTCAAAAGGTAAATTAGTTTATAATAAATAACGTAGAATGCCTAGACTGTTGTGGTAATTCAAATGTCTTAACAAAAAAATTCTTAAGCAGATTATAACTGGAATCGTAATATAGGAATTCTCCAGTTTAGTAAAGTCTCCATGGTGAAAAATAAACAATTGTTCGTTCCATATTCAAATCGAGTCAGACTACTTATAGTCTGTACTAATGTAGGCATTAAGTAGGCGGTACAAATATTTGGTAATTCAAACAAGTTCTGTTGCTTGTCTACACAATGAAAGTGTTATGTTTGACATTACTTTACAAATTTATAATCTGTAATTCATATGGGAAGAATGTTTGCGTATCACATATAACTACGAATGACATTGCTAACATATACAATATATCATTAAGTATTTATAAGTGAGAATGCGTATTAAAATCCCGTTTCATATCGAAAATATTGTTAGATACTGATGGTATTGGGAAGGTTCGACCATAAACACACCATAGCCAATAGATCGATGTCCGTCTAGAGTCTAGACAGACTATAAAAAGAACTGTGGATATATCGAGTATTGTTTCGCTAGCTTCCATTATTATTTATTAGTCATGTGTGAAATCATATTCTAATTATACACAGGAAAACACGTTATTTGTAATGAGTAACTTATTAACAATTTAAAAGGAGTGGAGAGCTTTTTTGGCCATATTCAAATAAAGTCATAATAAGAGTCAAATTCAAATTAAATATTTTTAAGTCGATTCATAAGTGTTAGAAAAAAAATGTTTTTTTTTTATATTTTCTTTTTAATAAAGTAAAACTTTGACCAATCTCAGTTTCAATATCGAATTAATATCACCTTTGTGTTCACTAAACATCAACCAGGACACAAGACAATAACAGGTTTTGTTCTTTTAATATTTACATAATTACTCAAGCCAATCAGTATGTATATAACTAGACATTTTAATGATCCGTTACTCGCGATAGCGAACAATTGTTTTTTTGTTTGTCAAAGACAAACGGTTGTTTTACATTTGTCATGTTTTATCAATTTCCAGTTAGTATTTAAGTGGGTGATTAGTTATAAGGAGCTTTAACCACTTATTAACTGTTAGCTAACCTCGTTAAGTTGCATCACTCAAGGCTTATGTATTTTGACAATACACAACTAACGTCACTTAAAAAAAAACACTTCAAAAACAGCCTTTTTCCCTTGATTTTTTTGTTCTTTGTTTTATTTATTATACTTATAGAAGTATAATATACTAAGCTATAATAGTATAAGACCGGTCAAAGTCTAATTAAATGATTGCCTCTGGAATTGACGTTCCCATCCGAAGCGTGCAAAAAATCGCTTTGTTTCATAATCTACATAACAAAACGTTTGCAAATATACTAATTATTCTACTAAGATAGCCTAGCATATACATATAGTAATCTATAATTCACTATATTTCCTACTTAAATGTAAAAAAAATATATATTACTTATGTAAATCGATTAAAATAAAAATATATCGGTAACTACACTGCAGTTTGTCCAACAAAGGCTTTTAAGGATTACCATTTGTAGCATCGCTCTATAATACATTAGACAACCTTTTAAAATCAAACAAAACACTTAATTTCCCAATAACTAAACTTTGTGTTACACCTAGTTAATGATTTACAAACGCAATCACGACAGAGATTAATAAATTGTAGCCCAATTAAATTCATATTGCTCGGTCAGCTAATAAATTGTTTATCGTTTATCTTATTTCATTAGTATCGACCTATTTGGCTCATGGCAACCAGATCTTACATGTTTGTTTACAGCGGTTATTAAGATTAATGTTCGCGTGTGCTTGTATATATAGGTGTTAGGTATATAAATCAATGTACTCTGCTATACGCATAGCGGATAATCCTTGCACAATAGTGCCAGTGGGAATGTAGATAACTCTTTAAAGGTGTGGTGGGGAGTTACTTGACAGTTCTTCTTGATCACTCTACGCCCTTGACTTGGCAGTAAATGTTGTCAAAAGATTGTTTTTTTTTTTGACGATTCATAAGTGTACCATAATTACCTATGTGAATAAAGATATTTTTGATTTTCACTTTAAATCGTTGGAATTTTGTTGAAATAATATAAAATAAATTTTATTCGTTCTAAAACAGAATGTATGCTTACTATGAGACGAAAAAGTTTTACATACATTAGGACATAAAATTTAAGAAAAGAGACAAAAAAAAAGACAACGAAAATAAAAACAGAAATCTATGCTAAACCTCATTCTTATAATAAATACATATACCTTATATATTATATACCATGTACTAATACTAAACGTGAATATATATTAAAAATACTAAAAACGTCTGATAATATTGGATGTTGATTTATATAATGCTCGTAATGGCTTATAGGAAAACCTCTACCAAAAAAAGTCTTAAAAGCTTTCATATAAAATATACAGCGAAGCTGACAGAAATGTCAAGATACTACGATAATAATTGTTATACAGTTCGGTTCAATACATAATGAACATTATGGTTAGATATGACGCAGGTGAAAGTCAAAATCTCTTTATTCATAAGGTAAGGTTTGTTTCTGCAGCGCACCACCCCTTTGTGCAACCAACTGCCAGCGCAGGTATTCCCGAGCCGCTATGACTTGGGGCCAAGAAAAGAGCGTATCTCTCCCTTAAAAACCAGCAACTCACTTCGCCTCCTGGCGTTACCGGTGTTCATAGGCGGCGGTTAGCACTCGAAGTGACCCGCCTGCTCGTTTGCTTCCTGTTACATAGGATCATTGCAAGCCAGCTCATTATAATCTTAACCCAGGACTTACACGTCCAGATGGACCACTAGGTGACCTCCCAAGATAGCTTAGCTTAAGTATTTCGGAACAATAGCTCTATAAACCCCACAAGTTCATGAGAGAGAAAATAAATTACTTTCTTATCGCGATCTGCCTTCCCACACTCACGATTATTCAGAAAAATCTATTACCGTTCGAATGTATACATAAAATTAAACAGTTGATTTATAGTTGTGATATATTGATTTAATAGTGTAAATAATAATTGTCGAGTGAATTTGCATATGTTTTTACAACGCGAGTGTGTTGTGCACAAGATACATGAAGAAGAATACAGTTTAAACTCTATATAACGACACTTACGACTTTGTGTGGCATTATAGATAGTGGGCGTTAAATTCCATGAAAAAAAGTACTAGACAAAATAAACTAACAAAAAAGATCTGACTAGAAGTTGTGACGGACAAAAGAAGGTTTAATATGTATTAGTTTTTGTTATATTAATTTTTTTAAGCAATCGAATTCCGTATTTCGCTTATCGGTGCCAATTCTTAGAAATCACAAATCATTATGTTCATCGCAATGTTCACGAATGGTCACAAACGGTACATTTAATCAATTTTAATTTGATTTCGGTTGTACCATATGTAAAATGATTCGTGATAATTGATTTTGGTTGCCACAGATCGTCTAATTTATATCAATTACCAGTTTGCATATACGACTTAGTGTCTCAAGAAAAGAGTACCATTTCTTAATATACCGACAACACACTGACGAGCTCACAGCCACGTATCTACGGCCGGCCACTTCACCGTTACGTCTCAACTTTGACAGATTTGTGCATTATATACAATGTCACCTTTAAAAATGTCTTTCTAGATACCAATATATCTTTTAAACCGCCTGTATATATGATATAATTAATTGGCAGTCCAGCCGGGAGCTGATGAATACATTTTACTGCATTAATTGTTTGCTATATGTACAAAAGTATTTTTTTTAACTTTTCCATATTTTATACGTACTGTATGGGCAGCTAACAGATCTGACAAACGGCCTAGGTGTGTATAAGGTGCGGCGTGTCGCTCTTGGGAACATTATTTGTCCCCCTATCTTATAAAAGGTGTATAGAGACTCCTTTAAAGCCTTAAGTGACCACATAACGCAAACTCAAAATATCTTTATTCAAGTAGGCCTTTATAAAGACACTTTTGAATCGTCAATTTTTACATTACCACCGGTTCGGAAGGCAGTCATCTACCGAGAAGAACCGGCATGAAACTCGATAGCTGCTCTTTTAAAAATAAACAATTAATACAAAATTGTGCTACTGACAATTAAAATAACAAAGAAGTTGTATTCGGGTCACTTGACCAAACCTTACAATAGATTCCGCTTAATTTCATCATCTATGCACATAAGCACATATGATATTACAAATTAACGCGGCTTCCGTACTCTATTTAATATTTTGTCTGGGTCATCGCCCTCCTAATTCCCGGATCAACTAAACATTGCAAAAACGCTTTGTTATAACTAAAAGGTTTTCCATAACCTTTTAGTTATATGGTGATTGTTCTTCTAATGGCAAAAACTTATGATTTAATCTGGCGTAAACATACTATCAATTAATCGATCAATGACGATTGATTTTTCAGATAACATTGTTTCACTTCGTATGGTTCTCTATGGTAAATACACTTATGTCGAACTTATAATTTTGGTATAATAATTTGACTCGAGGATTCCAAATTCTAGATCCCCATCCTTTCCGATCGGCTTGATCCTTTGGCTCTGCGTAGAGATGTAGGCTCCCTCTGCATCTTCTAACGCATTTATCATGGGGAGTGCTCTGATGAATTGTTCGGGCTAATACCTGCAGCGGAATTCCATCACCGGACATCACGGCAGAATACGAAAATCCATCCGTACCACCTTGATGTCTCGCGCTTCACGACTGTGCGTTTTTTAAGGCAGTTTCTGCCGCGCACCACCTCTTTGTGGAACCAACTGCCAGCGCAGGTATTCCCGATCCGTAACAACTTGGGGACCTTCAAAAGAAGAGCGTTCTTCTTCCTTAAAGGCCGGCAACTCACTTGTAAGCCTCCTGGCGTTGCATGTGTCCATGGGCGGCGGTTAGCACATCACTCGAAGTGACCCGCCTGCTCGTTTGCCTCCTCTCACATAAAAAAAAAAGATTCTACTACTATTTAGGCAATGCTTATATGTCGAGGCGGTCAGAATGTCAGATTCGATGCCATTACAATTAATAATCACAATCAATATGTTTCTATTTACATAATAACATTGGAATAGATAAAGCACGCGTATTAGAATAATGACGCATCGTTACAAGATTGTTTTGAAGCAATGTGGTGTCTTCAGTTAGGAAGTGTGTAATTGATATCTCACGTAATAGATAAAAATATGTTTTTTTTCTATCATATTAGGATACCTTGCACACGGTTATAACTAATGTAAACGATTTATTGTGTTATGTGCATACAGCTGGAAAACTACAAATACTTACATAAATACACCCAGACCTCACAAATATCTCACACGTCAAACATCAAACCCAAACTCAAAATATCTTTATTCAAGACACTTTTGAATCGTCAATTTTTACACTACCACCGGTTCGATAGGCAGTCATCTACCGAGAAGACCAAGCATGAAACTCGATAGCTGCTCTTTAAAAAAAAAGAATTAATACAAAATTGTGCTACTGACAATTAAAATAACAAAGCATTGTAAGGCTACTCAAGAGTTGAACTGTCCCGATGCTGAACCAATTGCCGACACATTAAAGCGATCTTTGTCCTCTAAATAATCGTTTACGGTATAGTATGCCTTTTCAACCAAAATACCCTTTACGCGCGTTTTAAATTTGTTGGAAATCAATTTGGTTATAAGTGCTGTGACTATATTATAAAAACGTATGCTCATACCTACAAACGATTTATGAACTTTACTAAGGCGAGAATCGGGCACATCGTTTACCGTACTGTGATGAACCCTCTCTATTCGGCATTTTGCACCAACCGAGTTGTCTATGTAATTTAAATGTTTATTTTATAAAATGTATTATCGTGAAGTTCCTATATACAACCTTGACACTACACTTTTTAGATAACTGAGTTAGTTTTGTTTTAATTCTGTCTTAAATCAAATTCTCGCAACGATATTTAGTAATTTTCTTTTTACGAAAATCAATTAACAATGAAAAGCTGTTTGTTTGAAGTTTCTAAACGAAAAATGTATTTACATTATTATATTTTTAGATTTATTTGTACGATCTATTTCACAAAGTTTCGTACATACAAACTACAAATGTATGCACTCAATTTTTTATACTGTATCATAAAGGCGAAGGCAATCTTGCCTAATAGGGTCAAGATATTAAGTTCTTACACGGCGTATGGTGTTATTAATATAGATGTTATCATTCATTTTTACATAAAAGGACTAACAATACATCATCTAAACATATGCTAATATTTATCTAAACTAATGTTTCTTGAGACATTTCTTACCACGCACCACCACGTTATGACACCAGCTGCCCGCCACGATATTTCCGAACCAATACGAGTTAATCTCCTCCAAGAATGGCCGGCAACGCACACGCCACTCACCTGGCTGGTAGCTCCTTTATGCCTTCTGTTAGTTTACCCCGATCGTGTTCATGTCAAAAATAACCCCAAAGTAGTCTTAAAATTAATTTGAAAATTTTGACCTCTTTTTTAACGACCAAATACGGTCGTGTTTAATGAGGAAACAAACAGTAAGGTTTTTAAAAGCTTAAAAGGTTATTGGAAAAACCCATTGTTTACTTTGTCAGTCACTAATTATCGTATATTTGTTCCACAAATTGAATATACTAATACTTTATAATCTACATTTTTATGTTTACCCAGCAATCTGTAAGGTCATTTTTTTTACTCTATGTATTTATTAAAAGTAGTATGTATCATAAGACAAGCTCCTAAGAAATATAGTTACGTCACTAAACAATAAATAAAAGCCTTTACGTGGGCATATTGAAATAGGAGCACTTACTGCTAGTACCCAAATCAAGGGCGTAGAGCGGATAAGAAGAATCGTATGAGTCGTATGTACTTTAAATTCAATGTTGTCTGTAGAAAACGTCTCGGCTAGTCATTAGACCTCCTAAGGCGTTACACGTCTCATGCAAAACATAATTGACCCAGTGAAAGTCATAATGAATCCGTTAGAACTTAATTTAATATTTGTAAAAAAAAAGTCTTGTGTCAAGTCGTAAAGAATGATCGATTTTTCTGTCAATGAATTCATGAGTATAAACTATTAAATCATAAATATTCATGAACTTAGCTTCTGTGTATTAAATATTCATGAGGATGCATTTGATATAATTTTTTTGCAATACTGATTTAGTATATATATATAACGCGTGGCAAGTCAAGGCCGTTAAATTTTGGAAATCTAGCTCACATATACACGTATATCTTTATTATTGCATATACAAAAAAACGAGACAGAACTTTCTCTATTGTTAGATAATAAAGCAGACTATGTTGTTAAATATTTATATTTAACAATATATTATATATACATATTTATATTTTAATATAACTTAAACAAATTAAAAAGTTTGGTCCTTGTGGTAGAGTACAAATAATGCTAGAGGCATTTCCTCGCTGTATCGTGATGCTGAGCACCAGCTTTTGGATCACTTCTGTGCACTTGTACCTCAAAGTCCAAAAGTTTCTACTTCAAAGGGAACAAAATCAAAGTTGGACGAAAGACTTTTGTACTTTGACCTTAAATTAATTTGTTAAATTTAATTTCTATGTGGGTATTTTCTCAGGCCGGTTGATTTTAGAACTCTAGCCTTCGTGTAAGAAAGACATTGGCATACACAAGTGTGACATAAATATCACGTAATATTTCCAAATGTATTTCACTGACTGATACCTTAATCATTTAGTTGATCAGCATTACGTTTCTGTTAGTATGCATAATATTAAAACAAATTTTCGACCGAAGACCACGTTTTTACGTAGTGAAATGATTTGAGACGTAAATAATTAATTTTGCTGTGCAGCATTGGTGTCATCGCGTGTTGATAATACAGACAATTAAAAGGAATAAATATCACGATAATAATTAAATAAAAAACTTTATATTTTAAGAATTTATTTGATCAATTTAAATAGCACACGGTCATTCTTTCCAATAAAAAACTATATACTATGGATTTAAGGTTGCCATGGTTACCATTCTTGAATGATACGCCGTAACCATAGTAACAACTTTTGACATCACTGGATATTTTCGGCCGCATTCCACGCGTCGTATTAATTTTAAATAATCGAAGTAAACGTTCTTTTGAACTGCGAAAACCTTTTAATGTATAAAAAAACTTAATTAACATAACTACCGCTGTCATGGTACTAATTAATTATATTTCAAAATACCAATTGTAAAAAAGTATCTAAGAAGAATTTACATTACTAAAACAATATAAATTCCATCACAACAACCAGTCTTTTAAACAGCTGTGTAATTTTGTATGAAAAATGACGCGTGCGCAGACGCTATTATATGTAAACAATAAAAATACAAGTGACCTCGCCGGACGGGGCTGCATTAATCTCCAGTTCTTGTATTTCTACCTTATACGGCCTGCGCGTGCTAAGGGCATTGCCATAGAACAACATATGAAATATAGTCGCCAATGTTAAAACTAAAAAGGTGAGTATGTGTGCTATATAAATACTATACTAGCTTTTATCAACGACTTCGTCCGCTTTGTTTAAAAGGTATTGGAAAATCGGTTTATAAGTCGCTGTTGAAATTTTTATACAAACTTTCATAGCCTATATCAACCGTTTATTCGTAAATCATATGTTATTCCCTAAAGTTTAGTCTATCTCCATACCAAAATTTTATTGAAATCGGTTAAGTAGTTTAAGCGTGAAAGCGTAACATACATATACTCTATAGCTTGAGGTCTCAGATTCACAGTGTATACAATATATTGACTTGATATTGTTAAACAGTATATGTATTTTTAAAATACGGGAGGAAATTATTTCCTTCACGCTATACAAAGCAAGGCCAAACTTATTTAAAACATAAATTAATTGTGTGAAGCGTTATCACGATTTGTGTGACTCATCGAAGAATCTGTTCGTTTGCCTAGGTCATTTTAATGATTTTTTTAACCTGAAAAACATTACCAAAAGGTTAAGAATAACAAGCTTAAATATAATTTCATACTTAGGTAGTTTAATTGTGAAATTATAATTTAATTTAGTAGTAAGTAGTAAACTCTGTTGTGTGTAATAATAAACAATACGAATTTAGCGTAAGTTTTTGTCAAATGAATACGTTACTTACGTTAGTATTTCTTCATGACTTACGTAAGAAAATACTAAATTAATAATATCAAAAACTTTATTAAGCAAAAGAAGGTAGAGCATATATTGTCCTATTTCTTTTTAAAAGTACTACACACTTATGAGTCATAGTCACTTGAATAAATATATTATTATTATAGTGTTGGTTATAAACGATAAAAAAAAGCTTGGTAAATAATCGCTCTAAATGCTGAGATGAACATTGATCATGCTTAAAAATGATATTTAACGAAAACCCTTGTAGACTTAGATATAAGACGAGAATTATTGATACGGTTCTATATAGAAAAGTTAATTTTATTTCATTGTACAAAGTTATAATATATGAATCAAAATTGATTAAGGTTTATACGATGAGACGAGATACGGGTCGTCGTGTCATCCCCATCAGCTACTGTACTAAAAATATTTAAATCTACGTGTGAGTTAACTGACTTTTGTAATTTTAAGTTATGTGAACAATGAAAAAGCTCAGGTCGAACAACTCGGTGATCTCAATTGGGGTGGGGAGTGAATAAAAGTATGAAGCGCGTGCTTGAATTTAGCACTTACGTTATATTGTGTTCGAACTGTATAAACGTTTTCGAAGCCTTAATGTGCTTTAACTATCTTTGTAATAGTATACTTATCCGTCAACAGGTGTTTGCTAATTAGAATTTCGCAGTTGATCAGTTCAGCCCCTTCTGTAAGTTAACACCGAAGTTTTTATTATCTATACAAAGGGATTACTTGTAGTCCCTTTGTCTATCTTCAAATTAGTTGTTCCAATACATTTTGTTTGAGTTTTTGATCATCAAACTAAGTGTTGATATTATTCCGATTATATAATATTGCCCGCAATATTTGAAGACAAATTGTGATCGCACGTGCATTAAGCAGACGGTTGGTGTGACGTCAGAGTCGTTTCCTTCCGCCCCTCCCCACATTCCAGAGTTCGATGCATTCCTGGCAAAAAATACTTGTTTAGCCTAGAATACAAGACCGGTCCGGTAACCTAGACTTGGCAAAAGGTTTAATTTTAAAATGATTACGCACACATACGTAACGTCAGGTAATATTGTGTTTAACACTGGTTCAATTTATACAATCTTAAAATGAACGATGCAATCTCGGAGAAACTTTAGATTTTGATCGATTTTAGGTTTACAGACTAATTTAAAACTATAGATAGTAATAAAGTAGCATAGAAATAGAACCTGGTCTAAGTTATGTAATAAGGAATATTTTATTGGTTTTAGGAGTTCTTCAATACAGTAAAAGAGTAAAATAGGTGAACTTTTTATAAAGTTAGATATAACAAGAAAGTTGAACATTGGAATGCTCACTTTGATAACTCATATCAAAATGGGCTCTTCAGGCACTTCCTTAACACAAGTGATCGCTGATACGATATGGAAAACATATTAATTAATAAATAACAGCAATTTCTAATGTAAACGAGGCATCGTTGAATCACTTTACCAGTATTATAGGTCTAGGTTATAATTCGGTTATTAATACACCAAATTTTGGCTTCGTGTTTTAGATTCCTTATAAGTGAAGTTTTTTTGGGTTTTTATACTTTAAAAAAATATATGATTACATTAGTTAATTGTCAAAAAGTGACTCGTAATGTGTATTTCAAGTTTTGAGTTGAGTCTTGTATTATTATATCAAACCTACCTTTCTCAGACTGTTTAGGGGACATTGTACTGAATTGCGCTTTCTAGAAAAATCCACACCACACTATATAAAAAAATATCCTTTTTCAGGTGAATGGTGGCAGTGCAGCGGAAAGAGCGGGCTTGCAAGCAGGTGATGCATTAATACGGGTTAACAACACTGAGGTGTATGCTCTCCGTCATCAAGAGGCGCAAGACACCATCCGGGCTGCGGGGATCGCTCTCGAGCTGACTGTGCAGCGGTAACCCATTTTTATATAGATTGAAAATAATGGTTCTAAATTTAACCGGGACGTGCGTTAAATCCCGGTTGACCATATCATCTGCAGAGTACCTACGGTGAAGGTAATAAATTAACCGGCATATTGGAACCCACTAATCGAGGATATAGGAAAAGACTTGATCACCTTGACTTGTCTATTAATCAAATATGATCAAAACGGAAATCCGATGCCCAACCATCTAGGGTTGGCATCTGGGGTGTGAACATGTGCAAACTAATCGAGTATCGCGTACAAACATTCAAATTTCATATTTATTTATAACGCAAAAATCAATCAAGCCGTTTATCTTCTCTGCTTCTTCTCAGCTTTGTCGCGTAAGTCCTTACGCGACCCAGGCGTAGAGTCACAGATTTAAGACAATTCAAAATTGTACTATGTTTCCTTAAAGATTTGATTTTGCTGTTGAAGACAAAAAAACCCCAGGAAAATCGTATTGTAATTGAATATCTCAATGTCAACTAGCTATTGTGGTTTTGTCATCTTTCCGTACACAAGACGTTCAGCTTCCGCCGATGCATTAATATTATTGACATTCAAGATGCATTCAAGTTTATTTACTCGGTTGTCTTATATGGTAGCCAGCTGCTTAACTTCATTATGCAAGCCATAGTTTGCGTAATGACTTGAAATGGCTTCAAAATAACAGATATATATATATATAGAATTAAATTTTAGGTTCAAGTTTTCGTTGGTAAAAAAGATATCTATACTTTTTATAAAATTCAGGTCTTACACGACGCGAACTTAAGTTAGATCAAGATGAAAAATATCTCTAATTCCGAATAAGAGAAGTTTTAAACGTACACGAACATTACTTAACATACATCACTTTATATACTTATAATTTTTATCGTACGTAAAATATAGAAAATGCGAACTATAACAGACTTAAAAAAAATGTCACGATATTTTTAAACCTCCCATTCTTGAGTAAATGGTGTACTTCTTGGGTTATAACCCTGTGCCACTATTCTAATTAACGTACTTTATAATTCAAATCGATTCCAGTGGCGGCGGAACCTGGAGGCCATCCGTGACTCCCACAGGCAGTCTGCCCAGACCAGGCTCCAGGCCACTCGGTGCGTCTCCAACACCCGTCACCAACACTTCACTTAAGGCGACGTCTCAACAATCGCGTGCGTTCGGTTCGGGCCACAACAACGTCGCTAAACCATTTGGTTATGTGAGTATTGAAAAGAAAGAAAGAAAGAACATATGTTTATTGCTACTCCCGCTGATCATTTTATGATTGACACATTGGATAATGATGGAATTGGACTGACGTAAGACCCGGCGAGCTTCATCTAGTTGAGTTTTAGTTAGATTTTTTTGTGTGCTGCCAGCTGTTTTAAGGTTACACAGATTTTATTATTTTAATTGATAAATATCATATTTTAATCGTTATTATCTAATTACTGACGCCCACAAATGAAAAATTCTAAACATTTGATCCATTCTTGAGGTACTAAGACTTTCTTTTATTATATTATATTGAAATTGAAAGCATTGTTAATTTTAACAATTAATTTGACACACCTTTTCTTTTTCATTAATTATTGTTATATTTTGTCAAAATATAGTTTTAGGTAAAGTTTCCTTAGTCTCTCGTTAGTCTGTTATGCAGGTACCCTCAAATAACAGTAGCAAACGTTATTCTAATTGATTGTTTATGTTCTTTAAAGTTTTTATAACTTAACTATCCATACGTAGGCTAAATGAACTTAAAAGTGCGCATAATTGAGCGCGATAAAAATGTCAATTGTCAATATATACTGATTGACACTGACGTCCATAAATTCCAGACGAACGGCACAGACGCGGTGAAGGGTATCGTGAACAAGCAGTACAATACACCCGTCAACATGTACAGTGACAAGACCATCGCGGAGACCCTCTCGGCGCAAACTGAAGTCCTTGCAGGCGGAGTCCTTGGGTACGTCACATCTGCGGCTAACTTTACACTTGTATACTTTAAAATTGACTGAAAATGTATATTAAGTTTTAACATTATAATGATGGTATTTAACAATTAGAGATGTGAATTTGCATTTGCAGTGTAAACTTTAAGAAGAATGAAAAGACATACGATTCAGAAAAGAGCGCGGTTTTCAAAGTCTTACAAGAGGAGCAGAATGATCCCGAACCAGGTAAATCTATGAAACTGACCTTTGTTAACCACAACTCATTGTAAATCCCCGTTTCAAAATTGAAAACTTTTATATACTTGTTGAATGAAGCCGAAGCGCCGTCCGCGCCGACAACGCCCAGTGGTCTGAGGCACGTCCCGGCGCCTATCGCTAAACCAGAAGTGCCCGTCAACACGGGAGGCCTACCCGTTGGACAGAACATTTGCGAAGACTGCGAACGTCTCATCACGTAAGTCGAACGACACGTTCGACACGGTTGCAAACGTCTCATTTTCGGCATATCAAAAATCACTTTGGCATTTCGATTCGGCAAAATCATATTCATAGGATACATCCCCGAGGGTTGGAATGTCAAGCGAAGCAACAATACAAGGAATACAAGCAGATCGATAACTTATTTATTTTCGACTACCATGTTCCATACTAACTTCAATTATTCAGTCTAACCCAGCTTGCATGTAATGTTCGTATCCCAATTGTTAAGTTAATGATGATATTTGGGGGGGACCCGGCAGAGCCGCCACAAACGTTTTACTCGCGCGCGAGCGTGTCCCGGGCGGGGGCACCAAACGCCCGGTCCGTTCCCACGTTCGCAAAGCCTCAATGCCGTCGGGTGCTATCGTTGGCGGAGGCACCGACCGACCGACTCGCCCCTGAACCGCCACACCGGCCAAGCATCCCGGTGGGTTGCCATCAGGTGTTGCCGGACGGTCGGATCGCACTCGGAGTCCCGGCACACCCTCAGCCATCAAACCATCCGCCCGCCATCAGCGACACGCCATTTTGCACCGACTGCGACAGCCAGATCGCGTAAGATAAGCCCAAAATGCCTGATATGCAACCGTGTCGTTTAAATGTGGTAGAGTAGTTAACACGCGGTGTACTGCGAACACTATATGTTCATGCGAGGATTATCAACTCATGTCACAAATAACCCATTGTACTATATCATATATATGTAAGCCATTTGGCATGTTGTCAATAGGCCAGCGGGGCTCATTGTGTCTACATTTAACTCGCCTTTTTGAATGCACGTCACAAGAATGCATGTTTACATATACAGCGCACACTCTATATAACGACACTGATGGGACTCTGCATTTTATGAAGAGAGTGGAATACAAGATAAACCATCGAAAGCCAATTTCGATTTCGACGCTTTAGATAGTTTGTCGTTAAATCCAGTGACGTTACATGGACCTTACACTGTATATTGAATAATACATTAAGACTTTGTAACCAAAGAGTTCAATACAAAATGGTGTCACAAGCTCACAATGTAAATAACTCCACAGCGGTGTATTCGTACGCATAAAGGACAAGAATTTGCACGTTGAATGTTTCAAATGCGCGACTTGCGGGTCGTCATTGAAGAACCAGGGCTATTACAACCTCAACGGCAAACTGTACTGCGACATTCACGCCAAACTTGTCGCCCGACAGAACCCACCGGCCTCCAACTTGGAGCCCGTCACCGTACCACCGTAAGTATGACACACTACACACCCATAGACACGTAGATGTCTATGGTCTGTGTGACCTTCATGGTCGTCTCTACTTAAAAAAAAACCACAGAGCATCACAAGCTTTTAAAACAATAATGCTTCGCAGGGGCGGACGTATACCAACCAACTCGTACACGACCCCATTGCCTCCACTCTCAACAGGCAACTACACAAATGGATCTTCATCTTTGTTTAGCGTAAGTATATTCATTAACTAGATTTGCTCTATTGTTAGCATATTCCAACAGGCTGTCTATAAAATAATGTGATTTTTCCATGTTTCTAGTTCATGAAATCTTACATAATACAGAAAATGTAAACGGTATCAGTTCAAAAATGTGATCTATTGAACGACCTAGACACAATATTGCAAATTTATAAATAGATTTTGTTCCTTTGATTCTGAAGTCCAGGCTATTTCTATTGTTAATTAGAATGTCTTATTTATAGCGAAAACACCAGTATGGTGGCTTTTGGCAGCGTTATTCGTCTGTTTCTAGAATGTAACCTTGATATAGAGATAAAAATAATATTGTGATTGATGAATCGCGTAGTTATTGAACGACTTGCGAGTGATTAACAAGGCGATGGTGTTTTATCAAGTAATTATTTGTCGCATTTTATTGTAATCTGTGCACTTCGTTTGACAATGAAGCAAAGTTCATCAAAAAATATAGTCAATTTGGTTTTTTAGATAAATTTTTTGAATTTTTAATATTTATGCAATAAGCGTTGAAATAGCAAGGTCTTGTGGATTTACGTCTATTGATTTAATATCTATGCTCATTTTTTACTTGAGGCAACATTTAGTAGAATACATATCTAGCGAACTATAGCGTACTTAACGGTTTTTTTAAGTACGCTCAAATATATGCTATAGATTTTTTAAATGAATACTTAATCCTATTGATCTATACGTGAATGCACTACATTTTCAGAATAAATTCGTTTCGGTTCACAGAATTACGTAAAAACTTTTATTTTTTCTCCAAATTACCGCGATTTACGATTATGTACTTTAAATTTCAGCCCTCGAGCAACCTGTCCGGCCCGAAGCCCTTCGGCTCATCAATCGGCTCTGCATACTCGCCATCTCTTTCTCCCCGATCGGCTCCGATGTCTCCCGCGAGACCCGTCGTTGCGCCCGCGCACACTCCGGCGCCGGCCGCGCCCCTCTCTGCTCCCTTTGCCCCGAGTAAGAGAGTCTCTTTTGCTGTATAAACTATATTATAAGGCATAGTCGTACTTAATTAAGGACGAATTCTTATAGATTCGCACTTCAATGTTATTTTTATTAAAAAAAAACGGCGTTATAGACTGCGTGACGATATTTTTTTTGCAGGATTTGGCTTTATTATTGAAATTGCTTATTTATACTTAAGGTTAATCATTGTATCGGCGATTATTACAGAGCGTTTGAATTTCAAATTTCAGTAATATACGAAAATAAAGAAGTTTATTTATTCAAAATGAGTTACTAAATTTCAATGTGTTTCCGACAGAGGCACCCGTTTCATTATTTAAAGGTAAATTATTTAGGAGTTAAATCACAGCACAGTTTCATTCAGCCTCAAGCAGATGTGTATATGAGATCGGAATGCGCTATTCTTACGCAGTACTTCATTAAATTCACCGACGCTCTTTATTAAAGCAGTAACAGATAAGCTTAATTATCAATGTTAATTTTCTTTAGTAAATTAATTTGTTATTTTTTGTTCCCTCCCTCCATTTCTAACATTTGTTACCGATAACACGCTAACAGCCAAAAACGTTAAAAGCATTGTGTGGCCCCCACCAAACCCACCAGAAGACGATACGCCCTTACAAAACTCTTCAGACAATGCCCCCTCTTATCCAACAGCAGATCCTGCTGTCTTCACAACAGGGACATTGTTAAAAAAAGCAACCGAATCTAAAGTAGAGAAAGATCAAATTGTATCAGGTGACCAATTTATATCAACATCACAAGAAACGGCATACTCTTCCTCCGTCTCATTCTCATCCGCTTCGATGTCTACTGCGACAGCCGCTTCATCATTTACCAAATCATCTGCCCAAACATCTGAACAATCGCAAATGGCGAAGGAATTCTCATCTTACAACGCACAATCATTTTCGGAACAAGGATCATCTGAGGGACGAACCTTTATGTCATATCAGTCCCAAACACCGGAGTTTCAATCGGTTGGCTTCAATGAATCAAAACTCATGGAGAAGACAATGCATGAAACGAAAGGATACAGTTCCAATGAGAAGTCGACTATCAAGGCATTCCCATCAAGCATGGAAACAGCAGCTCATTCTGCATACGCCTACGAGACTCAACCTAAAACAACACAGAACCATTTTAACAATACTGAAACAAAGCATACTTCAACTGCTATAGGTGACATTAAATCACATACAAATCTACAAAATACATCCACGTCAAGTTACGGGAATCAAGGTAAGGCTGGTAATGTACAATCAACAAGCAATACATCAAAATTATCGCAAAAGGAAACCGTTTCTCAAAGTTTTCAAACTAAACCGGGTCAAGTAAAGCCTTCCGTGTCTAGGCCGACCAATAAAAAATCTAATGTAACAACTGCTAACTCTGAAAAGTCAGCTATCTCCCCGATGGTAGCGGCTTTGACCACAATCCCTGATAGGCCTTTCACACCTGTTAGTAATATATGTAAACTGGAAAGTTCTTTAAATAGTACTGATAGTACTTCTTCACTTTCTATGTATGACGGTAATAAGAATGATTATTATTCAGTTCCCTCCCAACCACAACCAGTCTTTCTCGAAACGAATGACATACATAAACAGCATAATACAAGTGCAATCAACACTTGTGACAATATACAAACAACTGCACAAATTTCAGCTTTCCGACCTGTTGGTAAATATTCACCTCAACAATTAAATTTTACATCCACAAATAATAGCATCAACACACAGTCTATGTCATCCAATTCACAATCCGCTACGACATGTGCTTCCTCAAACACAACACATACAACCCAAAGCTATTTTGAACAAATTGACCAAACCCAGTCCTCAATGTCCACCACAGTCTCATCACAATTATCCAATCTTTCATCTGATGTAGTAAATAAAAGTAGTATTGTCAACAAGCCCCAATTTCATACAAATGAATTTGGTGTCTCACAAGGAGCATTTGTTCCTGTAGTGAATCCTGCGAATGTCCAGAGAACTCAGTTTCAAGGAAACAGTTTTTCCACTATCGTCGCTCCCGCGCCATTACACCCTTCAACAAGGGAACAAGATTTTAAAATGTCCATAAGCGATTCTTCTAAAAGTAAGGTTAGCTCTATGTCTACGGTTTCTCAACCTGTTTCAGATGAAAATCTCGTAACAGCGTCATCACCTCAATGTCGACCTTCGACTCCAAGCCTTATAAATAAAGCGGCGCCTATAATTCCTCACTACCAAATGAACTTAGTTACAATGGAACATTATGCACCAGAAAGTCGTACATACCAACCGTCTGGGGGTGAAAGCAGTCGTACCCCTACTCCTAAACCAAGATCGCGGACACCAGCCCAAGGGCCTTCTCACAAAGCCCAAGCTCCGCGTATTAAAGACAGTTCTCAATACACTTCGAACCAAAGTCAAACCTTCTCACACCAACTTCCATCTACTTTCCAAACCGATATCTATCCAGCTCAACAACAACCAACCTTCTATGAAAATAGACCGCCACAGGTCCAAGAAGAGAAACGGTCAAACTTTGAAAGACAGTCTGAGAATTATAAGACAGGAGACATGTCTGTCAAGCAGGATAGTATGATGAATCAGAATTATGGGCAAAGGCAGATGGAATCACAGAATGTGGCGGAATATGGAAACACGACAGTGCAGACGACTAGAAAAACATTTGAAGAATATGAAAGCTCGCAATCTGCTAAAACAATAGAAATAAAAAAAGGTGGCTTTACGTCTTCCGACTCTTATCAACCAATAGAAGCGTTCGATCGTCCATCCGCTATTAACTCTCAGCAATCTTTTCCTTCGCAAGCCATGAGTTTTTCGCCTTCTACACAAAATTTTTCTCCTAATATTACTAATGAAAATGTGGATACACAAACTCATACGAGTACGTTTGAAATGAGCCCTTCAATTTCTGGTGCTAACCGTGGTCCAGTGTGTGATCCTACCCCATCAACAGGTTCCAGTGTAGGGGCTGCCGCACGTGGCAAAACTTTTGGCGTGTCATCGGCTCCGAAACGGGGGAGGGGAGTTTTGAACAAAGCTGTGCTACCAGGGTCTCGTGTTCCACTTTGCGGTTCATGCAACGGCAATGTTAGGTGACTAAGTGTTCAATGCGTGTGAAGTTACTGCCAGTTGCATGTATAGAGTACGAATTACATATAGTTTTTTTAGATTTAAGTGCATGTCTTATCCAGCCGCTGCATTTCTTATATAATGAAGTTTCCCTGACATTATATCAGAAAATGCAATAGAACTTAACAAGCTTTTGATGTGTGTTGTTTTTATAGATGTTTTGTTTTTTTCTTTTCTAACAGCTAATGAAACACAAAACACGCCAAGTCCTCACAAAATGGAGTTTAAAAGTCCCGCTGAAGAGCGTCTCATAAGAAAAATGGCTAAAATGGCTTTGAATGGATATGAAATAGGCATACAGAGGAAAATAAAACCCGCCGATCATATTCAATCAATGGCCGATCGAATTCAAGACACCATCGTAACGAACCACCCTCTCAACAATTCAGACAATTCGCAATCAAGCGAAAGCAGTCGCGACAACACACTTAAAAGACCATCAAAAAAAGTGTCCGAAAGGGGATTTAAGCATGATATCAGTCCAATTCATAACAATTTGTCCGCAAAATTCTTGAATAATAGCGACGACGCACCAGTGCCACCTCCGCTTCCGACCACACCAATCCCAATATTTAACAATCATAGCAATATAATAATCGACGATTCCATTATAAAACCAGCGAAAAATTTCAATCACTCCGATCAAATCAATCACAAAACTCAAAATGGTAACGGATATTCCAGTTGCGATGAGACCAAACACAACAAAATGGAAAACTCCGTTAAACCCTCAAAACCGGCGGCTGCATTTAATAAACAATATGACAACACACCCAATTACGAAAACAATAAAATTGACACAAAACTTGACAGCACATATTCTAACACAATGTCAAAGAGAAAGTTATTCGAACGAAGCGACGCCATCAATGACACATACAGCTCCTTAGATTACAATACAATAAACAGAGGTTCCGATGTGAACAGAACATCCGAAAGAAACGGCTTCCCACACTTGATCACTAACAAAAACAATTTCAACAAAGCGTTAGGTAACGTAGAGAACGGAAAAGAGTTTATCAAAAGCCAAGTAGGGGCAGACGACGCGCGTACCCCTCCCAATAGTCTACACGACAATTCACTCTACACGTATGCCAAATCAGCAAAACACGAAAATAACCAAAGGAATGTAAACGAGACAAATGGGCATGATCATCATGATTCGAATATTAAAAACGAGACAGAAGAGGTGGTCGTTAGAAGACGCGAAAAGAAAAATATAAAAAAAGACGACGGTAGACGAGACTCTCATATAATCGCGAGGCCTCTAAGTAAAATGACTTCGGTGGATGTTTCGGACGGACAATACGTATGCCACGTGTGCGACAAAGCAATAACCCGGTAGGTACCCAATAAAATAGACTACGACATTATCGATTCGAACAACTACATTTTGATGAATTTAATCGTTAATTGAAATTTGTATTCACTTATTTTTATTATTAAAACCTCTATCATAAATTAAATACATGTTACACATATGGTGACGTTGCGATATTTTACCATTTCATTTGGTGCATCTGAAAAATCAACAATGCAAGAACCCCGAATTTAAGGGTCCTACCGTATTTTTTTTAATATCATTTTTTGAGACGTATCAATAATTGTAAATACAGATTAATCTACTCCATCGTAAATGTATCTCCTAAATTTTTTGATTACTTTCACACGAATGGTATTATATAAGTGCACGGTTTGTTGTTTTACAGATAGATCTCATTTAATTTAAAACATAAAAGCTCTTATTTAACTTGAGAACAAACCTGTGAAGAATTTACGTGCTTAATCGCATGAGCTACATTTATTAACAACAACAAAAATTCACAAAGATTTTCCACTACAAAAAGAAATCATGTTTTATCAGGGGCCCGTTCATAACGGCCTTGGGTCGCATCTGGTGTCCCGAACACTTCGTCTGCGTGAACGCGACATGTCGCCGCCCCTTGCAGGACATCGGCTTTGTCGAAGAGAACGGTCAATTGTACTGCGAGTTTTGCTTCGAACAATATATAGCACCAGCTTGCGACAAGTGCCATGCTAAGATTAAAGAGGTAATTTCAAATATCAATGACGTTCCTCCCATAGTACCTACCTAACATGTGATATTTTTAAAAGTTTAATTGCTTGGATTCTTATCCATCAGTCAAAACTTTACTGTGTATAATCTTATGTCAAAACATTTTTGTATCGCCCTGAATCTGACTTTTCGTTATCATTAGCTGCATCGCCCATCAGCCAGTTGGAGCTGTATGCTTTGAGTTCTATGGCATATGGCCCTAAGTAGATAGGGCCATATGCCATAGGTACTATGTACTTACTTATTTCTCCCCCCCCCCCCCCCTTATTACGCCCTTTTGCTTTGTAGGATTGCCTCAATGCTATCGGAAAACACTTCCACCCGGAGTGTTTCAGCTGCGTGTACTGCGGAAAACTTTTCGGTAACAACCCGTTCTTCCTAGAAGATGGTTTACCTTACTGTGAGGCAGGCAAGTATATTTCCTCTAGTTTATGGCTATATATAAAACACAACGTTCATATAAATCTTTTAAATTACTCCACAAGTTTAAAAAATTTTTTTGATTTAATTCTATATTGATTTGTTATATTTTTTTTTAAAGTATCCCTCGATATACTAAAATATTGTTCTATTATAGACTGGAATGAGTTGTTCACAACGAAATGTTTCGCGTGCGGTTTCCCGGTGGAGGCCGGCGACAGGTGGGTGGAGGCGCTCAACAATAACTACCACAGTCAGTGCTTCAACTGCACGGTGCGTATGATGAGAGGAAACACGACACTTACAATATATTCAAAATAACAAAAATAAAAACCATTCAAAAAATTACAGGCAAATTTTAACAAACCAAAAAAAAAACATCTAAAAATGGCCTTTACTCTGAAACGTACCTAAAGGCATGCGACCTAATTTTGATTCACATATAATAGTCAAAACAATTTCAGACACACAACTCCCTCCCCCGTGTTGAATGTTTTTGTGTCATATGGCAACATTGTGCTAATCATTTGAGACTCCGATAGGTAAAAGAATAGGCACACAATCCTCGTCATACGCTGCCATTCAGTGCTATGTCCCCAGGAACTAATCGTGTGAAAATTTGAAGCTAAGTAGAGCTTTTGACAAGGTTCAATGTGAACAGGTGCTCGAGTTCATATGACATCACGAAGGAACTTTGCTAAAGGCTTGTTTAACACTTGTTTGTAAACATCGCACCTTCTATAGTGTTTAGAAGGTTTTTGTAGATAGATAGTTATTTGTTTTGCCTGGGATTGCTAGTGTATATGTACATATAGTTTGTGTCAGTACAAAGTTTTGGCTATTATTATGTATTGTAGAATAATTATGTATTTTTGAGTATATTGAGTTTGATTACCTCCGACAATTAACAGAATGTTACTAGAACAAGTTACAACATTTAAATGTTTGCTTTATTTTGCTTTCATTTGTTAAAGGTGTGCAAAAAGAATCTCGAAGGACAGAGTTTCTTCGCCAGGGGAGGACGACCTTTCTGCAGGGTTCACGCCCGCTAGAAGCCCACCAAAAATTGTATACAACACTGACACTGTTTATTCCACTGTCACCTTCCGCCCCGTCTCTGTGTCCCCTTACGACACACTCAGCCCGACTCCACAACGCACCAGGAAATTGGAAACACCCCTCCACTTCGATGGAGAGCTGTTTTCCGATATAAGGAGTGCGGAGGGGAAATTACTCAGTAAAGTGACTGTTGATCACATACAGACATCGACGCGACACGACGTCACAGATTCACCAAACGTGTCCGAGAATTTTGGACTCTCTGGTAAAGCTCTTGTCGATGACGTTATCAAAACAGAGACAATCACAAACGAAGATGTGATAAGAGTCAAGTTCACACCAGTCCCGCTCGAAATGGATTCACTCACATCACACTTCATGAGAACATCACCCGTGAATTATCTGAATGATGATTTCGATGATCTAACGAGTTACAAAATCGTAAACACACTGTGCAAGGAACAGTTACATCAACCGGATCGTGTTGACAAAATCGAAAGCACTAGAATTGAGCGCGAACATAGCCCGTTAGCAAATACTGTCATCTCTGAGAAGCTCATAAAAATTGACAGTTACTTACAAGAGAGTTTGAACCGATGTTCTGAAGCTAAAGATGCCCCCACAGAGGCTATTACAGTGGATACAGAGACAGATAAAGAGAAACATAACGATGACACCCCAATTCATAAGCAAGCAGGCAGCGAGGTCATTGCTCGTAAATCCGATATAGAAGTTAGTTCTACTAAACATCCCCAAGCTATTAAAGAGATTAAAAAGTGTAAAAACAGTGTCGTTAAAAAGAATTCAGGCGTATTAGGTACCATATATAATTTGCCAATGCATTACCATGCGGCAATAGTATGTTTACTACTAATTGTATATAATCTTATATACCAATATTTAAAACAGAATTGCTGCGGCACCGCCACAGTGTAGATAACGTTTTTGCCAGTTGGTTATGTATAAAACTAGTCAAACATTGAAATCATTAATCGACAAAATCCAATTGCTATTTATTCTAAAACTATGTAAATATGTGTTTTAATTAATATTCGACATTCTTTACTGAAAATTATTCAACAATATGATATATTAAATGATCAGTAGGTCGAAGTGTATTTTACAATTTGGTATTTCCCATTCAACCAATTGACCATCAGATGCTTATGATACATCTAATTTTGCTTGCATAATCGTGATAAAATATTTCGACACAATATTACATAAGGCTTTGTGCACAGCTCTCGGAATGTTTTAATCAATTAATATTAACAAATAATTGGATTTGACATATGTAATGGTGCACCAATTAAATTGTATTATCATTTATCCTTAATGAAATTAATAATTATATTTAAATATGATACTATAAAATTGTTACAATTAAGTTAATTTGTTTACAAGTGTTTACACTACTTATCTAGCTTTTAATACCATATTAGTTAGTATTACATACAAATTTTATAATGTGAGCTTAATAAAGTATTTTATCAGAATATATTGTTTTATTTTCCTACGCCAACTAGCTATTTCCCAGTTTAATAATGCTTTTGACCTTCTAAAGCTGTGAAAGCAGTGATTACGATTAAAACCCGGGGCAACCTCTGGGGTTAAAATAATGGTCACACTGCTTGTAAGAAATATTCAATTATAAAATAAAGTGCAATAGAATGATGAACTATCTTGTTTTAAAAATAAGATCAAACATTAAATACTAGACTTTAGTTGAGAAGTACTTTTAAATAACACTGGTCTAAACTAGTCATTTGAAGAGTAGATTGGTTGAAATAAAAAAAATGTCAAATTAAAGTTCTCTTATAGGGCCATATGTACAATGTTCATTTTTCAAACATTAAAAATTTGAACAATTCAATTAAAGGTTATATAGAAAAGAGTTGCAAAAATATTTTTAAACTTCTGTACGAGTTGTTGCCAAGTATCAAGATCATTACGAGAGGGACAATTTCTGAACCAACACTGTATAGTTAAACAACAATTTATTTGTAAAACCTAATGTATAATAATAACATTTTAGAGATATTTAATAATATATACAAAATAATTTAATGATATAGTTACAATTCTATTCCAACTTTAAAACTATATACTGATGGAGCAATACCTAGTCTAAGTCTGTGAGTGAACTCCTTTCGGGTTCTTTACCAAACATAAATCTGTACATTCTGAAACAATAAAATCTTATTTATTATACAAATTCAGTTTAAATTTATTGCAAAATAGAGATAGCAAAAATTGCAGACAAAAAATCGTATTTTGAAGTTGATTGCTTTTGATGAGTAGTTTAATGAGAATAATAAATATAAAAATATTACCGTTTCCATTCAATGCCCATGCCAATAAAAGAAAATGTAAGAAATCCATGCCACAACACCGTAAACCGTGATTCGTGTTCTCTTTTATGACCAAAATTTTTATATGTTCGTCTATCTAAACGATACACTTCTCTATATTTGCGTAACATGATCTTGTAAAAGCTAATGTTTGATTTATTTAAATAACACTGTTTTTTTTAAATATTTTATTAGCAAAGAAATATCCGTAAAAAATAAATACTGTTACTACTTTGTAGCTAGTATTTATTAGTTTATTACTGCTGTCAGTACTCAATGCAATGTCTGCTACAATTTAATAATCATATTTCATAGTATTTCATTACCTAATAATACCTATGTAACCTATGTATGTAACCTACGATTTACGAAGTGCAACAGTACACACTTGACACTACACATTTGAGTAAAAGTAGTCTGTGATTCACAGTAAACACGTTAGGAAGATTTCCTCTGTATAATGCTATAATCCTAATGCTTTAGTTAGTAAAATAAAATAACTGTGGTAGGCATAGATGTTAGAGAGTGGAAGGATACTAGTCTTTCAGTTCGATACTACGGTACAGTGCTCTAGTTCAGGATATTTTTCTTTTGACATAAATGAATGTTTTTGTTCCGGATAAATAAAATTGACGGTTTATAGAATGTTATAATTTAATTATGTTTACAAAAGACCCTGGACATAATGTCTTCTTAATATTATTATATTATATACATAGTCAAATAATATATTATTTTCATAAGAAATTAGTTGTCACACATACAAATTTCTAGACAAACACAAAATTCACTTGGAACGTATTTAACGTATTCTCCATACGTGAGTCTGTAATACCTATACAGTAATCTTCTGTTCAGCCACCATGCCTTTTTTTAATTTTGGACATGGTATCACCAATTATACCGCAACGTGAAACGGCTGCTTTTTTCAATCTGTCATTTATCGCCATACCGGTTGCTGCGCGCGGTCAGCGTTACATATAATTTTTTAATTTTAAATTCATAGTGGTCTTATAATTAACATGAATTTATCGGGAGATATACAAGCAGAAGTGCTTGGAATTGTTTACGATTTCCTTTTATCCATTAATAAACCGCTGGCGCAGAAATTTCAAGCGAAGACACAAGCGGTAAGCTAACCACATTTTCGAACACCACGTGTGATTTTTTGTAAGACCACGCGGAACCTTCTATCAACTGTTTAACTTAATTGTAAATCATTTTACAATCTTGATTAATTTCTTATTTAGCTAAATACTTTTAATTTATTTGTGGCATTCATTTACTTATGCTTTTAAATACGGTTTTTGTAAAACCGTAAGTATTGAATTATTTGATTTGCATGTTAAAGTCTACATCGCGACTCTAAATTTAGTTTTAATTATTTGATTTAAGTAACAACTAATATTATTTATAGAAACCCAACCCTGGTTTACCATCACTGACGGATATAGTAGCACAATACAAGAAACTCCACAAAAATGATGCATCTGTAAAACAACCAAACAAAAAACAGGCTGAAAGGTTAGTGTTTTATATTTTTAAAATAGGCTTAATTTTATTATGGTTCTACCTACTTACAATAATCGAATCAATCTTAATCACATCTTTAGTTTCTTCCTTAAATTGGATCTAAACATGTGTTGGGTTATATACATTCCTTTGATAATAATATTCATACTTAAAAAGCGTAATTCCAAAGAACTAGGTGTTATAACACTTAAAAAATTAACATGGATGATTATTACAGTTCAGATGATTCTAGTGAAGAAGAACAACCTCAAAAAAAAGCTCCACAAGTCAATGGAAAAGCACCACCAAAGGTACTGAATTAATAAGTTATTGAATAAGCTTAATTATCACTCTTGCAACAAATATTTGGTTACTTTGTTTTGTCTCAAACTGTTAAAACCATCTTCTATTTATTTATTTATTCTATTCTGCTATTTAAGTATCGGGTGGCCTTATTGCTTATAAGCAATCTACCAGGCAGCCCATATATATATATCAATGCTTTGATAACATAGTAAGTATTTCAAGAGCCAGTTGTATATTAAATAATATTTTTGATGTAAAATAGACAGATACAAGATAAAACTGATAATGTACTCTGGGTGTAGGGTGATTCAAGAAGTAATGGGTATGCTTGGATATTATGATCCCACTATTTCCAAAAATATTTATTCTACAGTTGACACAATAGAATATTTGTTGCTAGGGTAATAATTATATTAAATCATAATATTTTAAGATGATGTAAAATTGATATTGATTCACTATGATATTTTTCTATATATCGTCACTACCTCTGATTAATTCTCCAAATTTTCTGATATTTATTGATTTCAAATATCATTTTGTTACAACACTCTAAAAAATTTCAGCCAACTGTTGTACCATCAAAAAAGAAAGAAGAATCTTCTGATGACTCTGACAGTAGTGAAGATAATGCAACACAACAACCGAAGAAACAACCTGTGAAGCCACAAGCTGCAAATTCCACACCAAAACCCGTGAAACCAGAATCATCTGATGACAGTTCAGACTCTGACTCTGAAAAAGCAAAACCACAACCAAAGGCGACCCCAGCAAAACCACCTGCAAAGCCTAAGGCAAAGCAATCATCTGATAGTGATGATAGTAGTGAAGATGAAAAACCTAAGCAAGCACAGAAGCCAGCTCCTAAACCAACACCAGCCAAGAAAACGCCTGTCCAGAACAACAAAGTGGCAAAAAAATCATCTTCTGAAGATAGTGATGATAGTAGTGATGAAGAACCTAAGACCACACAAAAACCGCAACCTAAAACACCAGTGAAAGCCACACCAGGTAAACCTGCTGCAAAACCTGTTGCAAAACAACCATCATCTGATGACAGTGATGAGTCTGAAGATGAGAAGCCAAAAGTAGCTCCAAAACAAACGCCAAAAGGCAAACAAGCAGCTGCCACCCCAGTAAAATCAAAGCCTAAAGAATCCTCGGATGACAGTGATGATAGTAGCGATGATGAACCGAAAAAAGCCCAAAAACCGGCTGTGGCCAAACCAGCTGTGAATGCAAAACAGGCTTCGTCAGATAGTGATGACAGTAGTGAGGAAGAGACGTCAAAAAATAAAAAACCAGCACCAAAACAAACACCAGCAAAGAAACCTCAGAAGTCATCATCATCTGATGACAGCAGTGAAGATGACAAAAAGAAACCAGCTGCCAAACAGGCAGCTAAGGCGACACCCAAACCTAAAGCTAAAGAATCATCAGACGATAGCGATGACAGTAGTGATGATGAGAAACCCAAGCCTGCCAAAGTACCAAAACTTTCTGCTACTCCAGCAAAGTCAGTTAATACACCGGCAAAGAAAAATGATTCGGACTCTTCTGATGACGACAGTGATGAAGCCCCCTCTACAACTAAAATTGTTAAAAAAGAACCTAAGGTATGTAATTAATATAGAATTACTAGTGAAAAGGTTATTTTTGCGAGTTAGTGGAAGTAGTATTAAAACATTATGTTATTTCCTTAGCAAGCTGAGGAGACTAAACAAGGTGGCAAAAAGAGGAAAGCATCTGAAATGGATGAGTCGACACCAGCAAAGAAACCATACAGCAACTTCGTAAAGGTTTGCATTACTTTGAATATTAAATTATAATATTTTATTAATGTAATGTTCCAAGTTCTTCTATCTAAGTTTGTTTCTTATGTTAAAGTATAGTAGAGTATAATAATTTTAGGGCACTGGTGTAGAGTCAACGCCCAAAGAAACTGAAAAGGTTAATAATAAACCAGTTCCATTTAGAAGAGTGGTGTCCGAGAAAGTTGAAGTGGACCCTCGACTCACGGACAATTCTTTTGAAGCCAAGGTAAATGCCCTAAATTTTGAAAGAGCCAAGACAACTCTATGTATTATCATTATTTTAATTGAGAATAAATATGGCTTATTTTGGGCATTTACTTTGTATTTTTAAAAACTTGTAAAGTTATACAATACATAGGGTTGTCTCGGTTTAAATAAATTTTCTCTCAATCAGGAAGGGGACGCTGAAGACGAAAACGCTGGTGAAGAGAATGGCGAAGATGAAGCTGATGGAAAAACGAATGGATGGCAAAATAGGGGGGGCAGAGGTGGATTTAATCGGGGCCGTGGCGATCGTGGAGGAAGGGGAGGTTTTAGAGGACGTGGGGGATTTAATGATAGGGGAGGCCGTGGTGGTTTCGACCGCGGTGGCAGAGGAGGACGTGGCGGTTTCAGGGGTGGCGATCGTGGTGGATGGGGAGGACGGGGAGGAGAGAGAGGTGGATGGGGAGGCAGAGGTGGAGACAGGGGAGGACGTGGAGGCAGAGGAGGTGATAGAGGAGGCCGGGGCGATAGGCACTCGTGGGGTGGTGGCGACAGGGGTGGTTTCAACAAAAACTTCAATGACCGAAAGAGCTTTGATAGTGGGGAAAAGCAAAACAAAAAAATTGTTTTTGATAATTAGGTAAGGATGAAAGTCTTGACAAAACGAGAATGTTGCTTGGAAGCAATATTATACCCAAGTAACTTGATGTAGTATAATACTACTATATTTCTAGGAAAAAGACCTTCTCATTTTAGTAGATCAGTTTTTGTTATTAATTTCATTTATAAATAAATATATTATGAATGGTTTGTTACAGAAAGGAGCGCGTGGTTCTTGGGGTGAGCGCGCGAGCCTTGACTTGAAGCACACCCGCGGCAAATCTTTCAAACATGAGAAAACCAAGAAGAAAAGAGGGTCCTATCGTGGTGGTGTTATCGATATGGGTGTGCATTCTATTAAATTTGAAGATTAAACAGATTACCTTAGTTGTAAAATTATACACATCTAAACGCCATTTCAGCTCTTACAGCATTTGAATTTTATGTATAATTAATAGGATGAAATGAGTCTAGGTATTTCTTACCTAACAGTTGACATTTATTGTTAAAGTTACACTTTTCAGTAATTATAAACATTAGATATAAGTCATTGTAAATATATTTCTGTAAGCATTATTTCAAATTGTATATAAGTAGATAAGTCATAGTAATAAAGTGTTATGCTTGTGTCTATAACTCGATATGCTAATTCATTTGTGGTAAAGACCGCCTTTTGATAAATAAGTGCAAATGGTTTTATTTTAATAAAAATTCTCGGAATATGCAAGTTTATGTTTTTCTTTATTTAAAAAAAAACCAGATGAACATTTTGTATGGTGGTATCTACAAAATTTTAATATGTCGGGTGCCGAAGGGCCAATGATGGATACCCCGCCCTTAGCAAAAAGATCTTGTATCATTAACTACCTACTCGGGGTATTATTCACAAGTTGGTACTCCCACTAAGTAGATACCGCATATTAGAACACTGAGTCTGGAACTAACAGTGTTGTAATCTATTGCAAAATATTCTTAGTCTATTAGGTTATGTTAAGCTTCAGCATGTTTACTCGAAAGACAAATTCAATGTTCTTGCCACACAGCAAAAACATTGAATGATTCAAAGAGCATAAATTAGTGTAAACAAAGAACCAAACGCTGCTCGTGAACTGTAGTTACGATCAACTATGGTTCCTCAGTCGACGTTCCTGCGTTTCTTCTGTTTGAATATAATATGGCTTCCCAGTAGACACATTCATAGAAAAATCTATAGACAACATATTTGTGTACTACACCCGGGCTTTGTCAATTGTCAGTTACAATTTTGAGTAGGTAAATAAAGGATAAGTCAAACTGTAAACATCTCCACAGATTTCAACATTCGTCAATCGTCATTCACTAGAATAAAAATTCCGTGTGATTCCTTGCAAGTTACGAGTACATACCTACCAGTTATTCTACTATTGTAGTTACTTGATTTGCTGTGTAAACATTGTTATTAAACTGAATGTGTAAAGTATTGTTTTAACCGTTTAAAATGCGAAAAGGTTTATTTTATTGTTCTTGTTTAGTTGTGGGTTATAAAATAAATTACATGTTTCTTACATTATTCTTTGACGATGTGTTGTTAAATTGAGTCTTGAAATTAGAGCTGTAAAAAAATATTTGAAGTGTAATTATGCCTGTTCAACAAATAAACGTGAAAAATTCGAGTGAAATTGAAAGTTGGGAATGGGGTGGTGGATGTGGCAAGGAGACAATACGTGCTGGGTCTGGAAGTAGCCAGACGTCTTGTAGTAACTCTAGTGGTGATATATGCAGAATTTGTCATTGCGAAAGCGAGCTTCATAATCCACTTCTAGCACCCTGCTATTGTTCTGGTAAGTTTTATAACAACAAACAAAAAGAATAAATTATAAACAAAGCGAAATTACATTCGATGTGGACAAATTTTATCACAGTCCACAGTCTTTCAGTGACAATAAAAATACGTAAGAGATTTATTGAATTAGATCAGATAATGCACCCATTATGTGAAGTATAAATCTATCCTTAAATATTGTGTATATTTTATCTGATATGACCAATACGATACAGATAAATAAAGACAATTAGTTTTTTTTTGTCTCATGAATTGTGATGATTGTAATTAGGTAATGGAAATACTATATGTTAATTATTCCTTTATAATTGCATTTTAATGTATAGTCTATAATTATTTCTAAACGCTAAATTTTCATATTTTAGTGCATATTGTGGTTTGAAATATGTGATGCTAAAACGATATAATGAGGGTGTAAATAAACATTTTTTAACCAACTCATACTAATTACTCTATTTAATTGATCTGTATTATTTTTTTACAGGCAGCTTAAAATTTGTCCACCAAAGCTGTTTACAGCAATGGTTGACAGCTTCAGCAACAAGATCATGTGAACTCTGCAAATTTAATTTCATAATGCACACAAAAATTAAACCATTCAATGAGGTAAGATTTTATATAATAACCATTTCATTCATATCAGAATGTATTACAACACAGTACAGGTTTTAATTAAATTTAGCTTTCGTCTGTGTTGGTTTTTAGCTTAATTATAGAATTTTAGATTTTAATAATAGCTAATATCATATGCATTACAAAATGCATATGATATTAGTAAAATAGTGAAATTGAATGTGATAGCTATTAACTATACAATGGGTTAAATCTATTTGTGAAATATTAACAAGTAACAACAATATCCTGTTAATAAACCTGATGTGAATAAAGTCGTAGTTATTTATAGTAATAAACACAAGATAGATGTGGAAAATTTTACAATAGCTATGGCATAAATTATGTACATATTTGTTTTGTTTACATTATGTTAATAGGGTAAATTCTTTTATTTATTGATTCTCTATTAGGAAACAGGTACTCACCACGCTCTTAAACAATCATTTATGTAATGAGTACCTAAAACAATTAGTGTTGTTAAATGCTTGAACCTCTGGTGTAGTAAAAAAACATTTTTGTCATAGGCATACATACATACATAGGCATGCCCTTTGGTTTCTATAACAAAGTTTTGTGTTTACTGTCATATAAGATGAAACAGATTTGTGTCTGTATCACGGATTGTTGTTTTTCATATGAAAATCTGGTTTCGTTGTTTAATTTAAGTATAAGCCAAAAATGCCAAATGTTAAATTCATATGGCAGACTCTTTAGTCTGGCTTATGCTGCCTTAATGTGATAGGTTTTTTTTTAAATTTAGGATATATTTTTCTGTGTTTCACTTATTATTTTAATATTGTGTCCAAATTAATTTTGATTATTAATATCGACGAAACTTATTTATCTACATAGGTTGAGTAATGTAACGCCATTGAAAAACTTTTATCTATATTTAGATAAGCAACGTTTTGTACCACTGAGCAGACAGCATATAATGTATCATATTCAACTTTCCTTGGAATTATTTTAATTAAGAAGATAAATATAGAATTTAATTAATGAGCTTTTACATAATATAATCATTGACGTATACTGAGTCAGTAGTTCTGTTTGTATATTTAAGTTTCAGAAAACTTATTGTAATATTGTGTCTTGATACAGTGATATGTTAATGACACCAGTTTTAATGACCTATGTAATTTAATTTACTTTTATAACCATTTATTAGAATTGATTATTTTGCTTACCCTTGCCTCAAAAAGTGTACTGGGATCATTTCCAAAAAAAAAAAAAACAACCAAGCCGAGTTTCTTGCCTGCTTCTTCTCAGCTTGGTCGCGTACGAACAGGCGTAGAATCACTTAGATTTAAGACGATTCAAAATGGTCCTATGTACCTTAATGAATAAAGATATTTTAATTATTTGAAATTTTCTTGATAATTGAGATGATTACAACCTATGTGGAAGGCAAGTCTAAGGTCGACATTGAAGTGATTAAAGTAATTTGTTTGTTGTAGTGGCGTCTTTTGGAGATGTCAGGCGTGGAAAGGCGGCGTCTGTGCTGCGCCGTGCTGTTCCATTGCGTGGCAGCACTCTGCGTCATGTGGTCACTGTTCGTACTTATAGAGCGTGCGGTTGAGGAGGTCAACAAAGGACAAATCGGTGAGTACCTCTATATGGGCAGAGCCTTTTACTTATGATCTTAATTTGCTCATGCATGTACACATATTAGGTGTTGTCTGGCACGATTTTTAAAATGGATCTATAATACAGTCAATTGATATAAGTTTGCTCTAAAACATTGTATGATAATGCTCAAAATAGTTTTATTCAAGTAGGTATATATACTTTTTAGTCGTTAATTTTTACACTACCACCGGTTCGGAAGGCCAACCTACCAAGAAGAACCAGTAAAAAACTCGACAGCTGCTCTTTCAAAATAAACATATAAATATATGTTACCTGTATGACTGATTCAAACACAGAAATAACACGCCTTTGCCTATACACATAGTTTTGTGACGGGATTAGTAATGAGTGAAGCTTGTACGATATTGTTTATATGTTGTAAGGTTTTAAACTAAAAAAAACATTTGCAGCGTATTAGAAAGAAAGAAAGAAAGAAAGAAAGAAAGAAAGAAAGAAAGAAAATACGTTTATTTGGACACACACACACGGTATACACAACATCACAATTAATTATAAGTACAACAGTATTTTTAAAATTAACTAAAAAATAAACACATTGCATTGTTGCAAGTGCCGCGGGCGTGCGCCAAATGGGGTGCTGCTCAGGATTTGTGTCGAATATAGCATTCCACACCACTGATTTTCAGCAGCCCCCAGTTGTCGCAAACCGCTGCACAGCGCCAAGTGTTAACAATAATATTACGCTGTTATACTGATAGTTGTGTAATAACAGGTGACTTGTGGTTTCAGCATGGCCCTTCTGGACGAAGCTGGTGGTGGTTGCTGTCGGTTTCACTGGTGGGGCTGTGTTTATGTATATCCAGTGCCGTCAGTATTTGCATTTGTGCAATCGTTGGCGAGCACATAATAGGTGAGTTTTTTTTTTAAATTGAAATTTTGAACTAATAATTTGGGTGTTGTGTTATACTTTAAAAACTTTATTCTGTATTATATCACTAGGTTACTGTAGTGTTGCCAAGTCGGATGCGTTTCTTGGTCATATTTAAGATGCAAAATCTTGACCGATATAGTTACTGAACCGATATCATCTAACTTTATATGTTAGCGTTGGTCGTCTGCCATTGAAAATAATTTAAATGCGCACAGGAAGATGAAAGACTAATGTTTTTTTTTTTTTTTTTTCAAAATTTTACACCATTTAATATATGTTTGAAAAATTTAATTAAATATCAACAGACATTAAGATCGCTGTTTATATTAATGCGTACAAATGACGTAAGTGTATGTGCGAATTTTTAACGTAAACTGCCTTCGTGTGAATATAAGGAGGTCGTACGTACCATTATACTTGAATCTCGTAAGATCAAGGCCTGTTGACTTAAATATTATTTATTTGCAGCAGATGCATGAATTGTTTTGTTTATTATATGTGTTTGGTGAATTACGTGTTCGTTCATTCACTATTGAACTATTTTAAAGGCCGGCTCACTTGTGAGCCTCTTGGAGTTGGTTAGCCTCCTGTTTCTTAAAAAAAGATATTTTTTTTTGTTGAATGGAATTTTATCATAATATTTGTCACAAGTATACCACTTATTTCGTAAAAAAGTGATGAAGATTTCGAAGATCTCTAGCTGTTTAGGTAAAATTTTCCTTTAACACTTAACATTTATGTAATATTTAATACTCCACACGTTAAATGTATTTTAAATGATTTCCGTTTTAGTCACATAAACGATTGTCTGAAAAGAATTGAAGTTAATAAACTTCTTGTGTTCTAAATTCGCTCGTTTCACTTATTTTGTGAATGTTTCGTGGCCATTTTTATTTTTAGCTTTTTTAATACTGTACTTCAAGTATTTTTGCTTGTCCCAATGAATTAAAACATAATGTCTATTTTTTTTATTAGCGATTATTAATAAATGAGCTCACAGTATCGATACTGTGGGCTTTCTATAAAAATAAATAAACAGTCTATGGTTTTAATGTTTTGGAGGTTAACTCCTAGTCAGTGAGAAAATATAAATAATTGAAATGAATATACATAGATATAATATATCCGTTGCAATCACAATGTATTAATCAGCGAAGTCTCAGCTTCGCATTCGTCGGTCTGTTTATTTATCAATCGCAAATTTGTTTATAATCTGTATCCTGTATGAAAGCGCTTACGTCATTGGATTTCAAAAGTAGAACGGGACAATATAAAATTTTGTTATATCACCCACAGACTATACCGAGGTTCTATAATAAGAACCAAGTTTGAAATTAGAATAAATTGAATAACACCCGTTTCTGTTGTCTTTGGTACCCGTGTAGTGCCTTTTTAATGTAATAAATCTTAAAATATCTGCAAGGCTTGTCAGTTGGTGACAAATTAATGTCGACCTTAACTCAACCGTTTTTTATTTTATAACCTCGCTTTATTTTGGGTATAAAGATCTAGATTCTAGACAATAATATATATTCATTTGAATCGGTCACACTCTTTATGTGAATAATCCTTTGTTATTTGGTTTTTTAAATTTTCGTAATGTTGTCAAATCCGACGGTCATAATTGAATATTATTATTTAAATACATTCGACTTTTAATTATCATTGAATAGTTATTCAACCAGGGAAATGGAATTTTTTTATGACTTTTTTATGTGACTATTATGTAATATTCTCATTTTATTATGTTTCTCTATCCGGTTATTTATTTATTTATAAACCACGGCCGACTATCGACCCAATGGTCACAATGACGAACAGAGAGTACCGGGTTCAATACCCGTTACGGTCAACAATTGTGTTATGAACATATTTGTTCGCTGTGCTCTGGGTACTTCAACCAACAGTATTTTAAATATATATATATATATATATATATATATATATATATATATTATATATACATTTAATATTGCATTGTATCATATATTATACAAGGCAGCAAATATTTATTTTTATTTCCTTTTATTAGCTCCCAAAACAAAATATATGCACAACACACAAAAAAGGAAAAAATATAATATAATCAAATGAATAGTGAAACAACCGAGAAGTACATAAAATGGCCAAACCTAAACCTTATTAATTACTATAATAAAGGCTTATAACAAGACAGAGAAAAAACAAGCAAAAAAGCAAGAATTATAATTTTATAAAAAATCAACAGTTAAGAAGTAGATTTTATCAATGTAAGCACGTTCTAAGAAATGTATTACGTGCCTTTTTACGTAACAAAAACAATTATATATGTTATTTGTTGTGATTATAATACGTGATAAAATCTGTTGAGTGATATTACTTAATCATTGTTAGGTTAGATGATCCGTTTTCCGGTTTCGCGTTGAAGAGCCGCAACTCAGTAGTGCACGGTACTTGATCGTATCGTTTGTATGTTCTGTATCTAAACTGCATAGATAATATTAACTTTTATAACAAGTAGGTCTAGGTAGTCTTATGAATCATCAATTTTTGAAAGCAGTTATCTACATATCTACTAAATAACAAAAGCATTGTTAGGCTAATCAAGAATTTCACTGTGATTTTTTTCCTCTAAATGTTCTTTAACTGTATAGTATACTTTTCCAACTAGAGAATACTCTTAAGTCTTTCGTGTTTATAATATACGTATATAATTATTTATTAGAAAACCTATCAAAAGATATTCTACATTTGAAGTCGTTTAAAGAGAAATATTTACAATATATTTATATGTATTGGTAAAATCAATTTACAGAATAATGCTCATACAAAATGCACCGGAGAAGGTGCCAATTAGCTCATCCCCTCCATTGCGCAGTAAGAGACGAGAGAGGAGTGCGAGAGGGCAAGTGGTAGCCAATATTGAGCCCCTGCCCCCTCCCGCTGCGTACCACGAGGAGGACGAGAGCGGGGGCTTCGAGACCTACAGGGGTAATCCACATCGGCGGCTTTCAGCCCTTAATGAAGACCGACTGAGGTAACTTATTGAACGCTGAAGAGAGTAGTAGAATTTATCATTATAACATTTAATATGTCGAATTTTTAGCACGGACAACCCCAGGCTGAGAGCGGAACCGGATGAGGTCCGACGTTACTCGGACACACGTCTCTCACATCCGGTGACGGTCGCCGTGGAAGAGATCGTCACACAACCACTGGCCGAGGTAAAGTATATTGATATCCGAGGTATTTTGGTTCAGCAGCTCGTCGATAAAATATTGGTATTGTCTTGTGAACAGGGTGGCGTGTACCATATCGCGGTGGACCCCCTGGAGGCGGATATACGCTCGCTGCTCGCGCTCGAGGCACGCCGCGAGGCGCGCGCGGCCCGCTCGCTGCCAAATTTGCGCGCGAGTCGCGAGTCCCTCTTGAATCCGAACCACCCGCCCTCCTGAGGAAACCTCACCCTCTACCTGGACGATAACATCTATTAATAGGTAAGTCGACGTTGACAGTGTTTGAACCCCCCCCCCCATTCGTCATTTAGTGGAACTTTGCGCTTGTCATTTAGGTACTACGCTCAGTTAAAGGGATGTGGCGAGACCGCGACTTCAGTGTTAGTGATAAGTGACTGTGCCAGTTAAGTATGAAATGTTCGCGCTCAGTGTGAGTTCGGAATTCGAAATGCTCCGGTATTCGAATCGGCGACGTGTCAGTTGTCAAATCGGTGACGTATCGTGTTTGACATCTGACAGTTGTGTGTGGCTCACGAACGCGGTTTGTAAATTTCAGAAAGCGGGAGCGTTATTATTATTATGTATAATATTCTTGCATTGTTTGAAACGTGAAACGCAATGGCGTCATTTAAATTCAAATCATATTTTAAATTACGTAACTATTCGCCGTTTGAAATATACTTTGAGGTTGTAATGTCTTTAAATAAAACCTTTGTTGTCACAATTGTCTTACCAAGAGGTTAACTCCTAGTTTATTGTTTTTTTTTGCGGAAATTATAATAAACACTTCAATCTTTTTGTTTATGGTTTTGTGCACTTAACGTCACTAATGTGACCTAGTCTATAATCTCAATCGTTTTATGTTCATGTGATTAACATTAACTAAAACTTTGTCCATTAAGTGCCATTTTTGATAACCTTAAAACTTCCTTCACCATCACTTTGTAAATAAATAGGTTACTTTTATGAAATAAGTGTATTCTTTTGACGAGCAGACATATTCAAAAACTTTGGCTTTAAAAAATCTTATGTGTATTTTGATAGTTAATTTTCTGATAGGGTGAACGGAACACGCAAATGTCATTCGGAAGTTAAGCCTATAGCCATTTTCTTAAAGCTAACTCATTGCATTTGTAAACATTTATCAATTTGATTGGCTTGCGTCATAAATATACGTTCGAGTTTGGTAAAATGACTCTAGGCCATAACAAACATATTTTTTTTAAACACAATCAGATGTGTAAAGCTATTATTACTTCTAATATCAACGTTCGTTTAGGATGTTCATGTTCCTGCTACGATAGTCCGTCCTCGGTTGTAATAATTTCCTAATATTCCATTATAGTGTTGCCATGTTACCTAACTCGTCGTATCTCCCCAAAGACACATGTCTACGACCTAATCTTATCACCAGGATAACAATTTTTGTTTTGTTTCAAACTATTCTAATATACGTTAAAAATTAATCTGATATACGTTCTGAGGTTTTAATTTGTCGCGTTATCCAAAGGCAAATTTTGTTAACTGGCTGACGCTCGTCTTGTTTCGTTATGTACGCTTTGTCACTCTTTAGAGTACAAATTAGATAAGAGCTATCTTCTTTAGATTGCTTATTAAATTGATGAATCTCATGTTATTAGTATTCACACTCTTTTAGAATTGGCAGCGCTCAAACAGTTGGATAATTGTTATTTTTTTTCACTGGTTTGTGTATATCGCGTTTAGGTTTCATTTTCTCGTGTAATTTAATTGAGTGATGTAATCCATTTTTAACGTTTACTTAGCATCGAGTGAACTTGATTTTTTTGTTATTTTTACATTATATGAATGGTATTGGTTTCGTGTTCTCCGATTTTCCCTTTTAAAACAAAATTTATTTGTAGGTATAATTCTTAATTTTTTTTGTGTTGGTCCTATTTCTAGTTTTGTAGTTTGTTGTAACTTCAATATTGAACGGCTCATACACAGTTTTCGCTGCAATATTTAGTCTACTTTGATGTATTAAACGCTGTTTAACAAAAAAAAAAAAACAGCAGCATGGCAATGCAGCTAAATTTATTAAAACAAAAAGTTACACTCAAAAGCGAAGGAGGAAATCGGAAAATCATTTTTTTATGGAGAACGTAAGACTTACCGTGTAGGAAAAGCTACACGGTGAGGTGTTTGGCGAGGGAAAGTGTGAGTCTTTCATTTGCGTCACCTGTTAAATTTCCATTTAAAACGCCTTGTAAAATTCTCCTTGTAGCAGATGTTGACAAGAAACTCATTAATTACACCGATAATTGAATCCTTATTTTCTACGTTAAATAACAACATCACGTGTGTATATAATTGTAATATACTTGTATATAATATCTATTAACATTTATTTACGTATAAATGGGCGAATATATATCACTCATGTTATATTTAGTACAGTACAATTCCGGCATTTTTATTTTGCGGCCATTTTGTTTTATTGTTGTGAATGTCCGTTTGGTGCGTGCACGTCGAATGCGCCTGTAATTAATACGGTTTGGGATAAAAAACTAAATCAGTAATAACACCGGTTTGTAGTAATGATCTGTCTCTTTTTACACGGTGTTAATATAATTTGATGAAGCGAGACGAAAGAATAATTAAATAATATGCTCATCTTAATCGCAATTAAGTGCTTTTGCACTGTTTTAAAAAAAATCTCCCTCATTCAAATTATATTAATCAAAAAGATACAGTTGTTATGGTGTAATTAAACGGATTTTGTTTTTTTTGAATGTGGCAACTCTAAGCTCCTGAAAATTCTTGCGTACACGGCGTATTCTTACAGCGTGCATGTTATTATTTAGATAGTGGTTGTATTGTAACAATTGTCTGTAGATAGATAGTTTTGACATTTGGTGCTAGAGTATCAAGGCTCTTTCCGGAACGTTGGGACTATAAAAATCGTCTTCGTATCATGCGTTTCGTTTTACGCAGTACGTATTGTCATAATGCCATAACTATGTAATCACCACTTAACGTCTGGAGCAATAAGTGCAATGTTTGTTATAAGGCTGAGCTGTCAAAATTCTAAATTATATATTAATATCAAGTGTAAATACGATTGGTTTGTCCTTTAAACATTTAGTTTATGGGTTTTTTTTATTATGAATTAGTGCCTTGTTTTGACAATTGATTCGGCTCATAGAGAATGGACTGAGCGACGCGTGATAACAGACAGTTTTATCCCTGTCTAAAATGAGATGGCAATATTCTAGTCTCGATTCCTCTGTCTGTTCGCTATAGATTTTAACTATTATTACACCCTTTTAATATGGCTTTTACGCATGTGATAGTATCGTAAGAGATTTCTGTTTGCTCAAAATTTGATTTCCCCTTACGATCTGTACTTATAGTTGATGAAATTTGTAAGACTGTATTTTTTTTGTTATGTAAATTGTTAAACTCCAGATTATAAATATAAGTTATTTTGAGATATTCGTTTTTTATTTATTTCCATAAACCCCATGAAGGTGGCACACAAATGATCACACAGATTAAATAAAAATAAATAATTTATTAATATATTTCGAAACGTTTTCTCGTGCCCGGAGCTCGGGTCGTCTGACTAGATGTACACTCATAACGTTATAACTCTGTACAAACAGATTTACCACTTACCTACTTATAAAATAATATAACTAATACGCGAGTATTAGAACAATTAATCCACCGAAAATAGCATTACACATACATTAATTTGTTAGTCTTATTTAATTTCTAAATGGCGCCCTTTCGTCAGTCGACACTAACTAATGACGTCGAATCATAGATTATCACAAACCACAGGAACGCAGAATGACAGTTAACGTCTGTTATCTATGGCTAGAATTCCGTTTCGCCGAGAACGTTGTACATAAGACGCTTGAAGGCGTTCGATTGTATGATGTGCTCTTCGTGTAACGAGTTCACCTGAAAATAATAATAATTGCAATTTGGAATCTTCATAGGCCACGCTTATGGCGACAAACCCAGTCTCGTTTGCCCCTTAAAAATAAGATTTATCTAGAATATTCGAATATCCGAAAATTATATGCAAAATGTCTTAAAAACTCATCTTTTAACAATGATGAATTGGATACTTACGAAGGTCGCCTGTTTTCCTGTTGTTGCCTGTTGCGAAATTTTAGGCGGCACTGGTTTCTACAAACACAATAATTATAAATTATTACACAGAAATTAACACAGTAAAAAAAGTATTTATTGACCATACATTTACACCTTGTTGTCTATTCATTGAGTGTAATTTAAAATAATCTTTATTTGTATTAATAAATTGATCTATAATTTAGTGTTACTTTGTTTATAAATATGTTAATAAAAATATGCTTAAGATACCTTAGGAGTTTGTGCCGTGAAGACCTTAGTCTGTGGTGTGGGGACTTCGTGCGCGTCACCCAGACCCTGTTCCTGGAGTGCTCGGTAAGTGTCCGACTTGGCTGGATCATATGGTTTCGAGCTAATGCCCACAAGTTAGTTTTTAGTAAGTTAGAGGCGCAACAGATGACTAGTTAGTCGACTAAGGAAAGGGTGATCCAAATTTGTAGGTATTTAAAAAATACAGTAGACTACAAAAATAATGCCTTAGTTTAATATAATCTGTTGTATTTCTTAAAAAAAGAATAATCTACTTAACACTGAGACTGGAAGCGTCGTATCTTATTTATAGCGATGCAATCAGAGACAACATTTATAGACTGAGGTGAAATATTTAGGCCAATGTCAAAATTTGTTACAGATTACATCGCATAAGTAATTAAATTCGCGTTTAACGCGGTTAACATGTCGACGTGGCCGCCATGTTGAAGGAGTAGACGAGAAATAGAAGTAAAAATAAGCATTAATGCGTCATTAGAATGGGGCGTCGACAGTTGTTTTGGCTTCATTTCTAGTAAAACACTTGCCTCTTGACAACGTGAGGGCGGCCGTAGCCGTTAGAGCTATTGAGCAAACAAATAACTCGATTAAAATGTGCAAATTACATTGACAGCTGTGTTAAATCGTTTCAGTTGTCACACTGGCTTTTAAGTGATATTTAATGAGTGCTTTTTTCAGGGAAGCGAAATGTTTAGAAAACTACTCAACATTATCCATAGATAATATTTTTTTAAAGTATTTTACAGACGTTACCTCCTTTGATTTAATTATGAAAGATTTCTGTAACTCACAGTAATATTAATATAAAGTATACATCAGTATTGTTTCTGACACGAATGTAACGTTCTAAATTAGAAACACAGAAGACCTAAACCTAGAAACTGGACTAACAATACGAGAATGTCAGATATTTGCGTTTGGCAAATAGCCATGCTCTTGAAAATCGGTTCAACGACGAACGCGACTTGGTTATTGCTTATTATAAAACGAAATAACCATAGACAATACTCACGGCAATGGAGAAGTCTGTTGTCTAATAGAATTCGCTATGTTCTGTTCAGAGTACAGGTTGATTGGTGAGTTGAACTGCTTGTGCACAACCTGTAAAAGATTCGTCACACGTTTTGACGTAGACCTTTTCAAAACCACACACTCCAATGAGATAGATAGATAGAATGAAAGTTAATTTAAACGCACGTTTAGCTGTATTTGCTATTTGTAATGTTGTTAAATGTTATAGCAAAATATATTGTTAATACAACTATAAAATATTGAATTTTGTTTGCTTTTATCAAATGTCGGAAATGAGTGAATCCATGCGTGTTATTTGTTATCCACCTTATTCGCGTCTTCACCGACAACTCGCTGCAACACGGATTCTGCCACCTGAGTTTTTCCAAAAAATATTCATATAACTATAATGTTTTGGTTCTTTAGATGCAATAAATTTTGATTAGGTACATTGGACAGAATTTATTTAGTCAAAATTAAGATAACAATCAACTTGAGATACTTAGTTGACAATAACATGTACGTTTATTAACACTTTAAATTAAGTATTTTTCTATTAATAGTACTTTTCCAACATATATCTGTATGTAAAAGTCTTAAATGACTGAATCTTAGGGATCGTAAAATATATCGGTTGCCATGACGACCAAAACTATGTTAATACTAAAACCTTCTACTGTTAGTGTAAGTATGTAGTGTTGTGCTTTCTTCAAAGTATGTGAAGCGTTCGTGCGACATACATAAGGATTACATATATATGAGTTTAAAATAAGAAATAGCTGCCAAATCATATGTTATTTCATAAATGTGTGTCACGCGTAGGATGATTAAGAAATGTGATTTGTAACTGGAATGTTTATTTGATTTAGCCGTCATATTACGTAGAACGAAACGTAACCTCGGTTTGATTTTTTATAGAACCTGTGTGTCTTGTAATAATGTATCTGTAATGTCATATTCGACATCCAATTGACAATTGGCTATCTATATTTCTTCTAGCTTCTGTATTTTTATAAATTTATGGATTAGAGTTAAACTGGAAGCTGTCATGTGCCAAATATATCACCGGGTTTATCCTATAAACGTGTTAAGTATTTGTGTACACTTGTTAAGGTCAGTTCCTTACCTTCTGCCTCATCAGGGTATCGCGGTAGTCGTGGTGCGGTGGCGCCCTCATCGCTGGGTTAGGGTGGTGTCGCAGATAGCTTTCTGTGGGTCCAGGCTCACGACGGACCTTCGCGCCTGGCAACACCAGGGGTGTGGTCCGGTATGGCTGTAATTATTCAGTCACACATGAATATTTTCTAAGAAATATCTAAACATAATAATTGATGAATGAATGATGTATTTATATAAAGTTCCTGAAGCCATTTTATTTTCAGTGAAATTCCCATGTATAAAACATCTACGAGTGGTCAAAATATGTTTATACATTGAGGTACATAGGACCATTTTGAATCGTGATTCTACACCTGTTAATACGCGACCAAGCTGAGAAGAAGCAGGCAAGAAACTCGGCTTGCTTGATTTTTTTTGGGAATGATCCCAGTACACTTTTTGAAGCAAAGCTACGGGAGCTAATTCATTCCCAAACTTCAACCCTGACCGTCTATAGTGACGAGGTATTATTTATAAAACACAAGAACGAAACATCAGACGCCAACCTACTTGCTAAAGACACTTGATGAGTTCTCGATTCAAACATTTCCACCGACGCATAAATATTTATCTAAATAATTCGTTAACTGAAATACAAATTTGAGATATTTTCCAGTGAATTAACTATTACATAAACGTTAAATGAGGCATGAACTAGCCTATAAAACTAAGTAGAATTGAAATCCAAGGGTGGCTTACGTCCATTCAACGGAAGATTATGAAAAAAGTTTCAATATTGTGTACGCCTAACAGATAAAAATAAGATATATGTTTATATTCTCAAGCGTTTATTTAGGTAATATGTCGATACGTAGCAATATAGTAACGCGATTAAAGCGTATATTATTTGAGTATTGTGCCAATGTATAAACAAAATTCGACATTTATTTCCGTTCATTTGAAATTACAAAGCGCTGACGCAAGATTCACTTTGGACGCTTCATAAAATTGTGTTTCATTCCGTGAATCCATTACGTTTTAGTACCAATAGTTTATATAAGTATTTTTATTTGCTTGCTCTCACTGTGTACATGCTTTGTGATACTGCGCTAACGAACCTTCTAGAATCTAATGGTAGCATATTTATTTATATCCTTTTCACATAGAAACGTATCAGCGATCAGTTGTGTGCGTCAAGAAATATCTAAGGCGACGAGGTTTCCGAAATAGACCGGTCTGAGAAGATCACACAACAAACTTAGAAACTTATCATTTTTTCAAGCGTTTTACGAACTGCGACACTACTACGACACTGTTTTACGAATGTCCTCATCTCAGCATTTAGGGCGATACATTCCCAAGCTTTTTATCCTTGTAATTGTGCTTTCCACTATAAAAATACTTGCTTATTAGAGCTTTTTTAAGACAATTTTAGACCATCGAATGCGAATTAATTGTTAATGCTTATCGGGAAATAGCCGTGAATGATATACTAATTGTATATAGCCTTCATATACAGCCAGTTTATGCTTATTCATATACGAAATAGCATTAAATACATCTACCTTACCTAACTTTTATACACGTAAATCAAACAAGCTGGGAAGGGTCTGAGTCGAAGTGTAAATTTATTAATATTTGATGCGTTTTTAACTCTTACCTCTAACACAAACTGTTTGGTCGATTATGTCTAACGTGCCAAAGAACATTTTTTAATTTATTTTTATTGATTATTAATTATCTATTTTTTTTTATTTCACTGTGGTATTAGATTTTTTAAACAATCAAGGTAAAGTTGGTAACGTGAGTTCTCTGTACCGATTGCGTACTCATTTTCGGTTATTTTTTAATACAGATTTCGCAAAAAAATATTTAATCTGTAATATAATTTTTTATTAATATTTCACTTGATGGAGAGAGTTAGGAGAGATGATAATTCCCGTCGTTTATTGATTAAGATGGCAACATTTCTTGAGCGAGACGACATTGAATCAGAAATAGACTGTTGTTGGCGTTTGTAGACAATTTAACTTATGTTCGGAATTTTTTGAACAGAAATGTGATATTGTTTAACAATCTTTTTGTGGAACATTGTCATGAACGCGATTCATTCGTCTAACACATAAACGATATTAGTTTTAAGTATCCATCACAATCACATTAATAATTCTTCTATAGCTACAATACGGAATAACTGCAATACAAGGCTTATGTGTGCAAAACAAAATGGCCCACGACCATAGTCTATAGAAGCTTTGTATAGCCTATGGTTTACGCACATACTTAACATACAATAATAATAAAAAGCCGGTTTTTTAACACCTTAACATATCGTTAACGTATTATCGAAACCGCTAAGTACTACGCCATAAATTCTTATTACATCACATAATGTAACACAAGATGTTTTACAAGTGCGCCAAAAATAATTTGCGTTTGAAGTTAATAGATAACGAATACAATTCAGAGCGTACATCAGATTGACGTTAAAATAAATTATTTCTACGTATGCCATATAAAAAGGTTTAAGTAATTTTTATACTGGGAAAGATGAATTGATTTGTCACGAAAAGTGAAACGATTTTAAGGTCTATTAATTCAATTAGGGTCACATAGATTCACAATATCACAACGCACCCAGTTCGTGACGACTTCGTCTTCGGGATGTTTGGGATCCTGGTACCCGTTGGGGAAGAAGTTTGGGTTAAGAGCCATTGTAACGGACGTCTTGTGGGGCGTACGATCGCGAACTGCGCCTCCAGTCGTTGCCTACATTTTCTATGCGTCTATTTTGGAAATATGACGAACAGCGCGTAGGCGACGTACACCCTTGATACGTTGTTTATTACTTATTGTAAAGGCTTTAGGAATGCCCTTAATTGTAGATCTAATTAATTATCTAGAATATTCCAATATTAGTAAAATCGTATCAAGACCGTGTGATAATAAATAGCTGATCATTATAGTACACACTCATAGTATAAAATGTAAAAGTTTTATTTGAAAAATGTCAGTAAGAGTGAAAGCTTCGTAGCTGGTTCAATGTAGCGCTACGAATTGACATGTATCAATAGAGTATTAAGTATGGAAAAGCTTATATGCTTTGACTATGTTATTCAAGGCACGTGTTCGCCAATCGGAGCTTTTATGAAAGGCAGATGTCAGGCACAAGTTTCATGTCAGTATTTTATAATTGTGGAATAAGACCGACTGACTCACTAACTAAATATTTAAACGGTAATCGTTCGCTTGAGTTAATTTTGTGTTTCTTATATATGAGCGGATAATTTGTTATCATCAGCTTTTAATTAATATCAAATAAGAGCACTGGCAACGATCCAGACAGTGCTCTCTTTTTAGATGTTTGGTAACCTGTTTTGCGAAGAAAACATTATGACGGAAAAATAAAAACACGACGGCAGGTTATTAAGCTCAAAGTATGTCAGATGTTATTTTAAAATTTAAATTAGTTTGTCATTTTTATTTGCTTTTAATGTTAACGAATATGTAAAGGGTTTGTAACCCACATATATGTGATATTAAATAAGTAAATGTTTGGTCGAACTCAAATGCCACTAATCTGGGCTTACATCACCAACGCATTGTCCATGAAAAAGTGACATGGCACTTGGCAATTGGTTTGGCAAATGCAATATGGAATTTACGATTTGAGACTGGAAAACTATTAAGTTTAATTTTGGCAAGCGTTGCATGAATGAAATATAACTAGATTTGAACTATTGAAAAGTAAAAACTACAATATTAATTAAATTATTCTTGCAGTCGTATCATATCATATCCATAAATATAAATTCGAAAGTAAATATATATGTTACGCTTTCACTCTTGAACTACTGAACCCATTTCGATAAATTTTAGGAAAAGGAAAGATTTGAATGGCTTGAAATAGGGGATGAAAGTTTGTATAAAATATTAACCAGAACTCTGCCAGTCATAAACCGATTTTTCTTCCTTTTATATTTAAACCACGCGGACGAAGTCGCGGGCAAAAGCTCTTATGCATATATAAGAATTGTTTTTACTTTTATATGTAGCTGTACACACATCTGTACTAATTTTATAAAGCTTATTAGTTTTTTTTATTACAAGCGTACATCTTAAAAATAGTTAATTTAAATGAAAAACTAGTTTTATTTATATTTTTCGAAAATATGTGATACGCAGCTAGAACAACATAAACTCACCTGGCTTGTAATAGATTCATCAACCGCATCCTCATTTCTGGAAGAGTCTGGTGTAACCATAACAGTTCTATACTCTCCCTCTTGCTGTATCGAAAACTGGGGCTGTAGAAGTGGCGTACTACGAGGAAGAGATTCTGGCCCACGCCATGCGTTACCAGCCTTCGGGCTTGGTGTCCTAAAAGCAACAGGAATCAGATGTGAATAATAAAAAGACGGCTTAACTTACTCTTAGTATGTACGTGAAGTTAGTATTGTTTTATTATCTAAAAGGGACTAGGATGACTGGTTTAATGATAAAACGACTACATTTTTTCTGTTTATCAGTAAGGTTTATTTCAGTGTCTTACCTAAATGGTGGTGGGACAGAGTTTTGTATCGGAGAGCGATGTGTAGGCGCGCCCCTTGTCCCTTCACGCTCTGAGTCCCTAAGGGATTTACAGAATATTGGATAAGGTTTAGAATACACATTTTAGTACATATGGATTCCTTCTAACATTAACAAAAGGTATAGTTAAAAATAAAAAGTATATAGTTTTAGTATATAATAATACATAATGTTATAACGAAGCGGACAACATCAATACACTACTATTAAATATGAAGGATCCCGTTACAAGTTACAACCTGGCAAAATTTATTCTGCTCCCGACAGGACAAAAATATATAATCGGAGATCTTTTTTTTAATAATGTGTGTTCTCCGAAAACAAGTAGATTTTTACTTAAATGGAGGCACTATTCTGATATTGTCAAAACTAACTAGAAAGCAATTAATGTTTTCTTTTTATTAACTAAAAAAATAAATATGAGCGGTGATTGTGACTGTGTATATAAGGCAGTGCAGACGACATCAAGTCTTACTCATATGTGTAATAGAAGGAAGGTGTCGCTCTGCACATGTAATTTGGTGATGGACTGTAGTACTGTGGACTTCCACTGCTCCTAAATGTACGTAAATATGATTTATCTTACTGCGCTGATTAATATAAATTAGTAAAGAAAAAATCAATAACAATTCATTTTCAAGCAGCGGAATCCGTGAGATAATTTAGATGTAAGCTTTCTTTATGTAAGAAGAGGCAAACGAGAAGGTGGGTCACTTCGAGTGATGTGTTATGCCCATGGACACCTACAACGCCAGGAAGCTCACAAGTGAGTTGCCGGCCTTAAAGCAGGAGGAACGTTCTTTTTTTGAAGGTCCCCAAGTCGTAGCGGCTCGGGAATACCTGGCAGTTGGTTGGATGTATTTTTGGAACCTTAATTAATTTCCATTGTAATGACAGAGTTAAATTAATTTGATGTCTTGGGTTTCGGGAGTTTTACTTTAATCACCAAAAAACCAAGCTGAGTTTCTTGCCTGCCTTTTTTTAGCTTTGTCGCGTATGGACTGGCTTAGAGACATTTAAGACGATTCAAAATACTATGTACGTTACTAAATACAAAGATTTGATTTTGTCACTTAATACAGACACAATTTTAAATTGTATCTATGTGGTGTTTTTAAACAAGGAAAGCAAGGCTGAGCAAGGAAAGCACCAGCTCTTGGACCACCGGTACTGACTACCAGGCGCCTACTTAATTCCTTAATAAGCGCCTGTGCACTTGCACCCCATGCTCCAAAAGTCTCTACTCCAAAAGGAATAAAACCAAAGTTGCAGGAAAGACTTTTGTACTTTGACCTTTTTCCGCTCTGCAGCCGCGCCAGCTTTGGAGCTTGTGTTAGGATGGTGGGACGGTGCTGAAGTGTCCACACAAGTGGCATTTTTATTAAATTTAAAATACAGCTGCCACATAAACCAGGGCCTTCATAACTAAATTGATTAACATCATGTGCAATTTGAAACTAGGACATGAATTAGAATAGAAACGTAATTAGTTCAAGGATTGTGTTCATGACATGCGTTCATGAGAAATTCGTTGCAAACATTGTAGACATGTTTATGCATTTTTTTTATTATTGACTACAGATGGCCAATAGAATATATACCATAAAATATGTATATATCTGTCTTATAGTTAGTTATATATCTAGTTACTGCCCGTCTGACTCGTTAGGAGAATTATCAAATTTAGCAGAATCAGCATTTATTCATATCTTATCCCCATAGAATCGTATCAGGGATCATTTGTGTACGACAATAGGTTTCTTATAGCTATGAGGGTGTCGATATAAACCGATCCAAGAAAGTACATGATCACTGTTTAAAAAGTGCCCATAGCACAGGATTTAGTGCGACTCATTCCCAAGCGTTTTCATCGTTTAAATAGTCCTTTACACTATAATAGGACTTGCTCAACAAATTTTGCTTATCTATGGTTGATTGTCTGAAACCTCCATTGTAAAAAAGAATGACAGCTATATAGAGAATATTGTTTATGGAAAGTTATCGCTAATAAAAAAATTACCTTTGAACAACAAGTTTTATCTGATTTTTTGCGTTTTTAAAGAGGTTCTGTGCGTCTTCATGTCGTAAGTCCCTCGCGTCGTAGTCATCGATCTTTGCGATTATGTCGCCTCTTGTTAAATCGCGGCCTGCTGGTGTGCCAGGAGTCACCTGGAACAATTCATCATCTATTTTGGTATTATGGAACAGGTGGATTATATGAAACATAATTTAAATTTTCTTCGGTAATATATACATGCAAAGGTTAATGCAACAGATTTTTTTTTATTAAAAGGGCATGGCCCAAGTATTTTCCTATTTATTTATACGTTTCAATCATATCCGAAGAAAGTAAAGATAAAAAACACGCAACAGATACATAATAAACTTAATTAAGTCAAATCAAATTTGTTAATAATCAAATTTGATTACAAAATAATTGTCTTAATATCTTAAAAATGTCACGTACATTAATGAAACGTCTTATTTTTACACACATTAATGACGTAAATTCGTGTAACGGAACGTTTTCACCTCGCGCGTATGACACTACAAAAATAAGGTGTGAGTAATGTTATGTAATCACCACCTGTAAGAAGGTTGAAAAAAGTCCATGACATTGTAAATTATGAGATAGGTCACGGTCCAGCTCTCTGTTCGAAGTTCAGAAGACTTGGTAGGTACGCGGTTCCCGTACTTTTAAAAACTACAGGTAGCTTAATGCGAGGATAATTAATCTGTGGGGATTTGTCTTTGATCGTATTGGATGTTACGACCAATTGCAATTAACCAAAAAGGTTTTAACCCATAATGACCTTGTCATTCGTTTGGGGAGGTTCGTATGATATGCACTGAGTTGGCGATTGGCCAAGCTAAATGCGGCCCGCGAACATTGTCGTGCCAACCGTCACTGACACTTTTATTGAAAACATCGTACTGATAAAGGCCGACAAATAGATTGGTGATTTGTACTAATCCATCATGAGTCAATGGCGAGGACATAATTAATTATCGCGCCAACATACTAACGGTATACTTTTTCATGTAAACCGTAAGCATACCCATGATTACCTTAAATTGTGTATATAAAACCCTTCTGGAGATGTCAATACCATATACGAGAATTTGTTTACATGCACGAAAGTAAAGTATAGAATTATTACACAGTTTAATATTAAAAATTAACTTTATCTATCCGTTAAGCGCTTAGAAATAGTATATAATATATAATGTATACTTTTCAACCAGAAAGAGTTATTCTTTGGAATGTGTCGGCAATAGCTTAGAATCTGTACAGTTCTTGTAGTAGTCAATGCTTTTTTTAAATTGAATTTATTATTGTAACATTAGATAAGGTCCGAATTGGTGGTTATGTAAAAAATATACATATCAATAGTGTTATTCAAGGAGGTCAATAAAGACCTGATCTTAATTAAAAATGGCTATAAAGCCATTACTGATAAGCTTTTATGCCTTCTATACTGATGCGTTGACCTATTAGTTTTCTTAGTTAAACACTTTTTATATGTTGTCTAGTCGAAAGATGTTTTTTTTATTCTAAAGTAAAAATCGATACTTCTAGAAAGATGTCACCGCGTGCGCACGTTTTAACGTCATCCCGTAAAAATGTTGTTGTGACGCCAATGTTATGATATTATTTACCGGACGCGTTCCTTACTGCCCTATTTTAATACGTAACATAAGGCATACTTCATGGCCCCATTATTTTTCTATTTAGTTTCCCTACACAAAGGTAACTTACACTTTAGTATAAAGATATGAGAAATTATTTTTCTATTACACACTTTGTTACACTTATAAACTTTCCATATTGAAAACTTTTTTGAAATTTTTTCCAGCCTATTACCAAGTAACTAAGTTTCGTTAACTGATTTGAAAACTCAGCTGTTTACAGTGCCCAGGTTACGGTGTTCCATTTACAGTACGGTTCACCTTTGTGCATAAAAACAAAATAGTATATGCACTTATAACCTTGTGTAAATGTGTTAAGCAAACTAGTTTAAAATAAAAGTAACATTTTCTACAAAATATCGCTTCGCCAGTTCGAAGAACTAACAACAGAGGGAGCTATTGTAACTATACGAATATAGAATCGAATTTGACACATCTACCAAAAAGTTTTTACTCTGCATTAAATAATAAATTTATTTATAACCGCCCACTAGTATCTATAGATTAATAGTAATGCACTTATCTGTTAGCCTTCGTTCCCATACTTCTATCTCAACCTTGTTCTATTTTTTGGTTCGCAACATATTCCTCCATGTGTTAGTCAACGTATCTTGACCTAATTGTTATTTAAATTAAAAATCTGTGCGCAATAAACAACAATTAACTTCATTAACAAATTAAATGTCGGAATTGTGTGAACAATTCTAATTACCAGACACTTAATGAGAATTGGAAATTGTTATAACTGTTTCTGTTGTTTCCATTTTCAATTTAATATATATTTTTAAACATTTTGTTTATTGTTATAAATCAGGAATGAGTGAAAACTTGTGCAAAGTGAAAAAACATAGTTATTGGCATAGATAGCTTAAAACTAATAAAATAAAACGAAACAAATACCGCTTGCGCTTATTACAACCCATACAGCATCTTAAAAACCATAGAACATAAAGATTTATATTGTCTATGGATACCACGCACCAAAGCACAATTATTATGGCGGTAATTTTTTCTTGGTAGTGTCAGAAAAATCATAGACCACAGATTTTAAGAATATTATATATTATTATTATATATTTCAACTGAGAAATTAGTTAGTTTTCAATATTCTAGGTATATACGCGCCAAGTCGCCCTAAATCTAGCATAAAGTATAAATAAACAAACCGCTGTTCGACATGGTACCTACACTGATTCATGTTTCTGTAAATCGAATTATTGCTTTGCTTTGATGTTTCAAGGTTGCATGTCAAATGGTTTTATTTCTATAATACATTTTTCACTTTATTATATACATTAATCATCGCATTAGAAGATATAAACCAAATACATAAGTACACTGCCTTTTAATTCTACGCAGTTGCTTAATTGTGAAGAAATGGTCATATGATAAACCTCATATTTATTGGTATTGTCTTACACACCAGACTAAAATTAGTGTGAATATTGGGATAGTTGTGCACCTGCATAGACAAATCGTAGACCCTACAATCGGTCTGTCACAAATTAAGATGAATTATAAAAAAAAATAACATTTTAGTATTTTCATTTTAATGTATGTAACACAACATAATTCGAACACGAGAAAACACAATTTTGTTTTCTCGTGTTCGAATTATACTTGAACCACAAAATTGAAAGGCGTGCTTTACTAATTTTTTTTATCAATTTCTAGAATATTATTATTAGCAGTTCTATATTATAATGTTCACAACAAACAATTAAACTAATTTAACTGTTTAGCGACCGGCGGAAGCTTCGTCTATTTGGGTCATGAAGAGAATTCGGTGACAGGAATTGAACTGTCCGACTTAGTATATTATAGTCTGTCCAAACGGATTGTATCATTAAAAAAATGTTTATTTTAATTAAAAATATTAAAAACCTCTTGTAAAATTGTAAATTTTTGAAAAATTTATTACTTATGACTGAAAAACCATTAAAAAATATTTTTACACTTCTTCAGCATTTTAGGGAGAATGATTATGTGAAACGAACAGACACCGGTTTGTTTGTAAACAACTCAACAATTCGTACCCGAGTAACGATGAGTGGTGTTGCCAGATCAGCGCCACCCACGAGCCGTAGACCCCAGTTAGTATCCCGGGTCTCTCGTCTCAATGTCACAACAAATGTATGCAGACGCCCCATGATTAAGGGTATGCGCGGGCGCAATGGCGCAGACTAGCGTGCACGACGGTGTAAAACGTTGTGTGGGCAAAATTAGCTCCACCACAAATTACACCCTCCCCCCCTCCGCGTAACCCCCAATCGACCCAATTTGATGCGGAAGTTCTTTTTCCCGTGATGCAATTCTGGTGAACGGTGATTATTACATCAAGTGTAAATATTTTGGTAGTCTCCTTTGGGCCGCTGAACTTCGGCTTAAGGCTTAAAAGGTTTACCTTACAAGAGTATAAAAATATAGCCTAAAACAGTGCTAATACTTCATTCTTGCAAAATGGTTTCTTGGCAGTTCTCGTGCGCCCTTGATTTAGGAACTGGCACTAATTTATTTGTACAGTCATTTTTTTTATTTAATTGACGATTCATATGTGTAAGAGTTAACTATATGAATAAAGTTATTTCTGGATTGATATTATAACTTAAATCAGTCACATAATATTAGGGTTTTCTTCATAAGTACGATCACATAGTTAATAAAACTACAGTTTATCGTTTTAATACAAAATTAAAATCGAATAATCCGCATTTCCAATATGTTTAATAATTATTTATAATTATTGCAATATCAAACACATAAATAAAGAACTTTTGATTAATTGAGAAATTAAAGACATATTTAAATCATTAACACGTGTTAGAAAGTAGTTAAGAGTTGCAAAAATTTCAGTGTCATTTCTCATTTTTTAACATATTGATAAATGTCTAAGATCTAATTAGTTGTTTTAATTGTTGCGTGAAACGTTGATTGATTCACGACCCGCGTAATAAAGTTATAAATAGTTAATTTATCATTTTGAAGGTGCCGAAGCATAATTTGGCCGGCTTCGTTACCTTGCGTATTTATAGCGAGGTCTGTTATTGTTGTGGCCGATCAGGTAGTTAATCGGAGCGGCGAGGCCTGCACAATGTCAGTGTGATACAGAGTGCGATAACCAAGCCGTCCGTAACTATTCTGGCTTGTAAGACCGGTGATCGTTGACGCCACGGAGTTGCCGAACGAACGTATATGCGCTGGTCTCGTTCGGCCCACGCACCCCTGTTAGTACGTAAGGTGTAGAAGGGTGATGCCGTAGTCTTGGGTCTTCGGAGGAGTGAAAGGCTTCTTTGTTCGTACTGCTCCGCCTAGTTGTTGATCCGTTGAGGTCGCGCCGTGTGAGAGAGTGTCGCATAGATCTCGGGGAGCTTAGGTACCTCGATCATTATACCGCGACGAGAGCTCCTACATCGTTACGAAGCGCTCCCCGCTACACCCCCGCCGAGGTTCATTTGTGGGCGGGGCTTTCGTCGTATCGGAGCCCTTGCAACATGTTACACCCCACCGAGAGCTATGCGACCGTTAAAGTTTACCTCTAGGCGAAGCAGCGCATTTATTAACATTTTGCCAATTTTACTATTTCTTAAAACTAGTACCTCATACATTATATAACCTTAGCTTAATTAACGCACAACTCCCTACTTTCAAGTTGGCTGGCGTTCCTTTATTAACCTAAGTCTAAGAATTATACTTATGTACTAGTTTTTCTCAGTTACTTATCTATGGACTTTATATTTTTACACAATTTATTCTATATAATACTAATTCCTATTCCTAGTCGCCGACATTCTCCCCCTCGTGCGCAGCACAGTCTTCTTTGCCCGGCGACTTCTTTGGCACCAACAACACGATCCTCGACGTTGGTCTCCGCAGCACTCCGCCTCTTGTCTTAACATCCACGATCCGTACGCGTCCGTCGGGCCCGGGATAGGTGGTGTGGACCGTCCCTCGGGGCCAAGTGCATCGTGGAAGAGTGTGGTCGACGATAAGGACCACGTCACCTGGCTGCAACTGAGCGCTGTCTGCTCGTCCCTGCACTCGTCTTGGCAGAAGCGTGGGCAGGTATTCCTTCAGCCATCTCCTCCAAAGGTTGTCGGCTAGTCGTTGCACAGTCCTCCAATCGTTTTTGCCGACCAGCTTGGCCTCCGGGAAGCTACCGATGCGCGCCGCTCCGCTAGATCTCCCAATAAGAAAATGGTTGGGAGTTAGCGCCTCCTCTTCGTCGTTGTCGGACAGGTTGGTGATCGGTCTTGAGTTCACCATGTGTTCCGCCTCCAGCAGCAGCGTGTGCAGTACCTCTTCTTTGGGGACTCGTTCTCTCAGGGTCACGTCTAGTGCGGTTTTAATAGAGCGCACTAGGCGCTCCCAGGCGCCTCCCATATTTGGCGCCCCCGGTGGTATGAATTTCCACCGCACGCCTATTCTTTCCGCTTCGACAATTATCTCGACAATTATCTCGTTCATAACGGTGGCATGATTTCCGTGGTTAAACTGACAACGATAATGCTTCACTATCAGTCTTCCAATAAGACTTCGGCCGTCCAATAAGATCGGTGAGCGATAGTCGTGACCAACGCCCGCGATCGCGTTAATTCTGCCACGAAGTCTAATCACGCCGTCCGTTAGCGCGACGTCTATTTGTTTCAACTGGCTTCCGCTCGCGATCGGTTTTCCTTGTTCAAGGCGTTCTATCTCTTGCTCGAAGCTAACCTTCTGACTGTGTCTAATCAGCAAGTTCTCGGCGCGTCGTAGTTGCGTCTCTCCAATTGGTATATAGCCGGCCGCTTGTAGTTCCAGTCTAGGAATCGACGTCGGTTTCAGCGGTGTCACCCTCGCCCTAGCCGCGATAAGACGTGTTATATAGCGATTTCCTTCGCGTGATCGCCAATAAACCGCAGCTGCATACGCTGTTTCGCTAGCGTCGCAAAACGTATGCAGCTCCCCCTCGGTGGAAAATGGTGATATGCACCGCGGTAGTTTTATGTCGCGCATCTTTTCAATGCAGACGAGGTAGTTTCTCCATGCCGCGATGTCACTTGCGGCAATCTCATCATCCCATCCGACGCCACTTCGCCATAAACTCTGTATTAGCTTTTTCCCTTGTATTAGAATTGGCGCCAGCAATCCAAGCGGATCGAACGTGGACATGACCGCACCCGTGACCTCTCGCTTCGTAGGCGTTTGTACGCCAGTCGCTACTTCTTCGCGTATTTTGCGGAGCTGACTCCTGAAGCCCAGGTGGTCGTCGTGCGTCAGCCAGCGCAGCCCCAGAGTTTTCTCTTCGTCGTCGCCCAAATGCACTTCTTCACCGCCAGCTTCCACGATTTCGTTCTTATTCGAAGCCCAGCCTCGTAGCTCGAAGCGCGCCGCTTTATGGATTATGTCGACTTGTTTCATTATTCGGTTACAGTCGTCGACACTATGAAAACTCTGTAGATAATCGTCCATGTAGTGGTTGCGTTCGACGGCTCTGGCGGCCTCCGGGTACTTGCTGACGTAGTTTCTCACGTTTTTCTCCGTTTCTCGGAACCTGTTTAGAGCTGAAGCGTAGTTATTCGGGTATCGCAAGTCTTCATGTTTCCACAGCAACCCAACTTTGAATCGGCCGTCTTCCATGCGCTGGCTAGTATTCTCTAGCACGCGAAGCGCTCGTTGCTCCACGTCGGTTGAAGGCTTCTTGGGCTGAATCCCCAGTGACTCGATTGAGAAGTGTTCTTTTATAATTTTGTCTATTTGATCTTCTACGACGCAGGTGTGCGCACACACGTTCACGTAATTCACGGTCGCTGAAGAACCGCTGTCCGCGCCATGCAGGACCCATCCGAGCTTCGTTCGCGACGCTACTGGCTGCCCTTGTTTCCCTTTTCTCAGCTGTAGTGTGACAATATATTCCCAATTGTCCTGCCCGATGAGTAGCTTCGGGGATTCACCTTCGTAGCACACATCCTGAAGTATGCTACGTAAATGGTTGTATCTTTTTAAGCGTTTCTTATCGATGTATTGAGGAGCCAGTTTAAGTGCCTTTATGGTTCTAGCTCCCTTGAGAACGCTTCGACGTTCCTGCTTAAGGCCTCTTAATTCCAAGTCGAGCGTCATAGATTCTCGCTGCTCCATTTGTCCCCCACCGATAGTTTCGATTGTTAACGGTCGGTAGGGGCCTTGAATGCCGATGCTTCTTGCGACGTCCTCATCCAGCAGCGTGACTGTCGAGCCTTCATCCAGCAGTGCCAGTATTATCTTACTCCCAGTCGGGCCGAACACCTCCACCTTCACAATCTTCAAAATCGTCTTCGGCGTCCTTAAAGTGTTGACCGCGGCGGTTGTCTCTGGCTGTGCCTGATCATGGTGCGCTTCGTTCTCCACAGTCACGTGTAGTAGATTGTGGTGCCATCTACGACACATCCTGCACGGTGGTTTTCGGCACGTTTCCTTCCTGTGTTTGCCGATAAGGCACTTAAAGCAGATTTTCAATCTTTTCGCGGTCTCCCATCTGTCGTTGACCGCCGCTCTTAAAAAACGTTGGCAATCAGCAAGGCGATGAGGGCCATAGCAATCGGGGCACTTTACTTCGTCCTTGCCCTTGCTGTTGCATTCGGTGACGTTATGAGCCGCCTGCCTTATCGGCCTCTTCGTTGCGCTCGGCTTCAAGTACCGGCTTTCTTCTATAATCGCAAACGCTCCGCACTTGTCCGCTTCTAGGTTGAGGAAGTCGCTTATGGTCTGTATGCTCGAGAAGGAATCCTCATCTCTGGAAGCCGTGAAGTCGTACCATCGAAATTTAAGAATCGATGGTAACTTCTCAAGCACTGTCTTCACTAGCTCCGGTGAGTGTAAATACTGTGGCCTCTTCAGTCCGGTGATTGACGCTACGCAGTTGCTAAGCTGGCTCGCGAAGACGCATATATCGCGCGGGTTCTCTGTAACCCGAGATAACGCCTTCAGCTTCTCTAATTCTGCCATCACCAACGCGTCGGGTCTCCCGAATCTTCGCCGCAGTGCCGTGAGGATTTCTTCTGGCTTCACTTCTGAGTATAGTAGGCTCTTGATACTGTCCCTCGCTGTACCCCTGATAGCTTTGCGCAGCCGAGCCATGTTTTGTACGCTCGAGAATAATGGCGCTGTATCCTCGTAGACGACGCGAAATGCCGTCCACTCAGCGCTGTCTCCCTCGAACGTAGGCAGCTCCTGAATATATTCCGGTTGAGGAGCTGTAGTCGCCATGGCTTCCTTAATAGCTTCGGCTATTGTCTGCGCATCGCTTTTCAATTCCGGTTTCCCTGTCGGTACTCTCGGGTCTGAAGCTTGCATCCAACTGCGAATCTGTTCGTTGCGGTCCTCTTCATTTTCTTCAATGACGGAGTTATCTGACTCGTCCGTTTCCATCTCTAGCCGTATACGGGCTAGACGCGCCGCTGCCTGAGCTTCTTGCAGCTCGGCACGCGCCAGCTCTTCCCTGGCTGCGGCTTGCCTCCTGGAATTGGATTTTGATACAACCCTGGACGTAGCTCGCCGGGTGGAACCCGCTGGTGCCAAGGTCGAGGCTTGACCTGGCTGGCTAGCTGCGCCCGCAGACGTCGACTGCTCCCTGGAGATATCCGCCACCGTAGCCCGCGTCGATTCCGACGTGATTGCGGGCGAGGTGGTGGCAGTCGCGGCTGGTTCTTGCTGCATCCCACGTTGTGACCTCGTGACTGGCATCTTCTTAACTTCTTTACAGGATCCGGCTCGAAGGACCAAATGTTCTTGAGTTTTTACAGGATCCGGCTCGAAGGACCAAATGTTGTGGCCGATCAGGTAGTTAATCGGAGCGGCGAGGCCTGCACAATGTCAGTGTGATACAGAGTGCGATAACCAAGCCGTCCGTAACTGTTCTGGCTTGTAAGACCGGTGATCGTTGACGCCACGGAGTTGCCGAACGAACGTATATGCGCTGGTCTCGTTCGGCCCACGCACCCCTGTTAGTACGTAAGGTGTAGAAGGGCGATGCCGTAGTCTTGGGTCTTCGGAGGAGTGAAAGGCTTCTTTAGTTCGTACTGCTCCGCCTAGTTGTTGATCCGATGAGGTCGCGCCGTGTGAGAGAGTGTCGCTTTTTTTTTTTTTTATGGAGTGGGATCTCGCTGTTGGCCGTGAGGCCTTTACAGCTCAGCAAAGGGCTGGTTGGCGAGCGGGAGCTCGGCCGAGACTTAAAACTAAATAAAATGCCTTGACTAGCACAAGGGCGTCTCCTGTGAGACTCGAACCTCGGCTTGGGCCGTCAGGGCTGGGGACTGACCTGAAGGGCCTTATCTGGAACTCACAAAGTGTGAGCGAAGCTGAACAGGGACTCCGCCTTCGCCGGCGAAGGCGGTTTTTAAAACCTACATTTCTAATTGGAATTAGCCGCGCGGGCGGCGCAAATCTGTATCTAGCTAATGTGATGTGATCATCCGGATCGGTTTAAGGCGTGGCGTACCTGTGTAATTATGTCGCGACTAGGCCTTACGATGGCCTAGCAAACTTCCGGACTGCACTAAGGAGTCCGGCGTTTTCTATTATTATACCTAGCTTCGCGTCAACACTGTCAGCCGCACTGTACGAGTGTTTAAACGCTAGCAGGGCGTCGATGTCTACAGCGTCTATGACACTGAGGGCTAGGTGCACCGCACTGCGGACTTCGCTGGCGTGAGCCGTAAGCGTCGTCGCAGTGGCGGGGGGAAGGGGCATCTGAGGGCCGGGTTTCCTTATTGGGATATCCATAAGGGAAGGAATAGGTATTATGGGCTCCGCCGGGAATGGCGGGTTAGTGGGAGGCACTTCCGCCGAATTTTGTGGAGCTTTCCACGGGTTGATAGTGGGAGGGGGGGCTGGGACGTAAGTTTCCTTGGGGGGCGCGGGAGGACGCTTCTCTGCACCGGACCTTGGCACGCGCTTGCTTCCCTTTCCGCTCGCCTTGGGGGCCCTAGGGCAGCCGCGATAACTCGCGGGGTGGCCCTGTTGCCCGCAAAGCACGCAGGAAGGCGGCTCGGCGCATGGCAGTGTCCGTGTGCAGTCGGCGGTCCCGTGATCGCCTAGGCACTTAACGCAACGCGCACGCGCAAAACAATTGCGCGCCGCGTGCCCGTACAACTGACAGCGGTGACACTGTCTGGTGTATGAGTGCTTGATAGGTGTTTCCACCTTAAGCCCTGAAAGTTTACAACACTCGCTGAGGTTGAAAATCTTTTTGCCGCGCGCTGAAAGCTCTAGGACGACAAGAACCATGTCGTATTCCTGCTTTGAGCTGCGGTGTAACATGCGGAATACCTCCTTCACGGGGTATCCCTGATTTATTAGATCCGATTGCACGGTGGAAGAGTCGATCTCCTTGGGGATGCCTCGGATCACGACTCTGAGGACTCGTTCCTCGGGAAGAGGGAACGTGTGGCCTCCTATGCCTTCTGAGCGAAGGTAGGAGGTTAAAAAACGGTGGTGGGCGGGGTCGTACACTTGCACGCAGATGTTGTCGCGCAGTGTTTTCGCCTTGTATGTAATGGACTTTTTGTCCATCAAGGCGGACAGAGAGGGCCAAATACTTTTGTCCCTGACGTAAACTGGGGGAGGGGCTTTAGTGCGATCTTGTTTCGCGGGCTTGGGATAAGGGGCGGGAGATGGCGCGATGTTGGAACCCGCAGCCTGCTGGGAAGCTGGGTGCGTGTTCCGTTTAGGAGGAGGGTCGAGAGGGGTGTTGGGAGCACGCCTCTTCTTGTTTTTTCGGTTTTGTACGGTCTTGAAACCGTCGGAATCGGAGTCAGTGTCTGAATTAGACGCTGCGGACTGGCATGACATGGCGACTGAGCGCCCGGCCTCTGATTGGTCGTCGTCACTGTCGAGCGTTCTCTTGCTTTTACGCGATTCCCTGCCGGAGGGAATTTCGGGGATCAAAGAGCACGGGGCCTGCGCGGAGGCCGCAGAGGGTTCGGTTATTTGGGTCTTCGCGGGGACCAACAATTCAAGATTATTGCGCGAGGCCTGCGCGGGGGCCGGGGGGAGGGAGTTGCGCGCGAGGAGTGCTTGCGCGGAAGCGTATGCAGGTCCGAGCTGCATAGGTTCTGGCTCTGGCTCTGGGGTCGGGGAACGCGGGGGAGACGGCGACCGTGATCCCGGGGGAGACCGGCTATTCCAAAGGCGGACAGTCGCCGGGTGTCGTCGTTGCACGAAGACGTAGAACCGCCTGTAGTGCCGCGCGATCTCGGCGTTGAGGTCTTCTACCTCACTGTCGTCTTCCGCTGCATAGTCGTAGTCGGGAGGGCGTTCGGTGTCCGCCATCTGCGAAGCTTAAGGCCCGCAGCTTGGCAGTGTGTACCTAAACCTACGTGTGTGTACCTAAGCTATGTATTCCCTAGGTGTAAAGTCTTCGCTGGTGATAGCGGACGAGACTTTTTGTGTCGCTGACCTAACCAGCCCGTGGGGGGGTCGTGATGGCTGAACCCCCACGGATGTGCGACTGGGACCCGTCCAACAGTGGACCCTGTGTGTGCAGACGGTGGCTAGAGCGCAGTTGGAGTACCTACGCCCCTTGGCAATGCCTACTGAGAGGCTCCGCCCACACACAGGGACTTGATGGAAGCAGGCGAGGTTAACGCGCCTTGAAAAAGGCACGGGTGCTGCCCTCGAACAACACTCCCGCCTAAGCGTTAATCGATTCCAACCGTTTGGCACCGTTAGGTGGTTGGAGGATCGACCGCAGGTAAACCCGCGTTAATCATATACTGCAGTCCTTCACTGCTGCTCGGATGCCGCTCGAACGCCAGGGACCTGGCAGACGGGGAGACCTCGGTGCAGCTTGCGTCGGGCTAGAATAAAAAATTCTGAGTGGATAACCACCCAGCGCTTAAGTACTGAACAATTGGACACGCCACTCGACAAGTCAAATGGCGGGAGCAACTGCGCAACACAACCGCACTGGACGGCTGTCGGACCCGGAGTCTGAGAGAGTGTCGCATAGATCTCGGGGAGCTTAGGTACCTCGATCATTATACCGCGACGAGAGCTCCTACATCGTTACGGAGCGCTCCCCGCTACACCCCCGCCGAGGTTCATTTGTGGGCGGGGCTTTCGTCGTATCGGAGCCCTTGCAACATGTTACACCCCACCGAGAGCTATGCGACCGTTAAAGTTTACCTCTAGGCGAAGCAGCGCATTTATTAACACATTCCGGGTCCGACAGCCGTCCAGTGCGGTTGTGTTGCGCAGTTGCTCCCGCCATTTGATTAGTCACGTGGCGTGTTCAATTGTTCAGTGCTAAAGCGCTGGGTGGTTATCAACTCAGAATTTTTTATTCTAGCCCGACTCAAGCTGCACCGAGGTCTCCCCGTCTGCCAGGTCCCTGGCGTTCGAGCGGCATCCGAGCAGCAGTGAAGGACTGCAGTATATGATTAACGCGGGTTTACCTGCGGTCGATCTTCCAACCACCTAACGGTGCCAAACGGTTGGAATCGATTAACGCTTAGGCGGGAGTGTTGTTCGAGGGCAGCACCCGTGCCTTTTTCAAGGCACGTTAACCTCGCCTGCTTCCATCAAGTCCCTGTGTGTGGGCGTAGCCTCTCAGTAGGCATTGCCACGGGGCGTAGGTACTCCAACTGCGCTCTAGCCACCGTCTGCACACACAGGGTCCACTGTTGGACGGGTCCCAGTCGCACATCCGTGGGGGTTCAGCCATCACGACCCCCTCACGGGCTGGTTAGGTCAGCGACACAAAAAGTCTCGTCCGCTATCACCAGCGAAGACTTTACACCTAGGGAATACACAGCTTAGGTACACACACATAGGTTTAGGTACACACTGCCACACTGCGTGCCTTCAGCTACGCAGATGGCAGACGACACACCCCCCCCCGATATAGGATACAAAGATAGGTTGTTGGAGTTTTTCCGACATAGGTTTCCCGACCTAGAGCGGGAATTCAACAAAAACGCGGACTCTCCGCGCTCCCCATCCCCGCAAGACAGGGCCCCCGCGAGGGTCCCCGCGAATCCGACAAAGCCCTCCCCTCCGGCCCCCGCGAAGGCCGCGCGTAAAAATATTCTGGAAAAAATAAACTCGGCCCCCGCGAAGGCCTGTAAAACTCCCGAACCGACTAATGATTCTGAGGCCCCCGCGCAGGCCCCGCGCTCTCTGGACATAAGCAACGGCGGCCAATCAGAGGCCGGGCGACCCGCGTCCGCCATGTCAGTACGTTCCGCGTACTCCACCAGCGCTGAGGCGTCCGCGTCCTCATGCGATTCCGACTCCGACGGTTTTAAAACTGTCAAAAGTCGCAAAAATAAAAAGAGGCGAGCACCCAACTCGCCTCAAGACCCTCCCGCCAAACGCAACACGCATCCGGCTTCCCAGTCGGCTGCGGGTTCAAAGTCCGCGCCCTCTCCCACACCATATCCCACACCCGCGAAACAGGATCGCATCAAAGCCCCTCCCCCCGTCTACGTCCGGGACAAAAGTATTTGGCCCTCCCTGTCCGCCCTGATGGATAAAAAATCCATCACATATAAGGCGAAAACACTGCGCGACAACATCTGCGTGCAAGTGTACGACCCCGCCCACCACCGCTTTCTAACTTCATACCTTCGCACAGAAGGCATAGGAGGCCACACGTTCCCTCTTCCCGAGGAACGTGTTCTCAGAGTTGTGATCCGAGGCATCCCCAAGGAGATCGACTCGTCCATCGTTCAGACGGACCTCATAGAGCAGGGATACCCCGTAAAAGAGGTATTCCGTATGCTAAACCGGACCAACAAACAAGCCTACGACATGGTCCTCGTAGTGCTTGAACTTTCCGCCCATGGGAAGAAAATATTTAACCTGGCCGAGTGCTGTAAGCTCTCGGGCCTAAAGGTGGAAACACCCCTCAAACACTCCTTTACGCGACAGTGTCACCGCTGTCAGCTGTACGGGCACGCGGCGCGCAATTGTTTTGCGCGTGCGCGTTGTGTCAAGTGCCTAGGCGACCACGGGACCGCCGACTGCACTCGGACACTGCCATGCGCTGAGCCGCCTTCCTGCGTGCTTTGCGGGCAACAGGGCCACCCCGCGAGTTATCGCGGCTGCCCTAGGGCCCCCAAGGCGGGAGGAAAGGCGAGCAGGCGCTCGGCTAGGCCCGGTGCGGACCGGCGGCCCGCGGCCGCAAAGGAAAAATTCGTCCCCGCCCCAGCCCCCGCACAAAACGCGTGGAAGCCCCGGGACGCCCCCGTGGGTCCACCACCTCCTGCAATAACACAGGAGGTATACCCATCCCTCCCAATCCACCCTAGTCCCCCGGTAGAACCCCCAACTACCGAACCGATCCCGATCCCAGCCCTCATGGACATTCCAATGGGAAACTTCGTCCCAACGAAGATTCCAATTGGAAAAAGAAGCGAGCGCCCCCCCGCGAAGACCCCCCGCCCCCAAACCACGGCGGTAGCCCAGGAGGCAAAAAGTGCCATGGACCTGGCGATTGGCGTAATTAACGCCATAGATATAGACGCTCTTTTAGCCTTCCAAAGAGCATACACGTCAGCGAGTGTTGACGCAAAATTATATGTGTGCGCGGAGTATGCCGAACTCCTCAGTTCTATTCGGCAATTTGTGAAACCTAACACACCGAAATAGGTACAAACGCGCATAGGCTCAAGCCACATTCATTGTCCTTAGTGACATTTAACGCCAACGGACTCAAGCGGCAGTTCGATTTGGTTCAGGTTTTTCTCTCCCACCGCGAAATAGACATTTTTCTAGTTCAGGAATCATTTCTTAAGCCCAGCGTTCGCACTCCTAGATTCGCGAATTACGTCGCAGTTCGCAACGATCGAACTGACTCACGATTAGGCGGTACCATCCTGTATTATAGACGAGCACTGCACTGCGCGCCGCTCGATCCCCCGCCTCTAGCTAATATCGAATGCTCAGCCGTCCGCGTGGCAATGTCCGGCCATCAGCCAATAATAGTAGTCTCGGCCTACCTATCACCCAGTAGGACAGTTCTCGAGAGCGATCTCAAAGCTCTGTTTGGAATGGGGCCCTCGGTAGTAATACTCGGGGACCTCAACTGCAAACACGAGAACTGGAATAGCGCCAAAAATAATCCTAATGGATTAGCTCTCAACAGGCTCGTTGACGTACTCAACTTCAACGTCCTGGGCCCCATCCAGCCCACGCGTCAAGCCGTAGGACCAATGGGCCTTCTCTCAACCGATGTCTTGGACGTAGCGGCTCTGCGAAACGTAGCACTCCAGCTGCGGAGCGTAGAGGTGCTACACGAATTAGACTCTGACCACTTCCCGGTCCACTACGAACTCGGACCACCGGACACCTTTGAGAGGAGGCTCAAACCCATCCTCGACTTGCAAAAGCTAAGCGAGGCCCTCAAGCCCGTGGACGCTGCCGACCTCAACAGCATTCCCGACACTCTCGTCTCTGCCGACCAAGCGCTGGCCGCTATCTCCTCGGTCACCAGACACATTCAGTCCAAGGTTGCCGAAGCGTCCCGGATGATTCCAGATGAGTTTACTCAACGCTGGGAGCTTCCGCCAGACGCTAGGCGACTGTTGACCGAGAAGAATGCGGCCACGCGCGCGTTCGGCAAGGCGCCGACGCCTGACAATCGCAGAGCACTACGCGCAGTGCAGCGCGCAGTCAAAGAACGAATGCGCGAACTTCGAAACGAACGCTGGGATCGCTTCACTAGCGAACTAACCCCCTCGCACACGGCCTATTGGTCTTTAGCAAAATCCCGTAAAATAGACACGTTCACCTCTATGCCGCCTCTCAAGCGGCCAAACATGCCCGACGCCTTTGACGACGACGAAAAAGCCGAGTGCTTAGCAGTCAAACTCGAAGAGCAGTGCACCCCCAACCTAGAGCACTCTGACACAACGCATGTTGAGCAGGTGAACCGCGAAGTGGAACGAATAGTCTCCATGCCCCTTCCGAACGACCCACTCCCTAAAACATCGGTAGACGAAATCAAAGCCCTTATTAGAGACTCGCGCCCTCGGAAATCGCCAGGTCTAGACGGAATCTCAAATAAAGTGATTAGATGCCTCCCGCCCCACCTGATATGCCTTCTAGTAGCCATTTTCAACTGCCTCCTTGAAAACTGCACCTTCCCGGCGCAGTGGAAAGAGGCAATTGTGATAGGCATTCACAAACCAGGCAAGCCCCGTAACGACCCATCTAGCTACCGCCCCATAAGTCTTCTCAACACGCTGAGTAAGCTGTATGAGAAAGTAGTCAAAATACGCCTCTCCGACTACGCATACGAAAACGGCCTTATTCCCGACGAGCAGTTTGGATTCAGACCAGCCCACTCTTGCGTCCACCAAGTCCACCGAATCACGGAGCACGTCCTCTCTGGACTCTGCACCGTGAAACGCCAAACGCCCACGGGGGCCCTCTTCTTCGATATAGCGAGGGCGTTCGACAAGGTCTGGCACAACGGCTTGATTTACAAGCTTTATCACCTCCAAGTGCCTCTAAGACTAATTCGTATTGTACACGATTTCTTGTCCGAGCGCTCCTTTCGCTATCGCGTAGAAGGAACCCTCTCCTCTCCAAGACCCATAAAGGCCGGAGTCCCTCAAGGCTCAGTCCTCGCGCCGCTCCTATTTTCGCTATTCACTAGCGATATTCCTCGAACCCCTAAAGTAGAGTTAGCTCTTTACGCCGACGACACCGCTCTGTACACTTCCAACAGAGACAGGCGGGTCATCGTAGACCGACTCCAATCCGCAGCCACCACCCTAGGGGAATGGTTTCGGAAATGGGGTATTCATATTAACCCGGAGAAAAGCGGTGCGATCATCTTCACTCGCAATAACCGGGAAAATCAATACTATCAAGAACCGAAAGAGCTAACTCTATTTGGTAAAACCATCCCGTGGCGCAAGACGATTAAATACCTAGGTGTCACATTAGACAGAGGCTTGTCGTTCAACAAGCACACTACCGCAGTTCGGAATAAGGCCGCGTTCGTCCTGTCCCGACTCCACTTCCTTCTCAACAAAAGGAGCCAAATGTCGCTCAGACACAAGGTTACCCTGTACAAAGCATGTGTCCGTCCATGCATGACCTACGCAAGCGTAGTTTTCGCGCATTGCGCTCCCACCAACATCCACAAACTGCAAGCAATCCAAATGCGGTTCATTAGAATAGCAACTGGAGCGCCCATGTATGTGAGAAACGTAGACCTCCACTACGACCTAGAACTCCCTACCATAGCCCAATGGATGAAGGAAGCGTCGACCCGCTACTTTGACAAGGCTAAAAACCATCCCAACCCCTTAGTGCGCAAATACACGTCGTACCCGGTACGCAAGACACAGTACAAAAATAGACAAAAAAGGCCTCGACACGCCCTAATGGATCCGGACGATCCCATTACTGTAGCTAATAACACACTAGATGCCGCCCGCGCGGCCAAACAATCAGATAGGAGAGCTAGGGTTAAAAACCGCCTTCGCCGGCGAAGGCGTGGTCCCTTGTTTCAAGTGTCGCTCACTCCTACAGTGAGCTTCCGTCCAGCCCCTCAGGCTAGTCCCCCCCGTGACAGCCCAAGCCGAGGTCCGAGTCTCACAGGAGACGCCCTTGCGCAAGTCACGGCAAACCAAATTTGTCACGGCTGAGCTAAGCTCGCCAACCAGCCCGAGCTGAGCTGTAAAGGCCTCCTGGCCAACAGCGAGATCCCCCTCCAAAAAAAAAAAAAAAAAAAAAAAAAAAAAAAAAAAAAAAAAAAAAAAAAAAAAAAAAAAATTTATTAACATTTTGCCAATTTTACTATTTCTTAAAACTAGTACCTCATACATTATATAACCTTAGCTTAATTAACGCACAACTCCCTACTTTCAAGTTGGCTGGCGTTCCTTTATTAACCTAAGTCTAAGAATTATACTTATGTACTAGTTTTTCTCAGTTACTTATCTATGGACTTTATATTTTTACACAATTTATTCTATATAATACTAATTCCTATTCCTAGTCGCCGACAGTTATAGTTATTTGCACTCTATATGGAATCAAATCAAATGTTATACATACATATTATATTAGATTTTCATTGCAGGAATAATGAGAATAAGTTTCCTATTATGTGTATGTAAGCCAGCTTAGCTGTGGAACGAAACATTGCTGTTTGGGATAAGAACCCATCACGACGACGATTTTTATTGACACAGAGTTCTATAAAAACTTGTTCGTTACTCTTACGGTATTTAATCATTAATTATAATTAAGTAAAATCAAGAGACTAAATATTTTAATAAAAGTTCAAAGCCGAATATAACCGGAAATGAAAATTGAGTTTATTAAATGTTAAAAAATCAAACTCACTTTATTTCGGGACATTCTGACATCATCAGGGTCGGGTCGCTGGTGAGGCACACGCCAGAACGCAGGACGATGATACATAGGCATTTCTAAAAACCAAATACATGTGATTTTTTAGCTTATTTTAAGTACTCATCAAATTTACTTGAGAATATACGTTAGCGACATTTAAAACAAGTTCGGTGAACAATTAAATAATATAAATGTTTTAAATATGAGCCACACGAACTTAAGATCAAAATTATATAATAAATAGCGTGCTAATTAAAAATGCCGGCAATCTCTTATAATCAACTGAAAGTCATTTGCATCAAAAAATAGCATTCCCTAACCTCACGGAATGTTAGTGACTTATCCTTTAAACTAACTAAAGTTTAACTCCATAGTTTAGGAAATTCCCATATTTTTGGTAATTGATCGTGACAAGTGTGTCTTTACTCACCAGATGGCGTGTTATCTGCTCGTAAGCCGGTCCAACAGTAAGCTTTATCCCGGGAACAAAACAATGTCTATTTTTCGCGTCGGACGCACGAGACGTGTAGCGTGATTTAAAACCGAACTGTTTCTGGGCCAATACGTAATTCGCAATTCTTTCGGTTCAATGGACGGATCTAGGATAAATCACATCGATTGATCTTAATACAATGTAAATATAGACGCAAATCGTTTGAATGAAGTTAGCCACAAGAGAATCGCGCTTCGGTAGGCAATTTTGAAAAAATCGTATGAAATCAAAGTAATAATATAGTTTTGTTTCTATACTTTACACGTAAAGAAATACATGTTAACCGATATTCGGAGTTTTGTATAAATCAATAACATACAGAACTGCGCCAAATACTTGGACAATAGACGTCACAACCGGTCTCTCTTCGGTCGGTACTCCATAAAATCAAACCTTGAACTGACAAAATGAATATTTTCTTGGCTTTTCTCTATATTTCCGGTACAACAATTAAAAGGTAGGTGTTAATGTGAAATAAAATAAACAACAATCGAACAATTCTTTAATGAAAGCAACATCACAATAATCTTAAATAAATCTTATGATTGAACACATCGTTGGAAATTACGAAACAAATATAAAATTATAGACATCGCTCGGAAAGTGCCAATGTCACTATTGACATTAATGTCAAAAACCAATTAGCTGTCAGCGTCACTATTGACATTAATGTCAAACCAATTAGATGTCAGCGTCACTATTGACATTAATGTCAAACCAATTAGCTGTCAGATTGACAAATTTATGGTTAGCGGCACATTTGTTCGCGAGTTTAACATTGACAATTGACACAAACCGTTGACACTTGATTACTAGTTATTTCAATCGTGGACTTAACATTAATGACCAGAAATAAACAGGAATAGCTTTTTTTATTACTAGAATTAATGTTATTTTCAAGAAAGCTTCAATTATTCTATAAAATTGAATGAAATAAATCAAACAAAAACTGCGTTGATATTCTTAAAAAGGCACCCTTTAATTAAATATCCTCAATTATTAACATTAACTTAGTAGACTGAGATAGTCTTATATATTAACTCATCAAAATATGTCGTCCGTCTCTTTTCAACACAATTTGTCAGAAAGGGATAGAACATTAATTATAGGAAGAGTTTACGAAGCTACCATAAAATTAAATTAATCTTTAACATATACAGTTCTTAAATTATTTTTATTTTATATAAAAAACCAGGAAATATATAGATGGAGGATAGTGTTATTATAAATATTAAAGCTAAACTCATATTTTGTGAAGGTACAACGAAGCAGCAAGTGAATTCAAAAGTCGAGCAGGGCCGGTTTAGTATCTCTGGCACATTTGATCAGCGAATGCATTAGTTTGACGAATCCAGTGTCCTTCGGTTTCTCCAGACCACGGAGGAGCCGGTTCTTCATCACAGCAACAAACTCACGGTTGCTCAGTTGGCCGTCCACTGTCAATTCATAAGCTTATTTTAGCAAAATTTACTTCGGAAATAACATATATTTCAAAAGAGTGTTTCTTGCCAGTTCTTCTCGTCCGCTCTACACCATTGGGAACTGGGAGTAAAGTTTATTTTTTGACGATTCATAAGCGTAAAACATATGTTGATGATTTTTATTCATAGACAATTATTCAAGGGGGGGGGGGGGGTGTTTAGGCTGGTGGAGGGAATGAAAAATTGTTAGAGAGGTTTTTTTAAGTGTCAATTGAAGCGTGGGTTCACCCCCCACTCGGTGGACCTGGTGCGGCTTATTGGACGCCGGATGCAGAGCGGAACTTACTGTTCTCATCGAATATGGTGAAGACCACGTTGATGACGTGCGGGTCCAGGTCCACGTGCGCCACGGTGTTGGCCACGTGCCGCAGCGTGGGTTGGTCGATGGAGGCGCCGGCGATGTGGTAGAAGGTGAGGGCCGTGTCCACATCGTTGATGTTGCTCAGCAGGTGGAAGAACTTCAGGTAGTCGTCCTTCGTTATACCCACGCCGTGGTCGCGGAATCTGTGGCCATTTCTTTTTGTTCATTGTTGTTAAGTGTTGTCAATCAAGAAGAACAGAAGATTGTGAATAGATGAGGGGGGGGGGGGGGGGGGGCCCGCCTTAAACTATGGTAAAGAGAAATCATCAAAATCTTTTTCGCTTTTATATTCGTATGGGGTCGTCAAAAATTTGAGAAACCCTGGATAATTCACAAATTGAACTTTACATTAATAATAATATAATAATTATTTATTGGACATAGACAAAAATATAGACTAACGCTTTCTTAACACGCTTCAGCATTCTGGCTTTCTTCTTAGCGGGATATCCAGCATAGGCCAGCAGCAGCTCAGCGAAATCTGCTTCCGTTATACGACCATTTTCATCTATAACATTGAGATCTAACAATTTAACCTTTTCTCAAAGGTCTGGTCAAAAGGTCAACCTCTATTCACCAGATCGGGACTTATCCCGATCTGGTGAATAGAGGTTCTGTAGTGTCCTAAATAAATTTTGGAGTAAAATTGTATTTTACCGGTTATAAACCGGTTATAGAACGGATATAAATGATATTACATAATACAATACAAAATCTATATATATCTGTGAAGTAGGTACAGAGTTACCAAACACACGTTATTACTTTAAAAAAAAAGTGAACTTTAAGTTTTTTTTTTTAAATTTAAAATCAAGGAAAACCCAGACCTGGCTGCTTCCTTTGAAATTCCAAAGAGAGTATTTCCTTTTGCAATTGATGTTGGAAGTCTAAAAACTTCTCGATCGTCAGTTTCTCATTCAGCGTTGGTCCGAAAAAATACGTGGTCAACGCTGAATTTATACCCTGCAAACAAAAAAAATGTCTTTTTTTTCTATTTATAACTAAATTTCGATGGGCTTGTAATGATCCTTACGGGCAGTCAAAATATCGTTAAGATACACAGGACCATTTTGAAGCGTCTTAAATCTAAACGATTCTACGCCTGTTCACCAAGCTGAGAAGAAGCAGACAAGAAACTCGGCTTGGTCGATTTTTTTATTTGGGAATTCATCCCTTTTTTTCAGTATACAAGGCCTTCGCTTGCCTTAAAAGTGTTGCCTGTGTTTGCATGGTCGCGGTGACGAGATCCAATGCTGCTCTGCTGCCGGATGAGGGCAGCGACCTTTTCAAACTCCTCGCAGTCAACATCGCCATCACCGTTCAGATCAAACATACGAAAGGCTATTTCGAAATGGCGTCGTGATGCTGAAAATTGTATTCTCTTCATCAACCGTGATATTTCCATGTGCTCAATACATTTGGATAGTAAAAGAAATTATCGGTAAGGTTAATCACAATGAAACAGATCCCAATTGTCAAATCTAAGTTATATACTAGCTGATCCCGACTAAAAAAATGTCTGTAAAAATAGATGTTGGCCGATTCTCAGACCTACTCAATATGCTCAGAAAATTTCAGGAGAATCGGTCAACCCGTTTCGGGGGAGTAAGGGAACGAGAATTTTATATATTAGATATAACGACACTGAAGGGACTGTGCATTTTATGGTTTTATAGAGAAAAGTCGTTAAATGGAGAGAAGAAAAGACAAGCTAAACCAACCAAAGCCAATTCAAATCAATTGATTTCAACGCTTTAGAAAGTTTGTCGTTAAATCGGGTGACGTTACAAGGGGTTTACACTATATATATCGGAAGAGCCCTACTTTAGCAAAGCCTTGCAAATAAATGTGTATGTGAAAGAGATGGTCCTAGTCGTGCGTTTAAATTGAACTTAAGTGATTTTTTTAAATTATTTTTGTTCTTAAATAGTCTCTATTAATTAAATTAATTAAATAGGTTTAACATACAATACAAATTAATGTAGCCTACATTGAAATAGACAAAAAAGTGGTATTCATCAAATGACCGAAAGGAAAAAATAACGACAGCAAACAAAATCATTAACTTCGCTCATGCTCCGTACGCAGCATCCCGCTCCGAGCAGCGATCATGCGTTCGCTGAAATAAAAACAACACTCGCGAATTTCCAGTAGATACGAATCCCATATGATGAAAAGATATGTTCTCGGATGAATTCAAAAGTGTATTATGGTTTGAGGTGTGGTGCGAAAACTGTGACGTTCCTGTTCTGGGCAACGCTGTATGTTGTTGTGATGAAGATGACGCTGTTGAAGAGCAACAGGAGCCCACCGAGGGAATCGTCAATACCTGACAATTACACTAAATGGCTGGTAACTTCTCGTCTCTTTTATGTGTACTAACATTTTTAATATCGTGATTGAAGTTCAAAATGTTAGGTAAATATATTTTTTGACATTGTGAGTATATTTTGATATTCAGATTTTTGTGTATAGTTTTGGTTTATAATTGTTTTGTTCTTTGTGAAAATTTTAGTTTATCTTTGTATGTGTGTTGTTGGTATGCTTCAATAAATAAATATTGTTTTAATAAATGTTTATCAGATACATTCGAAAATATATTGGTATACTGTATAAAGTTAGGGCTTTTGTGTAAGGTTTTAAAATTGTATAATTGTAGTTACAGGGACCAGTGTTGGGTGACGATGTAGAAGGGGATACCAACGAGTGGAAAGACTCAGATAACACAACGATTATTGAATTAGAGAATAGATCGCTAAGGGTCCAAGAGGCTTGCCGGAAATATTCTCTTAAGACACAACAAATAAACAGCAGGGAATTCTTTGTGGATCACGAGCACAACCTTGTCTGGTGCAATATTTTTAAGGCCGCAAGCTCGTCGTGGTTGTACAAATTCAACATTTTAGGTAAGTGGCCTAATATATTGTAAAACAATTTTACGTAATAAAATATTAATTTTGTTTTTAGGAGGTTATGAGAAGAGATTCCTAGCGCGAAGTCGCTATACGCCATTAACTCTGGCAAGAAGAAAGTTTCCCAGACCCAGTGAAGATGAAGTGAAGGACGCGATAACCACACCAGGCGTTATATCGTTATTAGTGGTACGGGAGCCGTTCGTCAGACTCCTATCAGCGTACAGGGACAAACTGGAGAACATCACCCCACCGTTCTACAGGAAGTTGGCCAAATCGATTGTCACAGAGCACAGAGGCGCGGCAACAAAAATGCTCGGCAACATCAAAAGTTACGGACCGACATTCAATGAATTTATCGCACACTTGATCGGTAAACACAAATCGAGAACGCTAACGTTCGACGAGCATTGGGCGCCATTTTACCAATTCTGTTCGCCTTGCGCCGTCAACTTCACCGTCATATCAAAAGTGGAGACACTATCAAGGGACTCGTCATATGTGACCAACCAACTCGGCCTGGCACATTTACTCAGTCCCCGTGTGAAAGACAGACGGACGCGACTGCGGACCGTCATGAACAAATCGCGTGACGGCAAAAACACAGCCGGCTTACTGAAGTATTATTTCGGTCAAATCGATCGACGCATGCTCAACGATTTATTAGACATTTACGGTATAGACTTTGAAATGTTCGGTTATGATTCGGATGTTTATAAGAAGTATGTAAGGAAATAAATTATATTAAATAATTGTGTTTTATGTGTGTACGGCTCGAAGGACCAGCGCAAGTTTCTAATTAAAAATAACATTTAAATATAACTAGGCCATAGATAATAAAGGAAACTTACTTGAAAGCACTGTCAAGAGGAAAATGTAATCGCTAAACGTGATCAATCCAGAGGAGCCGAGCTTGTAAAATATAGAATCCTCGTCAAGGTCCAAGTTGAGACGTTGACTTATCGTCTGTAAAACAATACAGGTATTAATTTTTAGTAGTAAAGTTGCAATATTTTGTAAAGCCCTCAATTCTACTCTACAGACTACCATTCATAGAGTGTGCTACTATTCAGATCAAATAAAATGAATTTCACTATAAGCCTGAATCTTTGTCATAAAGCACAACTGTAAAATCACTTTTTGGTGCATGCTAGACTTTTCTATAAGGGGTTATATAACTAAGAAGCGAAGTTACTAAAATCTATTCGGTTCGGTTCTATAACTACGTCTAGAGAGAGTGCTTAATTAAAAAAAAGTGAAGAGGAGGCGATAGGACAGTACCTCACTGATGTTCTGAAAAGACAAGAAATAGGTGTAAGTGGCTTAAGAGATTGCAAGTGCAATTTTAAACTCGTTTTAACGTTATAGTGATTTTAACAAAAGTTTTGTGTGTGTGTTTACTTCACTAACAGGAGCAGTGTGAGCTTAGTATCTATTTACTTTTAGGTCGCACGTCCGAAGCCTAAACATACCAAGTATCGTTCCATTTGTTAAATATTATTAAATTATATCAAATCAAAAATATCTTTATTCACATAGTTAACTATGGTAAACCTATGAATTGTCAAAATATAAAAAAAAATGCCTCTACATTTAATGCCAGTTCCCAAAATCAAGGGCGTAGAGCGGACGAGGTGAACTGATAAGAAACTTCACTTAACTAAACTTCTTTATTTTCTGTCATTCGTCAACTCTCACTACGTAGTCCCAAGGCACAACGCTTACTTACCAGGTTAAGGTTATTTGAAAATAAAGCTACCAAACTTACAAATCCAATATAATTGAATAGTCACATGTGAAGTCAATATCATTTGAAAAACACCTATTTACATAAAGTTGCTTACCTTTGGATCATATCTTTTATATTGATCGAGCCCCAAACCTGTTAAAATATTAATTAAATTTTTATACATCATTAAACATAATTCTAATATTATGGATTATTTTATATCATAGATTATAAATATAAAGGTTACATAGAATGTATAACAGTGAGTTAATAACAGTCTTGGTGTAATACAGAAAGTTATAATGTCATGTAAAATTATTGAATAAATAAATCATCCGTAGAAATGTAACATAACTATAGCAAGGTGCTCAGATAGTCTTTCTATGTATTACCATCAGGTTGTTTTACTCCAGGCGTCATGGAACGAAGGAAATCATCTGGCGTCATGAACACCTCATGTTGATCATGATGCTGAGCTTGGAGAGTGGCGAAATACCGAAACACCTTGTCTGGTGTGGAATACTGACGCATTCGATTCTCATACTCAATTATCTTTTAAAGCAGCGTCCACAATGATAAAGGAAATTACAGAATTACTTTTTATATAAATTAGAACAAAACAATTAATGGTAAATTAATAAACATATATAACCAGCGTTTAAAAATAATATAAGCTATAAAAACAAAAAAAAATACCATCAGGTTGTTTCATTCCAGGAGTTATAGCTCTCAGGAAGTCGTCAGGTGTCATATAAACTTCGGTATTATCACCATATGTCAGTTTAACAGTTGCAAAATATCTAAATATCTTGTCTGGTGTTGAATAGGACCTCATTCTGTTTTCATATTCAATAATCTTTAAAACAAAATCATAAAAATAAATAACTGACAGAATATAAAGCCAAGGCAAAATAATGATAAAGCTTAAAATACATAAAGACCTATAAAATAAGATTTAACATAAAATCTTACCTTTCTGTCTCTAAAGCCTACTTTTTCTTTTTTAAACCTTTTTTTTCTTGTCTCCATCTCACTGTCAGTATCCCCCTCAGACTCTGATACTTGTTCTGCAGCAGTTATTGATGGAATAATATTATATTGTGACCTACAATGGTAAACTTCTTTTATGTTTTCACTTATGATAAATATACTGATTTTATCAAATTTGATTTAACGGATTACTTGTATTTTTATATTTTATACAAACTATACAGCATTATGAGGGTTCATACCTACAAACATGTCATTAAACATGCAAGCATCACCCAATGTGGTCTAGGTAGCTATTAATATATTACTTATCACTTACCATGTTTTATATATTGTAAAAGTACCAACACCAAATAATAAAGAAAATATTAAAAATTTACTTTTCTTTATTTGGCCTTCTGAGGTATGTGTCTTATATTGAGAGCTTGTACCAAATGACTCCTTATTGTTAATTGCTCTGACTAATGGAACAATTGTTCTTCTTGATGTGGTACTGACTGATTTCAATGTTTCTTTAGGTAGTTTTAAAAATATTGAGTACATTTTGGTTAAATAATATTGATTGATTTACGATTAGATCCAAAATCTTCTCTTTTCGTGATGATTATTTTAATAATTAACGTTTTGTTATGTTTGTATTTGTGCTTCAAAATTAATGTTCATTAACCAATTTACAAAAGACACTTGAATTATTAGGAATCATAATATCAATTACGTTGTTTTCAACTAAACGAGCTTATCAGTTTTCACGGTTCACTTTAAATTTTACACAGTGACCATTGACCATAGACGATATTTGACAATCAAGACCGTTGTCAAAGGCTGTCAACTCAATTTATCAGTTTTAATTACACATAATTATACTAATTATAAACCATCAACTTTTCATAATTAATACCCCTTTTAATTGGCAGTTATCAATTTTTACTTTTATTAAAACATTGTTATTTATCATATATAATATATATATATATATATAATAAATAAATATACAAATTTAAAAAAGAATATTTTTGTAAAGTTAAATGGTAAATTATTACTTTTAAAAGTTTTTACTTTAAAAAGTAGTATTTTAACTTATATCAAATACGTATTGGATTTTTCCTACAATTGATTTGTATGTAGTCTGTGACTTAAACTTTGCGTATGTCACGATTAATCTGTGTCGTCGCCGGTCGCTCTCGCTCACTCAGTCCATCTGTGGGGGAGGAATAGCTAGAAATTATTGGAAAAATATGTTTGAGATATTATTTAAAGTTATATAAAATTTACTGTGGTATTATTATTAATTAGATTGTTTTGTTCATAAAATATATTTAAAGAATCTCTTGAAAATTATTTTTTTCACACACTGACCATTTTGCCAAGTGCTTACATTTCATTTTATACGTAATAGAAAGGTGCGTGTTATGTAACCTTGAATCACGGGACCCTGTGTATTGATCCTGATAATTAAATATATATTTAAGGTATGTATGAAATCTTCTGTCTATAAAACGTCAGTAGTTTCGCGTAATTTCTATGAGTCAAGTATTGATAGACTTAACAACGGTGACAATATGATTATGTGGTTGATTATGATTTAATCTAGTGTGTAATCAGCAGCAAAATAATAGTCTTTACAGTTTTGATTCACTGCAATTTTGATAATAATTGAAGGTGCTTGGCCCATTAAGATAACTGTTCTTCCAAATTTCTATATAACATAACCTTGAAAATACAATTAAGCAGGTCAAGATTAGAAGAAACTTGTTAACACTAAATAACATAATGGAAATCACAAATTATTAAACTTAAATATAACATAGCAAGTGTCTATTATCAGTAGTGTTAGTTTACCTAAGTTAAGAAGATAATATAGTCAGGGTTAATTTACAGGAATGCAATTACATCACTGTTTGTTCAAATTCAGCACTCTATTAAAAATTACAAGTTTTTTATAAAATTAAACAGTATTGTATCAGAACGAAATTTATTTTCAATTTCTATTGAGAAGTTGCCAAATTTTTTGATTTGTTGTTTTTGTATTTTGTATAACGATTTCGGATAAAATATAACACTATCATTTTTGTTATGTATATATTAATATGACACTAAAATAATTGAGGGCATATTTAATTTACTTTGTCAATGTGCCAGATTCTATGACATTGTAACCATTGTTATGTTCTACTTTTGTCTATTACTTTTGTTTTATATATTTTTTCTGTTTGTTATTCTGTAACATAATATGATGACCTTATAACGTCCATAATTTAATCTATCCATTAGACTTAGATAAGTAAATTACTAATCTTTACTTTCTGTATAGATTTGAAAACTTGCAAAATACAAACACGACACAATGCATCGAGCAAGATTAGTTCTTCAAGCTTCGAGTAAAATTGGTAACACCGAACGATTTGCATCATGGCTAATCAAAAAACCACAGGTATTTAACAGAAGTCATTTCATATGATTTATACATAAATTTCTATCTTTTCCACATTAAATCATATCAGCTATCACTTGTGTAGGTGAATAATTTTCTTATCAAAGGGGTTCCAAAATAAACCGCTCTGAGAAGATACCACACCAAACTCAGCTGGCTATCAATAAGTGTTTTCACTGATTTACAAATATCCTCATCATTTATGGCCACTTTTTTAGTTCCTAATAATAGGACTTGCTCCACAATTTTTGCTTTATAAGGTTTATAAATTGATTAAAAATTTGATACATCATTTGGAGTTTATTGACAAAGAGTTTAGAGGCATATAAAAAGTTATGCATTATCATTGTGAAAATTATAATTAAAATGTTTGATAACACAGCTCGTAGGCTGCTGACTGTCGTGACATTGTTTGCGATAAGACAGATATCTGATAAAAAATATAACATTGACCCATCCTGTAATTTTTCTTATGAATTTATAATTTACTTGTATAGGCAAAAATGCTTAAGTATTGTGTGTATTTTTAAAGAGATGATGTTAATTTTAAACGCAGGCTGCAGCTATGACAGTAAATGCCAACAGGCTTAAAAGTTCTACTGCAGCGGAGCCTTTCCTCAATGGATCTAGTTCGGCATATGTTGAGACTATGTACAACAATTGGTTAACGGACCCCAACTCTGTACATGCTGTAAGTATCTAAATTACTATAATATTTATTGACACTATTTGGTCGTTGCTAGTTGCCTGGAAGAGATCGCTTATTAGCGATAATGCCGTCCATTGCACTAACATCAATTAAAATTATTTACTGCTTTGGTGAAACAAAGTGTGAATAATTAAATATATACTACTATACTTTATTCTACTTAATGTTATACTAATAAAAAATAAATGGTATAAATATATTTTGTAATTACGTGATAATAAAATTCAAATCGATATTGCGCAGTGGCGCTCGTTGTGTAATTCGTCTGCAATCGTCTGAGGCACGCCTCTTATTTTTATCTACGTGTTTATTACTAAAGGTTTTCTCGCTATAGTTTAAGGCTCACGTGGTCTTATTATCTGCATTACTAATAGGATATGATGGAGTGGAATGAAATAAAACCTTATTCGCGTTTATACAAAAGTTACGTAATAATTCAGCAGAATCGATGTTTGGGATTGGTTAAGTTAAATAAAAAAATGTTATAGCTCACGGAGTTGTTAATATACATGCAAACAGTATCCAGTTTAATCTTGTAATAATTTAACGTAATCTGAATACATTCTCAAAATTGCTCTGAACGGGCAAAATGAACAGTCACGACAATAAAAATTCACAGCCGCTGTGTGGAAGGAAATTTTTAAGAATTAAAGAATTAGAACCACATTTCCTTATTAAATACTGGTCTGCGGATTTGGCCTGAATCTTGTTAGCATAAAGGAGCCCGGGTTTAAATTTAAAATGTTTTGCATATTTTATTACATCTGTCCCCAAACATCTTATGTGCTAAATATATATATATTTTTTCTTAAACCTATACAGCTTATTACAATAAGTTTACACAATAAAAATAGATTAGAAATGAAGCCAAAATGAGCTTAAAACATAGAACCGGAAATAGAATCTAAGATCAGAAACAATAATAACGAAGAAAACACGAACAGAAAAATATAAAATATATATATATATATATACATATGAACAAGTGGAGTATATTATGTGAGAACGAGTATTTAAGTGTGTCTGTATTAGTGTGGGCAATGGTGTTGCTGTGTATATAAAAAAAAAACAATAAACTTAAAAGATAATAAAACAAGGTATACACACAAAACAATGATATGGGAACTTGAAACATTTAAGAGATAAAACAAAATACAATATATTTAATCATACAAACAAGAGAGGTTTTTTTTAAGGTGTTTAAAATGCCTCTACGAAATGTAAGCAGAGAGTCGGCAAAAACATACAAAGACATATAAGAGGTTTATTGTTAGGTATAAAGTTCACACGCTCTGTTATCGACCGTGTAGGGTTTTCCGATGTCTAGCAATCTACCCTTTGGAGCTGGCTTATCAAAACGATTCACAACGTCATAGGTCGATCCATTCGAGTCTCACAGTCTATAATGGCCTAGTTTTATAAAAAATATCTCGAAACTTTTTGAAAAAATACTCGATTGATGTGATAAATTGATATCTCTAGTCATGGGACGCGTTCTTCCGCAACGCGACAAATGGCGCCCAACCGGGCGTCGCCTATACACCGCCGCCCAACCTCGCGCCCTATACGAAGAACGAGGTGCCGCTGACGTCACTCATCCCAGCTTCCGGTGGGATGCCCTCCATTGCTTCCGGTGAGATACTTTTACTCATTAATGTGTTTATACACTTTTAAATACAAGTGCAAGCAACATTTGCTGATCCATCGGAACATTGTTTCGGTGAAATTTAATCTATTTAGGCCTCCCATGAACACATAATTCTTATAATACATGTTTTTTTTTAAATTTATACAGATCAAGGTTTTCCTTAATTGTTATGTATGTGGCCTAGAAATGTAATGTTTATATTTTCGTATTAAAAATGTATTGGCTCAAATAACAGAAATTTTATGTGTACAAAGTTGTACTTAAGTGAAAAACAAAATTGGTTACGTAACTAGATTACGAAGTAAGCAACTCTTGGTGATACAGTGTAAATTCCATGTAACGTTACTCGATTTAACGACTGCCTCTCTAAAACGTTGAAATCAATTGGCTTTGGTTGGAGTAGCTTGTATTCCACACAATGATTTGTCTCTCCATTTTACGACGACACTCTGTAACGTTTAAAGCATTGCAACGTCCCTCAGTGTCGTTATATAGAGTTTACACTGTATGTGAAAAATCTGCTCGTTAGCAGAGTAGAGTAACTTTACGTAGTAGCTGTAATAGAAAAATATCACTCGTACAAGCGAATAATTGTATTCCGATATTCAGGAGGAATATTGTATGCCTCCTTTGTAACATATTTTCAACTCCTCTGTTAAACTCTTTAGCCATTGCAGTATTACCACAATATGATAAATATATATTTTTAATTGGATTTTAATGTTAAGTAAATTAGGTCACGCTTTGATTTGATGTTAATACTTAGAAAACATTAAATTTTGTCTTTAATTATATAAACGTTCCACGGAATGATGTGTGAAAAAGTGATTTAGCGATAAGTTCGTCTAACGTTTAATAGTTAAAAAAACATTATATTACCTAATGTAACAACTGATATTAACAAGATAGAGAAGAGAAAGGCTTGTTTTTGAAACCGAGCTTAGACTCCGATTCTCATATATCGGAACATTAGATTATTAATACACTTCCGGTTGCGATATATCGGAACATTAGATTAATATTACACTTCCGGTTCCGATATATTGGAACATAAGATTGTTATTACACTTCCGGTTCCGATATATCGGAACATTAGATTAATATTACACTTCCGGTTCCGATATATCGGAACATTACATTATTATAACACTTCCGGTCCCGTTTTTTTTCGTCGTAGGGTCTATAGGCGGACGAACTGCAACAAACAGCTCTTTATAACTGTAAAGTGAAAGATTCCCATGAAATTATCTACGTTACGTCTCTGATACGTTAAACTAATGCGATTTGTTTTAGGCTCCCCCATCAACGAAAAGATCATCGATGACCATTTAGCGGTACAAGCGATTATAAGAAGTTATCAGGTGAATACTGTTCCATTTTAATATTTATTATAATTTGCATACCTTTTACCCTTAGCGGATACGTAAACGAGTCTTTATAACGAAAATAATAATTAAACTATGCTCATTATGAGTCTATATCGCGAAAATGTTCACATCTATCATAAGCTAAACGGGCCGTAAACTGTCAAGTTTCTTGTCCACTGACAGATGTCAAGTTATCCTCGTAACGCGAGTTGTACCTAATTATAGAATTTTTATGCTAAAAAGGTTGTTTGTCATTATTTTAAAAGGCCATTTAGTCTATTGTTTGGTTGCAACTTTGTTAACTGGCATTGTAACTCATACAAAGCATTATTACCAACTCAATTTACATTTGACCATAGATTAGACAATTACATTTAACTGGAGGTTTTGAAGTTTACCGTGTTTTAAAGTCCAATACAAGGATAAATTATTAATTTTGTATGGGTCGCATAATACAACACTCGTGTTAGATTAGTTTTGACATTCAGTTTTGTGGATTTTTTTCGTTATAAAGACTGTATTATATTGATTATAAATGACAATAAAACACATATACGTAAATTACACTGGCAACATTATGGGTGTGTGGGTCTGTAGTCTGGATGTAAATTAATGCCGTAATTTGGTACGGATCGTGGTATTTATTGGCACACGTCCCCCAAATTGATTGACACGATCTATTGACGAAGGCTATTTTGATCTGAGTGAAAGTTTTGATTTCCAAATACAATACATAATACATGCGTCGTTTGTCTCTTTATTTCATTGAGATAGAAAGAGACGAAACATGTTGAATTCGTAAAGTTTTATGAGTGTTTGTAATTTAGAGTAAGGTCATTTACAAATATCTTGTATTTGTGTTGCTATCCAGTTTTATTTCACTCAGATATTACGATTGCTTTTTTTATCGAATTGGTTTGAATATGTTGTATATAGTTAACTTTGTCATTTGGTCGTGTCATGAGAGCATGATTCTTGTGTTAGCGTACGTTACATAAAAATATTACCGGCTTAAAACGCGGCAAGAACATACAACTCTTATTGATAAGAACATCGTTTTAATTTGTGTAATTTCTGTTTTGCGATTAATTTTGTCTGTTTGTTCAAGCGAGTACACAATAGAATAGACTTTATATTTGTCTGTAATAAGTTTGGCAAACGAACCGTGATTGATCCCACTAAAATCATGATTTTACCCGTTTGATTTTCACCCAATCTCAATGAGAGTTGTGTGAGCACGCCATGTGAGCTTCGGTTGGCATTGGAATCATGCTCGGGGCTAATATAAATGGGGGGTGACAGGCTCGCGGCCACCTGGCTGCCGATCTGGACCCGCTGGGCATCACCTCGGCTAACCTGCCCCAACTGGGCATGCGCGCGTCGAGTTCGGAGCTCATCATGAGGAAATATTTCAATTTTGGTAGGATTTGCGGGTTGGAAGCAATCACTCGTTATCTTACTATAAGACTCATAATGGGATTTCGACGCTTATGACCCCGCCTAACAATGTTTAACTGACCCTTAATTTTAATATTGACTTTTGTGTTTGAATGCGTTAACTATACCTAATGTTACGGTCAATGGGAATTATCGATTTTCCAGTTGGCGGTATCATACGTGTTTCCTATGCGCTTTTCTGCCTGTATGAGTATTCTAGTATGTTGATCGTGTCGCTTTCGTCATAGCTAATATTATTACATACATCGGGTTAAAATCGGAATTTTGTAAGGACACGTCAGACAATTGTTTGATATCGATTTTCCTCAAGCGAATTTCCATAATCTCAAACGGGATTTTTTAATAATGTGAACTTGCTGACGTGGCTTCGTTACGAACTAATTCTAAACAGTCGCTTGCCAAGTATGGACATAAATGTATGAATGCTGGTACCGGCAAATCGGACTGTATATGTCGTTAGAGAAGTATTTTTTTTAAAATTCACGATTATATAATTAATACGATTTTACAATAGTAATAATACTTGTAAAACATAACATAACATATATATTCTGGTGGAGAAAATACCTATTAAATTCATTTTGATTGGACCATGGGTGGTTTCCGGGTATGTTTTTTTGTATTTGGTACGGGGGTTTTATCAGTAGATTGCTGTTCATCAATCACAATCACTTCTTTATCTGAAATCTTCTTTATAAATTAATGGATCATCCTAAATACTGTTGCTTGAATTGAATTTAACTTTTAATGGTCACTTACGAATTTCGATTATTATCGCATTAGAAAGCGAGTGATTGTTTTCAATCATTTTAATGTTGTTTTTAGCTTTTAAATACAATATTTGCATGTATGTGATAATATTAGCATTTTCTTTAACGATTTCTTTTGGCTGTAGCTTCGAATGACTACTGTTTAGCAAATTAACGGTTAGGCGACTTCATTTTTTTTTTGGTGGGTAGTTTATAATCGCGACTCATCACGGTACAAAAGCAAAGGGTTGGATTTTGACGTCGATATAACATTTACAGAGTGATATTACGAATAATATTAAGGTTGTGAAATATAAATGGTATCTTTTGACTACATAGACAATGAATCATTCCTACTCTTATTCTATAATCGTTTTAACTAATGTAACCTTTCGTCTCTTTCTAACGAATTGTGAAATGTAGAGACACTGCAATATTCCGATTTACTCTTTCTGAATGACGCTTGTTTGATGTAATTTAAATTCTAACAAGTTCTATACAAGTTGTTGCAATTCCAACAACAGCTTTCGGATGATATAACAAAGGAATATTTTTAGCATTTTTTCTGATTATGTTTTGAATGCAAGGGATCTTTGTTTTTGTACGGTCTGATGATCCGCTCTATAGCCATTGGGCATGGTACGAATTATTAAAATCGTTTTTGCACTGCGCATTGATATCTAAAGTAAAGTTTGTAGCATAGAGTATTTATTGGTTTATTATCTGTAGTTTGCGACAGTAACAATTGTAGGAAATCCCGTTTCGACTGTTTAACAGCGCATATAAAATGTCGCGTTATGCAAATGTCATAAAATCGTTTATGTCGTATTGGATGAGAAATCGGTATTTCACTGCGTTTGTCTTCTTTGGTCTATACCATAGACAAAGGAAACGCGGCATCTATTGTCCACAGAGTGTAGACTATTGTCCAATCATAGACACGCGACACGATCCCTTCTGTCTGTTATCCTTTTAGTGTAGTGCAAAAATGTATTTTGTCACTCATACATAGTCATATCATTCGTTGCATTAACTTGGTTTGTATAACTAACTGTCACCCACAGACCGAACTTTAAGAATTGCTAGTCTCAACCGAAATAAAATTATAATCCTAATTTATTTTATTATATAACTAATCGGTTCAGGGTAAATTGGGTTTATTTAACATATAAGCTACTACAGTATAACTGAAAGTATAGTTTTTAAAAGCTCGCCCCTTATATGTAACTATGTTTCTACATGTGAAACTATATATGATTTCACGAGATGTTTTTAACGAGTGAATTCCATTAGTCGCGTGGTCATCTCGTCGCTCATCTTGACCCTTTGGGAATATCGACCGGTGATCCGGTGTCGAGTGGAGATTGGCACGGCGGGCTGCGTGCCTTCGCTAACGAAGCAGTGATTAGGCAACACGTGCGATTCGGTATGACATGGCGGTGAGGCTTAGACGGGTCAATGTTTCGTTCGTATGTAACTGAAGAGGGTCCGTTTCGGAAATTCTAGACATTTATCGGATTTAATGATTGATGTTGATAATAAATTGACATGTTACAATTTCTGGAATGTTTTGGCTGATAATGAAAATCGACAATACGTTTTATTATCTTTGGTTAACGTATATAATACGTATTACGTATTTACGTATATAATAGTCTCTCGTCAAACAATGAGATGTGATAGAAACGAAGCACTTTAGATATCATGTTGTTTTTTTCGCGTTCCTTAGCGATTAATGTTTTTTTGTTAGCTAACTAAGGATGAGAAGAGAATGTAAACAGAATAATCTAGAATGATAATCTTGTGTGCGAGTGCGATCAAGGAATTTACAGCATTACTGACCTGTTTAAGCTTCAATTCGCTTCGTTTAAAAATCTTATTATGGAGAAAGGCTTTGCAGTAGATAAATGCTTAAGGCTTATATTTCTTTTTTATTGGTGCCGGGTTTTCTTTTATCAAAAGTCGTGACTATGGGTGACTTTGGTCTTGCATGTATAGGTACTTTAATTATTCAACTTTCATAAGTATAGAAAAACATACTTGAGACTAGCTTTTTTAACGGTCTAATCATTCAAAATTAAAAACCCATATTCTGTGACTGTGTCATGTTGACTAATCTTATCCTAAATGGTAAATAATTATATTCCTTTACTAGAGAGGTCTTTTTTCAATACAGAAAGGAACCCGATGTTGCATTTGTTCTCCCATAAAAAGCTCAGAGTCCTTTTAAGCAGTGGTAAATAATATGCACCTCCCGTCCAAAGTGGGGAAATATAAGATTAAATTAAATTCATCATTGATAACTATCAAGTTTTGTTATATACGCAGAATTATGTCATGTGAATTCATGATAAGGTACAGATAACACAGAACTCGTACGTAGAAAAAGGCTTTTACGTAGCGAATTTATTGTTAGATCGTGTGTTAGGTACACAAAGCATGTTTCTCTACGCAAGCGACACACGCTAAGCCGATTTTTATTTATTCCCATACGCTTCTTATGACCTAACAGAAGGTTGCTGTTTTTTTTTTTTTTACTAAACAATAACAAAAAAAAAACAGATTCGGGGCCACAATATAGCGAAACTGGACCCGTTGGAAATTGCGAACTTCAATAGAACTGACAAAAGTCCAAGGGAAGTGATACACAGCAGCTACAGGTTTGGTAAGGAAGCACAAGGTGGCGAACGCAGTCTGCGTAAAATGTGGGTTAACGCCGTTGCCATGGTAACCGTTTGTGGCGCGGCTGCGGTCATCGGCATTGCCCCACATTTTGTTGCGGGTGACGTGGGTTTTGTCACCTCAAACCCTGGGCACGAAACACGCATGCACGGCTAGAACGCATGAAACGCATGACCTATATATTATATGCACATAACATTATAAACATTATGTAAAAGTGGCAGGGATTTGTGACCTTGAATGTTAAATATAGGCCGCGTAGCTGGAAATCATCCAAGATCGCTCGAAGGTGGAGAGCGATAGTGAAAATGTTAAATCATTTGTATGGGAAATTGTCCTGTTATTTAGGGATTTTTATCCTGTTTTATACGGATCTTGTCCTGTTTTATAGGGTAGTCTTGTCAGAGGGTTTGTCCAAACTAGTAAAGGGATATGATTATTTCATTTATGCTTTTTGTGTGCTTTTCGCATTGAGTTGTTTAATTTATGTTCCTACTCTTATGAGACACTGTGTTTTAGATGAAGCCGATATGGACAGGGTCTTTAAACTGCCCTCGACCACATTTATTGGCGAGAAGGAAAAGGCCTTGCCGTTAAGGTAAATGTTAAAAATTGGGTTTATGTATGTAACATCCGTCCCCTCTACTCCTCCTTATTTATGTTGAACAATAGTTTGGGCCCGTAGCCCCAATAGAATTTTTTTACGTTACAGGATTCTTTTATGTCCGGTACACTTCCTAGTCTGTATACACGCTTATGTTTAACATCTTTAAGTAACATCAATTCGAGCACTTACGAACTTGGGTCTTTGTAGTGTGATTTTGACACTAAAAATATGTAACACTATTATTTCAATGTACCGCATAGTACATTTATAGAGACAAAAATATAAAAAGTGGTTCCAAATTAAGACATAAGGCATTGCTGATGAATGACAATCGGTCTCATGCAGCAACTGTAGTCCGACTCATCTTCAACGTAGCCAAGATTTGTCCTTTCATCATCCTTTTACCAAGGTTCTCTTGTACTGCTGTTCCATTATTGAAAGTTCCTTCTCGCTGAGCCTGTTTGGTGCCAATTCCAACTTGTTAGCCGCTATATCATTTGACATTTCAGAGAAATCCTGAACCGCTTAGAAGAGGCCTATTGCAACAATATTGGTATTGAGTTTATGTTTATAAACTCGTTGGAGCAATGCAACTGGATCAGACAGCGTATGGAGCCACCGAACGTAACAAAAATGAGCAATGACCAGAAGAGATTGATTCTGGCCCGTCTTACCAGATCCGCTGGGTTAGTTACGCTTGGAACATATGCTTTTAAAAAGAAAAAATAACATGCACCGCTAGTGCCTTCATACGACCAACAATATTTATATATAATCAAAATCAAAGATACATATAGGTCACCAAGGTACACTTATGAATCGTCAATGAAATAAGTTTTTTCGATTCTACATTTACTGCCAGTTCCCAAATCAAGGGCGTAGAGCGGACGAGAAGAACTGGCAAGAAACACTCCGCCAGAACTCCTTTAAATCGCCAAGGATGTTTCACATTTGTAAAGGTCTTCCAACCATTGCACCACGCACCAGCGAATTCGTCAGAATCTATATTAAATAGACACAATATATATATAAATATTGTTGGCAAATGTTTCTGTCCATAATGTTAAGTTATTCCAAATGAAAAATGTGTCTTACGCCTTCACGGCCAAATACAGAATCAATTTAATATAAACTTAGTTAAAGACATAAGTCGTAATATGGTCAAAGTGTAGTTTTTTTTCTTCTTAAATCTGACAGTTTGGGAATGAGGCACATAATTCGCATACAGTCTGCCCCATGCCCCCAGCCGCCTGGACGCTGTTTATACAATAGTGAATAGCTTGAATATGTATTATTAACTTTTTTAAATGTTTTGTGTGTCATTACACATCTGACAATCTCTTGGTCCCTGCAAAGGTCTTATAATCACACTTCCTGTTAAAGTTTCGAAAACTTCCTGGCGAAGAAGTGGTCTTCGGAGAAGCGTTTCGGTCTTGAAGGATGCGAGATCCTCATCCCGGCGATGAAGCAGGTCATCGATATGTCGACAAAGCTTGGGGTCGAGTCCATCATCATGGGAATGCCCCACAGGGGTAAGGGATTTTATGCACCTTAGTGCAGGTTTTTTTTTTGTTGTATTGAGGGTACTTTCGTACTAACGAACAGATTTACAGTGGGTAGTAGGATTGTTTAGTTTAAAGAATAAGAATAAAATAGTGTTTATTAGTATTTTTTTGGTTGCAGGTCGTCTTAATGTGTTGGCTAATGTCTGCCGTAAACCACTGCATCAGCTGTTCACACAATTTGCTGGATTGGAAGCCGAAGATGATGTAAGTGATGGTTTTTTTTGTGGTTACCCACTAAAATACTGTTTAATATTTTAACCTATATGTATAGGTAGCTTTTTTTTTGAAACAACGAAAAAAAATAATGCCTATTTTTTTATTCTATCAATATAAAAATATATTGAAGAATTTTCCTTTTCAAATTTGGTAAATATCGTATAAATTTTTCCAGGGCTCCGGTGACGTAAAGTACCATTTGGGGACGTACATCGAGCGCCTCAACCGCGTCACCAACAAGAACATCCGACTTGCAGTGTGCGCTAACCCCAGCCATTTGGAAGCGGTTGACCCCGTAGTGCAGGGCAAGACTCGGGCCGAACAGTTCTACAGGGGAGACAATGAGGGCAAGAAGGTACTTTTACCAGTGTAATATAAAATATTTAGCCTGAATTTATTTATTCTGAACGTTACCAATCAATTGTGTAGATATGATTGATGCAATAAATTAAAAAAATATCCTCAATAACACTTATGTCAAGAAATATTTACTATACGATTACTGTCAGTTTCCAAATCAAGAACTGGTAACTGCCCGTCTCTTTTAAATGGCTAAGCATGTTTTACAGTACCTTTGTAAAGATCTGCATCCGTCACAGTGAGAACGTGCACGTGCACGCTTCCTTTGCAAATGTATTTGCAGAAATGACCGATTTAATATTGTGTATTCGTTTAGGTGATGTCGATCCTTCTCCACGGAGACGCGGCCTTCGCCGGCCAAGGCGTGGTGTTCGAGACCATGCACTTGTCAGACCTGCCCGCCTACACCACCCACGGCACCGTTCACATCGTTGCCAACAACCAGATCGGTTTCACCACCGACCCTAGGCACTCCCGTTCGTCCGCATATTGTACAGGTGAATGATACATTCAAAACTGAAAGCAGAAATTTATTCAAAAAGCCTTCTACAATTAAAATAATCTTTTTTTAAGGGATTTAATATATTCTACTCTAAGCCCCCTCGGTACAATTGCAGACGTGGCGCGCGTGGTGAACGCGCCCATATTCCACGTGAACAGCGACAACCCCGAGGCGGTGATGCACGTGTGCAACGTGGCCGCGGAGTGGAGGGCCACCTTCCACAAGGACGTGGTCATCGATATCGTGTCCTACCGCCGCAACGGCCACAACGAGGTGGACGAGCCCATGTTCACGCAGCCGCTCATGTACCAGAAGATCCGCAAGACCAAGCCAGGTGGGGTTTAATTTGCAAAAATGCGTTTCTCTTTTAAAGGAGTGGCGGAGAGTGAATGTAGAGTAGAACTTTTGTAGTTTCTGACGAGTACCATAGTGTACCAATGTGAATTTTTGATTTTATTTGATTGATTTAAAAGTAATTAAAATAGTGTTAAAAGATATTATTTCATAATAATTAAATATGTTACAGCACTTGAGATCTACGCGGACCGTCTCATCAAGGAAGGCGTGGTCACCGCCGAAGAGGTCAAAGACGTGAAAGACAAATACGAGAAGATCTGCGAAGACGCGTACAACCAGGCGAAGCAGGAAACGCACATTAAGTACAAGGACTGGCTGGACTCGCCCTGGTCCGGCTTCTTCGAGGGCAAGGACCCACTTAAGGTGACATTCTGTTCATATTCACAATAATACATTTATGTCAAAACTTTTTTTTTTGGAGTCTCAATATCTCAGTATTGCATCCCCCTGAACTCGAACAGTGAAATTGAAGTGGTTGCCATGGCAACACGTATAGTCCTCGTTTTATAATTCCGCATGTGATCGTTGACAGATGTCCCCAACGGGAGTGGTTGAAGAAACGCTGGTCCACATTGGCAAGCGGTTCTCCAGCCCTCCGCCCAACGCGGCCGAGTTCGAGATCCACAAGGGCCTGCTGCGTATCCTCAAAGCCCGCATGGAGATGGTCGAGAAACGTACCGTGGACTGGGCATTGGCCGAAGCCATGGCCTTTGGATCCCTCTTGAAGGAGGGCATCCACGTCAGACTGTCGGGAGAAGATGTCGAGAGAGGGACGTTCTCACACAGGTATATTTTTTATCTCTATAAGTATATCAAAGGTCATTCACAATATTTGAATTGTTTTTTTTTTAAATTAAACTTTATCTCCGCAGACATCACGTCCTGCACCACCAGAAGGTGGACAAGGCGACTTACTGTGCGCTGGCGCACCTTTACCCCGACCAAGCGCCTTACACTGTCTGCAACAGCTCCCTGTCTGAATACGGTGAGACATTCAGATATTATTTAATACAATTGTTGAAAACTAAAAATAATAAAATATATATTAAAAAATAATAATAAACTTAAATTCACCAATTAATGTATGGATAACTTGTATCAAATTGGGCTCTTCAGACACTTGATATTTTATTGCCGATACTATGTGAAAAATATTTAAAAAATAATTTGTTTTCATCAGACTAGTAGTAGATAATAAAATATATTTATGTAGTAGTTACACTAAGAAAGAATTATTTGTTTTTAAAAACGTTTTTTGGTCTTACAGTAATAAAACCCACTTTATTTGGAAGAATTCCGGTCAAACCTTTCAATTCCAATTCCAGGTGTGTTGGGTTTTGAAGTGGGTTACTCGGTGACCAACCCCAACGCCTTGGTGCTTTGGGAAGCCCAGTTCGGTGACTTCAACAACGTGGCCCAGTGCATCATCGATCAGTTCATCTCCAGCGGTCAGGCCAAGTGGGTGCGGCAGTCTGGTATTGTTCTTCTGCAGCCTCATGGTATGGAGGGCATGGTGAGTTACATAATTTTATATGAATTGTTTATTTTAAAAATGCTGTTTCTTGCCAGTTCTTCTTTCTAACCGGTGGTCGTGTTAATGACGATACAAAAGTGTCTTTATTAAAGATCTACTTGAATAATGATATAAGAGTTTGTATTTTCTTTGTTTTTTTTTAGAATTTTGTTAATATTCGTTCTTTTTTGACAAATTTGTTTAAATTGCAGGGCCCAGAGCACTCTTCAGCTCGCCTGGAACGGTTCCTTCAAATGAGCTCTGACGACCCTGACTACATGCCACCGGAGAGTCCTGATTACGAAGGTACATTTTAGAGACGTTTTTACCCACCTTTAGTACTATTTAGTTATTTAATTTTAATGAATAAATCCGACGCTCAGGCTTAACCCTATACGTATACGTTTCAGTGCGTCAGCTCCACGACTGCAACTGGATCGTGGCCAACTGCTCCAGTCCAGCGTCCCTGTTCCACATCTTGAGGCGTCAAATCGCGCTGCCCTTCCGCAAGCCCCTCATCCTGATGACGCCCAAGTCGCTCCTGAGGCATCCCGAGTGCAAGTCTTCCTTCGACGAGATGGCCGATGGCACCACCTTCAGGAGGTACCGCAGCCTCATCGCTAACGAATCATTTCTTCCAAACAATATTAATAATGCCTTTTTACATATATTAACTTAGAAAATAACTTATTAGTTGAGTTTTAGTCTCCCTCTTTTATTGTACCATAAGCACCAGCTTAATATGCTGGAGTGCTAAATAATAATGTTTTGTGTAGAGTCCTCCCGGAGGCCGGGCCGGCGAGCGAGAATCCCGAGAAGGTGCGCAAGGTGGCCTTCTGCTCGGGACGCGTGTACTACGACCTGCTCAAGGAGCGGCGCGACAGAGGCCTGGAGAAGGACATCGCCATCGTTCGGTGCGTTTCATAAGACTCTTTACCAGATATACCCGGAATCTAACCCTTGGGATCTTATATAAAATATATGATAGTGTTTGGTGGAATTGGTTAATTAAAATGCGAATGTAACAATTCCAGTCTGGAGCAAATCTCTCCATTCCCGTACGACCAGCTGAAGAGTGAGATCGCGAAGTTCCCCAACGCCCAACTCGTGTGGAGTCAGGAGGAGCACAAGAACATGGGCTCTTGGAGCTACGTGGAACCCAGATTCCGCACTCTGCTGAGGAACCAGAAACAAATCAGGTATCACAAATATTACCGTCCACCCGCGTTTTGCACGTATTAATGTAGGTAGCAATATATTTCTCGGACCCAAATGGCCACTTATGTTAGATTCACACATCATGGGTCCAGCAAATTATATATATATATATATATATATTTATTATTTATTTATTATATATTTATTATATATATTTGTTCAACGTTACCAGACACTCTTAGAAAGTAAAGTCCGTTCGGCACGAGCTCTGAATACTGAATGCCGCTCGGCACGAGCTCTCCAGTATTTATATGCTCCACCCCAACGGCGTAACCCAAAGTCAGGATGACGTCACGCCTGCATTCTGTTACTCCGACATATTGAACCAGACTTCTCGAATATTCCGATGGACGGTAGCGGTCAAATTCAACCATACATTTACAACAATAGAGCTTTTTTTAAATATGTTTCCTTACACATAGGTTTAATAAAACGTAACTTGCAGTTGCTTTAATAATATTATCGAGTAGACTTTAATATGTATATTCATTTTTTTTTTTAAATCTGTTCACACGTTTTGTTGCTTCGGAGATATGTTTAGCGCTTAGGGGTTCCTTATCACATGTCACAACGCCGGTAACTTGGTTACAGGCGTAGGTCGGAAGGGGGCGGGTGGTTTAGCCAACTGTTGGGCCGCGGTGACGCACAGACAGACACACAAACAGAGACCGTTCCGCGCACCATTAGGTGAGATTAGACGCGTATTCGCTTTACAGGGCTCCCAGTTTTGTTTTTAACTATTTTATACGCAAATGTCTGTGAATTGGGCCAAGCTTTTTTATTATTTCACATAGCTTTTGGGCCGCGTCTTTGTCCGCGTTGTTTAAATATAACAGGATTTTGGGAAATCGGTCTATAAATTGCAGAGTTCTGGTGAATTTTTCATACAAACTATCATCCCCCTTCAATCCTTTTTCCGCGATAAAAAGTATGTCTTTCTTACTAATGTCGATTCCTAAAGTTTAATCTATTTCTATACCAAATTTCATCGAAATCGGTTCAGTAGTTTAAGCGTGAAGGCGTAACATACATGCATACTTAATTTCGCATTTATAATATTAGTATGGATTACTATGAGGCATAGTTTTCTGCAAGTTACGTTTTATTCTTTAAATTACATTAAAAAGTATACTGTTTTTATTTATTCTTATTGATTTCTTAAAAAGAGTAGATTTTTAAATAATATCGAAGTAGGATCTGATAAAGTGTTTTTTTCAACTTGAATATTAACGTCACTCGATTTAACGATTTATGTTCGAGACTCTAGCCACTCTCTATAACGCCATAGAACGCACAGTCCCTTAATTGTCGTTATATAGAGTTTACCCCGTATTTATTTTCGTACTTAACATTTTTTTTTCATTTACAACTACTACATCTACTACTGTTCAAGTGTGATGTTAATATCTGAAGAGAAGTTTTTCTATTGACAAACTCGATACATATTTTTAAATGCACAATCATTTGCCCAGCTACAACGGGCGAGCCACCGCCGCATCACCAGCGACGGGCTCCAAGGCCGCCCACAACAAGGAGCTGAAGAACTTGCTGGACGAATTCTGCGTTTTATAAGTTTGATGAGTTCCCTATCAAAATCCACTCACCCCACAGATGAAGGCAATGTGTTGTGTCATTTTTTTTTTTTTTTCGAAAATTGCATCTCTCGGAATTTGTTTTCAGTATTTTCGTTGTTCTCCTAGTGTACTTAGGTAAATTCTTATTTATTTTTCCCTAGTTTTTATTTTGTTTTTATTCTGAATGTAAATAATGTGTAGTGTAAATTATTAGTTGTCTCGTGACTTAGCCGGGGCTGCGATTTTATATTTTCACTCGTTTTGCAAATATTTCTTTTGCCGCGGCACACCGACGGCGCTTACATAGACAATTAAAAACTGAAAGTTATTCAATAGTGTCATACACATTAAGTAGCATTTTGAATTAAGAATGTCGATTTTTGAATTTGGAATATCGGTTGGAATTCCGGACATCGATTTTTTGAATTTCGAATATCGGTTTGAATTTCAAACGTCGATTTTTGAATTTCGAATACCGGTTTGAATTCGAATGTCGATTTTTGAATTTGGAATATCGGTTGGAATTTCGGACATCGATTTTTGAATTTCGAATATCGGTTGGAATTCCGGACGTCGATTTTTAAATTTCGAATATCGGTTTGACTTCGAATGTCTATTTTCGAATTTGGAATATCGGTTTGAATTGCGGACATCGATTTTTGAATTTCCAATATCGGTTTGAATTCGAATGTCGATTTTTGAATTTCGAATTCCGATAAAATTAGTTGCAATCAACTAGAAGTAGGTTCTTCCAATTCCAATAGTTACCGCGGCTCTTGAAGGCTAAACACCGTTTCGAAATGCAATTGAGCCATTTGTTTTGTGCACAGTTCTTTGAAATCGGCTCAGGGTGTATGTATGCGTGAATGAATGAAAAAGGTCTGAGCTATTTACATTATCTAATTAATATACAAATACATATTCAAATGCTTGTGTTGTTTTATTATTATTATATATAAGAAAATAACCCTATGTTTAGTAGTTTATTACTTGTTCAAAAATAAAAGTAGTCTGTATCAAACTCATTTTCCGAGTAGCGTCATAGTACATTGCAAATGGAGGTAGATCTGGGATAAATTGGTATTTTTAAAGGGAACTCAAAATTATAAGATAAGCTGGGAGGTTGAACTATATGGTCCAGGTTAATGCCAAAGTCCTTTATAAAAACTAATACTACGTAGTTATCGTTTTAAAAAGATAAAAATAATCGAGAAATGTTAAATGGGAAATCAATACAATCAAGTAAAAGTTGAAAAAAGTTATTTTTAAATTGATTCAATCCAATATAATAAATCGTGCCGATCGGCAACCCAATCTGCGATATGGTTTTGTATTGTGAACCATTATCCATTATATTTATTCAATTATGCTGTTAAAAAGATTGAAAAGTTTTATTTACGAAATAATTTCAAATACCAAAGATTAATTATGCAAACATTTATTAAATTAAATACGAAGATTAATTAATAAAGTCCGCAATGTTAATTATGGTCCACTTGCCATGGTCATTCAGACTAAAATCTTATATATACCAAAAAAATACATAACGCGTCGTATTTTACATGTCACCCGATCTTTATATGATACCTTGGATGGCTAGTTGTTGTATGATTTAAAAAAGTATTTATATTAAAAAAAAGCTGTTCTGAAAATACAAACAATCCACTTTCGCAACTGAAGCGTATCTGATACAAGAGCCATTTACTTTACAAGCGTTGAACGGCTGGTGTGACCTGCAAAACGCACTGGAACAGATAACATCTGTAATCTTGACGCCTTTCCGCGTTTCTCGGCCATTTTATCCGCTTTATAAATAGCGTGAAGATCGCTTTGTACGCTGAAATGAGACTACGGAAAGATTAGAATCTCGATAGTGCTTCAGCGTGCGGCCAGCCTCTTGCCAGCGGAGATGTATTGCGCTCATTATATAGGAGTTACTTTGTTTTTATTATGTCACCGAGCGACACAAAATACGGCTTTTGGGACTGTATAAATTAGGCTCTAAAAGTTGTTTAATAACACGGATTTGTGGTTTAACTTTCTTAGGGTTGTTATTTTTTGCACTTAATATAAATTTGAATTTGAATGATTGCGGCTCTAATCTGTCAACTGTCAAAAGTAAGTCATGAGTTATTTATACGATTAAATAGAGTTTTATGTACTTCTTACCAATTAGAGCCTTAAGTAATATAATGAAGTATATATTTGGACTTCTAAAAAAATTCAAAGACATTCGGTGTTATTGGTTTATTTAAATTACTCTTGTGATACACTAGACATATACCAGTTCCACGTTTTAATAAAATAAATAAAACAAGCACAAAGGAATAAAACAGCGAAAGAATCGTTTACAAAAGCCCGGGTTAGCACTTATCGTCTGACTGTGACGGTCTTGAAGTACACAGAGTTTAAGTCGCCATTACGTAATATTAGAAAACTAAAGAGAAACAATTTTCATTGCTAGTTTGTTTATTTCTGTCGTAGTGTATTACTTTTATTGTTGAGTAGATTATACGTATAGTTGAAACGTAAAAGATATGAGGGCCAGACTGGTTGTGGCTTGAAGTAATCTTGTGACTTGGCTTAAGCCTTAAGCATGGATCTTTTAACCATAGCACACTCCAATCAATGTCCAGTAGTAGTGGCAACTAATGAAATCCTTATCGTAGTGTCACTTCATTATTTTTAGTGTTACACAATTGGCAATTTAAAGGAGTGAAAGGAGAGTTTCTTGCCAGTTCTTCTCGTCCGCTCTACACCTTGGTTTTGGAACCGGCAGTAAATGTATTTGTATAGTTTGACAATTCCATATGTAAGAATGTTACATGTATTTTTTTGATTTTGTTATAGGTATTATGGTGGTTCTGGGGGGTTAATGAAAAAAAAACTTAAAAAAAAAACTGTTTTATTACGAACAACGTACTAAGAACACACTAATTATAGCTTGTATGTGACCTACTTAGACGTTGAATTTCATGTACTAAGAGCGATACAGTAACCTTTATTATTCATGCTTCGTATTCAGACTAGTGTTTGCATTAGCGAAGTCATTCTGTTTAAAAAAGTGTAAGATTTATGCTGTGGACTCATTTGCAAGGGTGAAATAAGCGCTTGAATAATTGCATTTCTTTATATTAACCCTTATTTGGATATTTTAATGAATTAATAACAGGAATTTATATATATATATATATATATATATATATATATATATATATATATATATATATATATACTTTGAATCTCGCGAGTTATGTAAATATATAAATGAGTTCTAGTTTATCTGTTTAATAAAGTTTTATATGAACGTTGTTAGCTCGCAATTTTAATGCAATAACTATTGGCTGTTTTCTTGTTTATTTACGGCCGTTGCACGCATATTTGCATTATAATACCGAGGGCATAATTTAATATTAGGTCCAAGGAACTAAATTATTGTAAACATGTGGCGTAAAATCGATATTGTTATATGGATTGACATTTTCAATTAATAAATTAATGTAGTATTGATGAATGTGACCATACATTAACATGGCCAATGTTTGCCTCTAATACGTTTCAGATATATATAAAAAAGAGACAGTCTTATGAGTTGCATTCTAGGTCCAAATAATCCAAAAGCGAGCAAGCAACCCCTTAGCCCTTTTTAGCTTATAAGAAAAATATCAACTCAGTAAATATCATATTTCAAACTGTTTATAGGCTAGGACCATTTTGAATAGTCTTAAATCTAAATTACTCTACGCCTGTCCCTACGTCCAAGCTGAGAAGAAGCAGTTTCTCTTTAACTACTTTTCAAAATACTTTTACTGAGCATGTCATTAAATTGATTAGAATTCTGTTAGTAATTAGGAATAATCGCCAATGTGTGGCGTACATTACCCTTGGAACGAGTTGGAACAGCAAGCTTTTCCTTATTTCTCGTAAGCTTATGATAAAAGTTAGTTTTTTTGTAGGTTTTGTTACGTGTGCTAATACAAAAAATAAACTATACCACCTAGACCACATTAACCGTAATGTACCGTGAAGCTGACCAGTACAAAGCTCTTCGTTCAATTCAATTACAATTCCCGCTGATGGATTCTAGTATTTTCGACCTATAGTACAAATAGAACTATGCATTTATAGTCAGTTAGATAAATATGTCTATTTTTCGTGAAAGCTTCTACAACCTTTAGACAAACTTAAGAATATTAGTGTTTTTAAATATTGCTGTTTTTTCATATAGACGAGGGGGCAAACGAGCAGGAGGCCGACCATAAAGGTGAAGTCGCCGCCCATAGACACTCGCGCGGCTGGGAGCTCGTGAGTGCGTTGCCGTTCTTTAAAGGAAAATTGGGAAATGGAGGGGTAGGGGAAGAGGATGGGAGAGGGAAAAGGATGGGCACCAAAAGATCTCACTCACCGAACGAAACGCGAGTAAAAAATGATCAAAGTCCAACTGCATCACTTTACGCCGGTATTCCGTGAGAGAGTGGTATTTCTCCGGCCGTGCCTGCGCATTCGGCTGAAACTCTAAGTAACAGCATGGCACTCCCACTCAAAAAAACCGTATAACCAAACGCATGATTAATACCTCCATAACTTCACGTTATTAATAAGCCCGTCAACTGAGTAATGTACTGTAAAGATGGCATTTTTTTTTGTATTTACAACATTGCGGTTGAAATCACAATACAATGGCGTGTTGCGCTTTCAAAGCTTTATAAAAAGACTATATGCCTTTGTGAACGCACCGAGCCATGGCCATTAATCCTCGCGGTGAAAATATTATGCCACCAGCTTCGTACATGTGTTAATAATTTCTTTTATGTTATCCTTGATGAATATTTCCTTAAACAATAGTGTGGCATTGTTCTATAACTTCAAAACAACTAAGCCTTGTTTATTGCACAACATACGACTTATATTTCCTGTATTGGTTTCTTGGATTTTCATTTATGTCCTAAAAACCGGACTATATAACATTTTTATATACATATATTTTGCTAATTACAGAAACAAAATTAATTATTAAATAAAAACAAAATATTCTTAATATTAACCTAACTAATATAAGTAACTTAAAATAAAACAAATTTTAAAAGTTAATTTATATACATAGGAATAAAGAGCTTTCGTATTTAATAATAGTTATACTTGACAGGTTTGAGAAGTTGTAGGTATATAGGTTAGAGCGATTCTGGATGACTGATTGTAGCTGCAGATCATAGATGGAGCTTTTGTTCAATAAATAGGGAGATCAACCAGTATTTGCACCAACAAGAATTTCACTCAACTACACAATTTTTATCTTTAAAGCAAATGTACTTAAAACCTAAACGAAATTGTCTATTGTGTGAGCTTTCGACAAAATAGTAATAAGAGTTGTAACAAACAATAGTTGGCTTCAAAGGAGAAACTTTAAAAATTGATGAAAATGCTTTTGGGGTATGGAAATTCACTATTTACGTTCCGAACGAGAAGCTTGTTAGTGACATTTATCCATAGACTGTGTACAAAGGGACTTACAGCGTTATAATGTCGAGAAGTACAAAGGGCATTCATTGTACTGTTTGGGACGTGACAACGTGTATGGGGGACCTTTGAATAACACTTATGTTTTATGTTAACCTAGTAACATAATGCGGGCCATTCTCACCATTCTTAAATTGTTGTATTTTTAATTTCCATAAGACCGTTGTCAAAGTAAATTATTTATTTCAAATACTGTAATGTGAATACGAAGTGAGGCTTCGACACTTCAGTGAGAGCTTAAAGGAATTCATTTGTCAAAAGTCAAAATTCTTTATTTCACACTAAGTTTTAATGGGTTCACTGTGCGCTGGGAAGAACCCACAAAATACTCTGTGGGGGTTTTCAGTTTGCTGACATAAGTTATTTTTATAGAACGCGGTCGCATTCATATGGCTGTGTTCTGGTTACCTGGCCTTTTAGACCAATCGTGTGACCATAAATAAATTATTATGAGATATGTTTGCTATTAACAATCTCAACTTATGCAAACATCATAAACAACCGCAAATTATACGCGAAACACGTAAAATTAAATAAATCCGTAAATGAAAAAACAAACCTAATACACATTGATATGAGTTCGTTCAGCGATACGGCCAAAGTTCACTTGACATAGTTCTATTAAATGCTTAGAACTCTTGGTACTAACAGCACTGGTTTGTTAGGTAACTATGTACTTGAAGCTTAAAGTTACACTGAGTCATGAAGTTATCAACTGGCCTCCCGCAGTACACGAATGTGTACATCGTTTAATTTAAAAACTTTAACTTTTGAGTGATACTTATATTCACTTCAGGCATCTTGATGTAACTATGTGATCGTATGGATTCTATGTGGACATATGTTTAAACCCAAGTACTCATCTGGTTAATACGTATCTACGTACATATGTATATAACCCTCGGCTCAAATATTGTGATGGCTGATACGATTACATAAAATGTAATATATATATATATATATTACATTTATTATATATATATAATATATTACATTTATTATATATATATATATATATATATTCTTGTAAATCAGAAGCGAGAGGTTTAAATTATGAATAATCAAACTGGCAGTCATGAAAATATAACCAACGCGTCCGAGGCTAGCTCAAAAAGTGTTCCCCTCCTATAGAAAGGGTGACCATCACGACGACCAGCTGCGCCTCTGAATTAATATCTAACAATATATATATATATATATATATATATATATATATATATATATATATATATATATATATATATATATATATATCGCCGCAACTACAACAATTAGTCTTAAATTAACTAGAATAATTAAGTTCAACATCATTTAATTGTCCTAAAATAAGTTTAAACACATAAGTTGAATACTTTACGTTTGTTACTCTGTCAAATGTCATCTTTATTATTTCAATACGACGTCTTTGTAAACAAGTGCTGGAACACTATAAATAGGGTCGCATTCTAACCGCACGACACAGACGCGCTCAGGTCGTTGTACGGAACGGACCTCTCTTCAAATTGTGAAATATAAGCCTTGGAAACTATCAGTGAAGTGTTTCTTTAAATAAGTGGTTATTATGACCGACTCAATCATGATTATTGGCAATGCTGATGCTACCTACGCCTTTCAAAAATAACCCTACAGAGTAGTAAGGTTGGCGATAGCCATGTTGAGGAAATCTCTCTCCCTTCGTTATATATATATATATTACATATAATGTAATATATATATATGTATATAAATACTTACATAAAAAGGGTTAATCGAAAGCGATAAAACAGTGTTAGATTGTTTGAGCTATAGCAGAATCGTTTTGTGATGTGGTCAATTCAGACGCAAACCGAATGTTGCATTTAATAGTTTAAATATTCGACTGAAATAATTTATGTGCATCCTTTTGTTCGTAAGCACTGATTGTCAAGCGGCTTTATAGTGGTTTCCTGAATTTAATGTACCGGAACTGAGTTATGGTTAAAAAGTGCGACATATTTTCAATAAATCATTTTTTTGTTCAATTCTAACATATTCTAATGCATTCATTTTGTTGTTTATAAACTGCTGACGTGATTTTATCAATGAGTGTCTATGGTCTATTAAAAATCAAAAACAAACTTAATTCATGTAGGTAACAATTGCTTTACACTTATGAATGGTCGAATAATTATAAAAAAATTAATTACTCCTGGGTGTAGAGTACGTGGTTGAGAACTGGCTAGAAATTCTCCGCCACTCCTTTAAATCGCTACGTATGTTTTACCGTCTACAGTACTGTTTTAAACAGCTGCAATCATCACATCAAGCACCAGTGAATGGATCTCTATATATAAAATTAAAAAAAATCTTGACAACCGGTGGGAATGGGGAAATAGAAGCACAGATTTAGGTAACGAACAATCTGCAAACAACTACACGGAGATGGATCTAGAAGATTAGACGAGACGTGTACTTTATTTATTATTACAATGATATATTTAAACTTGTATGATGGGCCTCCTGCTCTTTTGCACCCACTTCTATAAAAAAAGACAACATATGGAATATAGTATAGAAACTTAAAGACGAAGGGCTTTTTGTTCTATTAAATGAATTTATTTTTTAGATTTGGAAACGGCTTGTCTAGATTACTGGTAGAGTCATTCAGCGTATTAGCACCTCAGTATCCTCCATTTTTTGGTTGGATATTCATACTTTCCTTTCTCTAATAATTATACTCACGTGTTTGTGCAGTTGTTGAAATATCGATTTGATTTTCACTCACTTTATAGTTCGCTTCGTTCATTTTAAAATGTTTCGCGGATTCCTTTCCAGCGCCCGCCATCAAATATTCACTTAGTTTAATCTTCCGAAGAATTTGTATCATTTCAAAGTATTTGAATACTTGATGTTTTATTAGATACTAAGTTGTATTAACATAAATTTCCTTTGGAGATATTGTGCTGCGAGATCGTCGTCAATAATTCAAGGTTTGAATAATTCAACAGTCGATTTAGGATAATTCCCAAATTGAAGGCTCCGTTGTGACCCTGGGCTAAAATTAAGTTCAATTTTTCACTTTTTTTATGCTTTGTCGTGCGCGGGGTTTTCATATAGTCATGTTAATTTAGAACAAACCGACATTGTGTTATTTAATTTTTGTACTAAAAATATTACGTTAAAATGTATAGTCTCTCTACATCAAATCAAGCAAAAATTAACATAATACCAACATAAATAACCGTTGATATTTTCAGAAGAAATAAACCTGAGCAGGTCTGTAACAATGGTTTGTTCGCGGTTGTTAAAAATATCGTCAAACATTTCTCTTGGCTGAATAAAATGTGGATGATTATACGACTCGATGTTACTAACCTCTTGACTGAAAAAAATTCAATATCGCCTCCACAGTATTTTTGAAATATGGGACAAGAAGAGTTTTTCTCACGAATTATGGGAATAAAAACTATCCCTATTAGATATCTCTCATCATGAAATAATGTAACCAATTTAATACGTGCCTCTGAGTTATTATACAAACTATATGAAAATGCACAAAAGAAAATTGCCCGAAGGTTTTGTTTACAAAAAGAATAAGTATAATATTTCTTGGACCTTTCGCCCGCGACTTTGTCCGCGTGATTTAAATACAAAAGGAATTTGGAAAATCGGTTTATAAATGGCGGAGTTCTGGTGGAAATTGTAAACAAGCTTTCACTCTTCCTTTCAACTCTAGGCCCTCCTTAAAGTTAAGTCTATCTCCATACCGAATTTCATCGAAATCGGTTTAATAGTTTAAGCGTGAATGCGTACATACTTTCGCATCTATAATATTAGTATGTATTATATATTCCAGCCACCTTAGAACGTAGAAAAGTATTACACATTCAATGTGAACACTCGAAATAAATCGTTATACTTTCTTGTATCTGCGCACTTAGAACTTTGAACGGTACACTATATTTTATCGGCTGAGCAATAAATAGTGAACTTGCAAGTGGATTGCACCTAATCTAGATCGCACATGAAGCTTGGATAATTAGGTTATTTTATTATTCAGCTACACGTTTCTAAACAATAGTTAGTAACAAAATAAAATAATATATTTAGTGATTTTTAGTTTTTATAATACCTGGAGAGTGCCTTCATTTAAGTAAGAATCTACTTGTTTTTTGGAGAACACACTCTCCACATTATATATCATAAAAATACACGAAATACAAAAACAATAAATTATAAAAAAAATGTGAAATTGTGTGTATGTGTACACTATATATGTGCTTGTACTTTAAGTAAGCTTTCTATAGCTTTTACCACGTAACCTTACCTTACCTTAACAGAAGTGGTATATTTTGAATTGTTTATTGAAAGCATTCAGATAATCCAGTATCACAAAAGAGTTAATAACGACCTTGAAACAATTTGTTGGAATTATTGGATAATCGGATATTGTGTGAGTACAAAAAGAAAGGAAATTAAAATCGGTGTTCAATTTTAGAATTAAAACTGGAATCTTGTCGAGTTGATTGGTTTGGAACGACGTATTGAAGGCATACATGCTTTTCCAGGGGGCCCCAACCAGAACGTTTGCTGCCATTCGCGCGGATGTGTTATTTGTATGGCTCTTTTTTTGTAGAAGAGGGATCAAACGAGCACGAAGCCCACCATAAAGGTAAAGTCGCCGCCCATAGAGTGCGTTGCCGGCTTTTAAAGGAAAATTGGGAAATGGAGGGGTAGACGAAGAGGACGGGAGAGGGTAAAGGATGGGCCCCGGAAGATCAGCTCTTTGTTTGTTTTATTAGTTTCAATACATAATGTATGCTCAATTCACAAGAAAAGAAAAAAAAACGACAACAGACTTCACACACCACACCAGTTACATTAGAAACGACAAAAAGAACTTTTAACGACATGGATGTGTTTCTGTGCTCTCAGCATATTTTTAAGTATGAAATTATTAAAATGTTTAATCCTTTAAACTTGTTAAAAACCTCGCGACAATACTTTTCTCTAACGTACATATGCGCTGAGAGGTCAAAGGAGCAGCGGTACTTTTTAGCTGTATAATCCTGTAAGTTAAAAAATATTAACCAGCAACAGTTCAACAAAGCACACTTGTTATAATTTTATAATTATAATTATTACTAATCACTTAATCCATCTATAATATTTCTCGATAAATAAGCATTATAACATTCAATTGTTATGGAACAAATTTCTGAGATTGACATGTTCTAACAAGCCCCTTTGTATAATTTGCCTTAAGCTTTTAGAAACAAATTTGAATGTACCACAAAGGTTGATTCTATGAACTGCCATCAACCGAACGAATTCGCGAAAACTAGGCTATTTCAAGTGACCTAAAAAGTACTAACTGGATCGGATCTAAAAAGCTAAATTCGAATGATTAATGCTTATTAGCAATGTTACGGAGAAAATGATCTGGATGGAGAAGATAATCATATGCCTTTTCTATTATGGTCTGATAGAAAAGGCATAGGCGAAGCTGATACGTAGCTGTAGCTAATGGTCAGCGGCCTCGGCAGGCCGCGGCATCACTGATTAGTGTTAGAGCAATAGTTGTAAGTACTGTATTGTATAAGACAGATTTGCGTAGCCATTCCGGACGGACTTTAGTGAATAAGAATTTGTGTAGCACCCTAACATGTGATAAATAAGAAAGGAACATATTAACCTCTGTTTGGAGTGTCAACCAACCTCCATATTTTGGTCCTTCGAGCTGGATCAACCACAAACACCATACAATTCGTTTTTTATAGAATATCAATACATGCTGTATGTTATACGTGATTGGCGGGCCTATTATGAACTCGATCGCGAATCGCACGATTGGAATGTGGAACAGCTTATATACGCAGTAATTTAAAACCTACTGTGAATTTCAAAAACCGATGTGAGACCATTATTGATGAATGTGGTTAGACATTATATATATACAAAGTAATTTCGGATTGGCCGGCCGTCATACGATTTGCTACAATAAACCGACTGTATTAAATTTTCAAGCGAGAACAAAGGAATGCTGGACTCCATTGGGTGATAAAGAACGCAAAATGTGTCCACTGCACGAGCGTGGAACATTTTGTACCTCCCAACACCGCACCTGTTCCGATCTTTAACAAATAATGCAAAGCTGTAATAAAATGCTTACCCAATGTTAAGTGCAGTCTGAGATGCACCATTCTACTTTAAATTTATGTGTCTGGGATAGTTTTAAGTCTATAAATAGTTAAATGAATTCACTTAATTTCTGTATTGTATGAAATTTCGTAGCCATATTATATGTTACATATACATTCAAAATCTGAAATGAAATGTGTAAAAACATTTCACATTTTTTTAGAGCAATTCGGTCTTAACTTTGGCCACATATTATATCAGTTTCTACCAGACACGTTTTACTGTATTGTTCTAAATTTTATGGTCTTATTACTGGAGAATATATACCAAGCCATAGTAAGTAGAGTATACTTAATTAATATATTAACTATAAAAATAAATTGTATGATTATGAATGTGTTTTTAAACTCAAACCATATTTTTAAAAACCAACTACACTGAGAAAAGCAGTGGTTAAACTTGTTAGAAAGTACTTTTAAGTCTAGATTATCTAACTTTATCCTGATCTTGAAGGTAAACCTTTAGCACACGGCACGGACTCCCTATAAAATCAACGCAGCCTTAACTACCTCACAACGCTACGAAGTTAACTTACATCAACTTAAGAATAGGTTTTTTATTCAAAAAGGTTGTATCTAAGCGAGGCGAATGTTTCTGTGTATTTCTTGCTAAGTTTACTTGGTATTACTTGATAAATATTAATAATGTTTTTATTTAAGAGAAGAGAGAATTATAAATATCAAATACAATTTTAATATTATACAGCCTTATTTATTATGTAATAAACTCATACATATATAAACTTACTTTTTTATATTTATAAAAATCAGCTTTCTTACAAAGTTACAGATCGGTACTAAAACACAGGGTTATAATAGATAGATACAATAGATATTAAATAAACAAACAAAGCTATAAAAATACCGCATAGCGTTAATACCCAGTGAATAATTTATTTTAATTAACCGCTAGCGATTCCATTTTTTGGTTAGCCGATGTCGCTCTTAACGGAGACATTCGAAAAGTTTGAAATCAAATTAAAATCGCCCCTTTAACAAAACTCAATTTTCTTTCACGACTTCATTAAACGAAGCTATTTTGGTGAGCCTCAGTAATGACCTCGGAGACGTTAAATCAAGATCGAAGGGTATGATACACAGTAAGTGAATTGTAAACTTATCATTTCTATATTTTGTGATCAATTAAAGTCGGATTTTGTTCTGCCATTGTCTTTAACAGAAGGTTACAGAGGCGCGTCGAGCTTCAATCGTCTCATCTTTGTTTTGTAATTGAGATAATTATGTTTTTTTATATAGGTAATAGTTTGAACTCTGATTCATTAAAAACAATTATGTTCTTATGTTAATTTTATTTATCTAACCCATACAGCACAATACCACAGATTACATATTAATTATTAAAATAAAAACAAGGCGAAATTAGGGTTAAAAGAGAATATAACAGTAAGCCACATTTTATAAGAGTAAAAACAATAATCACAAGAATATGATTAAGTGATGTGTTTTAAGTGAAGAACGAGCAATTAATGTGTGTATTAGTTTGTGTGTGCTGCTGTGGGTGTGAATGAGAGAGGTTGCCTCTTTGAGGTTTATTTGCAAGTTTCTTGCCTGGGATGCTGGGACGCCCCTCCCAGATCCAGAAAACACCTATGTTGGGGATATGCCAGGCGTCCTATAATTACAATAACAATTTTGACATATGTTATGATGGTTGGTAGTGTTATTTATTTACTTACGTTCGAACCCAAAAAACCTATGAAAAATACAATACACTTAATTATTCTTCAGCTTATCTAACAGCCGCTAATATTCTTCCACTATCATTCCTAATCCTTTCAAGAAATATGTCACATGGTACAGAGTTAAGAAAACCATTTATTTCGAACTATGCGCAGATTGTGTATATGCTATGTCGTTCGTATATCGTTCTGTGTTTTAACCTTATTTTGGCTTTGTTTTTTTATCTATTCTTTATTGTGTAAACTTTATTGATATGCTGTATGGGTTTAAGAAATAACTTAAAAATCATTACAAATCTACATTTAAATGGATGCTGCTGCTGGGTATTTTTTTATATGCTCGTAAAACTAAATTTTTTGATGAAAGCTAAAAGCTTCAGTTTTACTTACTAACTTTAATTACGCAAGATGTAAAGCGATCAACAGATATAAAGATCTCAATTTAAAAAGTTAAAATAATAATCAAAAATAAATCATTAAAATAACTTTTAGATTAAACTAGGTGACCCGACAAATCTTGTTAAAATGTAACTGAGAAAAAAAAACTGGCAGGGACGATTGATCAGTTATCGAGCGGAATGAAAAATGATTGAATTACTAAAATGGCCACAAAAAAATACGAATTGGTGATAAAAAAGTGTTAAAAATTTAGGGTTGTATCTATTTTTTAATGCCGCATCATATAAATATAAAAATTTCGACGATAAATTAAAAAAAAAATTAGGGTGGAAAAGCGCTACTCTCTTCCTCTTCGGAGGAGTATGGAAACTAACATATAGACATGGAGAATTTATATCCCAATTAAAGTTGTGACTAAAATTCGTGTTCTAAAGCCTTCCAGTAAATATTGCTTACCCGAGTGAAGTAAGAACTCATTTTCTAAAGTGACCCGAAACTAAAATTCTACGTATTGTAATCTTTCAAAACGGTATCAATCAACGCCAGTGCTCGTATATCGATCGCTAAGTCATCGTGCATTTATTAAACAATCCATAGACTGCAGTGCAGAGAGGCTTGGCACGATTTATAGGCCGGTGCTGAACAGACTGATCGTCGAGTAACTTGGACCGTAATAAATAACTGCGCCTTCCCAGTATGTACACCTTTTTGTATGCCAGAATATTAGACAGGATTGTGCGATATTTGCTGGGATATTTGTCTTTGGTTAGAAATTTATAGACCCCAAAATATTTTCGTTGTGAGAGATGTCTTTGAATACTTCTATTATTTTATTTGCGATAAATATATCGATGTCATTCGTTAAACCATTAGGGGATATGTGAGACATCTCTAGACATTAAGACTAAGGAACCTTCTAGAACAGGTTTCTTTAAAGGCATGGCACTCACGTGCCCGTGGCCATTTATTGTTTTTGACCGGCGACTTCTGATTTTGATTTGTCTTTAATATCATAAAACGTCAGCGAAGCGTTTTGCCTTAAATATTGTTTAATCGAGGATGAAGTCATAGCAAAACAGAAGCAGCGAAGCTGTTTCACCTCATCCATGTTCCGTTTTGTGTCCACTTATACAATTATCGACTTGTATCTAATTTTTTTAGTTGAATTCAATCTTCATTGCGGATAGGTTGTAATAAAATAGGATGAGTTTGCAATTTCCATGGTTCTATTGGTATTTGTTTATTAATGCGAATCTGCATTTGTTTTGTTCCACTGACAATTGGGTCTAAAGTCAAAGTCAAAATGTCCTTATACAGAAAGGTACATAGCGGAGCGGAGCGTCTTCTACGGCGGTGAATTCTACGCTTGTTCAAGCTAAGAAGAAGCAGGCAAGAAACTCGGCTTGGTTGATTTTTTTTCGTAGTTATCCCTGTTTGATTCTAATCTTTTGAGTGGGAGTGCCATGCTGTTACTTAGAGTTTCAGCCGAATGGGCAGGCACGGCCGGAGAAATACCACTCTTTCACAGAAAACCGGCGTTAAGTGATACAATTGGACTTTGTTCATATTGTACTCGCGTTTCGTTCGGTGAATGAGATCTTCCGGTGCCCATCCATTCCCCTCCCCCTTCCTTTTCCCCTATCCCTCCATTTCCCAATTTTCCTTAAACCGAGCTACCAGCCGCGTGAGTGTCTATGGGCGGCGGCTTCACCTTTACGGTGGGCCTCCTGCTCGTTTGCCCCCTCTTCTATAAAAAAGAATCTATAGGAACGCTGGCATTGCCTATAACGATTCCTACAAAACAAAACATAATATCTTTGTATTGCAATCGTAGTTTGATTTGTATGAATATTTTACATCCACATAACGATCGATACGATTTACTGTAAATAAATATCGAGATCGCTAAACTATCCGAAGCAAAAGTTTTATCCGTATTTGTGTGAACTAGTAACGAGTATATAAACTCCTATGCAATTGTTAACGCTATGAACGAAACCAACTTTGATATTGTAAATGGAATTTGAGATTTATTAATGAAATCCGTTGTCAACTGTAATAAATGTTGGTTAATTTTTTTTCTGTGATACGTAATACATAGGTAGATGGTCGTAAAACAAAATGGTTTTGTGTTACAAATATATACAATTGTTTTAAATAATATAGTGGGAGTGTTTATGTATAGAGGCTCAAAGATCGTTGATGTCCGAACATCGCGTTAAGTAATAGAAAAAAAAATTGATGTGCCCGATTCTCGCCTTAGTAAAGTTCATAAATCGTTTGTAGGTATGAGCATACGTTTTTATAACAAAGTCACTTATAACCAAATTGACTTCCGACAAATTTAAAACGCGCGTAAAGGGTATTTTGGTTGAAAAGGCATACTATACCGTAAACGAATATTTAGAGGACAAAGATCCCTTTAATGTCTCGGCAATTGGCTCAGCATCGGGACAGTTCAATTCTTGAGTAGCCTTACAATGCTTTGTTATTTTAATTGTCAGTAGCACAATTTTGTATTTATTGTTTATTTTAAAAGAGCAGCTATCGAGTTTCTTGCCGGTTCTTCTCAGTAGATGACTGCCTTCAGAACCGGTGGTAGTGTAAAAATTGACAATTCAAAAGTGTCTTTATAAAGACCTACTTGAATAAAGATATTTTGAGTTTGTGTTTGAGTAAAGAGGTTTTATTTTTTACCTTACTGCTACCATAAATGAGAAGCTAGTTACAGTTTATTTAAGACGCCTTAACTTATTACTAACACAAACAATGCTTAATTGAAACTGTAAACTATTTAAAAAATGATATGAATCAAATGCAAAAAAAAATCTGTTACATATTTGTAAATTCTTACTAAAACTTACACGTAAACTAGTCACATACAAATTTTATGCAAATATATGAGTTATTTAAGGTTTCGAAAGCCATAGTGCCAGTTTTCATACGTTAATTCAATATAAACTCAATTCTTACTCAACTGGCCGTGTGTGGAACAGGCCAGGCCGAATAAAGCACAGAGATAACAAGATAATAGCATTCCGAGTCGCCCATTGTAACTCGGGTGAGACAATTTGATCTTGTACGCCCATTGTTGTTTTAAATGCTTTGTGTTTGGAGTTTACATGTGTGTTAAATAATTAGGAGACACATATTTTATTGATAATAATTAATGGAGTCTGCAGAGCTTGATTGGGTAACCTCGATTTTAATAGGACTAACACTCGAACGAAGATCGCAGGACGTTCAGCGCCCAGTTGCATACCAACTGATAGTACCAGAATACGAGCCAAATAGTTGATTGTTTGACACCAGGTTGAAGAAAATCCAGAAAAGAAAGAAGTACGGAAAGAGAAAAGTGCCGATTTTGTATGAAATATACCAGGCATGTTGATTAATGGATTTTCTGAAAACGCTTGTTTCATTTTTTATCTCTTGGTTATGCTTAACTTCTACTCGGCGTCTCATAAAATGTAATAACTAATATATGATTTTGGGGAATTTTGATTGCTAGCTCATACTTAAATTTCCCATTTTTTATGTAGTTATTTCTGGTAATTGAAATTAATAATTAATAATTTCAATAAGACGAACTAATATGTGTATTATAATATATTTTCAAACTAAATAACATAGCACACATAGGATACCCGGAAGAGTTACTTTTTCAGCTTTAAGGCTTACATTTGTGTGTGTTGGGGTGTTTTATGATTTTAGATTTTTAATCTTATACCCATTTAGTGTGAGTTTATATATTTATTATTAATGCTATTGAATATGAAAAACAAAGTGATTTAGACGTGCTGTTTTGCCGTAGCCTGGGCGATGTTTGTTCCATCCGAGCACTAGAGCGTTACGAAATCGTATATAATACTTGTATAGTCATAATTTTTTACGAAGTTCTTAAGTCTTAAATGTAGTGGAAAAACGAGAAGGTCCATTAAATAGAGTACCAGATGTACTAATAGCTAATTGAATACAGTGTAAACTCTATATGACGACAAAGGAGGGACTTTTATGACGTTATAGAGAGTAGTCGTTAAATGGAGTAAGGACACAAGCTAAAACAAACAAAACCAATTCATTTCGATGCTTTAGAGAGTTTGTCGTTAAATCGACAATTGACGTTATATGGAGTTTACACGTAGCCGTTATGGTCACATAAAGGAGCTCAACGAGAGAGAGCATTCCGCCACAAATCACTGCGGATAGGGAGATGCCTATGCCTACCTTTTATGTGGGCAATTATTATAATAACAGCTGGGTGGGTCAGAGCGATCCCAAGGCCTTATCAAAGCGGTCTTGTAGATCTATCCGAGGTGGTTATTACCCACCCTGACTCTGTAACGCAGAGACGTCAGCGTGGGTTCGACAAACCTACTCCTTGGGACCAGCCAATACGGAAAAGTATGTCTTTGATCGATGAAATCTTTGTGTATGTACATTGCCGTTTATTGCCGACCCTCAAGTTCATGTATTTTAAGAAACAAAGCAAAATTAATTATGAAAACATCAAAGCTCTGCCTGGTCAACTTTCAAGAATCTTATTATGTTGGCTTCATTTAAAATTACAAAGCTTAAGATTCCATTCATGCCCAGATGCGTGTGTTCTATTGTTTAATTAATTAGTGGCTTGTGAATTCTGATGAGGGTGACTAGCGAAGTTTTGTTCACTAAAGGCAACGTATATTGGCTAGATGTGATTAAATCTTCATGTTTTATTGGTTCACTTGGCTGGAAATATAACAAAGTGTGAATTTTGCCAGCGACTTAACCTTTAAGGTACGCCTTCTGCTAGTTTCGCTCTCTTCTATAAAAATGCGTTATTGAATGTACATTTATAATACGTACAGATCTTTGTGCTCCTTTACACACATAAAAAGGTTTTAACACACATTGTGACCCATTTGTATTAAGTTTTTTTTAGACATTATACAGATGTCTACTTTCTACAGATAACGATAAGTTCTTGTCGGGAAAATAATGAAATAGCCGAAATGCTTTACAAAACAATAATAATATAAAGTAATTAATAGTATATAATAATAATAAAAATATAAATAAACATTGACTTCCGGTTGCCATGGTGAAATAGGAGCACACATTATTGACTGTTCTCACTACAATCCATTAGCACCAGTTCAAAAGCACGACGCACTGGCAGCCATCGATGGATAAGTAATTCCTTTGCTGCAGACGAGTAGCATAATAAAAATATCTAGTTCATTATCTGCAGTAGGCTCTCGGACCACTCTTTACGGAGACATCCTTCATGAATAATTTACGGAAAATGGAAATTTCACGAATCACATGTTTTAAATCGTGAGAATTTTCTCCTACTTATCCTTGAATATTTTAGCTTTTTCTTTATATTGAACCGTTTTTTTAAAGTTAAGCCTTGTACTAATTGTGCCGATTGTGGAAAACTTACGTGGTACGAGGTGATAAGTTTTTTTTTGAGTCGTTGATTATGTTAATACCTTTATTAATTAAATAGACTTGTGAAGTCATGTTTCGATTGGACTTACACAATAAAAAATATTTCTCTTCACTCTATCACAAGTGAATGTATACTGAGTCGCTAAAACGCTTGGTCAACACTGGTTGAACCTTAGAGCTGGTGCTTCATTTTCGGAATGTATAAGCATGGGTATAGAGCGAGGAATGCTGCGTTATGTTAAAATTTATTTTAGTTAGTTTTTATTTCAAGTTTCATTAGCTGGTGCTTTTTTTAGTTTACTCTTTAATGGTTTAATATATTTCATTATTGTTGAGTAACACAAAAATTACATTGAACAGACTACAAGGAATAAAGATAATAGAATACCTTATTTTAACAATTGACTTAAATTTATTATAATATGATTGGTCATAATCTTCCCACAGTTTCAGGAGTTAATTAATATTTTATGATTCCACACCGGTGACTTGCAACGCTGTACTATAAATAAGAGATATTCTTAAGTAATTGTGAGGGAATGTATGTATTTCCAACCAAAACTGAGGATTCTCGACCCGAGATCGATCTATACTTAAGTAACCGCTAACGCACGAAAACTTCGTTAGCACGATTTAAACTCGATTAGGTCAACGTATTAATTACAGGTGCAGTTCATAGATGTCGCTATAGAACATAAAATCAACAGAGAGTAATGTAAATACATGATTATTTTATTACTCGCAGTTTAAACACTAAAACTAATTACGCTGTGTAAACGTTTATCCAATCAAATTATAATTAGTTTGATATAAGGAACCTCGTTTGAAGCGTATTCACCGCGGAATAGATTAATGAGGCTGGTCGGGACCTTGGTCGAATTTGTACGTAAGTATCCATATTTTAACTTAAGTGCTGTTTTGTCTCTTTCTGTCCAATTGTGATGAATAAAGACATATTATGGACAATTCTAAAATGTATATACAAGCGTTACTGGAATATATTTATGTATAAAGTATGCTACTGTAACGCTATCAGCAAGGTTGCCTCTGATGTTGTTCATAAAAAAATCGTATATAAAAGATATATAGACAAGAATAAATAGTGCTCTTAACTATTGCATTCCACGGACCACTGGGTCCAGGATTAGATCCCGGTCAACTTTTGTGCGATTGACTGATCTTGGCTGTAGTGTATGTGGTGTGTGTTTGTTTAATATTTTCCAACATTGTGAATTTTATTTATTTAAAAATAATAACATATACTTTGCACCCATAATAAAGCTTACTTAACCAATATGCCCCATTTTTGTTTATTATGGATATTTTTATATATTTATTTAAGTTGGCACATTTTTAAAATTTGTAACCCTTGTGTATATAAAAATATAATTCCACCTCTTTATCACATTAGTCTGTGTACCATTAGAGATCAATTAAAATGTTAATTTAAATATCAAATGTATGTGAATAAAAACAATATTAAATTTATTCTTATGTTAGTTTTGTCTATTTTGATCAAAAGTGATTTTAATGTCCGTCATAATTATTTCTTTTTAGACCCTAATACTATTAAGACGTATTTAATCTGATTGCGAGAAAGGATTTTATGATCAAAGTCCCTTTAAAGGTACAACAGAGGTGATGTATAATGAAAACGAAATCGAATGGTTTGTTTCAAAGTACGGCAGGTTTTAATTGGAATTTTGTCGCAATAAAAAAGGGGATTTAATGTAACTAGGTCTCATTGCTTTAAGACAGTGATGCTGTATAGTATTAAATTAATTAAAACACTTGCCAAACATAAGGTCCCATCTATTATAATAGATTCGATCATCATGGTTTGACAATTGGCTGTCAATGTCAATTGACAGTTCTAAGTGACATTGACAGCCAATGACAGCAAACAGCGATTTAGATCAGTGTTTTTTTTATTGTTTTATGTATTTTACAGAAACTCGTTTTTACTAAACCATAAGTTGTGAACTAAATAAAAATCACGGACGTTTCGTTGTTACTCTTGTTTTTAAACATTACATCGAATAGATATTTCACCTACTGTCTAATTTTATCCCGTAATGAAAACAGATTTGACTTAACGAGCAATTTATTGTTAGACTAAAAAGCATCAATAAAATTGGACCCAGTATTAAGTACCACAGGTAAATACAGATGAGAAATACCTTTTCACAAAACTAATGTAGGTAAACAGATCCCTTGTAATCACGAGATTACAGCCTTCAGTACCTCAACAAGGTAGTGACAAATTCGGCCCACTTATTACAGACACCTGCTATTTGGTAAGTGGATAACACGTAAGGCTTTAAGGTTTCAACTTTGTTCAGGCATTTCACCACATAACAATATATTTTACAGCCGTTAACTTTTGAGGGGCCTTGACTTTAACTGTGTGAAGAGTCGATTCTCTAGATGAGTAGGGCGTACGATTCTTGATCTCCATGACAAATGGTGAAAAAAGGTGCTGTGTGTGAGATAGTTGGTATCCCGGGTACACACAACAGATGACGGCAGCCTCCGAGATGGTAAGAAGATATGTAACTAAAGGTTGGCCACCACTGGAGAAGATTTACGCGAGACCGACATCAATGAAAAATGTTTGAGCATGCCTATGCGATGTGGTACGCTGAACTGAGTGACTTCTTCAAAAGCTCGTAGTTCAGCATATACTATAGCTCTGTGTATAATTATTCTTGCAAAAATCATAGATTTTCCGATTTTCCTTTGGTTAAATAGTAACAAAAGTGTAATAATAAAATTAATTAAACAATGCTAACGAACTTCTTATGTGTTCTCCGTTCTTACAAATAGATTTGTAAAAATACCAAGTTAACTCAAGTAACAATCTCGGTTATGTATAAGCTCTAATAAACACACAAATGACAGCTCTTGAAACAAGATGTCCGTAATTGACGTTTTGGAATGTACGTCTTATTCTGCTCGTTAATAATACTCAAGATCCGTAGGATTACATGCATGTGCTATGCATATATATGTATAGCACATTATATTCTCGAAGTGTAGATGTGTGCGTAGATGCTGTTAACAATATAATATCGTTTAGAAAACAAATGTTATGGTTGTTTAGAAATTATTTCCTGATTGTTATAATACAATAAACACTTCAAATACAGTGTAAACGCCATGTAACGTCATTCGATTTAACGAGAAACTCTTAAGCGTCGAAATCAATTGGCTTTGTTTGGTCTAGCTTGTATTCCATACAATGGTAGTGTAAAAATTGACGATTCAAAAGTATCTGTATAAAGGCCTACTTGAATAATGACATTTTGAGTTTAAGTTTGAATGATTTTTCATTTATTCATTTCACGACCACTCTCTATAACGCCATACAATGCACTGCCCCTTCAGTGTCGTAACATAGAGTTTACATTGTACTTTATTTAGGAGTAAAGACGCTTTGAGAAATTCACACGGCAAGCCTTTATCTAATTTCTAACCTAAGACTAAACTAGATTTACTTAGTAGTACTATGTCAAGCAACTGAGTACAAAACGATCGTTTCTGATTATATTTAACATCATTCTATTGTATTACATATTAAATACGAGTAGTATAAACTATTTTAATATATCAACCAAGTTGGTTATAGTAAATGTCACTTCATTACGACAAAGCTACATTTGAGTATTCAATTAACATTCTCGACCGTGCGGTAACTTTGCTGCAGTTCTGCTCTGTTCAGTTATGTAGCAGTCTTAACAACCTGCTGTATAATATACTTACTTTGGAAAAACGTATGGTAGTTAAAACTTACCTCAAATCACTAATGTCGTGATAAGCCTGGCGTAGATTTGAAAATATTATCACCCTTCAGGACAATTTTTATTGTTTAATCTGGAATTTAACTAAAGACGACGTGGCTTATGCTTTTTTTATTTGAATTGGTGGTGTAACATAATTTTATATGAAATGTTTACTTCAAATGAGCAGCTATCGAGTTACTTGCCGGTTTTTCTCTGTAGATAAAAGCCTCCTGTAACCGTGGTAGTGCCTACTAGAATTAACATACATTGAGTTTTGTGTAATTTAAACAAATTCTAAAAACCACATTGGTGACGTTAAGTACATAATTTGTTTTGCACCCTTGTAACTTAAGACATCCAAGACATGAATCGATCATGATTCCATTTAAGTTAAGACAATGTAAAGTACAATATGGCTATAAAGATAACAAGGGTGGTGTAAGGTGGGCGGCATTAATCTTCGCTTGTTTCGCCGTTTGTTCTGACAGCGTTCATTAAGGCACAAAAGCTTAAAAGAAAATGACATTAACAGATGTAAGAACATATAAGAGCAACGGGCGGCCTTATCGCTAATCAGCGATCTCTTCCAGACAACCCACAGTTTTAGTTAATTATTTTTAGGTAACTTCTTAATTACGTTAAGCCTGTGTCTTATATGATAGGTAAATATTGATATAAGAAACCGTCTTAAAACGAATGTAAGAAATATCATATAGACAATATATATATATATATATATATATATATATATATATACTAGCTGATCCGGACTAAAAAAATGTAATCTAAAAATAGATGTTGGCCGATTCTTAGACCTACTCAATATGCTCAGAAAATTTCAGGAGAATCGGTCAACCCGTTTCGGAGGAGTAAGGGAACGAAAACTGTGACACGAGAATTTTATATATTAGATGTATAAAGTTCAGATCAGTTTTGGTCCGCGGAACATGGTTTGAAAGAACGAACACCAATAAGAAAAAGTCGGTTAGTTGAAGGCTGACAAATAGTGAAAATCCATGGAATATTTGGGGGCCGAAAGTACACAAAAAACACGCTACCTTCAATACCTTTATTTGAAAAAAAATTGTTCAATTCAGATTTTACATCTCGAGTTCCTTCTCCTTGGGTATTTAAACCTGAAAATATACAAATATTAAAGAACAGTACATTAAACAAACGAACAATTAACAGAAACACAATATTGAAAATACATGCAATAAACATGCTGCACCCATAAATATATAAGTAAATACCATTAACCCAATGATTTGTATCATGTATAGAAATAATTGATCGGTTAATAAAACATTTTAATCGTGAAGCACTTAAGTTAATGAAATAAGATTTAGCGAGCAGGTAAAGCAACCTAAGCTGACCTATACGCGGATAATCATGTCATATCATTTAGACTAAAATATAATAAATAAAAACGCAGTTATTAAATTAATTTAAACCTACGTTTGTGTCTAATTGAAAAATACTCCATTAAAAATTATCGTTCTTCCCGTTTTCAAATAAAATAGGAAAGGACGGTCAGCTCGGAACCTCGTTGGCCGAGGAATTGATGCCGATAATAACTGAATGCCGAATTCTGGAACAAAGCATTTGGGTAATTGGATGCATTTAATGTCAATGATTTACTTTTTATAGTCTCTCTGAAAAAGGTCTGTGGAGTGATACTGGTGGGCGGCGGTTGCTTTAATTTTACGTTTAATAATTAAACGGGTTACTCATTAAATCAGGTACACACACATCGTGAGTAACCTCAAGCACAATACATTTAACTATGATTTTACTAAGGTTTTTAAAAGTAAAACGATACGGTATACTCCAATTAGAACAGACACGTCCGTTCGGCACGGGCTCTCAATACTGACCGTGTCCCGCCACAAAAAAAGACTACCGTCTGAAATTAATCTCACGTATGTACGTGGGAGAGAATATTATTTAAAAAGACGCAACTGAACCTAAACATTTGCTAAATAAGACCGGTTTCACAAACATAATTGACGTATAAGTGATGATGATTCTATTTGGAAAATATATAAATAAATAAATTATGATAACGTTCGAAAAATTTCGAGGTCTAATTGTAATAATAAATATATTTTATTTTCGAATAAAAATGATACCCTACTTGAAGTTCTAGATTGTTATGTTTAGGTGTGTTTGTGAATCACGACATTTAGACATACCAAAGACAAACACAGTGAACCCTTGACCATCCTTTATTAGTATAAAATATTTGTTTAATAATATCGGTAGTTTCCATTCTACTACGCATATGAACGTTAAACATTCCACTTTTGTAAGTTAACTATGAAATGTATAAAAATAAAAGGGGTTGAAGTATGAAATTGCCGGTTACATGTAATAGGTGATTCGACATAAAACCTTCATGGTTTTAGATTTTTCACATGGTGGCTATAATGTTCCTCTTTTAAAAAGTGCAACATTAGATTATTAACTTTTAGCTCAAACAAGAAAGTTCCAGAACAAATCGGCAATTTTATACTTCATCTCCTAATATTAAAATGGACACAGATCTTATGAAAATACATTCATTCGTGCTAACGTGCTACGGAAATTGTGAAAGAAATAATAATATACCTAATCGTAATAAACACCGTTAAAAAGAATCATCTTATCATTCAATAAATAAAAGACGAAGGGATGATTGGCTAGAAATTCTCTGCGAGGAAACATGATCTTCATTTTTCGATTCACGGTAAAAACTGGAATATTAATGAGACATTTTAATTTCAATACAATTAAAATGTTATTTTGAGGCATATTTGTGCGTCATTAATTAAACGTGGACAATTTTTTTTATTTAAAATACATAGACTAGAAACGGTATACGGCTTTCATATCTTAGTTGTGTACCACAGATGATAGTCAGAGAAAACTTAAAATAGAAATGCAATTATTTATAAAATACAAAATAATATTAAATTCTGTAATATTAAAAGTATAAATTTAGAATTAGCTTTTAGGTAATAAAATACGATAACAGCCATTAAATCCGGTATACCTACCGGTAATTTTAGTTTATTTATTTATTGGTTAAATAAATTCATATATTTTAAAGCATCTAGCTGTTGACATATGTATATGTCGGAGGAAAGCAATAAGGTTGATAAAGTTTTAAAAAAAATTATGGTTAGTTTTACTGACCAATCAGAGCAGACTACGAGTGGGGTCTGAGTGACATCTAGTTGTGACAGTGTGTACGCGATTATAAGATAAGTCATTGGGATAACTTTGTAAAGCTCATATAGCCGAGTTGGGTCATAGACAATCTTATGAGTCAATTGACAGTGTAATCCCTGCCCTACACATGCAGCTTTGATGATTGTGCACTTGATTACTATTGTGATACCCATTTTTATTCTCGCCCATAATTCATATCATGACGCCCACCACGCGCGTTCTGATGTATGGTTTGTTTTGGGGTCTTATATGTCTGATATGATTCTATGTGGAAAATATATAAATAAATAATGATCACGTATGAGAAATTCCCCGTCTAATAAAAAAAATGAATGTATTTTATATTTGAATAAGAATGACACTTTACTTGAATTTCAAGACTGTGTTAAGATTAATTGTGCATTTTGTGATCCACAGTTAATCCTTGACCATTCTTTGTTATTATTATAAATACTTGTTTATTAATATCGGTAGTTTCCATTCTACTACGCATATGAACGTTAAACATTCCATTTCTGTGAGTTAACTATGAAATGTATGAAAATAAAAAGGGGTTGAAGTATGAAATTGCGGTTCAATTGTAAAAGGTGATTCGACATAAAACCTTCGTGGTTTGAGATCACATAGCGCCTATAATGTTCCTCTTTTAAAAAGTCCAACATTAGATTATCAACTTTCAGCTCAGATGAGAAAGTTCCAGAACATATCGGCAACTTTATAATTTAACCCCTTATATTAAAATGGACAAAGATTATGTTAAGTAAATACGTGCAAACGTGCTACGGGAATTGTAAAAGAAATTATAATATACCTAATCGTAATAAACGCCGTTAAAAAGAATCATCTTATCATTCAATAAATAAAAGACGAAGGGATGATTGGCTAGAAATATTCTGCGCTGTGACCTTATCATCATTATTCGATTCACGCTAAAAACTGGAATAAAAATATAAAAAAAAATATTCAGGTTAATTTAAAAACATATTTATTCGTCATTAATAATTCGTAGACACTTTTTTTTAAATATATAGAATACAAAAGGATAACAACTTTCATTCAACATTTCACCAGTTGTGATGACAGATGATAGTCAAAACGATTTCACAAGGAAACTAAAAATGGAAATGTAATTATTAATAGAATAGAAAAGAATATAAGTGAAGGTGCTGAGAAGCTTACATCAAATTCTGTAATATTAAAAGTATATTTTTAGAAGAACAGCCGTTTACTTATCAACAGATAAGTTCCAAAAAATAATCAAAAAATAACAGTAGTTTTAGTTTATTTAATGTTTCATAGTTCAAACGATTATCACTTGTATTGCAAGTTAAAAACTTGTTTAAAGACATATATTTTACAGCATCTCGCTGTCGACATATATATGTCGGAGGAAAGCAATAGTGTTGACACAAATTGGTAAGAATTTATAGGTATTTTTGTTGACCAATCAGAGTAGACTACGAGTGGGGTCTGAGTGACATCTAGTTGTGACAGTGTGTTCGCGATTATAAGATAAATCATTGGGATAACTTTGTAAAGCTCATATAGCCGAGTTGGGTCATAGACAATCTTATGAGTCAATTGACAGTGCAATCCATGCCCTACACATGCTGCTTGATGATTGTGGACTTGATTACTATTGTAATACGCATTTTTGTTCTCGCCCATAACCCATATCATAACGTTTGTTTTGGGACTTATATGTTATTATTATTCCTTTTTTAAAGTTGCCATCGATAAACCTGCGATGATTTAGCGAGCAAGAAAAGCAACCTAAGCTGACGTATACGAAGATTAATGTGTATATCATTTAGATTTAAATATAATAAATAAAATCGATGTTATTTAATTAATTTTAACCTTCGTTTGCATCTAATTGAAAAATACTCCATTAAAAATTATTGTTCTTCCCGTTTTCAAATAAAAAAGGAAAGGACGGTCAGCTCGGAACCTCGTTGGCGGAGAAAATGATGCTGATAATAACTCAATGCCGAATTCTGGAACAAAGCATTTGGGTAATTGAATGCATTTAGTAATTTACTTTTTTACATTCATTCTGAAAACGTTGGAGGCCTACAAGGATGGGGACCGAATTTTTAATTTTACGATTACTTCTAATTATCGGTATAATATCTTGTTGTGTAAATTTTAGTATTATATAATATATATTAGCTCCGATATATATGTCGGAGCTGAGGGACGTAAATGGTAACTTTTTTAATTAAGTTAACACATCGTGGGTAACCTCAAGCAAAATGATCACTCAATATCATTTAACTACGATTTACTAAGGTTTATTTTTAAAAAGTAATACGATACCGTATACTCCAATTAGATTGGACACGTTCGTTCGGCACCGGCTCTCAATACTAACTGTAGTAATCTCACCTAAATTGAGCGAGCTATTATTTAAAAAGACCGAACTCAACCTAAAATCTGGCTAAAGCATACGGTTTCAAAAACTTAATTGACGTACACAAGCGAAGATGATTCTGTGTGTAATATATAAATAAATAATGATAACGTTTGAATTTTTTTGCGATTTAATTAAAATAAAACAAAATTAAATAATTTTTTATTTTTTTAAGTTTGGGTGTGTATTTTGTAAACGATATTTAGACATACCAAAGACAAACACAGTTAATCTTTGACCATCCTTTATTATTTTAAAATATTTGTTTCATAATATCGGTAGTTTCCATTCTACTACGCATATGAACGTTAAACATTCAATTTCTGTGAGTTAACTATGAAATGTATGAAAATAAAAGGGGTTGAAGTATGAAATTGCCGGTTACATGTAATAGGTGATTCGACATAAAACCTTCATGGTTTGAGATTTATCACATAATGCCTGTAATGTTCCTCGTTTAAAAAGTGCAACATTAGATTATCAACTTTTAGCTCAAACAAGACAGTTCCAGAACAAATCGGCAATTTTATACATCATCTCCTAATATTAACACGGACAAAGATTTTTTTATGAAATACATTAAATCGTGTTAACGTGCTACGGAAATTGTGAAAGAAATAATAATATACCTAATTGAAGTAAACGCCGTTAAAAAGAATCTTATCATTAAATAAATAAAAGACGAAGGGGTGATTGGCTAAAAATATTCTGCGCTGTAACATTTTCTCCATTCGAGACACCACAAAAGCTGGAATAACAATATATTTTTTTTAATGTGAATAGCATTCAAAACTTATTTAAAAGCGTATTTGTCGTCATTTATTAAACGTGGACCATTTTTTTGTTAAACAAACACAGACTACAAACGGCTTACAACTTTCATATCTTAGTTGTGTACCATAGATTATAGTCAAAGGAACACAAGGAAACCTAAAATAGAAATGCAAATATTTATTAAATGAATATTAGTGAAGGTGCTGAGAAGACTATACCAAATACTCTAATATTAAAAGTACAGTATTTACATCAACAGATAAATTCCAAAATCCGGTATACCGGTAAATTTTGTTACCGTTAAAGAAATTCATATATTTTACAAAATCTAGCCGTTGTCATATATGTATATGTCGGAGGAAAGCAATAGGGTTGTCAATTGTCAACAATTTATAAATACGTCGGTTGACACAGTTTTCGTGCTACGGAAATTGTGTACCTAATCGTAATAAACGCCGTTAAAAACAATCCTATCATTCAATAAATAAAAGACGAAGGGATGATTGGCTAGAAATACACTGCGCTGAAATATCATCTTTCCTTATCGAGACACCATGTTATAAACTGGAATAATAATAAATGTAATGTGAATAGCATTAAAAACTTCTTAAAAATCACATTTATTTGTCATAAATTAAACGTGAACACTTTTTTAAAAAAATATATAGACAAGATACGGTTTATAACTTTCATATGCTAGTTGTGTGTGTACCACAGATGATAGTCAAAACACAAGAGCACTTAACAATTGAAATGTAATTATTTTAAAATACAAAAGAGTATGAGATGGCTAAGCGTGGTATATATACTCAATTAAATCAGTTTTCAAATATAAAATAAAGAAAAGGTCAGCTTTGAGTTGCTTCCTACGATATTCTGCACTAATGTGATATACGCTAATTAATACTGGAAATAAATATTTAATTATGATAAAAGATGTTATAACAACTGACAAGATAATTTTAAATGTTACAAAAATATGATTGTATTTATAGGGTTAATTATAGAAAATGTTTTGATTTAAAACGCTAGAAGAACCAAATTAATCACCTTATGAAAAGCAACCATGTCCCAGAAATATGCCAATTACCAAAAATATTAAAAAAAAATTACCTAAGCATAATAAACGCCGTTAAAAATATTCGTTTCTCCGGATTGTAAAAAGAATAAGAACGGGTGGTCGGCGTAAAATATTATTGATGGTGCGAGTGCTGAGAAGCTTACACCAAATGCTGTAATATTAAAAGTATATTGTTAGAAGTAGCTTTTACGTAATAATACTACTAACAGTCATTTACATAAATTCCAAAATCCGGTATACCGGTAATTTTATTAATTGTTTCGTTGTTCAAATGAATATCACTTGTATTGCAAATTAAGAACTTGGTTAAGAAATTCGGGGACATATGTCGGAGGAAAGCAATAGGGTTGACACAAATTGTTAAGAATTTATTGGTACTTTTGCTGACCAATCAGAGCGGACTACGAGTGGGGTCTGAGTGACATCTAGTTGTGACAGTGTGTTTTATTTTAAAGCCAGTCTTTGGGAATCCTTTGAAAGCACGTATAGTTGGGTCGTAAACACATCAATTGACAGTGTAATTCCTGCCCTAAACATGCTGCTTGATGATTGTGAACTTGATTACTTTTGTAATACGCATTTTTGTTCTCGCCCATAATCCATATCATGACGCCTACTACGCGTTGTTAGCGTAACGTAATTTTATTTGAATTGTTTTTATGTATGTTACGTATGTTGCATATTTTTATAAGAGTTTGGCGTTTTCTTTGTATTATAATATTCTTAAAAACTTTGGATTCAGTAATAAAACTTTTTTATAAGCGCGGAATGTTTCCGATGTTGCAAAGTCATTAAAATTTAGCTGTTTTAGGAAATCTGATTTAAAATCGTGCATTGATATACATTGTAACACTAAAGTGAAAAGCATTAATGTGTTAAGAAAATTATATTTTCGAAAGCTTAACAGTCTATTTTCACAAGTCATATACTATTATTCCATATTTCACATGTAATATGGAAACATATTTAAGAAAATTTAACTCCACTAAATATGGGAGTTGCGCCGGTTCTAATTTCAAAATAAAAGGGTCTGTCTGCTGTGAAGACATTTCCTTGAGGCCCACCCAATATATAGCTGACAAGGTATACTGAAAAGCAAATTTATTTATTTAAAATGCGTCTATTGAGATTGAAAAACAAGGTCCAAGCAGATTGCCAAAAGGTATTCTAGGGAGTCTAAGCTGACATTAGGCCTAAGGCTGTTTATGTACTAGTCTTAATGCTTTGTGTGTTTGACATGATTATTGTGTTAGGTTTTTTAAATTTTAATATAGTTTTTCCCGATAGAAATTATTACGAACCATATAAGATTTGAATGAATAAATTACAATAAGTAAAAAAAATTGTGACTTCTTTTTAACAGTCCGAACTTTAAACTTAAATTTGATGTGAATGCAAATTTAAGTTTCAACAATACAGTAGTCTGCTTAACATATCTGACCGTATTTTCTCGAATACAATGTATTGAAAAATATAGGAAATACAATTTTTATAAATATGCAATTTATCAGATATTGGAACACAATGATACTGTTCTTTCAAATGAACGATTATCATATTAAAACTAACAGATAAATGTAACGTAGAAAAGCTTTAGATTCATTTAATTTTGGAGGCTATAACTCAGATTAATTATTAGCAAGTGTCGCAGATGTTAGAGTTAGTATAAGGGGCTTCGACGTGTTAGTTCGTTAGAGAAGAGAAAATAGTACCTAAGAGTAGAAAACACCGTTAAAGAGTGTGCTAGTTTTAACTCTTAAGAAGAATAAGAAAGGCCTGTCGGCGCGAAAACTTTCTGAAGATGCAAGCATATGTAATTCTATGAAGCCTGAAATTAACGTACATACCTTTTAAAAATTTGGTTATAATTGGGAAATATTATTAAAAAATCATGATTTTATTATATCTATTTTAATTTGAATTGAAAAAAATCAAAATTACATAAGATTACTAGTAATACTTCATTAACTTTGTTTTTTTTTGCGGTAAATACTTTAAGAATTGATTCGCATTTGCATTGCATTCTTTATTTGAAATTTTAATCAAATTTCACTCCGCTAAATACGGGAGTTGAGCCAGTTCTAATTTCAAAATAAAAGGGTCTGTCAGCCAGAAAGACGTTTGGTTCTGGCCCACCAATAATGAGACTCGTGGCGACCGCCTGAAATACTGAAAAACAAATTTATGTAAAAATGCGTGTGCTTGATTTTTTTTAATAGAAGCGGGAGCCACACCCTAAAGGTGAAGTCGACAGACACACACTTGTCTGGGAGCTCGTAAGTGCGTTATTTTAGGACATTTTAGGACGCTTTTTTCTTGAACGAGTTGCCAATAGATGTGCAAAAGTCAAGTTCTTTAGGTAGTCTCTGTCGAGGGGACTCTAACTTATGGGAGCTTATGGGGGGAGTTAATCCTAAACATGTTTTTATGTATGTAAAAATTTGGTCACTTTTAAATTCGCAGTTAAATTTTTCAAGATGTCTTCTTTAGGTAAAATAATGTATCCGTTACGTACGTTTAAATGTATGTGAAGCGCTTTCGCTTATGAGATTTTAATAAAAAATATAGAAGTCATAGTAAAAATATCGGTTGTAAAATGCTATATATTTTTATTCAACATGCAATAAACTTTAATAGAAAAAGAAACGGCTGTAGATAAAACATTTTTATTTGTTCATTAAAATTATAATTCTTATTATTTTTTCACGCCACTGAATAGGGTAATTGTATTGATTTTAATCTCAAAATAAAATGGCCTATCTGCGAGAAATATGTTTGGTTGAGGGCCGACAATTAAACTGTCGGCAATAGCCAGGAATTCTGAAATACAAATAAAATTTTATGCGTTTTTTTCGCAAGAATCGAACCAGCGGTATCTTATAGCAAACACTCGCGTATGATACATCAATGTGCTGCCTTTATACCTTACTGCAGTATGTATACGATTTTTTAACTTTAAAACAGTTGTATGGTGAAAAATTTGATCTAAAATTCAAACGCCAAATGCAAAAAATATTGTTTATTTTGGGATAATTTTATTCTGCTTTGACACCGTTAAAAATAGTTATTTCGTTAAGCATTATTTCAAAGTAAAACGGTCTATCAGCAATGAATCTTTTAGACGGCTCTGGGACAAAGCTGGCGGCGTAGCCAACACTGAAAGCTGAAAAAAACCTTCGAATGACACTTGGTCTATGTGTAATGAATAAAGGTTTTACAGACAATATACATATAATTTCGTAGACACCCTAATTTCTGTAGGATTCACGGTTTATTAAAAGTCAAATAATAATCTACTATAAATAAATTTAATGGAAAAGCTTGTTAATTCGTTATCTGAGTTCTGTTCTAAATCAATTAATAATTTTTTTCCTCCCTTTTTATTATATAAATATACAAAATATTAACTTTATGAATTTATGGTATTAAATTTAAACTATGGTTGGCATTTGGCAAAATCCCAACGTGAAACTTTCAGTCTTATAATGAATATTTAAACATGAAAACACGTTTCGTATTCATGCCAAATTTAATTACATTAAAAAAATGTCGCTTTAATACTGTCGCGTATCACATTCTACTTAACCGTGCGATAAACACGACTATTTACTATATATTTAACAAGATAAATTTTGGTTTGAATCATACGGTTGGCTCTTCACCTATAAAGATACCTTAAATCGGAGTGAGCAGAGAAATCAAGTTCAGATCGTAATATTTATATCGACTTACCATTAGCTGCTGCAGCTTCAGCGCCCTCTTCATTAACTTCAATGAAAGCCTTCTGTATAGCTTCACTTATCACCAATCCACCCTCTCCCTTCAATAGATGAGTTAAGCGGGCTTGACCAGGTGTGAACAGCCTCTTAACGTCCATCTATTGGTAAATAAACAGTTAAGTTGTTTATTATTTTGTGATCATAAATTGAATAATATATTAGTAGAACAATTGCTAAGAAATATATTTAATAATAGCTGAACCGGCAAACGTTGCTTTTCCATACAAATTATTTCTCGTAAACCCCAATAACACGTAGTCATGCTATTGAATTGTAGCTTATATGACACGTTTGTCGGTTTACCATAGCAGTGCCATCTATTGATAACTTGCTCAATCCAGTCGAAAAGTATCGACATATGTTTGGAGATAATTGTGATTGTCAATTAATTATACAGACAAATAATTTGCAATAAAATAAAATTGCGACTATAATTAAAGATCTAAGCTATCCTATATCTCAAGTTGGACCAGACTGCTCACGGTGTGCCAATTTAATTTAAAATCGGTTATGTAGCTTAGGAATCCATCGGGGACAAACAACGTGACAAGAGATTTATATATATATAAGATATGTGTATATATTAAATATATATACACATATATTAACTGTGTATGTTTTTTTTGTGTGTGTTTCGGGTTGTTCTCACTATAACATATGTGTGTGTGTGTGTTCCTATTTCACCATGCCCACCGATAATTAAGGTTCCTTTTTATATTATATAGATATTGATGCATTCGTTGGTGCATGACGTACTTTAAAGATAATTGGCGATTTAAAGAAGTGCCGGAGAGTTTCTTGCCAGTTCTTCTCGTCCGCTCTACGCTCTTAATTTGGGAACTGCCAGTAAATGTAGAGGCAAAAAGTTTTTAGTTGACAATAAATAAGTGTACCATATTTAGCTATGTGAATAAAGATATTTATGATTTTTTTGCAACGTTTATATAATTAATCTCACCTTTGATAAGACGTCCTTCAAGTTTGTTGTTGTCTCGATTTTGAACTTAGGAATTGTTACCTCCACCTCAACTTCTTCCATTTTAGACATAGCCCTGTTGAGTGCATTTGGGTTTTTCAATTTCTCTTCAAGCTCAGTTATGCCTTCAATATCATCAGGAAGTACCAGCACCATGGAGGCCTCGTCTCCTTCATAGAACATTTGCAGGATCTGCACGAAATGTTGTTATTATTATTTATTCACAATTTATTGCACTTAAACAGTAGAAATAAATGTTAAGAAATATAAGAGCAACGGGCGGCCTTATCGGTAATAAGAGATCTCTTCCAGGCAACTCACAAAATAAAGTAAAACTTAAAATACAATTTGACTGGTGCAACAGGTGCGAAGAATACAAAATAAAAATACATAAACAAAACACAACTTACATTAAATTAAGTAAAATAGGAAAAATAAGCTATCTCAACCTAAAAATATAAATACATTAAATAAATATAATACATTACGGACTGTAAATGCTTTTGAAGAAGAGATTTAGAAGATGATAGTGAGGAGGCTGATCGGATAGTCATTTGCCACTAGTGGGGTTTTAAATCAATCGATGTTATTAAACTTACCTTAGCCTTCAGTTCTGGCACCTCAGCGTACTTGAAGTCAGTTTTTTGGTACATCATTGGGATTTTGACTGATTTTTCTTTTGTAACGTGGAACAACTGTTCGTATGTCGCGTAGCTGCTGAACGGATTCTTCCAGAGACCCTATTTTAACGAAAATTAAAATTATATATATGATGATATTGATATGATACTGATTTTAAATATCTCATTAAGTTTGCTTAAGAGGCAAGCTTTTGAATGGAACCCTCAGGTAGGCGCAAAAAAAGGCCGATCCAAACAGGCTTGACGGCGATCTGTCATCGCGGAAGCTAAGACGATTGGTCTGACTTCAAAAGGTATCAGACAGAGAGGGATTAAGAAGTATTGTTTTCTGACCTGGGCCTTAGGATTCTAACAGTAATTTACGGGATTTTGATTGTATGGAAAGTTGTCATAATTTAAAAAAAAATTAAAATTCAAAAGCTACCATATTGTTTGGTGGTTTGCTGTTGCTGTTTTTGTTTAGATAGATATTTAGACAGATATAATTACCTTGAAGTAAATAGCGTTGACAAGAACGGCACGGGTGCTGCCATCAAAAGAATCTGCGCTAACGAGATCTTTGATTTTTTTATTGGTTTGGTCTTCAACCTGTAATGCAACATTAGAGTTATTTTTATTTATTAGTCCCATTACAGAATACACAAAAAAGTTAATTAAATATAGCAAAGTTAATTATTCAAGCGTTTAATTGTTCAGATGCATGTCTAACATTTGAATTAATCTTAAACCCACGACACCCAATTTATTTAGAATTAATTAGCTTAGTATCCTTCAAAGACGAATACAGGTTTCTGTGTAGGCTTAGTTTGTAGTTGTTTCCCTTTAGAACGTAAGAAACACACTGAAATCTAGTGATGCCAGTCTGTTTTGTTTACATACGGTATTGCAAATTAACCTAAGACTGTATGTACATGATTGCCGGTACTGCATGTTGATTGAATGAGTTTCCATTGGCTAATGAGAGGTTTTCCAGCTATAGTCCCTATCTTATATAAAAGTATAAATTATTTAACCAAGAATTGTCGTGTTGTAAAACGAACCTTAAAAATCACCTACGACATTTTTGTATCGGTTTAAAAAGCTCTTGGCCTTAGCCATTATTTAACTGTGGTAGTATTCTTATTACACATCTGTTATTCTAAATGCTAATTGTCAAAACAATGATAATTATTTATGGTGTAACTCTATGGTTTTTATATAAATGTTTATAAGAGAGTAAAAATATTACCCAAGTGTTAATTTCGCTTGCGGTAGTCTGCGCTTTAGTGAAGTCGACATTTTTTACTTCGGAATTAAATACGTCACGGGTGGTGGCTGCAAACTCTTCATTCAGTTCGTAGTTGGACGCGATGTATATTTTACTAGCTGTTTTAAGTTCAACACCCTTCACCGATTTAAGGCTCCTTTCAGCCTGGGAAAATGCTGCTTTTGTCTGGAACACAATACAAAATACTTTATCTAACCAGAAATTATTGTTACAAATAAAGCGGACGCTGGACATCAGATATTTCCTGTATAGCGGGTGTCGAGTTTCTTACAAGTTACATTAAATGTGTGTATTTGTGTGTTTGTATGTGTGTTTGTCGACATTAGCTTCAATAGGATAACTTCTTATCATTATGATAGAATGCTTAGAATGCCCTCCGTGAACCGAAAGCCGAAATCTCAGAAAAACAGATCTTTTACAATTTAGTTCAATTTTAATATGTATAGTATGTGTTGTATTGAAAATAATTACTTATATAACTTCCAGCTTTACTAGTTGTAAAATTATCGAGGACAATCAACGATGAATGACTTATTTAAGGTACCTAAGGGACATTGTACTGAGTGTCACAATTAAGAATTTAGTTTATTTATTATTTTTATATATATAAGAATCAGATATATAGGTGAGATATATGCTAAAATAAGCTTCAGTGAAAAGTTTACGATCCAATATAGTTGTTATTTTATGTTAAAGAACTTTAGCTTGCCTATAATTATAATTAATAATTAAGTAGAAGAGAGATTGAAAAAGTTTAGAGTAATTTACTTACCACATTGTCATTGGGCATGCCGATGGCCTTGAGTAGTTCATCGTGTGACTCTCCCTCAGAGGCCAAGGCGAGCTGGGCCAATGGGGTCAGCACGGAGTATGCTGACAGCACTACGCTCTGTTGCGGCTTCTCCTTTACTACTTCCTGAAGAGGACGTACAGTTATTTTATCGTTTTCACTTGTATAATTTGTTGATTGATTCTACTTTTTAGGTCAGAGTATTTTTTTTCATTCGCAGCTAATTACTAAAACACTGAGAATTATTAAATCCCGAATTTAATCGCAATTTAACTTAATCGCATGTCTCCTTAACTAGATATACAATAAAAAAGGTTCCAAGTTGAATAACGGTTTAAAAAATCTTTTGGTTAATGGTCTTAACTTGACCTTTAAGTTTTAGAATTTGTTGCGACTGGCCATCGATTAGACTTCGGGTCAGTCAGACGTTTCCACTGGCCGAGAAACCTTCCTTTTCGATTGAAGGACTTTTTCCTCCACAAATTATTTATTATAGATACAATATAATCTTTATGAATAGTAATATTTTTTCCTCATATAATATAAATTTGTTGCTAAGACATATAAGGTCATAGCAGCGATAAAGGAAAATTGCAAGACCACGGTCATAGGTGTTAATTGAATTCTAAAAATATATACATCACAAGATTCAATTTGAGAGATTTTTTTATGTGGAGATTTATCCTTATCATTAATTTATATATTATATGTATATTGTATATGGCTTAACTGGTCGTCTGTTTGAAACACTTTTTTTTTAAATATTTACAATCGTGTTGTCAGGCACGTAAATCGGTAAAGCCATCGGCTTTTTTTGGCCATAAGACTAAGTATTAAGGTAGAGTTTAAGTCTACCTTAGTCATTTCGTTAGTCCAATAGCCCAACTTTGAATATTTCGGAATTGGTTTTTATATATTTACACTTTGTTGCACAAAAAAATAGAATTAAATTAATTTATTAGTTCATATAAGACCAACGGGCGTTCTTATAGCTATTAAGCGCTCTCTTTCAGACAACTCACACAGATTTTATAAAAAATCGGTTTTTTAGAAGAGAGATCGTAGTTGTGGAGTGCCCGTGTATCCGCCCAAACTCATTTGGAACAAATAAAATACTTACATTGAACATTCTAGAAGAAAACTGATCGTTTCCACTTCTCAGCGCTGTGGATAGTTCGTCGGCCATTGTGAGCGCGACTACAGTTAACACTATAAAAAAAAGTTTTGTTTTATTAATTGTATAAGTTTAAGAAATGAAACACACAAGGCAAAAAATAGTTTTTTTTTTGATATAGAAACATAAAAAGTTCAGTTCATTTCGTTTTGTATTAATTGCATGGCTAACTCAAAAGCCGATTTGATTTTTTCACACGTCATATCGTAAAAAATACATTTTTTTGTTGTAACAATCACGCCAGACAAAAAACTAATCGATGTTTGTTTTAATAATAAATTCTCGTTAAAACGTGTTTGAAAACCTCCGTCTAATGTTTTTTTGCGGTTGAAATTCAAGGCCATAATTGTATTTATCAACCATTGGTATTGATTCTTAATAAACTAGTATTTCTTTGTGGCTTGTGAACAAATATGTATTTTTATACGACTAAAATAAACAGACTAACTTAAAATAAAAACAAAAACATTAAAAATAGTTCGATTCACAACTGTAACGAATCCCAACCAACAGGTATGCAAAATGTTTTGCATACCTGCTGAATGTTTATTGCCATCCGAATATTTTTCAATTAATACTTCTATCCTGGTGTGGGATCTAGCGTTTGTATTTCACATGTATGGTCTAATACAATTTTTACTGTGTAAGATTTATTAAAATTTAAAGACATACTGTCTATTCCGGTCGAATTTCTTAACTTTAGATTTGAAAAGGTCTATAGACCTCAATTTATACTAAAAAGGCACTTTTTTATGGTAGCCGATAACCGAACAATCATTGAATCATGCCCTATCATTTGAGACTGAGTATGACTAAATTAGTTAGGTCTGAGTTATGCGCGGCCATTCAACTTATAAAGACTTTTGTTGTGAACGAGGTTAGAATGACACGTTAATTTATTTCTTTGGATATATTCAACATTATGAGAACTGATCTTAACGAATTCAGTTACTCCTATTCCGAGGTAAATAATTGCTGACGTGCCACTTAACAATATCGAGTAACGGCAACTGAAGTCAATGTATGTTGATTGCCATGGATTGCTTATGTAATTAGAATGTTCATTTAAAACAATCTTTTTTAGTTTATTCGGTTTTAATTATGTAATAGTTGAAAACAATTGTTTACAATTAAAAGTTAATATTGTATAAAACTATATAAAAAAAATTAACCGCAACATATACCGAGACAATAAATTTGACGTAAAAAAACTTATAACAAAAGTTCGTAAGCCGTAACAATGGCTAGAATTAGTCACGATGATTACTGGAAAAACCTATGCTTTTACAAATGGGTTTTTCTGATAACAGCCGAGATAGGTACGCGCCAAATAAAACAATAATTAATTTATATAACTACACACACATATATATATATAAATATATATATATATATGGTGTCGTTACGTTTTTTACGAAAGAAAATTATCAAAAAAAGAAAACCACCAAGCTGAGTTTCTTGCATGCTTCTTCTCAACTTCGCGTAGGAACAGGCGAATTCTAAGCCTATTCCAGATCTAGATTTAAGACGATTCAAAAAGGTCCTATGTACCTTACTGAACAAAGAGATTTTGACTTTACTGTATCAATTTCAATGAGATTTAAAAAAAACCAATTTTTTTTTATAGAGGAGGCATGCCTTAAGTTGAAGACTCATTGACACTTACATGGCCAAGATGTTCGTGAGTGCGTTGATAGCCTTTTAAGAATTCAAACGCTTTTCTTGGAGGTGTGGTAACAAATCTCTTACAAAACGCTCACTATTTAATTTATATATATTTATATTATATATTATATATTATATATTATATATATTATATTATATATATAATTTATATATATGGATATATAATCCACCTACCTTCTAAAAACTACTTTTTGATAAATGCATAACACACATATGCAAACATATAATCAGTTTTGGAATCTCCCCTTTTGAACTCGGTCAAAAATATACTTTGATTCTGAATCTTATTTTCAGTTTTAGTTAGTTAGTACATTTATTCTGAAAGTAATAAGATATTGGCAAGCTATTCAACTTATCTCGGATAAAAACTTCCACTAAATTACACCCACAACAATAATGTCTAAATCGACCTTTTATCAACAAAATCCCAAGAAACCGGGCACAGTTAAATTTATGATTTTCCTTTATACGGAACCTTTATGAGGTACCTGCCAATTTTCATATTTGCTTCATAATTGTCATCAAAACATATACAGGAATATGATGAAACAAGTATATATTGAATTATATGCTAGAAATACTAATTTCAAACGCTTATTATAAGGAATAGCGTAAAAATAAGGCAATGCCACCACTTGTGTGCAATTTGATATATAGAATTTGTCACTACATATTCTCACAACGAATACATTACGAAATCCAGTACGAAAATTACAAAGTCATATTGCAATAATAATTCTAATTTTAAGTTAAAATTTGTCTGAACCGGTAAGGATAATTCAACTTTAGCTAGTTTAAAATGCATGTTTAACTTTTATTGTCAATTGTACTCTTGAAGAGGTGACTGAGGTCAAGGTCAAAAGATAATTTGCGTTGATCAGGTGATTATTTAGTACCATTTATTACAAGTTTGAGATTATTTTTATACTGATTAAAAGCCAATAACAAATCTATTAGCTAATTACATATTGAGTTATTTAAGTAAACTTAGTTATTATTAAGTTAAATAGATATTAATTGGTATCAATATGTTGCTATGCAAACTCTCAAACTCAAAATATTTCTTTAACATTAGTAAAGACACTTTTGAATTGTCAATTTTTACATTACCACCGGTTCGGCAGGCTATCTACCAAGAAGAACCGGCATGAAACTCGATAGCTGCTCAAATATTACATAAAAAATTATATTGATAATTCAAATAACAAAAGCAAGAACGTAATTATTTCCAATATAAAATTGAATATGTAAAACTCACAATAAAACAGCGGGAGCTTCATAATGCAAGTCGTTTCGTCCACGGGCGATCACACACTAACTTGTTCTTCATAGGTGAACTATTTAAATGCTCTGTGTAATCATCGGTCATCGGGAATTCACAGAATTATCTTTGTTTACACTTTATTTGAATAAAGAGTTCGTAAATGCACTAATGCTGTTTTAGAATTTTACCGGTTTTTGTGAGACACCTATTTTTAGGTAAAATTTGAAGTTACAATATAAGACCGCGTTGTCTATGAACAAAAGAAACAAGTTGTGTTTTTTTTTTAAGTCGCAGCCGGTTTATTGTAATTATATATTACATGTTGAACTGGTTACTTGTAGGCTTTACGTATGTAGTCGCGAAGTGGACAAGCGTGGTCCTTATCGGTTCAAAGTTTCCCAATCCCCCAGTACAAGTACTAATAAAATAAAAAGGGTGTTAGAACGGATTCACACTTTGCTTTTACTTAAATTAAATAAAGTTTTAAAATTTGTATATACATATATATACGTATATGTATATAACAAACATATTGTATTGAATGTTTTATTGGTTGTATCGTTTCTTTTGTCTTTGACAAAGGTGCAATGTGTTGACATTTTCTCGGTTAGCAACTCACAAAATTGACCGGTCCTAATGCTAATTTTAGTGATAGTTTATTTATTTTCCTTCTATTCACCTTGTGTGTTCGTTTATTTATATATTTCCCACATGTTATCGCTCGAGTAAAGACTGTGCCACTAGCTGTCATTTTTGATAGTGACAGCAACATTTCGGACACAATGACGTCAGAGCGGTAGCGGTGGTTGTCTGTTGACTCCTTTTAAAACCCTGTACTTAGAAGAATCCCACGGTTCACTATTTACCAAGGTGCCGTATGATTAAGTTATTTTTAAATACATATAGTATGTTTATATAATAACATATGTAGGTACTTTTGTATTATGCCTGACTTTTTTAAGGTTGTTGTATATACTCTTAATTAAATGATTAAGCTTATAGTAAACTTATTCATTTTAATTTTAAAACTTAACATGCATTCAAAAAGTCTTACATAGAATTATTGACGTCTTGTGTGACTTTTACGTAATTCTAACTTTTACTAACACATTACTTGCTTTTGAGCATTCAAAAGGTTTATATTTGAAGCCAAAATATCTTTATTCACTAAGGCACATAGGACCATTTTGAAACGTCTTAAATCTATGTGATTCTACGTCTGTCCGTACGCGACCAAGCTGAGAAGAGGCAGACAAGGAACTCGGCTTGGTTAATATTTTTTTTGAAAATGATACCAGCACACTTTTTAGATAAGCTGTCGTTGAATTGGAGGACACCGCCACCAGTTATATCAGTAAATACAAGAACAAGATTATTAATGTATACTGTTATTACGATTTGAATAAAAGCTGTTATTATACGTAGTAGTAGATTAAACGTGGACTGTTAAAAAAAAGGGGGAAACGAGCACTCTGAGTAAAGTGCTAACCGCTACCCATTTAAAGAGTAAAACAAATAGAGGTGTACTGCCGTTGGTTCAACAGTAATTATAAGTTAATTTCAACTATTAAAACACGTTACGTTTAATAAAGTGACATTAACTCCACAATTACATTAAGTACATTTGTGAACGGTACAAAACAGATGAGAGCTAATGGGTAAATCAAAATGGAAGAGATCGCTTATTAGCGATAAGGCCGCCCGTTTCTTTTTATGTATTGACATCTAATAACGTCATTTGTTTCTAGTGTTTAAGTGCGATAAAGTGTAAATAATAAGAAGCTACCCAATTGATAAGAAGCTTGGATGGACATTTCATATTGGTAAAAGAATGGGATATTCAATATTTTGTATTTCGTAACAGATACAAAACAGATGACATGGCGCACCATAAAATATTACAATTAGAGGATTTTGTACTTATTAAAATAATTGGAATTATAAAGTAAAGATATTTATTGTAATATTTATGATGGCGTAATTAATATAAGTGTATAATATTTATATACGATTTGATTCTTTAAATATTTCATTGTTTATAAAAATACTAGCTTACTCTTACGCTTGGCAAATATTAACATTTAGGGAAATGCAAATTCATGCTGGCCGATTTTCAGACATACTCAATGTGATCGCAAAATTTAATTATAACCGATCAAGCCGTTTCGGAGGTGTACGGTAACTAACATTGTGACATGGACATTTTATATATTAGATATATGTTGCTTATCATTAGATCTTGTTACCTAATTTTCTAAATAACAGTTTATAAGTATAATCCAGTGGCTAGGACACTGGATTATACTGGAGATTTGATGGCGCAACAACGACCCAAGGCCCTGACCCTCGCCAAATTGGCGACTGACTTCTGAAGCCAAAGGCATTATACAGAGAGAAATGGAGTGTCAAATCGAGGCCTCTGGTGGGGGTTTTTTTTTTTATAGAAGAGGGGGCAAACGAGCAGGAGGCCCACCATAAAGGTGAAGCCGCCTCCCACAGATACTGACGCGGTTGAGAGCTCGTGAGTGCGTTGCCGGCCTTTAAAGGAAAATTGGGAAATGGAGGGGTAGGGGAAGAGGACGGGGAGGGGAAAGGATGGGCACCGGAAGATCTCTTAGGACTCGAGTATGTAATGAAAATCAGACTTTCGTGTCCATGACTCTATTGTGTAGCATATGGTGGATTGCTACCATGAAAAATCCATTTGTATATGTCCATACATACAAAAACACGGAACGAAGTAAATAATCATAAATTCAAAAACTACAGAATTACCGATTATGTGCTGATATGAAATGAATTGGAGATACCCATATGAATGTTATCATAATAAGGTAAAGTATACAATAATAACTATGAGGTTATCAAGTGTTAATTTTTTTTTCAATGATTTTCCTCATTTATGAAGATATTGACTCGCATATTTGCTATTACATTATAAATAGGCGATTTGAAATTTGAGCGGGAAGCCTATGTGGTTCAATTTTTTTGCTATGTGTCATAGTGTTTTTGATTGATCTATTAATTATTAAATATAGTTTATATATTTAACTTTATCCTTGTTGCAACACATCTAATCAGACACAGAGAAAATCAAAGAAGACAAACAAAAAGTGATGATTTTTGTGGACTTTCGAAAAATGTTTAAAGTATTCGCGATTTTGATTCGTTCCATAGTTAAATGAAATGTCGAGACGACTAAGACTTCACACAGAACACATGGCGTGGTAAATAGGTTATACATTCAACTACTTGCTAACATTAACCTATCTCTTTAGCAACTGATAATGATACTTTCTTAGATTTTTACAGGCTTAAGCTATGAATGACCATTATTGTTAGTGGAATTGTGTGTAACAGATAGTACACTCCGTCCATAACTCTTAAAGCCTTTACGACACTGTTGGGATATGGCGAGATTTAATGCAGGGACGACTTTACGCGTTCATTACATTTAGCAGATTTATCAATGAGTTGAGTTTATCTATTTTGTTATCATCCCGCGTATAGTTTTGGAGAGCTCAGACTGTCATCACTTACAACATCCGATCTCTTAATCTCTTGGTCGAACATACCGCATTTATATATCTATATATGTCGGCGCGTAGCCACAAGGACCCCTGCCCTTGGTTAACAAGACGACGCATTCTTGGTCGCACACGAGCAAGACAGACGAAGACGAAACCGAGTTTTTCCTTCCTGAGATCAGCGAGCTATCGTTGCGCAAGACGAGACGCTCCTGCGTTGTTATTACGCTCTGAATTCTTATTTGAAATACACTTATAATATAAATACGACTATTTTATTATGGAGCCAGAGGGCGCGCTAACATATATAAGGAAAACCGGTTATACTATTTATAACTCAGGAATGGCGAACTGATTTGAGTGAAAGTCGAAGAGGTTGTACACACTTATTTTTGCTTTACGGATTTTTTTTGGATTCATCTCGATGTACTCTGTTTGCCGGTTGTTCTTACTATCATATAAATATGTGCTCCTATTTCACTATACCCACCGGGAGTTAATGTATTTTTATTGATATGCTTGATGCATTTGCTGGACCATGGTAGCAGCTCTTACAACCGTAAGGTGAACTTTACTTGGCGATTTAAAGGAGTGTCGGAGAGTTAATAGCCAGTTCTTCTCGTCTACTGAACGCCTTTGGATGGTAGTAAATGTAATTGTAGAATAAAATTTATTTTGTCTAAGAAAGCTACTACCAATATGAATAAAGTATTGTTTGATATAATACTTAAATAATGCTTCACGTTCAATAAAATAATTAATAAAAAAGTTTTATTTCTTTAACATAAAAAAACGCAAACAATATTTAGGGTTCTATAGGTATTGGTAGTACCCGTGGCAGGAGACCCCGTTCTTCTGTAATATTAAAATATATAATTTATTTGAGCAAACTTAAATGTAATTCAAACTCAAACTCAAACAACTTTAAACAAGTAGGTCTTTATGAACGCATTTTTGAATCGTCAATTTTTACCACCGGTTCGGAAGGCCGATCTACCGAGAAGAACCGGCTAGAAACTCAACAAACTAATAGTGTGTGTGTGTACGTGTTATGTTAAGTCTTCGTTATTTGGTTTTCCAAAAAAGAAAAGTATTGATACCATACAGGCGTAATAGATTACCCACTAACTTCCTACAGTTATGAGTGTTACTGTAATAAGCTTACGTGACATGGCGCAAATAATTTCCGGATCCCGAACGATCCAATTTCAGACATCAGTAAACGTTTTAGATTGTTTTTCTGAATGTTAAATAGTGTTGAGGCATGCGTGAATCTAATTTTTATCTGTTCTTGATCCTGTCATCAAGGATTTTTGTATAATCCGTCAAGCATGGTGTTTTTGGTATGTTGGCTTTGGTTTTGCCTTAACGATATGCGTTCCCCGTAAGAGAAAGTTTGATTACGCTCAAAGCGAACAACGGATACAATTTTATATATAATAAACGGACAGTTAATACATTTTTTGTCGCCTATCATATTCTGTGTGTTCCATATTTTTTAAATGTATTATTCAAATCTTAATATATATAAATCTCCTGTCACGATGTTTGTCCCCGATGGATTCCTAAACTACATAACCGATTTTAAATTAAATTGGCACACCGTGAGCAGTCTGGTCCAACTTGAGATATAGGATAGCTTAGATCTTTAATTATTGTCGCAATTTTATTTTATTGCAAATTATTTGTCTGTATAATTAATTGACAGTCACAATTATCTGTCAACTCCAAAAGATTCTAATAGATGCCGATACTTTTCGATTGGATTGAGTAAGTATTCAATAGATGGCACTGCTATGGTAAACGGACAAACGTGTCATATAAGATACAATTCAAAATGATTATCACGTGTTATTGATGTGTATACATATGTTCAGCTAGTTATTCTTTAAAATCATCTAGATTTGTAAATATAAAAGACAATCCTACCGGGAGCGCAATTAAAGTTTTAATTTTATTTTATTACATCTATCCCTAAACATCTTAAATGTGCTATTTAGCATATTTTCATTCATATTTTTTAAATATATTTATATTAAAAAAACAATAAACTTATAACATACCAAAAGAAGGTATACACACAATCAATTATATGGGAACTTGAAAATGGACTTGAGAACATTGATTGGTTGATTTCCTGTCATCAAGCCTCATACAATTGTGTCAAGCGGCATGAGGCCGTACCTTAATACGCTTCGGTGGATCTGTGTGATGAAGCCATGTTACCATATGCGTTGCATATGATTTCGGATGATTCCACTTCGGACATGTAAAGGGACATGTTGTATCAACATAATACATTTATCTTATTTTATTTTAATTAATGTTTACAAATTCTTATAATCTAACAACCGCTTATATTCTTCCACTACTCCCTGTCAAAAATGTGTCACATTCTGGTAAACGAAGGTAACGCGGGACAGGACTATGCTGTCGGCTAGTTTGTGAACGGACCTCAGCCAGCTAAACGCCTTTGGGTCGAAAATAATATACTTAGAATTAAAATTAAGTTATTGGCTATAACTATAACGGCTGAGTTTAAGCTACTTAATACTGTCTGTACGAGAAGTTTGATGACTCTTCGCGTGATTATCAAGCATTTTAATACCTGTTTTAGGACCGTACCTCTCTCTTAAAGGCCGGCAACACACTTGTAAGCCTCCCGTCAGGCGTCCAAGGCAGGCACTTATTTCAAAGTGATCCGCCTACTCGATTGCCACAAAATAAATCTTGCATTTGTTTTTGCGTACCAAGTGTTACCAAAACGTAGGTCCCTGAATTAATAGAATAACGTTCACATCTATTACCTGTGTTCGTATTGAATACCTTACATCAAGGAGGGTTGAATTTTGGGGATTCGGCCAATCTATTCCGAGATACGGAGGATCCCTCGACACAATTCATATGGATAACTTATGTGACACTTGCAAAATCGAGGTCCCGATGTGGAAATTACGAAAATTTTTGATCACGTCTATGAATTTACAGCGGACTTATGCGCCCGGCAGAGGGCGCCTATAGTCTGGCATCGAGTTATATATAGCTTTGGTTTATCGTGGAGTTTTTTTTTACATTCGTACACTTTCAAATCAAAATTTCACATTATATTGTAATGATAATAAGTTTCAGGTACAAATTTTAACTATTTTATTTTATTTTTTATTTCTTAAACCTATACAGCATATCACAAAAAGTTTACACAATAAAAATAGATTAAAAGCCAAAATAAGTTTGAAACATACAATCGAAAATAGAATCCTTGATCAGAAAAAAATAATACAACGAAAAAAAACACAAACAGAAAAAAAAATATATGTATACATATGAACAAGTGCAGTATATTATGTGAAGAACGAGCATTTAAGTGTGTGTGTCTGTATAAGTGTGTGCAATGGTGTTTCTGTGTGAGTGAGTGTGCGAGGTTGAGTCTTACTTTGTAACTATGTCCTCTCTTTCCAACCATTTGTCCACTATTCGTTTATGGACCAGGTCCATAAGAAATGGTTTGCAAATAGCAGTGCTTTTGTCAATATAACTACTTACGAGTCTGCTTCGAATATAACCAATTATTATAATCAGTATTTCTATTTAAGATTTGTTTTGATCGTTAATGTTAACGTTATTTTCAGAGAGGTATTTAAAAGGTATTTACAAAAATGTAATATAATATACCCAATTCCAGGTCATTTACTTAGTTTTCGAAATTCTTACTTTTTGATGCTTCGTGATACGCTATGCTTTAATACGGTAATTTGAAATTCTATTAAACGGAACTCTTACCACATCTTTAAAATTAAGAATTAAGCAGATTACTTCTTAAAGGTTCAAAGAGCTTTACAAGACACAAGACGAAAAGTATTGAAATTTCATAATCAACAAAGTTGTAAGGTCACAAAGGATCCAGTGAAACTTCCTTATAATGTTTTATCTAATTTCCCAAAGAAAAGGATTAATTAAATTTCCAACTCCGTAATAAAGTCAGCCTTAAGGTACAATGCTAAATAGTCCAACGATATAACGCGGCGTTCATGAAATTAAAATTCATTACGGGTTTTCACAGCTCGTCAAATTCTTGTAATATTTTGTAAAAGGTTGTATGAACGACCAATGTTTAGCCAGAATTGTAACGTAGGTAACGTTACAATTGCTTTATTGCTTTACATTCTATTTTATAAACACACTAATTATTAAATAAACACAAAATATTCTTAATATTAACCTAACTAATATAAGTAACTTAAGATAAAACAAAACACAAAACTAAAACAAATTTAAATAGTTTGGTCCCTGTGGCAGAGTACCCACAATGCTGGCGGCATTTCCTCGCTGTATCGCGATGCTTATATGCTGAGCAAGGAAAGCACCAGCTCTTGGATCACCGGTACTGACTACCAGGCGCCTACTTAATTCTTTAGTAAGGGCCTGTGCACTTGCACCCCATGGTCCAAAAGTCAATTCTTACGTCCTTTATTATTATGTTTATTGTTGGTATGTATAAAGTATCATACAGGAACATTTTTGGTATATAGGAATACAATTTTAGAGCTATCCCCCACGCGTGAGTGTGTAGTGTGTGTGTGTGTGCGTCTGGGTGCGTGACTGTAAGTGACCTTGAGGGCGTTATGAGGCGCTGAACTTCAGCCTCGGAACTACGTCATCAGATGAAAAAGTCCGTTGTGTCGAAATCAAGTCGATCTAGCGTCCTTATTTTCATCTAGAGCTTATGAGATTGATATTAATTTGTTAGTTATTTGTATTGTTGTAGCATATGAAATGATTGGGGACATATTTATTAAAAAAAATGAAAGCTAATCATCTACTTATTTATCACAAATACATAAGATAAACAAAAAAATATACGAACTGATCCAATATGAACGATTGGATCAACTGGATCATATTTAAGTATTATAAATTATTTCAAAGAAATTGGTATCTAATTATAAAATGGTCACTAAAAGTCACATCGAAATGACCTGGATGTCATAGGGAACTTTCAGATTCATTTTAATTTTATATATTGAATTTTTTTTTTAAATTTAAAAGTCTCTTATTCTCTTTTAGTTACAAAATATTTTAAGACTGTGAAAAACTCTAAATACTTATTACTTATTAAACTTAGCCTTGAGTGCCAAGCTTCAAACCATAGAAACTCCTTCGCAAATTGAAAACATTACCTTTGAACCATAGTTAAAGTTATACTCTCGACTGTAATTATATAGTTCTTTTGAAAGTATATGTTTAAACTTAGCCATAAGTTCATCTCGACTAACCCTTAGGGCGTGTATATAAAATATTTACTAGTAGAACATAGAATAAAACTTTTAGACTATTACACCGTTTTGCCTAGCAATAGCTTATTTTATCATTAAAAATTCAAAAGCTAATGGTGTAAAAGTAGACTGAGTTAGATAGTGAACTATTAAATTGCTTATAATCATCATTATTTATTTTACACTTTATTGCACTTAAACACTAGAAGCAAATGACGTTAACAGATGTTAGTACATATAAGAGTAACGGGCGATCTTATCGCTAATAAGCGATCTCTTCCAGACAACCCACACGATAAAAGAATACTTAAAATATAATAAGACAGTAAAGTTAATAAAATAAATCTGAAGTTAACTGTTATAAAAGATTTTTTTTAAATAAGTTTTACTCTGTACAGTGCTTCTATTTCGCTATTCCCACCGATGATAGTAAAGGTTATTATTATTATTATTATTAATTGTGTCTATTTAATATAGATTCTGACGCATTCACTGGTGCATAGTGTAATGGTTGCAGATCTTTACAAACGTGCTGTAAAACATTCTTGGCGATTTAAAGTGAGTGAGTGGCGGAGCGTCCGCTAGATAAATGTAGAATCGAAAATTAAAAACTTATTTTGTTGACGATTCATAAGTGTACCTTGGTGACCTATATGAATAAAGATATTTTTGATTTTGAGTATAAACGGTTAATTTATCGGAGTACTTTATTAAAATGTATTATGTCGCTCAGGTCCCGATGTTTGTAGACACGTTTATAACTAATAGGAGATTATTTCCTCCGAGAAACTCAAGAAGCTTATTGCTTGTTAGCAAAAAGTCTCCACGATATTGCTGATATGTGGCATAGAGAAAATATACGCGTAATCACATATTAAAAAAATAAAATCTTCATAATAAAATAATAAAATGTTAAAATGCAGGCTGCGTTTAGTTTTTCGTATAATCGAATGTGTATCATCGAATTAATTTTAGAGGCATAGAAAAAAGTTTATGAGTAATATGAAATATGATGTCCCAATTTTTAACTACCTCATTTACCAAAGTGAGCTTTGGAAAATTCAATTTGCTATTACCAAGTATTAAATATAGCCTTAATCCATTTCCCGCCGAGCTTATAAAATGTGAATATAAAACCTCCTTTGCCAAATAAAAAGCTAAGAGTTCATAAGCGATTACGTCATAACGGATGAAAAATGACTTTTAAAATCCAGTAACCACTCCGAACTGTTGCCGGCTAAGATGACTTGAATTGATGCGGGATAAGTTGCTTCAAACGTAATAAGTTTTATGACGAATTTAAAGAATAATTTGATATAATAAGGCTTTCACTGCGACTTTGTTAGTGCGTTTACTAATAAAACTAGTACACATTGTAATACTTTATGTTATTAATATAATAATGCAGTCCGAAATTGCTGTCCGCGTGGTTTAAATACAAAAACGAATTTGGAAAATCGGTTTATAAATGTCAGAGATCAGATGTAATTTTTATACAAACTTTCAATCCCTATTTCATCCCTTCCGCGATAAAAATTAACCTATGTCCTTCCCTAAAGTTTAGTTTATCGCCATACCAAATTTCATCGAAAACAGTTGAGTAGTTTAAGCGAGAAAGTAACATACATACATACAGAGCTACTTTCGCGTTTATAATATTAGTATATACAACACAAATATTTAAATTCAACAAGTAAGCCTAAGGCGTCTTCAACTAAAACAAATCTCGAGCTTTACAATATACTTTCGTTTTAATTTGTAATGAGATAATAAAATATTCCAGTTTCATTAAGTCATTCTCAGATTACAATTCAGTGTATAAATCTTAAATACACACAGCTTATTTATTTAACATCACACAGAATCGGCGAACACTTGTGTACGTCAAGAAAGTGAAGAGCCCAATTTGATATGAGGTATCAAAGTGGGCACTTCAGATTTCAACTTTCTTCATATAGCTAAGGCAACGAGGACTCTAGACCAATTTGAGAAGATACAACAAACTCAGCTTTCATTTTTACGAGCAAATTCATACCGTTTGGTGCAATATAAACCGTAAGTCTTAATGTTGGTATTATTAATAGTTAATTAAACATAAAACATTTTTATTATAAATTATAAAGACGCGTATTAAGGAGTAGAATAAAGTACTCAAGTAGTTGACTGGTAGTCAGCACCGGTGATCCAAGAGCTGGTGATTTTCTTGCTCAGCGTATAAGGATCCCGATACAGCGAGGGAATGCCAGCATGGGTACTCTGCCACAAAGACCAAACTTTATAAATTTGTTTAATGTTATTTGTGATGTAATTAAATTATAAATCCAATGTGGTTATCTTTACTGCTTTTTTCATAATCTCATTATCTTCATTGTAATGAAAAAATAACGAAATATATATAATACCGTGTCTATTAAACTTTTAACGAAAGAAATATTAGACCCGTGAGGTTTATTATATAAACCATAAATTATAAGCCTCTCCGTTAAATATTAGATTATACTTATTTTTTTCATTTTAATGTGAAATGTGTTCAGAATAATATAGATTTGATACAGAACGCGATATATAAGTATTCACACTTTGTTGCACTAAAACAGTGGAAGTAGATAATGTTAATAGATGTTAGTACATAAAGGAGAGAGCAACGGGCGACCTTATCGCAAATAAGCGATCTCTTCCAGGCAAATATAAGTAAATGAGTTGCCTGGATCACGAGTAAGTAATAAAGAAACACAAGAAGCTTATACTAGTTCTTAAAAAGTTGAATTCGCTTCTAGGCGATACATGATGCTCCTATGAATAATTGTAAATACTTCGAGTGCTTGAAATGCGTGGTTAAAGTTCTCAGTAACTTATTATGTGATTTGTAATTTATTAATAGCTTTTATAAAGACGAACTTTTCGCTGAATCATGGCTTCTGCCGGTATTCCCGAGCCGCTACGACTTGGGTGCCCTCTAGAAGAGTGCGTACCTCTCCCATAGAGCGTAACTTACTTATAAGCCTCCTGGCAGTGCAGGTGTCTATAAGCGGCGGTTAGCACTTCACTCGAAGTGACACGACTGCTACATCTCCTCCTGTTACATAAAAAAAATGTGGCGAAAAATTAATTACTATATAAAAATAATATATTATTTTTGGAATGTCAATCAATGTAAATTATAGTTCCTCTTAACACCCAACGGGAAGATGATTGAGAAAACGATTATCTAGATGTTATATTTATCTGCTAATGCTAAATTTAACTGGTAAAGGTTAATTTGCTTTAAGCGACCTGTCGACGGTCAAATTTGATTGTCAAACTTCGACGTCAGTCGCGCGTCGTGCGTAGCCCTTACAATGAGTTATTTTGAAGAATACAAAAATAAATACTTGTACTGTATTAAGACAAAGGAGACTATAGAGTCAAGAATTGTTGAAATGGATACCCCACAAGAGTTACCTACGGGAAATATATGTACTATAAAATGTAAAAGTATACTTGAATCTGATACATTTTTGATACATAGAGTTCAGTAAAACTACACTGTAAATTGTCACCTATACACAATGGCCCCAGCCTGTGGCTAATATAACATTCACGTAGTCATTAGTGTGGACACAAATCATTGACGGACAGGGCACATTAGTCACCTGGCAATGAAGCCACATGGCTAAATAGAATACGGTATGACAAAAACCATATCCTTTCTTGTTATCTAGGTCGTGTTTCGCGAGCCTTTGTCAGTTAATGACCCGTTAATTGTTCTACTGTAAGACGAATATGAAATAATTGTATTGTATTCATATTAAATTTTGTTTACAAGCATAATTCATTAGGCATATAAAATAAAAATTAAATTCTTTCATCTCTTTCTCAATATTGTTTCAGTTGACTGGAGGAGATCGCTTTTCAGCGCCGTCTGTTGTTAATTCCTCTACGTTTTTTAAAAATAAATGTTAGTCTTAAGTGGTAGAAAAAGTTTCTGGTAGACAAAGTATTATTAAGATTGTGGATAACGTTAAATATTGAATCCGCTTTTGACTTTGGGTGTGAAAATTTCTTTGTCTTGTATTCATATATGCAAAACTTATATTCTCATATTTTATACCGTTATGTGTGCGTCATATGACTGGTAAATAAATATATCCAGACCACAGCTGACAAATATCCATCACACAATTGGAACCGGAAATCGATCCCGGCACGTCAATAGGGTGGTCAACTCTAATAACAGCACTATACTGTATGTATAGTTATCAATATATAAAGTGAAATTAAAAAAAATAATAAGAATAAAATTTTATGCCAACATGACTTGAGCTTTGATTTGAGTTATGTATGATTATAAGCTTATACCTACGTACCTAAAGTTTGTTAATAATAATAAAAACACTATATTGTCACAAAAACAATGAAAAACTAAGAAAACGACTTATATATAATAAAGTAAAATTAAGAAACAGAGGACAAGAGGCGGCCTTATCGCTGAAAAGCGAACCAGGCAACCGAAAAAAATACCATACATAAAACTTTTGTTTACTTCTCTTAACAATATGAAACGTTCGCATCGATTTTTAAAAATACAGTGTGAACTCCATGTAACGATTTAGCGACGAACTCTAAAGCGAAAACAAATGGCTTTGGTTGGTTTATATTCCAAACAATGATTTTTCATCTCTCCATTTAACGAGCACTCTCTAAAACGCCATAAAACGCACATATCGTTATATAGAGTTTACACTGTATATATTTTTTATAATGTACTGTAATCGTATATGAAATGACTTTGTATTCAAAAAATGCCCGTTACGTAAGAGCTGTGAACTATAATCAGGCAACTATTAGTATGTGACTCACGTTTCGCCAAGCTACGGTACAAAAATATAATGCCCCAGCTGCTAAAGGATTTTAGCTTCTTGAATGGCTCTAATGGAAGATTCTAAACATAAATGTCCTTTAATGAGATTAAATGAAAAATGCATTAGCTTAAAAGGATGACTTTTAAAAAAAAGTTAATAATTTGATTCCATGGCAAGTGGAATTTAAAAAAGTTGGAATCCTGTAGGCGCTCACTTGTGAAGGTCAAGGGACTGAAGAGCCTAATCTGATTTGAGGTATTTTTTTATGGAAGAGGGGGCAAACGAGCAGGAGGCACACCATAAAGGTGAAGTCACCGCCCACCACATGGCTTGGAGCTCGCTTACCGGCATTTTAATGGAGTGGTACTCTTTCTTGAAAGACGAGAAGTCATATTGGTTCGGAATACGTTTTTTACGGAATTAGTTTTAGTGACGTTCAAAAGTGATTAACAACAGTAAAGCCCTCAATTTTAAGGTTCTAATGATATAAGAGCTGTCGATTTTAAATTACTTCTTTGGTGGTAATATTAAAATATCCGTCGAGAAAGTATTACATAGTTAATAAGTTCAAACTGAATGCAACAATGATCGAATCTAGATTTTCTTAAATCGTTATTCATGAACTTTCGCTGTCTCAATGCGCTGTGAATATGAAATTTGCAGACTTGTACAACAAAACAAGAGTAATGCATAATAAGTTATCCAATTTCTTGAAGAGATTCTGTTTTATAATTACAAAATTGTTTAATGTTTTTTTGCAATATCAACACTGAATTTGTTGTGGGTATCTGAGACCGATTTATGTTTGAACCCTCGTAGCCTTAGATATAAGACAAGACAAGAAGTTATTGATCGCTGATACACTTATATGTAGTTAGGTTACAATGTTTAAAATTATAGTGGTATAGTAAATCTGACTATAGAAATCCAAACTTAAAACGAATGGTCTAAAACTGCACAACGATGCCAGAACCACCCAGATTTAATAAAATAAATAAATAAACCTGTGTCCATACTCCGCTGATCGTTACTTTCTGCGACATCTGGTCGCCCAACTTCGCTTATGGCTTTTCTAAAAGACAATGCATGTAACTGAAAACTGAATCTAATTGCACCTCAAAGGTACGGTCTCATGGACGCCGCTCGACGCTCGAATCTGGTCACGTGACGCCATTTTACACTTCCCATTTAAAAAAAAAGAAATAACCTCATACCGATGGTATCGATGAGGTCTTACCTTAACACTGATGTCAATTGTCACTTTTGATTGCACGATTTGACAATTGACACAAATAGATCAAAGAGTATTAAGTTGTGAGTGAATTTAGCGAATGGTAGCGACTGTAGAATACCATAGACGAAAACTTAAAATGTCACGTAAAACGACAGTTATAATTTAAACCTATTGTTGACGATTGTGATGTGTAATGACTTTATCATTGTATTTGTAGTTATAAAACTAGTATCGTAATTAAAAGCTTTGTTATCACAGCAATTAGTTTAATCGTTTCAAAGCCATTAAGAGTGTAATTATAAGAACGAGTTGCTATTATGACGAAAATCTTTGTGTTTTGGCTGAGGTTAAATTAAAAATATGATAAAGTATACAAATATTTTCTTTCGCCATTGTTTTTATTAAAGAGCATTTATACGGAAAAAAGAGATGATTGCAAGGGGAGATTTATTCGTTATAAAAGTAAAGAACGTTGAGTGTGAGGAACTTTAGTTTGTATTCTTTGAATTTAATTTAGTACTTTGGATAACTGGTTTGGTACCTGGAACGTTATGTATCTATGACGTTTTTAATATTGAAGTAAATTTCTAGATATGAATCCCAGTGAAACAATGGATGAACAAGCAATAGCTTTTTTCTATTCTTAAAAGGCCGACAATGCTCTAACGAACCACTGCGGCGAATTCACCTTCCAGCTCGTTGGCTACATTTGTCAAAAAATTGTCTCTCATTTAAAATATCTAATACAAAAAAGCCATAACATTTGTACAAATATTCTTCGTTTCTCATACATTCTATATATTTTGTTATTAAATTCTTTGCATTTTTCGTAAATGTTATATTCTGCGTACTAAAATTAACTTAGCTAGTAATATAGATGAAACTCTAAACACACGAAAAACATTAAAAATGTAAAATCTTTTAGCATATTTGTTTTTGTTTCTTTACAATGATTTCGCAATCATTAAAAAAGTGAGATAATAATACACTATCAACACTCGAGTGTTATTCAAAATGGTTAATATTAACGTAACACGCAATTCGACGCTTAGCGTTTTATTAAAACCATGTTTAATTTATAATCGACGGTTGACGTTCGTCGACCAATGATTAATTGAACACAAACACGATGGGAAAATAATTATTTAATACAAGATGTATTTCACGTATAGATGACAAATACTATGGGAAGCTTGCGGCTGAGTTGACGACCTCAAAGGTGTAAAAGCGGCGGGCTTGAATAGAGAGGGAAATAGTAATAATAATAATTATAAAATAGGTTTTTTTTTTACCAAATAGATATAAAAAATATAGATCATTGAAACTCACATTAGGATCCCTTGTTTTGTGTGAAAAAAATCTATATTACGTTAATATGAGATAATGCATATTTTGTTTAAATGAAATGTATTATGCGTTTAAGATCTAGATGGTAACAAGTTTTTCTATTTGTAATTAGTCTAGATAGCCTGGTTACGTGTTGTTTGCAAAGGAACTTAGCCAAAGGAATTAAATTTGTTTCTTTTAATAAATGGAAAAAGATAGGCTCCAGCAATTCCTCTCACCACACGAAATTTTTTTGCATCATTTGACGGATATCATTAAATTCGTGGTGATATTTTAAACCCAAGTTTTAGCTCTTAGTTTATGGCTCATAGCGCTATTACAATTTAAAAAATAGCTGATACTTAATACAATTACTTATTAATTAATTACTGGGTTCCTAGTGAACAAGTTTTTGAACGTTCACTGAGTTATTTTTGAAGTTTAACTACAACTACTTATCATATTGTAATGTGGGGTACAAATATGAAGTTATTATATTTAAAAACTCAGTACAAATGCTAACAGCGGCTTAAATAGTTAATGTACAGGGGTTTATACACAAAAAAGACAAGATAGTTAACAAAATAGCAGCAAATTGTGAATACAAAAATATCTCCGACTAAACAAAAGGCATTTGATGAAAATCCGCAAATTAAACATTACCTTTGGCGAACGTGAACGAAAACTCAAATAAAGATCACTGAGAAAGAATCTCCCGGAGGCTTTTGATCAAAAAGAATGCGAATTCAGACGTGAAATTTTGCAACTCAAAAGAATTAGTGTAAAATGGCCTTCCCTGCTTTCGGTTCAGTATATACGGTTCATTTCTATATCTAGGTTAAAGTAATAACAGAGCTTAGTAAACATCACAATGTATAATACTAAGTGACAATGAGTTTGATACTCGATAGACAATGAGATCGTACTTTAGATCTTCCCCTACCCATCCATTTGCTAAGTTTCCTTTAAAGGCCGGTAACGCACTCACGAGCACAAGCTGAGTGCCTGTCTATGGGAGGCGACTTCACCTGTATGGTGGGCCTCCTGCTCGTTTGACCCCTCTTCTATTAAAAAAACACATGTATTTTACATAAATTTCTTTTCTAACATTTAAAGACTTGGAGACCAGTTTTCGGAAGGCATAATCAAGTTTGGGCGTCACTATCTCTTTAAGTTTATTGTGTGGTTTTTGTTACGTGTATAAAGTAGGAATAGTATGGGGTAATTTTTTTCTTTCTTTGTTTATAGAAGGGGCAAAAGAGCAGTGGACACGAGAAAGAAGTGAAGTCGCCGCCCATTGGTCATATGGTCAGGAGTGTGCGTTGTTGGCCTTTTTAGATTGTAATATATTGCAATACACTTTAGTTAGTAGTATATATGCTTTGGCTTTTCTTGATAAATTGGAATTGCTGAGATCAGTAGGTGTGACAGGCAGTTTAAATTCCGTATTAAATTATCAAAAAATATTATTTAATTATTATTATCAAACAATAATATATATTTAAAGTAATTAAATTTAAGTATTTTAACTTTCAATTCTTAATTTAAAAATGATATCATAATAATAACAAAAAAAATAACCTAACTAATATAACTTAAAATAAAACAAAACAAAAACTAAAACAAATTTAAAAAGTTTGGTCCTAGTGGCAGAGTACCCACAATGCTGGCGGCATTTCCTCGCTGTATCGCGATGCTTATACGCTGAGCAAGGAAAGCACCAGCTCTTGGATCAAATTATTACTATTAAATTGAATATTAATTTATTATTCAATTGAATTACCAAATGAATGTTAAAACTAAATAAAACACATTATGTTGCCACTAACACAAGATGGAAGTTATGTGACATCGGTCAGTTGAGATTAATAAATGTTTAGCGTGTCTTAGTGGCGCAAAGTTTCTTGTGAATAGGAAGCAAGAACAATAAAAGTAAATTGAAGTTGGATAGAATTTTCGCTTCGCGAGTTTTAGTGGCCGATTTGGCGTAACGAGTTTTTACAGCCTCAACAACTTTGCAGCGCGAACTTAGTTCAACTAAATTACCGTGTCAACCCAACTACTTCTGTTTATGATTATGTTTTATATAAACCTATAAATTTAGGGAGCTTTTATGCGCATACAAAACGAAATTGATGGAATTTACATAAAATCCCTATTAACATATTATAGGCTAAACTTAACAAATTTTAAATGTTGGTGTTTTGATATTTATTTAGTGTTAAAGACTTTCGTTTCATATCATCTTAGCTCAAACACAAATCGTCACAAAAATTCTTTTTTCTATTAGGATTGGTAACAAACACTTCTGATCGTCACTAAAACTAAGTTACATGGGTTCTCCATGCCCTCAGCGTCACTATAAAACTCTTCTTTCGATAGAGTAAAAAAAAACTGCCATAACACATTTCAAATTTGTCACAGAATGATACGATTCACGCGCCCTCGCTGAACAATAAAACTCGTTAGCACAAAGCCGTTATGAATAAATAATAATTTCGGAAGGAAATCCTGCTCAAATAAATTGAAAGATTTGAAGAATAGATCCGCTTAGGTCGGCCATCCGTGTATTTTCGCGTTGGTCTGGTCAACGTTCAGATTTCGTTTATATATGACTTGTAAAGTCGCGGATTTTTTTTGTATAGTTTTTACACGCGGCTTTCAGCTGAATTGTATATAAAATACGAAACTTTAATATGACTAAAAAATATCATCAGACCAAATAATGATTGATATGAGCACACAATTAAATTGTTTATAGCTGATAACTACTTAAAACCAGTTATCCTTTATGCACGACGCGTTAAAGTAACGCGCAAAGATTTTAATAAACAAAAAATAATACCGACTTGATATAGATTTTGTATTGTTTTTATTCATTCAATATTCCTATTGGGTTTTGTTAATATTGAATATGAGTTAGATTACATGAAAATGTAATCGAGTATGATATACGTAGAGTTACTGGATGAGCGTAGCCTGAGGTTGTATAAAAATCATTAGATAAATGAATTTACTCATCGATCGTCGTTATCCGATACAAAAAGAATTTCATACGTAATAAGAAATATTAATAAATATCGAAAATAAAATTCTGATATTATAAACTCGTTAAATTATTATATATTTGTATTATATACTTTGCTGAGCTTTTGCATATATGCATATACCTTCATATGTAGTACTATAAGAAATATATATTTAAAGAACAAAACGGTTGCAGGTTGCAGGCTTGCTTCAAGAGAAAATACCTTTTTGTGCACCCTTTTCACTTTTTCATTTTGTATTTTCCTTTATTTTAATATTTGGTTTAGGGGATTTAACTTGTGAATCTGTGTGTGTATCATTTTTATATTAATATTTACTTGTTACTTTTAAAGCCTCGCTGAGAATCAGTGTTGTGGTCATTAGGCTAGTCTGAACAACCCGTTTCGGAGGAGTACGGGAACGAACATTGTGACACGATAATTTTATATATCAGATTGTAGCTTATATGAATATGACACGTTTGTCGGTTTACCATAGCAGTGCCATCTATTGATTACTTACTCAATCCAGTCGAAAAGTATCGACATCTGTTAGAATCTTTTGGAGTTAACAGATAATTGTGACTGTCAATTAATTATATAGACAAATAATTTGCAATAAAATAAAATTGCGACTATAATTAAAGATCTAAGCTATCCTATATCTCAAGTTGGATCAAACTGCTCACGGTGTGCCAATTTAATTTAAAATCGGTTATGTAGTTTAGGAATCCATCGGGGACAAACATCGTGACAGGAGATTTATATAAATTAAGATAACACAATATTAACAAAACAAAGATTCTAAGAATAAACGTAACGCTGTCAACAAATTGCATGGTTTTGTAAGTAAAACAGTGCCTTAATTGGACGGTTTCAAATACGTTAGTTAGTATCCGTTAACGAGCAAAGCCGGTTACCCGCATTGCCGCATTCGTCTCACCACTTTGTTATACGAAATCCTCCTTTTATTAACATTATTTTTTCTCTATCAGTTTCAAATAACGTTTAAACTATTTGTGTTAGTCGTATAAAGATTCAAATGCGTAAATCTTTCTATTACATATATCTATTACATCCCTAGTTAGCTAGAAGTCAGCGTTCATTAGAATATGAATCTTTGGTATTCAAAACAAGATATAATTTTGATAACATTTACTATACAAACGCATGATAGTAAGATTACTTTAGAGTGGGATAAGCAACTCGCGCTGTTTTATTCGGCATTTCTTAATTTTTTTTATCGAATTTATTCCCTGAAAGTGTGAAATATTTTACTTTTTTTATACATTTTTAAAGTGTTAATTGGAACGTCCCCGTGAATTGGCCCTTTGTTTAAAAAAATGTTGATCAACCCTGTCGATATCTTTGTTTTTAATATAAAATCTATGGTATGGTATTATATAAGTACGCAAAAGAACTAACCACACGCTTTTACACAACTCAAAGAGAACGGAGAACTCATTCAAAACAAACTCGATTGATTTCTGTAAAGCACTCAAAAGAAGTTTTTTTATTTAATTGTAAAAATTGCATAAACAATATGCCTAATCTAAGAGACTGTAAACCATTTCAATCTTCGAGCATAAGATGTGACATTCTTAGCCATTGCAAAATTGAAGTTGATTGTTGTACTCAAATCAGGTTTTAATATTCATGTTTGGTAGGAAAATATCTGTAAACCGATGTGGTCGAATGTCGTATTTATGTCATCCAACACTGTTGGACTACGATAAAAGGTTTAAAGCTCGTGACCATTCCGGACGTCCTAATCCACAATTTGCTTTGGAAATTCAAGCTTTCATTACGCTTGCTAATTTGAAAATTTCATTGGGTTATTATTGTTTAACTTTATTTGGCTATAATCATTTAAAAGATGTCAGTGTTCAGTTTGACTGATACACATGTAAACTGTTATAGAAGAGTCCTATATTTAAGAGTTAGGCTTTGAACCGCATAAGCGGTACTATACAGTATTTATTGAGAACTTAGTTAACTGCGAAAATTTAAAAATATATATTAAGAAAATAGATTTAAAGTTTAAAGTGAGGCAAACCTAAGGCTTTTACTATGAAAGCCTTAATACAATTTATCCATCCTATCTCACGGGTTAAAACTTTGCCTATTAAAAGACAAGATAAAAGTGAGCCAAAATATTTTTATCGGAAACCTGAGCGAACTTTGTTAACGTCTTTTACAAAAGCAACTTTTTATGAAAATATTTCGGAATTGATAATAAAAAAAATACATTGAAATTTTCTATATTTTGACCAACGCTGTCCTTAAAATGATAACATAAACCTTCAAATACCAATTTAACTATAATTATTGTTCGCTTATACGTTGAGCGAGAAAAGCAACTCGGGTCCAGTACTGAATATTATATCGGTATAAATGTTTATTTAATATGAAATATTTTCAAAGAACAGCAAGAAAATATTTTTTTTTGCCAGTTCCCCTCCGTAGATAACTTTGCCTTCCGGACCAGTGGTAATATCAAAAGCACGACTCACAAGTGTCTTTATAAATACATACTTCAATAAAAATATTTTAGGTTTAAGTAGGCAAATTAATGACGATTTATTAACACATCGCATCATAATATAGCGGGTTAAGTATCGAGGTTAAGTATTCGATTTCTTTGTGGCGTTATGTTGGTACTCATGTCTCTCACTTATCCCGACAAGCTCAGCCATTTTGAATGTTCACTTAATTGTTGACAGCTGCTTTGCTTGCACGTGTTTTGGATCGTCTTCGTCTCGTACATACATAGCTCTCTAATACAAATAATACATAATATCATCGAATCGATAGGCTTATAAAAACATTTGTTTTAAATTAAATGACTGAATAGAGGTTAATTAATAATCTCCTTGTTATCACGGCATTTCTTATTTCGCTTCATTCTATTCCCGAGACTTTTGGTAAACGATTGAAGTTTGGGTCAAGTATTCAAATTAATTAACGATTCTCAAATACATAAATGGTTTTATAAAATTTTGAGTAAACATTTAATTAGATGATACAATTAAGAAATATATGTGGAGTTGGGTTATAAGGCCAGGATAATATTGTTCAATTAATAAAGGAAAAATAATTTAAATGTATTAAATTAATGTTGGATCTCTCAGCATCTTCTATCGCATTAACCATGGGGAGTGTTCGGAGGTGTTGTTTGGATTAATACCTGTATAAGCTACAGGCTACATTTCATCTTCGGGCGTCTAGGCAGAATACGAAATTCCACCCGTATCACCTTGATGTCTGTCGTTCCACCACTGCGCGTTTCGTAAGATATTTCTTACCACGCACGTGTTGTATATACTGATGTTACATAGAAAGACGATGCTATATAATATATAATCATATCTTTAAATATTAAGATATACATGAATTTGTTAAAACCTCTTTTGTGAAATAAATTCATTAGAACCTCTTTTTGGTTAAATGAATTGATTAGAAGCATTTTTGAATAATGTTCGATAGCTTTTGTTATTTCGGTGGTAAGTGGCCATTCTGGGTCCGATTGGCAAACGAGATAAACGTAAGTGTTATTCCTTGATTGTACTTTTGTAAAATTATTATTAAACAATTACTTTTAATAAATATAACTGTTATGACAATGATTACCGTGTTTAGTTGATATTGCAAATTATATATGTCTTATAATCCTGACAATAGACGCATTGTTTTTGGCTTTCCTTAACTTTTTTGTATACAAGTGTCTCCATTTAAGTAATGTATTGCTTGTATTTTGAGACGCTATTTCTTAACAACGTCTCTAAACAAGAAACATACTAAAATGGTATTCCTCAATAACATAAATTTACTTCATATATAAATGAGAAATAGCACATTTTACACCAGTTAATACATAAAATAATAATTATAATATTAACTTATATTGTAGTTGTAATGGTAGTTTTTACATAATTTAATCAAATAACGATATTAAAAATTGGTATACAACTTACATAAACTAAAAGTGTTAAATGTTCACTACTACCGTACGACGAAATCTGTATAATATAAACTTCACTAATAAATATTTCACTAATAAATTGTAAATTTAGCCCCTAAATTGTTTTTCGATGCATCGCCCCCAAGTATCCAGGCTTAAGTGACTCTCCGGTCGATGTCAATTAAGAAGTTGATGCTCTCAGGCGATTAATTGCCCGACAACTTTTATCAATGACATAGTGCTACGGAGCACTTAGCTTTTTGTACCGTTAAAGGCATGCCGGATAAAAGACAACATTAAAAAGGTGTTGTATGAACGTGCTGAAAGATTTTCAAGCAGGAAATCATTTTGTTAAAAGTTTATTTATTAATACTAAAATTCGTACACTATGGTACACTTATGAATCGTCAAAAAAAAAAACAAAAACTTACAAAAAACTTTTTTGAATATATTTACTGCAAGTTCCCAAAAAAATGTCTATATTAAACACTCCACTCACTAAGCTCAAAGGAAAGCTATATGATTGCTACCTGTAAAACAATAATAATGTATCGACATTAACTTTCCAAGAGAATGTGACATTATCAGGTTTAGGATTGAAGAAATTCATGTTAGTAAGAAGTGTAAGTAGTACCTAGTTTCGTTTATTTACCTTGAACAAGACATAACTAACATTTAATAATAAAAATGAATGTCAGAATTTGAAGTCGATACGCTCTCATAATATTAAGTGGTTTATTTTGTGTACGTGCTTACAGTACAGCCCTTTGAGGCCAGCCCTTTGACCGGCTTTTCTACGGGATTAGTAATCAATTAGTGGATTCGATTTCAATACTATTTGTAATTGGTAATACCTCTCAGTCAATCTTTGTTTGATTTCTATTCTTATAACAATCATTGTTGGAATGGTATTATCAAATCTTTGTTATTGCTCACTATTTATTAGAACAGTGGAAAAAATCAAATTGGCTTAATGCCTTGTTGAAAAGTGTTTTTTTTAATGTTCTACTCCATATGATGTATGTGGTTTTATCTAAGACGTGACGTGTGCCTTAAAAGAAAGAAAGAAGCGAAGAAATGCCGCTTGTATTACGGGTACAATGACACAAAGACCAAACTTTTAAAATTTATTTTTGTTTTTAGTAATTTAATATTTTTTATTTATCCGTAAATAATAAACAAAGGGAGAATTAAATTTCGTTTATTATTTTTTACATATACATTTTGGATAAACTGTTTATTTGTTGGTTGCCTTATATTTAACTTGTAAAAATATGAAACTAGAGTGTTCATATTATCAAATCCTTATATCAATATACTACCCATATCTAATGTCAAATCTAATCTCAATATGTCTAGTTAATTCCCGATGTAACTTTTTATAAGTACCCTCAACTTGTTAGCTCGTAAAAGTGGACATTACCGTATAAAGACGCCTTTCAATTGCAAATGGAAGTTGTCGAATTTACGACCCCGAATGGGAAATGTGTTATTTGCCGTCAAGTATACGGAAAACTGCTTCTGATAACGTTATATATGATTTACGGATGGACAGAGTTTATAAATAAGTATTTATTATTCTAGTAATCATAGCTGGTTAAATAGTTTTGGCTATTGTTTAGAATTGAATTGGCTTATCACTAGATACTTATCAATCCTCTGTTTTATGAGAATAATTGTTATACGTGAAGATTTTGTTTTAAATTTAAGGCAGCTGCCGCGCACCACCTCTTTGTGCAACCAACTGACAGCGCAGGTATTCCCGAACTGCTACGACTTCGGGGCCTTCAAGAGAAGAGCGTACCTCACCCTTAGAGCGTAACTCACTTATAAGCCTCCTGGCATTACAGCTGTCAATGGGCAGCGGTTTGCACATAAAAAAATATTTAAAATAAAACACAAAAACTCGATACAATATTTTAATCACTCACAAAATATAACAATAGAGATGGAAACTTGAGTGGTGCGTTTGTGAAAGTATCAAAGAATTATTTAAATAAATATATAAACTACCGAATTTACTTTAAAAGCGGTAAAATATTTTTCAAGCACGGAATGCGATTTGCTGGCAAGTCATTAACATTTGAACAGTATCTCTGGTCTATCACCAAACAATAATCAACCAAGCCGAGTTTCTTGCCTGCTTCTTCTCAGCTTGGTCGCGTACAAACAGGCATAGAATTACGAAATGTTAGAACCTTAGTGAATAATTATATTTTGACTTAGACTTTGATAAAAGAACCCCACTTTTTTTTAATTTAGAATGTACATCCGAAATATTTAAGAATGTATGTGGCCTTCATAAGTTAGTCTTAAAGCTAATTTCCGAAAAACACTTTAATTGTGCTCAGTCGCATAACTTTGACATGCCAAACAGCGTATTTTAAACACAAGATATTAAATAGCCAAGTGTTTTAATAAATTGCTAACCATAATACTTAACTTGCTGGCAAGCCATTTACACAAAATACATATGAAGGTAATTTCTCATTGGCCCAACGCTAAGCTTGTCTATATTCTAATAGTCACTTCGCCTACGTAAGATTAGATTAAGTAACCTCACAATAATCTGTTTTTATCTGAAAATCGTGAAAATATTTGGTAGTAAATGATAAATTGTTTTTTAAGATAAAAATAGTTTCCTATAAACAGGCAATGTGGAAAGATATTTAACATTTTCATTCTGACAGCATAATTTTTCTTCTTCCATCAATCCAGTGACGTAATATAATTTTTCTTCCCCTGTCGTTACGTGGAAATGTGACATTTTGGGGAAAATATTTCGAGAATCGCGTATTAACACAACCTAATATACGTGTGAAGATATTGTATTAAAATGGTTAACAATTCCATTTTTTTGTTTATGTCATACAGTCTAACATGTGTTTTTTTTAATACTAAATCGTCTGATTTAGTATTAAATTTTTGGCTTATTTATAATTGTTTTAAGTCTCGCGAATCTAACAATATTCAGACGTGAAATATGCCAAGTACGTAGTAGTTTATACCAAAGACAATTTATTTTGCCTTTGGTATAAAAGTCATACATTTCTCCTGGACACTGACAACTGAGGCGCAAAGTGCAAAACTAACTAAACTGACAATTGACTTATTTTTTTTTTTTTTTTTTTTATGTGAGAGGAGGCAAACGAGCAGGCGGGTCACTTCGAGTGATGTGCCAACCGCCGCCCATGGACACCTGCAACGCCAGGAGGCTTACAAGTGAGTTGCCGGCCTTTAAGGAAGAGGAACGCTCTTTTTTTGAAGGTCCCCAAGTCGTAGCGGATCGGGAATACCTGCGCTGGCAGTTGGTTCCACAAAGAGGTGGTGCGCGGCAGAAACTGCCTTAAAAAACGCACAGTCGTGGAACGCCAGACATCAAGGTGGTACGGATGGAATTTCGTATTCTGCCTTGATGTCCGGTGATGGAATTCCGCTGCAGGTATTAGCCCGAACAATTCATCAGAGCACTCCCCATGATAAATGCGGTAGAAGATGCAGAGGGAGCCTACATCTCTACGCAGAGCCAAAGGATCAAGCCGATTGGAAAGGATGGGGTCGTCGACGATACGAGCCGCTCTGCGTTGGATGCGATCAAATGGAAGGAGCTGGTATTGGGGCGCCCCCGCCCAAAGGTGGGAACAGTACTCCATATGAGGCCGAATTTGCGCTTTATAGAGTTGCAAGCGATGGCCTGATGTGAAATACTGACGCGCCCTGCTGAGAACACCAAGCTTTTTAGAGGCTAACTTAGCCTTACCTTCCAAATGATTGCAGAACTGGACATCGCTCGATATATCGACACCAAGAATTCCAATACTGGCTGAGGCTTTAAGAGGAGTGTTATCGAATAGTGGGGCTACGACAAAGGGATTCTTTTTTATTCGTTATTGATTTCAAATACACATTAAAATGGGGTGAATATAAAGAATTATAGCTTTTGGATTCGATATTTTTCTACTTTGTAAACTGATTCTGACGAAAAAACAATTGTATGTTAAAGTGTGATAAATAGTTTTAGTTAATGGGACGGAAACAAATACACATGAGAAAATAAAAGAAAAAGGCATTTGACAAAAGTACAGAAGCATTATAGAACACGTTTCACAGATAATATATGTTGTATACAAGTTCAATACAACAAAAAGCCACGAAAAAAAACAATAGGAGTAATATATGAGTTTTACCAAATTAGGTTCAATTAAATGATAAATAATTATTTCACAGTGATTCCTTGTGTACAATTAATCACAAACACCTGCTTACCACGAGCTCATCGTAACTAGATTAATCACGTGACATTGTACTTAGCCGATCGCGAGATCACGGAATTCTAAAATACCATGTTATTTTAGTATTCCATTTGCAAAGTAGCAATATCTATTATCTGTGGGTCATATTTTTTATCTATCATAGATAATAAATTTATTGGCATGTTACCGACACCAATAGTTTTAAGCTGACATTCGCATTGCATTTTACCATTTTGATGATTTAAATTTTTAACCGAAAAACTTTAGATCAAATTTGCTTTGTATTAATATAAGAATATTGTGATAAACGTCTTTATAAAGTATTGCTTTTTTATAAAGTTATGTATCTATTCCATTCATTCCTCTCTGTCCTCTGATACCTTTTCCTTAACTTCGCTGCAAGTCAATAGATCGCCAGATCTGCTTGGGTTGGCCTTGTTTGCACCGTCCCTAAAGTTGATTCGTTCTAAAACTTGCCTTGAGATATGTGACGGATCTCATCGCAAAGTATAACCAAGCCAACTCCAACAGAATTTTCGGGGCACATCCTCTGTGGTTTGTATGGCCAGAAAACCTTCAGGATTTCCCGTAGGCAACGGTTAATGAATGCTTAGAGTTCTTTGGCAATTGGATAAGTTAGTTTCCATAGCGTATACACATAGAATATCTCTACGGAACAGAGAGATGAAAGCTTAACCTCAAAATTGAGACTCGCATACGTTCTTAATTCGGATAGTTCCTTAAAAAGACAATGTGGAAATTGAGCAAAAGGCGAGTAAATAATTCGCTCAATAGGCTGGATGTAAAACAGCCGCGAACCACAGTTTGCGGGAACCCAATGTACTGTGAAGTGTATGTATGTCGGTATGTTACATTCGAAATATTCCGTTATCCAACTTTACTGCCCGCGGCGAACAATGTAAACTTTACTTAATAATGCAATATATATTATTTGGTCCGTGCTCTGTTTAAGAAAGCATACATTTTTAAACATCTCTATAGCCTACAGTAAAATTGGATTATTGAGCGGACAGGCCTTAGACACAAAGATCGATTGACGAACTGAGAATCGATTTTTTACTTAAACTTTTGTGTTAAATATGTGTTGTTATTGTTATTCACCGAATGCGATGATATAGTTTTTTGTCTATTAAAGCAAACGACATAGACATTCCCAAACCGTTACGTTAGAGCGGATCTCTCCCGGAAAGGCCGGTAACACACTTGTAAGTCTCTTATCATGATTCATAAAAAAATGCATATTTTCATTTTACCGTAAAAAGAACTGAATTTCAGTTACAACCATTTCCTGCATACTTAAAGTTGGTGTTAGTTACATGCGTTACTGGGTCAAGTATTGGAATATTAACTGTTTATCGCTTAGAATAATGTTTTAAATTTCGAACCGTGATTTTATTAACGTCCTCGTAACATCTCATTAAAATTTATTGTCAATATTTTATTACTAAATGTTGTTAATATACAAAGTTCAAATAATACATATAAAAACAATAGTTACTTGTGAATTAAATGATTAATATCCACGCGACGTAATTACAAATTCTAACGCGAAAACAAATGGCCGTCACCCGCTTGATAAATTTACAAGAATCATCCGCTTCCAAATACTGACACTTTTTAAGCGTTGATATATGTCTCTATAACTGGTAATGTATTTATATAAAGGCACCTATACAATGGTGTAAAAGATTTTAACCCCACATATTTCATGAAAGCTTAAATTTTTTATTAAACACATAGTTCAATCAACAATATGATGTACATTTTTGTTGGTCCGGGTGTTATAAAAGTATATAATAGGACTAGCCTTTGTCCCGCGACTTTGTCCGCGTTTAAATACAAAAGGAAAAAGGAAAATCCGTTTGTAAGTTACTGTGTATTTCTGGTGAAATTTTCTACAAACTTTAATTCACCTTTTCAACACTTTCAGCCCTTTCTTCGAGATAAACTGTAGATAGATAGTAAATAGTAAACCTTCCTTTCCTAAAGTCTATTGCCAAATTTCATCGTAATCGGTTCAGTAGTTTCAGTATGAGAGCGTCACATACATAGATACAGACAGAGTTACTTTTACATTTATAATATTAGTATGGTAGATCAATTATGTTTGATAAACCAATATGTAAATCCTTATCGCATTTAGTTAATATAATATATAATTAATCTACAATCCTTAAACCGCAAAGAGACTTGCTTATATAGTTAAATTACTTTAATCTGATAGCCGATGGAATCCACTGTTAGATCCAATAAATCCTATGATTAACCAGATATTATATAAGCTTGCAATACATTTCAGTACCACAGACAAATCAATGAATGTATTCCAGTCTTAATTTCACAGAGTCGATATAAATTGGTAAGTCTACGTCAGTGTATATAGTGCATTAGTGATGCGTGATACAGGATTAGGGGATGAAACCATCACTCTACGTTGTGAACATTTAGTGCGGAAAACTAATAGAGTAAAACTTATTGTACGAGCGTAGCATTACGACGGGCTTTCGAGGAAAATCTGACAACAAAGTTGTATACAAATGTTACAATAATAATAAAAACACTGTCTCTTAAAAACCCAAATAAGATGTATGAATATTACGAAAATTACGAGACAGGATACACGGCTATATCGCTGAATAGCGATCTCTTCCAGGCAACCGGCATATACTGTTATCCGTTAAAGGTGTAATCGTTAGCTAAAAAGTCTACTGTATTGTATTTAAAGTTTATAAATTTTGTGCTAATAAATTTTTAATGTGAATTTTATTTTAATTTTAATACATCTGTCCCCAAACATCTTATGTGCTAAATATATTAAAAAAACAATAAAGTTATAAGATAATAAAACAAGGTATACACACAAAACAATTATATGGGAACTTGAAACAAAATAATTAATAAAACAACGATTTCTTAAATGTAAAAAAATAAATTAAGCCTTTTATTTCGTACAAAGCAATTCAAAAATATAACTGTAAGCAATGCTAATATTAGATAAGCCAACTGTTAATTCAAATGATTTTGCAAGTAATATACAAATTTGTAAATTACATTTCATATAATAATAATTATTTTTATTTAAATAAATATTAGTACATTTTATGAGGCGTCAATCGGCAACCTAAAGTGTAACAATGCCACAAGGCGATCTCTAGTTCAATTATCACATTATATATAGTTATACCAGCAGGTCATTGATAAAACAAATGAAATACGCAGTTGTGTGAAAATAATCCGCTGTTTATATTTTGCCGGATTTTAATTGGATTGTGGAAATGAAAAATGTTGGCAGCATCTAGGAATTATTAAAAACGAAATTCACACTCGGCAAGCGAATATAACTGAACACTTCGTATGAAACACTATGAAATAGATATCAAAGGCTTAAATTGGCTGCACTAGACATTTTGATTTTCAAATATATTCGTTGAATTTACGAGACGAGATTCAATTTTGCTATTTTGGGAACTTATTAGGCTTATTATCACCATTATATATTATATATAACGAAGAGAGTACAGAGTATTATAAATTATTATATATATTATATTATTTATTAGAACCATTCTAAGATGTCCCAGAAAGTAACACCTTGGTTAGCTGAGGAGACGTTCAGTACTTCACCGTTGCATCATCTCTTAGGCCACGCTTCTTAAACAACTTCATGCTTGGCAAACATGCTTGACGATTTAAAGGAGTGGCGGAGAGTTTCTTGCCAGTTCTTCTCATCCGCTCTACGCCCTTGATTTGGGAACTGGCAGTGAATGTAGTGTCACATTTTTTTGACAGTTCATAAGTATACCATAGTTACCTATAACAATGAAGATATTACAGATTTCGATCTTAAAATGCTTATCTCGGTTTTCACGGTCCAGGCGTTCGCAACATTTTTAAAATCTTAATAGTCAACGACTTTAATAAAGTATCTAGTTTGTAACATAATTGTTTTCAATCGTGTACATATGAAAGTTCTGTATAAATGTTTGAATTATTTAAAGTCGCAATACTGAATCGCTGAGTTTTCTTTATTTTTTGTTTTATATATGATTGTTTAGTTGTTTTTTAAAATTGTTCATTGTATGCATTATATACCTGTAATGCTGTGCATTCCTATAATTTATGCACATACATGTTTTGCGTGTTTTTTTTTGTAATTTTGTTTGGGTTGCGTTTGTGTGTGTTGTTGGTGTGCCTTATTAAATGAAATAAATAAATATAGTTAAACGTGTTTTTTGTGTTTTTTTTTTCAGGGAATAAAAGTCGCGGAGAGTAACGCATTGGTGAATTTTGTAAGAACGGCTGCGGTCAAAGTGATTTTGAACGTTAACGGAATATTGTAACTGAAAACATAACTACTTTGGATTAACTATTAAAAATATATTAAATAAATAACCATATTTTGTCATAAAATGAAATTTTAGTATCAACATTTCTACTAAGTTCTTTTTATTTATATATTTACATATAGAATCGTATCAGCGAGCTTAATATAGAGCTTATATTAATCAAAAATAAATCTGTCTGAGTTATACAAACTCAGGTTGCCTGGCAGTTTTAAAGCGTGATCACTGTTAGAAATGTCGTAAACACAGAATTTAGGGCGACTCATTCCCTAGATTTTTAAGCGTTTAATCCTTTATACTATAATAGGAATATCAGAAAAAAATCTTGCTTTGTAATAATCTCACATCAAATATGTTAACTGTTGACGTTCCATTTTTAAATCGAGTTTTGTCGCATATCACGACGTCTTTTAATAAAACTACCCTCGACTACTGTCATTTAATATATAGCTTTGGCTTTGAAAGGCGTGATTGTAATTTGTATTTAATGTCACGTAATACGTACGTGACAATCACATGTACGTCATGTCATGATCCAATCTAGTTGGCTCAAGCATTGTATTGACACAGTATAATGTGCTGTCAGCTGTCTTACAGCTTGTTTTGTTAGCGATTAATGAGATCTTGTGTAAGATTATGTTTTGATTGACCTCCAAATATAAACGGGATTTAGTTTAAGACTCTTACAACTTATTAGATGGGGACTAAATAAAGGAGACGTAGATAAAATAATATTTTTTTTAGAAAAAGTTAATAACAAAATTTTACACTGAATACAGTCAAAGAGGCTATATGACATTGTATCAGTTACAGCTTTTAATAGATTTTCTTTTTATATCAAAATAATAATAGCGATCACAGTTAACAGAAACAAAGTATCAAAAAAAATCCGATGAGATTCGATGCGTCCCAGTTATATAAGATAATTAATTAATGCTCTTAACATCTTTTAAAGTCATTATCAATTTTAATTAGAAGTACGAGATTGTATTAATTATGTCAGTTAATTAAGGTCAAGCTTTGTATTCGATCAAAAGGAAAAACCATTTGCAGAACTAATGATACGTTACAAGTTACAGATAGAAAGCGAGGCCGTTAATAAACCAATGAACCAATGAATTTCTTGCCTGTTTCAGAGAAGAGAAATTGCCAAAATCCTGTTGACTCACTGGGTTTTAAGGTTTTTAAGGTTTAAATGTAACTATCTAAAGGTTCAAAGGTCGAATGAGAACTCACGGTGTCCTTGCTAACAACACCAATTTTATTGGTCCCTAGCTTTCTCCCCGGCCAGCTGAGGCTACGTGGATGTGAAGAAGAATTTTATGACGATAGGGTAGTCACGATTTTGTAGCGGCTATAACAAGACTTTCGCAAGGCACTTGTCCCCATGTTATAGGACCAGGTGCCCGTTCCGGTACTTATGGACTCAGACTCCTTCAAGAAAAGAGCGAGTGTTATTACATAATTACAGTGGCTAGGTCACCTATTATCTATTCTGATTAGAGTATTTGTGTAATAACTTCTTTATTACGACGATATGATAAAAATTAATATGTTATATTTATATAATATCAATTTGACATTAGTTCAGGTGGATTTGTCAAGTGGAGATTCCACCACTGCGCGTTTCGTAAGACATTTCTTACCACGCACCACCACGTTATGGAACAAGCTGCCCGCCACGGTATTTCTGAACCACTACGAGTTAGGGTCCTTCAAGAAAAAAGCGTATAAATCCCTAAAAGGCCGGCAACGCACTCATGAGCTGCCAGCCACATGAATGTCCATGGACGGCGACTTCACCTTTATGGTGGGCCTCCTGCTCGTTTGCCCCCTCTTCTATAAAAAAAAAATTGCTTGTAATAAATACCTCGTTAAAATACTTGGTTGGTTTATAGTTGTGGTAGTGAGGAGGGTCGTGTAATTATTCCTCTTTCTTAATTCTTATTTTTTTCTAATGAGATGACTTAATAAAGAGTAATTTATATATAATTTAATTTGTTACATTTTAATAATATATATTATATTGTAGTCTTTATTAAGAGATCCTTTTTGTTAAAATGTTGCTTACTACAAAAATATATTAACAGTACCTACACAGTATTTGGGCAAAGTGGGCACAATTGCGTCATAACTTAGATTATACCATCACTTTGTATTGTTAAAGTATTTTTTATAGAAAACTCAATCGTTACAAAATTTGAAAATCGAATTCCGAAATTCGTACTGCTTTTGTATTCCATTTTCATGTGTAAGCGAACGTTGGAAATTATTCAAACATTGATGAGGCGAGACGTCAAAGATAAGGAGCCTTTAAAGGCGAATTTCCACGCTCATCGGTTACTCCCAAGGGTTCCATAACGTGAATTTCAACAAGGGACTCGAGTGATCTTCCTCCATCGAACGGTATATTCTGTATGTTATTGTAATTGAGTTTGCCACCTGTTGCGTGTTCAAATATGAGATTAAATCAATATTTTTTTTACTCTTACCTATTAATATTTGATTTTTTATATATTAGGGGGCAAATAAAGCCAAACCATAAAGGTGTATGTGCCACCTGTTGTAATATATAAGTTTATAAGCCTTAACCATGTTCCCTCAAGCCACCTGCCTCCAGCCAGGTCTGTTCTTATAACAGATAATGTTTACAACATTTTGGAGAGCGGACGACAAGAACTGGCAAGAATCTCTCCGCCATTTCTTTAAATTGCTGAATATGTTGTAAATACGTAGCTGCAACCAAAATTACTCAGTACTCAAATCAGAATCTCAGCATTTAATAAATATCTTTAATGTCATTTTAATAACATTATTAAAAAGTGTTAAATTGTAATCTGTCAAATTGATGTGATCGTGACCACGATTAACGCAAAGCACTTAAATCGCCGATGTAAATAATGTAATAAAATCACGATTATATTCGTTATATATTTGTCTAAACATATAGTCTAAAACGTGACGTATATATATATATAAAGGATTAATGTAACAGGAGGCAAACGAGCAGGCGGGTCAAGTGATGAGCTAACCGCCGCCCATGGACACCAGGACGCCAGGCCACGCTCGACGCCAGGCAGAAATTCGCCAGGCCACTATTTAAGTGGGAATGCCATGCTGTTACTTAGAGTTTCAGCCGAATGGGCAGGCACGGCCGGAGAAATACCACTCTCTCATAGAAAACCGGCGTAAAGTGATACAATTGGACTTTGTTCATTTTGTACTCGCGTTTCGTTCGGTGAGTGAGATCTTCCGGTGCCCACCTTTCCCCTCCCCGTCCTCTTCCCCTACCCCTCCATTTCCCAGTTTTTCCTTTAAAGGGCGGCAACGCACTCACGAGCTCTCAGCCGCGTGAGTGTCTGTGGGCGGCGGCTTCACCTTTATGGTGGGCCTCCTGCTCGTTTGCCCCCTCTTCTATAAAACAAAAAAAAAAAGAAATTGCCTGGCGCAATATCACAGTTACCTTATGTTGTACCTTACAAGTAGTAAATATTTTTAGTAGTAACAACATCATCGCTTAGCTTATATATTCAATTTATACAAACTTTATATATAATAGTAAAAGTATATAATAAATAATATGAATCATTTACTATAAATTACGCCACATAAACAAACCATAAAACATGATCGCGGGATAATACAAATCCACCCTCAAAACATAATATTTGATGAGAGGGTTCACATTCAGAACATAAACAAGTACATTTTTCCCGAAACGGAACAATCATTCAATGGCCGGATTATTACGATGTAAAGCTAGTACAATTTGCTATTTCAGAATCGCTCGCTTGTATGTTAGCCTTATTTGTGCTTTCATTGATTTAAGCCTCGTTTTGGTACCTGGTACATTTGTCGCTATCAAAACTCTACTCCAAAGATGTACTTTTAATTAAAAAAAAATATTCAAGATTTGCAAGCTACAGTTGGTTGCAGAATGAGGACGACAAAATCAATGTTATATGTCACCAAGGTACACTTATGAATCGTCTACAAAATAAGTTTTAAATACGACGCGAAGATGATCAGATGATGATGACGATGATCGTAAAGCCTTGGCTTACCTTTTATTTTTGTGAATTTTGAAAATAATAAAATCTGCCTTAGCCTGGTAGAATGCTAACTCGACCACGGTATCTCCATATGCAGAAGTCGTCGAGTTTTTGAGTGGGTATGACTCACCCTATCCTCTGAGTAGGAGAGGTTTCCCGGTGTGAGTTGAGCCCCAAATATGCTTTCCAAATAGTCAAATTGTTATGACTTTTGGGTTGCATGGAAATGGAATAGCATTTCCTCCTAGTTTATCAAAAAGAAAGCTTAAATATTAACCCCACTGGATTATTATTATTAAATATTTTTTGGTATCGATGACTCTTCTTTAATTGCCTCCTTTCAGTTTTTTGGAAAAATATTTAATGTACAGACATTCAATTTTTACTGTCTTATAAGTATAGATAATTATTTCGTATTTTTATTAAGGTATGCATTAAAAAAAAATGTTATTTTATTATAGAATCTTATCTTAGTATAGAATCTGAATCTGTCTGAACGCATCTTCGTCAGAATATAACGTTCGCTAATACCATATGTATTGTATCGTATTTTCGTGGCCCAACAGGAGACGCACGAGCGAGTGATAAATCGATACGGTTTTAGCTACTTGACGTTTTTTGAAAACCCTATTCCCAATAATGGATAGTCTTGGCCGAAGTAATTCGCCGAACTCCAACGATGAATGCCTTTAAATGGTTTTCAATTTAACTTTCACATCCAATCAGAACTTTGATAAGTTAATTTTCAGTCGTAAATGTGTTAATATCGTATTCAACACTTATGTCGTTCAAAACTTGAAACGCGACTTGAGAGTTTATCATTTCAGTTATTGATAAATTTCAAAATACGTTTAAAAATAGATTACCACTGTGGTTATATGTTATAAAACTTAACATAAGACTAATAATAAATTAATAAAATATGTTAACTTTCAGTCAGAGAAATGCTCGGAATGTAATTATAATTTTATTTTGAATCTTTAAATGTGATTCCTTTTTTTCTATTTTAACAGTCATAGGATATGTCTTTTAACTGAATATTTTATGCTATATATTTTTTTCCGACTTGTAGGGATTATTGTAATAACAATAAATTTTGTTTGAGGACTAATAAAAACGAAGAACAAACCTCATCCTTATCTATTTAATGCAACGTGGGGATGATGCAGGCAAGCATGAGTGTTCAATCACTTCAGGTTTGGGTTTGAGAATGGAACGTGTAATGGATTCTTGAAATTAAGACTCTTTTAATCTACATTTTAATAAAAGGAGTTATACGAATGGACTTGAAACCTATTGAAATATTAACCTCCTACCCATAAAGCCTCATTATTAAGCCTAAGCTCTCAGTGGAGATTGAAAACATAAAGTAGAATTTAAGACGTTAACTCGGTGGCAAAGATTTTATAAACTACTAACTGACCCGGCAAACGATGATTTGCCAAAAAATACTATAAAATATGGGTTGGTGATAAAATGTTAAAAGTTTAGGTTTGTATATTGCGATATAAAAAAAATGTTTCTCACATAGATGTTGGTCGATTCTCAGGTCTACTCAATATAAAATTACATGAGAATCGGTCAAGCCGTTTCGGTGGAGTACGGGAACGAACATTGTGACATATATGAGATTATCAGATTTAATTTTAGTAATAAGGTTTGTGTGCTGATGGTTTTTTTATGTTCTATTTTAGTTATGTATAAGCTTAACTGACATGAAAATGTATGTTATGTCTTAACGGTATATACTGAAAGATTACATAAGGTGCTCAAATTATTATAGATGATTTTAAAATGTAGACATCTATTTTTATTGACTCTAATTTGATGTTTTTTTTATAAGAAACTTCGAAAAACAATAAAAAAAAAATTCTATGTTCGATGAAAATTACTTAATTATTTATGTAAAAGAGATTTCTTTACATTTATATAATACATGTTTGTTGTTAGCAGGATTTCAACAAAAGCTCTCTGGCTAATTACGGAAAAGTCGTGTAGCGAGCTTGGAAAACGGAACGTTTCATTTTACATAATGCCAACGCAATTAGTTTTTAAATATATTTTTTTAGTATTATATATAAATATTAAAAATAAAAAATGTATTCTTAATAAAAAATGCTAACTATGACAGAGTGCGGGAGCCTCCCACGATCGTTCTGTACGTTCAACACTTATATTATGAACATATACGTTTGGTCTGTTATATGTATTTAACGTATATTTATTAATTTATATCTTTTATACAAGTAAATAATTTTCTGATATAGGGTTTCATAATTAACCTGTCTGAGAGAATTTGACATCAAACTCAGCTGGGATATGTAGTTTATGAGTTGTGTTAGTAACACCACAAGATGTAAATAACTCGAGGTCTTTGATAATATGAGACATGTTATACTATATTAACTAACAAAAGGCATTGAGCAAAAGACAAACAAATTTAACCTTGAAATTGCGAGAATATATATATCGGCGCAACTAAAACATTTAGTATTAAATTAACTAGAATAATTAAGTTCTAACATCATGTAATTGTCCTAAAATAAGTTTAATAACATAAGTTGAAACTTTCAGTTTTGTACCGACTCAACCGTGATGTTGGCAATGCTGATGCTACCTACGCCTTTCAAAAATAACCCTACAGAGTAGTGGGGTTAGCGGTAGCCCTATAGAGGAACACACCTCGTTATATATAACATTAAAATGAATTAAAATCGGTTTTATAAACACGTTTCTAATTTTTTATTTATTCCACTGTTGTTGTCCCTGGCATTTATAGTCAGAGTAATAGATAATATTTCATATATATTGTTCTAAGTGAAATATAGTAAATTTGTACACAACAGAACTTAAATTATTAAATTGAAAGTGATTACATATTACTACTACACACAGAATAAAAGCTTTGTAAAGCTTAGGCTTAAATTAGGTCATATGACAGAGTATAGTTTAACGAGCGTCTTTTCGTTATTCCAGAGTTTACTGAAATAATAAAAACTATGATATGCATACTTACTCCAAAAAAGTATGTACCTAGAGGCTTCTCAGTTTTTAAAATTGGGTAACAAGCAAAAGCCTTTCGTAAAATGGGCGACATGCATGCGGTGATGTCAGTTATCGTATAGATATTTAAAATTTCTTTCAATTCCTTAAAGTATTAGAAGTCGTTACAATGTAGGCAATTCGTGAATAAACTAGATTCACCAGCCCTATTGGTTGATCGACGATTCGCGTGCACACATTATTGCTGTGCGAGTTCTTGACCGAGTTTATTTTATTAAGTGACAGATTTTATCAAAACCTGTTTAAACAACTCGGCACATTTCATTTACCATTAAAGTTTTTGTACTGGCTTATCATGAAAAAGCAAATTTAAAAATTAACATAAATTTTTTGTATAGTATATATATATTTTTTCAAATTTAACAAATTTCTTTATCACACACCTTATTACTATATACTATACCGTCACAGGCACGTGGTTCCATAACGTGGTGGTGCGTGATTTGTACATCAGCTCATGAACGACTCAGATAGTTAAAAATAAGTAAATTTCGTGTGAACTTTGTATAATGCATGTATTTATTCACACATGTTGCACTAAAGCAATATAAGTAGACAATGTTAATAGATGTTAGTACATATAAGAGCAACGGACCTTATCGCTAATAAGCGGTCTCTTCCAGACAACTCATACAATACAATTAAGGCAATAGTTATTACAATTGGACTTATGCAAGAGGTGCTAACAATACAGAAACAAAACATACATTAAATTATGTACAGAGCTAACTAAAGTATTAAGAAAAACATTCACCGTACAAAAATTATTTTCGCCAGAAGGTGTAAGTGTACTTAAATAATAATATTAACATAAAATTAAAGTGGGAAACACTGCAGAGTATATTATCAAAATAAAGTTGTAAGTATCTCAACTCCTTGGGGATGTAAAATAAAGTGTGGGCGTAAAGAGCGGCGCTGTGTTATATTTCACTGGAGTAACAAAATTATTTCGTTCCATCAAACCTACGCCTCTTTCAATTTTGATATATACCTCTTTATATACCCTAATTACGTTAAACACAAGCGAAAAGCATAGATAGATAGCTTTCAAACAACATCAGTCGTGTTAATTAGGACATCTGTGGACATCACAGACGAATACTTTATACTCGGCTGAGATACGTTCTGTCATGGCCTATTCTGGATGATTATACTATGCAACACAGAGATTTTACGGGTTTAGTACGTTCAAACAAACCCATATCATTAAAATGATCTAAAGTAGATTGTGTATTCAGATTTGCATGTATAAAACATACAAAGTAGGCGCATGTATAATAATCAGGAAATTATAATTATATAAAAAATATCAAAAGAAGGGTTAATGTCAGATTTAACTGTGTCATTGTACAATTATTTTATATATATATATATATAATACTTGATTTAAGACGATTAAAAATGGTCCTATTTACTTGTAGTGAATAAAGATATTTTGACCTTGATACAGACTGTGGTCAGGAGCATTGTAGGTAGCGCATACTGGAGACTAGTGGAAAGTATATTACGAAACTTCTACACGAAACAAGAATCTTTTCAATCAACTCCGAATAAACCTGAAAATTCAGTATTTTGCGAAAGAAACATCAGGTCCGAACATTTGCGTAGCAACAGGGAAGTTTAATGTACTTCAGTCGTGATTCGTATGTTCAGTGATTTCTCAGAAATTGTACAAATCAAAGACCGTAAAAGGTTTATTTTAGCTTACGCACATAATAATCTCTCTATATAAAAGCGAATGCATTATTAATTTAAAGTTTTCGTGACCATGGAAAATCGTTATACACTTAAAACTTAATTATAACTTATGTATATTCAGTTAATGTTATATTAATTTTAGACTTAAAACACATAGACTTTCACTTTCACAATTAAATTAATTTCACATTTTGGTCAGCTCTAATTGTTTATTGTATAAGTGTACTTTCGCCGTGTGAAATGTATGTGAATTCAGGCTTATCACTTAGCCAGGTTTCAAAATTTAATTGTGTTTATACATGCGGTTGCTACACAGCTATACAGCTATCTATTCAAATTGAAATTCGTTGTCCATCGCTTGTAACATTTATTTATTATCTACCGGACGTCAAAGCAAAATACGAAATTCCATCCGTACCACCTTGATGTCTGGCGCTCCACAACTGTGCGTCTTTAAGGCAGATTCTACCGCGTACCATCCTTTTGTGGAACCAAGTGCCAATCCTTAACCGCTACGACTTGGGGACTTTTAAGAAAAAAGCGTTCCTCTCGCTTAGAGGCCGGAAGTGCATTTGAAAGCTTCCAGGCGTTGCAGATGTCCATGGGCGGTGGTTAGCACTTCACTCGAAGTGCTCGTTTGCCACCTGTTACATAAGAAAAGCTATAAATGGATAACCTTTCGGGGTATTGGAGTTATGAACATCGTCTTTGGCTAATGCAAAGTACTCTTGCAATAGCATATAACCAATCTATAAGCATTTGAAATAATAATGAAAGTAGTGTAGTAATAGTGTCCACTTTCCTTTCAATTAAATAAAAAGGTATACCTTTGTCACGGTAGTAGTAAACTAACACTGATTTTCCGCCGGTAATTACTTGCAAGAGCAGAGTCTACTTACTGTGAAATTAAATGAAAACACTTCATCTCGTCGGTCCGACGTCAGAGCGGAAAAATATTAGTGAATAGATCAGGAAAATAATTTCAGCGCACAATGGCCACCGACGATTTTTCAATATTTTTTAAAGCTTGATTTAATTTAAAAATAATGAAATATTTAAACATATCAATATATGTAATATATATAATTCTCGTGGCGCAATGTTCGTTCCCGTATTCTCCGAAATGGCTTGACGGATTCTTATGATATTTTGTGAGTGTGTATCTGTCAATCGGCCAACATCTATTTTTAATACACTAATTACACTTTAATACACAAACAGGGGTCACCCATCACATATTATTTTAAATTTTTATAAAAAAAATATTATTTTGCATTAAAAATGTATACAACTCACTCGACATGTTTTAGCAATTCCCCGGTCGATAACTGATCAATCGTCAATTAATTACTTGTCAACGCCAGTTTTTGTCTACACTAGAAAATACTTAGAAATAATCTATGGCAAAACAACGTTTTTTTCGGGTAGATAGAATAGATTCGCGTAAAAAACATATTGGAATACAAACAAAACGATACAAAAATAGCAATGCGATCTAATTAAGTTACCAGAATCGGTACAAAATTGAAATAACCATCTTCATATACTAAAAGGCTTACATAAAATAGAACAAGATCCTAATTAATTACGAAAAGGTTGTATTACTTACTTGGAAACCATAAATTAATAAATACTCGTAATGTGATATTGGTTTTGTTTGAAGGTAAGGCTAACGGTCAAGTTACATCAAATATATACCCTTATTCGGTTATTAATCAGGTATGTTTGATTAAATATAAATATATTGTGAATGTTATATTATATTTATCTCTTTGTTACATCTAGAACTATGAGGGTTTAAGAAGATACAACAAACTCAGTATTATGTCCTTATCTCAGTATTTAGGGCGATTAATTCCCAAGGTTTTTTTAATCGTTCAAATAGTCCTTTACTCTATTATTACTTGTTAAACAATATTTTCTTAATATATTAGTTAAAAAGGAAATGCAATTGTTTCTTTTCATAGTTTTAAATAGAAATCTACATTATAGGAAACGGTATAATCTTCGCAAATCTTCGCATTTTTTCCGTGGGCCCCTTTACTATTATCACCACGCCGTGATTTATGACCAATAATTTGGGGAATGTAAAAGCTCCGAGGAACACATACATCTCAATGTAATCACTTAAACGTAGAGCTATGAAATATTCAAATGAAGCCACGGTCTGCGATATTGCTACACAGTTTTGTCAAAGAGCTTTTTCGTCATATTGTTCTAGCATTGATATGTTTATGAATTACTTATTATAAAAAAGGAATCTTCAAGTTATTGGCTCGTGAAATTTCACTGACAGATAAGGCTAATTTGGTTTGATTTTAAATTTTTATTATATAGTTTAATAACGTAAAATTAAATACCCACATAATATACTTTGTAAATAGAAAACTACGTAATGAAATAGATATGTCTATTTTACTATGAACTGTGAGATAAGTAGCCATAGTACGGAGAGCCACGTTTCGACTATGCTTTATTGATTTTTCGGGTTCCATGGCTTAATTAAAAATGCGGTAGTTGTAAATCCTAATTGTAATAAAAAATAGTAGCTTTTATTAAAGATTTCAAGATAGATATTATAATTCAAATTAAATGGGATATTAATCGAAGTTAGTATTTTAAATGTAATTTATATTTTATTATCGAAGCGAAGGTTTTAATTTTAACAGCCCCATTTTACAGGTAATTAATTAATTACTGTATACTTTTAATTAAATGCAAAGCACGTTAGTAACGTCTGTAGTGGTAATATATCAAACACACACACACTAAACGACGATCAATAGGTCTTAGGGTCCTTCAAGAAAAAAGAGTACCACTCCCTAAATCCCGGCAACTCACTCACGAGCTCCCAGCCACGTGAATTTATAGGCGGCGACTTCACCTTTATTGTGTGACTTCACCCTACGCTTGTTTGCCGCCTCTTATATAAAAAAACTATCTATATGTAAGAGATGATGGCAGACGACCGGAGGTAATGACTTTGATCCCATGGAGTATGGGAAAGGCAAAGGTTTGGGATGCCACTTGTGTGGACACTTTAGCACCGTCCTTCCTATCACAAGCTCCAAAGCTGGCGCGGCTGCAGAGGAGGAGGAAAAAAAGAACCGTTCAAAGTACTTCCTCCAACTTTGTTTTATTCCTTTTGGGGTAGAAACTTTTGGACCATGCGGTGCAAGTGCACAGACGCTTATTAAGGAATTAAGTAGGCCTGATAGTCAGTACTGGTAATCCAAGAGCTGGTGCTTTCCTTGCTCAGCGTATAAGCATCGCGATACAGCGAGGAAATGCCGCCAGCATTATGGGTACTCTGCCACAGGGACCATGGGACATGGGACATGGGACTTTTTAAATTTGTTTTAGTTTTGCGTTTTGTTTTATTTTAAGTTATATTACTTAGGTTAATATTGTAAATGTCGATATGTTAATAAAGTTAATACATAAGAAAATAATTATTGTATATGTCGTAATATACTATACATATAAAATAAATATCAACAATGTACTCAATCGAAAAAAATTGGAGATAATTTTGTTCATCGTATAACTTGTCCCGATATTCCTTATAAATTTCGGGTTGTTACTAACTTTCCGAGCCCAAAGTAATCTAAAACAAATAAAGATGACGATGTATGTCCCTTTATGTTCATATGAATGTTAACAAACTCTCTTTATGTGAAAATTGTATTTGGGTAAATTTTATGTTTACGTTGTTCGGTCATAAAAAAGGTACGAATTTGTCTTTTTAAATAAATATTGATGAATTATATATTGATGGACTGTAAAGCTTTTGCATCGGCCATTGGATCTTATTGATTACATTGACATACAGGCATCACTTAATCTGTACCAACGATAGTTTCACTGCAGAGGCCATGCTATTAAAAGTATCTTCCTTGCCTTCTTTAAGAAGATCTTGCGTATCTTTGAATGTGATGAAGAAACTTTACACTTAGTTAGTTCATAGTAGTATCTAACAGTAGTATTTAAGTTTTAACGTTTACCATGTACAGAAGTTTATGGCTTTTGTAGTTAAAAGCTTTTAATTTATCTCGACGTTTCGGCTACTTTCCAGACGCCATAGTGACTAGAAATTAAAAAACGACTACCCAACACAAAAAAATTAAGAAAAGACGCGTTTTGAACTGCGAAATGCTTATATTTCTATATATGTTCGTCATAGTGGACAAGCATGCGATTCTCAATCTATAAAAAAACACAAATAAAATAAAAAGTCTTTTAATTCCAGTACTTAACAGTAAGGTTAAATTTCTTGTAAGCGAGTAATGTCTATGTTAGCATAGTTTCTCAATTATATGCAGCGTTTAAATCGATGATTATCTTGGATTGTAGAAATTGTTTATACATGAACGTACACTATATTAATGAGCATCCAAATAAACGATCCATTAGACAGATAGCAAAGCCTAATAACTGTGTACGAATAGGAATAAAATTGTCTTGTTTTATGAAACTGTACACATAAACATCTAATCTTTAAGAAACACGGGAAATTTAATATCAATTTATGAATGGAGTATTAAAATAGCGATAAAAGTGTTAGGGCAGGTCATTCGTGAAGTTATAATGAACTTTTTAAATAAACCTTCTCGCTAAGGTAGGGGGGCGGCGCGGTCTTCCTTTAATTTATAGCTGAAACGCTCGGTCTTGACTAAAGAGAAATATAGAAAACGTTTTTAATAACTTTTCATAACTTAAAATGATTCATAAGCTCATACGTGTATAGATATGTCCGCAATACATAGATTTGTAAAATACTCCACAGGATCCTTCAAGTAAAGATCGCTCTAAGGCCGATAAAAATATCTTTGCCTTTGATTTGGCAACTGGTAGTATTTGAATTGTAGAAATATTTTTCATAAGTCTATGAAAGTTATCTATATAAATAAAGTTATTATTGATTGATAGTTATCTATAGTAACTTACATATTAAAGTAATGTAGCGCTTTTAATTAATATTGTAAAGGCGAAGATTATAACATAGCACGCAGACAATATTTTTTTTTGTTCTTTAAAATTATGAGCTAAATTCTAAGTATCGCTGTTTGGCTCTGTTTCTTAAATTACAAAGAATCTTTATAATTGTGGGAGTAGGAGCAAATATATGACTTTTAAAATGTTGATGGTTCACGGGTTGATGTATGAATTGTAAGTTATATTTTTAATTTTAATATCGTGATGTATCATTAGGTGTTCATGCAAGACTGGATGTGAAAATTATAACAGTTCATTAAAAATATATGCTCTAGTAAACAGAATGCAATCTGCATTATTTGAAAAATCAGGAATTTTATTTGGATTTCATATACAAATATATTAAATTAAGTATAATCACAGACGCAAGATAATGCGTGTCCTTTAAATAATTAGAAATTACGAACTTCTCGAGCTCTGAGCCGGCTAGTTTTTTTTATGTAACAGGAGGTTAAGTTATATTATAGTCCGACGACTCGAATGATTGAAGATCCATACTTTTTCGGTTGGAGGTATGCTCACATTCTTTAAAGTGTACGATTTGTTTTCATCTTCGTCCGGTTGTTTAAATTTTTTTAAAACGTAATGATAAACAGTACCCGATACTGTCAAATATTGACTTGACAGAGGGTTTCTTCAGATTATTTCCACTCTACAAAATGTTAAATGTATAATGGAAATTCAATTTGGGAAACTTTATGTCACAATATCACACTGTTGTTTGTTCAGAACGAAATAAGAAGCAAGCGAAAAGACGATTTCGTTCGTAGATACTTTGGTGTGGTGAAGGTTCGCTTGCGTTGCCGGCCTTTTAAAAGTTGATAAGCTCTCTTTTTGAAGATAATACAGTTGTGTCAGTAAAAAGTATATGTTTTAATTATTCCTCTTTTCGAGTTTCAATCGTATTTGTAATACTTGATATAATTTATGTAATTAAAAACTTAACCAAGCTAAGAAATAACACTTCAATAAATAAAAATGTTATTTGAGTGAGCGTACAAAATCTACTCGATTCAGAGTTTGCAAGCTCACCGCAGCTTTGCGAATATACATCCTCAGCTTTTTCCGGGCTTCGGGATCCACATTAAAATTGTTGCGTCTGTGGATATATTAATATGTGATTTTAAAATCTTTATTCATTTCGAAATCCCTTTATTGGCAGAACCAGAAATTATGTAAATAATTAAACATTACATTGTATATATATCTTTTGTTAGTTATCTACTACACACATATAAAATTACAATATACCAATTTGCATTATATGTAACCGAGTTATATTGAATTTGGAGGATATTAAGTGGAATTAAAATGAATGAAAATTCAGAAGTGGTTCGCAAAGTGTGTGATTTATGTGATTTTCATGCATTTAAAACAGCCACTGCAATGTATAGTTTCTAATCTCTAACAGTGTAAAGTAGTGTGGTGTAGCTTACGATGCAGTGTCGTAGTGCATCGTATGCTACGCTCACATTATGCTCCGTAACATTATTCTACGTAACATAATCCTAATGTGCTATAATGTTTATAAAAAATAAAAATATTTATTGATTTTTTTCTGACAAAGTTTGTTCTGACAATACCAGGGTAGTGCTTCTATTTAAGTAATAATCTATATAGGCTATATAGTTATTATTAAAACTTAAACATTAATTTAAAATCAATAATTAATTAGATTAGACCTTAATATTTAAACAGCGTCGTCAAGTAGATGGCGCAATTACCGCTGTGGCGACCAGAATCCATCCCTAGTACGGTGTGATACGTATCAGCCAACTAAAAAAAGAGGTAATGCTACTTGCTTGTATTGTACCTATATTTTAATCATAACACAGCATACAATAAGGCTAACAGCACGTGTGTAAAATCTCATATTTATTTAAATTGTTACTGGTAAGTTACAATTTAAAATATCTGTCCTCTACTCAACCCGTAGCTTTCACAATACAGTCATTTGGATGCTTGCAGCTGCCTCTAAGTGGTTATAAATGTAATAATGCATAACCAGAACGTATGTCAACTGTCATTTGCACGAATGTCGAAATTTGAGCAGCGATGACAGTATGACAACAATGTATGCATGGGTTTAATGGATTCGTTGATTTGATAATCCGATTAGAGATATAATTGATTTAATTATATACATGGAGATAGGTTTTGTGTAATGGAACAATCGTTTTTGTGTTGTGGAGCTAATCAATGGAGTTGCGTTGGATAATAATCTGTTTAATTGTTCTAGAAGGTAGAAGGCTTTATAATTTATGGCATACAGATAACATAAACGATAGATTCAATTTGCATCAAGTAGGGAGTAAATTACTTATTTTAAAAGACAAGGTTCCAAGAAAATACCAAATAACTATTGAACAGTTTTATATATATTTATTTCGCACTACGATTTACTTAATGGTATATTAGTTCGTTTATCGTTAGAATGACTTTAAACTAAAGACACTTAAATAATCTTGATCCCTTAGCTCTGTGTAGAGAAAATATATCATGGGGAGTGCTCTGATGAGTTGTTTGGACTAATACCTTGACGTCTGGCGCTCCACAACTGTGCGTTTTTAAGGCAGTTTCTGCCGCGCACTACCCCTTTGTGGAACCAAATGCCAGCGCAGGTATTCTCGAGCCAATACAACTTAGGAACCTTCAAAAAAAAGCGTTCCCCTTCCTTAAAGGCCGGCACACTCTCCTGGCTTTGCAGGTGTCTATGGGCGGCGGTTAGCACATCACTCGAAGTGACCTACCTGTTCGTTTGCCTCCTCCTACATACAAAAGAAGTATCATTTGAGGTAAACACTTGTTATTTTTATTATTATCATTGCAATGGTAATTTGCAGATGAACATTTACCTTCAAACGGCATGAACGATGAGCTCTCAGGTGGCACTTAACACTAAGTAATATTCTTTAAGTGTTTACCAATTATTTTTTAAATTTTGGGACAAACGAGCCAGCCTCAACCTGCCGCCCATGGCCAGTATTCGGATGGATTACCCTTTTTTTGTTAAATAGTAGTAAAGTCAAGTTATGAGCTTCAAGATCACTTCAAAAGATGTAACTTCAACTGTGTAGTAGACATACTTTACGCAACCTCGAATTTAGAACCTGGCATACATTTAATTAAAACTCTTTGATAACCTTTTAAATTTGATAAAAAATACAGCGTAATACCTACTCGTATAATAGATATACCGATCGATATATATATATATATATATAAAGATATATAGAGAGAGAGACATGAATATAGATAAAGACTAATGTCAAAATTACAATTAGTCACAAATTAAATATATAATTGTTAACTGTCAACTTGACAGTCTCCGCGCTGACAATGTCTTCAAAGTTACTTAACTTGTTTATTTTAGTCTCATGATCTGTGTATAATTAATTTTGTTTCAACTGTATTTATAATTTTTATTTAAAATTATATATTTTTTTTATAAATATAGGACATCTTGTAAATAAAAGATAACATTAAGTTGGTATCTAGTAAGTTTAAGCCATCGCAAAAGCTTAACGAAAAGCAATTTCAGGAAAACACCTTTACTTACATCTTGTTTGTATAACTACTCGGATCATCATAACTGTTAGTAATAAACGAGGAATCGGTACTACGAAACCTGAATTCGGGGCGTTGCATCTCTGAATATTAAGTACAGGAATAGGCCTCCAAGGAATTATGCGGCAAATGGCGAACGGGAGCGTTTTACAACGAAGATGATGCTCTGAATCGAATTTAAATCGCGAATGTTATGAATTGCGTATGTACTGTGTATTTTTTATATAGTCAGACATCTCTATATAACAGCTAACATATAAATATATCTTTGTTTCACTTATGAATCTTCGTATAACAAAAAAAAGAAATTACTTCTACAATTACATTTAATGCCAGTTAACAGAACGCAGAGCGGACGAGAAGAACTGGCAGGAAACTCTAAGCCACTGCTTACATGTTCTACAGTAAGATGTAAAAAAAAATCATTATCTAAATTGTATAAAAATACCTATACTATCAATGGGAATAGTGACTTATAGTTATAGTGAGAATAACCCGCAAACAGACAGTACACCGTGACTAATCCAGGAAAGAATGATTGGCAGTTCATTACAAATCCATGTCCGGCCAGTCATCCAGCATGATGCATGGCCAACCAACTGCCTTCTTGCCATATGTCAGGGAGAATCATCGTATAAGATAAAATTAAGTATGTATTAATTTTACAATAAATACAATTTTTTATAAGAATATTATTAATTTGCAATATTGTTAACATCTTTTATGGATTTCATATCATAATTGCACTAAAAATAGAATTAGTTATGGTACGTAATAGCTGCGAACAAAACTATACGAATCTAGTTATACACCGTTTGCCAAAGTCAACTTGCATAAATTTGCACAAATTAATTTTGGCTTCTTATTGTGTTAGTCGCAATTCAGAGATTATAAGATGAAATGTGTAAGTAATATTAATCTTCTTAGATTCTCTTAATTAATCTCTTTTGCTTTGTATTCGCTTTGTTGCGATTGGAGGCCCTTAAATCTTTTGTGACGGTCACAACAACAGAGTAAGTCTTAATATTGTTTTGTATGACGATCTGATCTATATAGTTTCGTATAAGAGTGTGAATTTTGTGGTGAAAAAACTTGGATACAAACTTGCGTTCTGGTTAATACCTGAGATAATTTATTATATGAGTATTTATTTATTTGTCTAATACGTGAAATTTCTAAAATCCTATTTCGTCGGTTGCTTGAAAGAGATCGCTTTACAGCGATAGGGCCTCCTTAGATTATTATATACAAGTTCTTGTTAAAAAATTTTTTAATTATTTTTTAAAATAATTTGTTTTATTATTATATCGCCTATTGACGTTAACATATTTATTCCGAAGATAATGAACTTTGTTGAAAATCACTAAAACTTTAATGATAAAAGATAATTAGTATAAATTGTCAGCCACTTGTTAAAGTGTCAAATGAACACATATATTACACGTGTTCATTGCCTTAGATTCAGTATCTACGCCTTAACGGTTGTCCAATCTCTACCGAAGCTTCTCTTAGAGGCCACTTTACAAATAGAAAGGCAATCTATGAAAATTGACAATTATGTGAAAGAGATTCGTAACGAAATATTAACGGCCGCCGGACAATAAGGATGGGTCTTTGCGCGTTATTAAAAAAAAGTAAAGCCGAACTAACGATATATTAAATGTCATATGAAAAAAAAATATATCACAACAGTTGGTGTGAATAATTAATAGCTTCAACGCGTGCAGTTTTTCATTTTGATTAAACGTAGGTAATAAAACAATTTCTCATTACTTAGAATAAGAAATGTCTCTTGGAACGAATATTCTAAAAGGTATTTAGGTATTTATTTGACTTTAAATCTTTTTCGCTAAAACTAAAAATATTTCCTTATCTTACTCATGTTTTGTTGTAGTTTACTAAGTAAACTGTAATTGTAGAAAAGATTTTCACCACTATATAGATGTGGTGATAAGTATCTTTTACACTAACACAAGAACCTCATAATATATAAGTCAGTATAGTGTGTTTTGACATAAAATACGATATGTTTTGTAAATAATGTATATGTAATATACACGAAAAATTTATGTATATTTATGAGTATTTTAAAGGGTTAATACCACAGGAAACTAGTGTTACAAATCCTTATATATTGTCAGAATTTGACGATGATCCGATTCAATATAATCGAAGATAAATTAAAAGCCTTGATCGGAGGCAAAGTCGTGACATCGTTATTATGTATCAAATATTGGCAATATAACATATTTTGCATAATCCTATTGGGAGACTATTCTTACTCAAATAATTCTCGCTTGATTTATATATGTAAACAGTTCAATACTTTTTTACACAATGTTTACAGTGTAAAGTCCATGTAACGTTACTCTAACGACAAAGTCTCTTAAGCGTAAAAAGTGACTTTGGTTGGTTAGCATGTATTAATGATTTTTCTTTGTTGCATTTAACGACCATTCTCTATAACGCCGTAAAATTGGCAGTCCATTCCGTCGTTATATAGAGTATACACTGTATATACTGTATTCGTAAGTTTCATTCTTGATTAAGTCGCTTTAAATTGTTAATATAAATATTAGTTTAGATTAGTAATTTTCTTATAAAGAGAGCTACGCGGGTTCAAATCTAAACCGGTCTGTGATGCCCTTAACAAAGTCAGTTTTCCCCTATTCCCGAGATTATTTATTGTTTAAATAGTCTTTTAATAGGACTAGCTATAACTAAAAACTTAAGAATCCAATTAAAATAATAATTAAAACGTGTGAATAAGAATCTGTAAGTTACTTGGACATCTTAGAAATTGTTCATAATATAAATGTCAAGTAGGTATTAGCTTAAGTTATTGAAAATGAATCTCGGAATTCTATCGAGACGTCGAGTGCCTCTCATACGTGACCGGAATAAGCGCAATTATGAACGTTTATAACATGTCTCGGAAATCGTTTAAGTCATAAATATTTGTTCCAATTTCCTCGTGTCTTAACGCGTATAAAAGATAAAGATTCTTATAAAATATAATTTATAAACCGATCGAGACAAGAGAACGTTATTAGAAATTTGGATAAAATAAAAATATATATAGTTATTGGTTTTTAGTTTGTTTTGACAATATCAGGATAGTGCCTCCATATAAGTAATAATCTACTTGTTATTGGAGAATAATACACAAATTATTTAAAAAAAAGATTTATACAAAAAATAAATAAATACAAAACCAAAACAAGTACCAGTTACTATTGTGTGTATATATATATGTGTGCGTAAGTGTGTGAAAATACATGTGAATTATACATGCCTTTTAGTTAGCTTTCTATATCTTGGTAGCTTTTACCACATATAGACCTACGTTAACTATTACAAAAGTGGTATGATTACTGGTCTATATTTAATTTAAACGTCACAATTTGGCGCCAAATAATCGCTATAGTAACATTGACAGATGACATAATTGTCACAGATAAAACCACATTGTCTTTGGTGGTCTAACAAATGAAGCTGTATAAATGATGTTTTCAAATACCCGATAGCTATTGCAGCATTAAGCACGAATATATTGTTAACCGATGTCATGTATGCAGTTGGGAACATTTGTTGCAATTGCTGACACTGACAGTTGCATTAGAATGCAACTTGTAATATATTACTCTTATTTGATCGTTAGGAATGTGTCGTAGTTTATGGATTTAGTTATGTAAACAGTTTTAATACGAAATATAATTCTGTGGTATGTTAGATAGGGTTCGGTTTTTCGTTTTTTTTTGTTATAATAAATTTGTAGGCGTCATCGCCTACATAGAAGCTACATAGCACAGGTTATAATGTTCCTACCTTTTCGTTAAGGTGAAAAACTAATGGTTTTGTTTAGTTTTAGCTAAATAATGACGAGCTCGCACTCTGCTGACCGTTATTTTCTGCAACAACTGCCAACTAGACAAAGACAATGCCCGTTGTCAGTAACAATGTCGAAATTCTACAATTTGATGTCTGTCCTTACTGAGAGTTTTGTTACATACTTCTTACCACACACCACCACGAGGGAATATAACTTAAAGGCAGGCCCTTTAAAAACTTCAAGTTGACGTCATCAAGTTTACAATACTAATAAAAGTCGGAGAAAAATCGGGGAATGGTAGCGCGATATAAAAGTGACTCGAAGATTAGTTTAGCATAGCGTGTCTGGATTTATGAGAATGTCGTACAGCACTCAGTGACGTGGCTTTTTCTAATTATATTGTATTTTAAGTGCAAGCCACGACTTTTGTTAGGCATTCCGCGTACACGCCGTATCGCTATTGTGAAACATAGAAAATGCATCGTACGCGAACTGCGAACGCTTTATAAATAGTACATACGAAAGCTTCAGTAAATTTTATTTAAAGAGTTAATACAATAGGTTGATAATATGAATGGGACTCACGTTTACACAGTACTAGAACAGGCTATGAATATATTTTATAACTAGAAGACATCGCGTTCAGAAACTGGAATATATAGGTTGGGTGGTATTTTGGATTCTTACTGAATTCAAAAAAGGACATTTTTATAGATACATACAGTATTAATCTTGATATTGTATTTGTAGTAACTAAAATTTCACGATTAGGTCTATCGGGACCTCCTTGCTATTCAGTGGCCCTTTTTACAGTTGTAGGAAATTAATTCAAAAATTAAATGTTTCAAAAATAAATATATTATTTAATTACATAAGTTTTACATCTAATATTATTATTAGAACTATAAATTAGGCTCTATAAAATGATGTAGTTACAAAATATGTAAATATCATGTGTTTTGTTTTCTTGTAACGAATTATTGATTAAAATTTAAATGGCTGCTATCCAAAACTATTTCCCAATCGTGATACATTAATACTAAGTATGTACAGACAACATAGAAATGCTAAAATTGCCATAATTCAATCCCTTCCCGGTATGAACATTCAACCTTACAAAACAGTTTGAAAACAAATCAATCGAGTTGGACACGACAAACGTTTGGAAACTTCGTATTTGCCTAATTAACTACATTCAGGACCTTTCTTGATTAGATCACGTATTGAGGGATCAGAATGGATCCGAGTAAATAGAAACTTTGTTTTATTATTCGTCGGAGATAAGACATTGTACAAGTTTCAATTGGAAACGCAATGATTTTTTCAGTTTCTTTTATGTTTCTTATTTGGTACCCAGTTAGGAACCTTTAAATACACCAACAAAAGGTGAGACCAACGTGTGCCTGTGACGGAATGTCTAGTTAGACGATTCAACATCTACTGACGGATTTCCCGAGATCCTACACTTCGCTAATGCTTGGTATAATCTTTAAAACTGTACTGTAAAACATCCTTGGCGATTTAAAGGAGTGGTGGAAAGTTTCTTGCCAGTTCTTCTCGTCCGCTCCACGTCCTAGATTTGGGAACTGGCAGTAAATGTGTACAGTCAAAAGGTTTTTGTTTTAAAGATACGAGATAGAGTTTACGATATTTTTATTTCTTTTTGACTAAAATGCAGACCCGACTTGAAAGTGCAGCGCCAGCTATGTTGAAATGGCGCTTACACATGACGGTAAACCTAGACATTAAATTGCGGTGATAAGTCATAAAACATAGACAATGACTGATGACGACGTATGATAAATAATGACTCTTCCTAGCAGAAAGAGAAGAGCCGCCTCTTATACAAAAAATGGGAGAAGTATGAAGAGATCATGCGGGTTGATCGTGAGTTTTTTTACATCTTTTACACAATACTTGTGTACGTAAATAATTGTCTTGTTATCTAAAGCTATAAGGGTTCCAAAATAATCGGTCTAAGCCACAACAAAACAGTCTCAGCTAGTTAACTATCGTCTTTTTAGCAGCATGATTAATGAGCGAACTGACCAACGTTCTCGTATAAATTTGTCTTCATGTTTAATAGTAGTGTGAAGATACGTAGATAAAAATGGCGACATTAGGTCGACAAACCATGATCCAGAGTACATCTTATTTTATATCTGTACCCTAAAATCATCTAAGGTCTTAACTACTAGTTAACTCTTTATTATAATCGTGTAACGGTAATTTAACTAAAATTTAGGTGAATTAAGGTCATTGGACGAATTGGTACGAATGAATACGCGTTAATGAAGCGATGTTATGTGCTGAATGCGAAGTTTTTCAATGCCCGAAAGCTCGCTGTAAGCGCAGTGATTAGCCTTAAATTTGAAAGGACATTAGCACACTTCGCAGAAATGTTTAGCGTGTACACAAAAGCGCCAACGACTCTATTTATTGCACGCCATGTGACACTTTTGATTGACAAAATGGCGTTAAGTGGATAAAAATTGGACTGAGAATGTTATTCGCAATACATTTAATAGAATAACGTTTTCGTAATTAATTTAGATGGATTGTTGTGTATTAATAGCCAATTTGAATAATTTATATTGGATTATACGCCGCACATTTGTTACTACACTATTCTTGTAAGTTGGATTACGAACGAAACAAACAAAATTGTTTTAAGTTCCCATATAATTATATCATATTAGTCACCAAGTTACACATATGAATTGTCAACAAAATAAGTTTTAAATTTTCGATTCTACATTTTCTCTGTTAAGTGTATATTATTCTTTTTTTATAAACAGTGTCAAGAAGTAAAAAGAGTAAAGAAGAAAGAAGTAAAAAGTAGTAGCGTTATTGAAATATCATTTTCTAAACTAATATCATTGTGTGTACTTTTGTCTAGTTGTTTTATTGTAACATGCCACTTCGGTCAGCTTATTGTGCCAAGCAAAAAATATTATTATTTAAATGTAAATATATAAAAAGTTAAATATTTCAATGTTAAAACTGTTTTGCCTTTGTTGAAAATGTAATCAACATTTCAATACCGCCTTCATCAATTTAGTACAATTGCCCATTTGATTTGATCCATGGCAATACCATTCGGTTCAGTGCCCAATAACATATTAAACGAACTTTTTGTCAACATACATTGTAGCTTTTGATTAAAGCCATAAATCGCGGCAGGCGGTTATCTCTCGAATTAAACAGCGCTGGATTCAGTAAAATCCTCACCGCCTTCTTTTGTGTCTTGTATAATATGTGACAGTATTATAAAACTAAGCTCTAGGACAGTTTAATTCTTGAGTAGCGAATGCCTTTGTTATTTGAATTAGTCACGTAACACGTTTATGATATTATTATCTAAAAGAGCTATCGAGTTTTTTGACGATTCTTCTAGATAGATAACAGTCTTTATAAATATAGTTTGAGTTTGAAGTTAAAATCCAGTTGAATTTCGGATAAGTTTACAAATAGTTCAGTCATCGAAATACTCTGTTAAGATAAATATGACACTTGTTTCTAAATATAACTCGACGCTCGCAGACTGTAACAGACAGCTGACAGCGTCTAAGAAGCGTATCAAAGTGAAACAACCATCTTTGTAATAACATCTAATATTTGTGAGTTGTCCTTTTACTGAGTACGGTACTAAAAATACTATAGACTCAGTGTAACTTTAACCATATATAAGTCTTGTTTCATTTTATTATTTGTTACATTGGATTCTATATTTAATTTTTATACAGAATAATGAACGAACATTATTTCATGTAAAATCAGTACATCGTAAGCTTTACATAAGCTTAACTCTCAAACACAATATGACTATGCTCCCATAATACAATCCATATGATGCTTTGTTATATGTAGTAGCTGATCCCGACAAACGTCGCTTTGCCAAAAAAAAAATAAGAAAAATCTCTCTAAAAATAGATGTTGGCCGATTCTCAGACCTACTCAGAAAATTTCAGGAGATTCGGTCAACCCGTTGCGGAGGAGCATGGGAACGAAAACTGTGACACGAGAATTTTATTTATTAGATATTTATTACTAAAATACACGTCACCAACCGTCACACCCTTAGGCTGTATATTAAAAAAGAAAAAAATCAGCTGCAATCAATTGAATATCAATTAATATGAGTTGAATCGAATCAATCAATTGCCCAATCTTTAATAATGACGATAATTCACATTCACAATAATTAATTTACGTTAGTGCGTTATTTGAATTGGGCGTAAATAAACCCATGCTATCTAATTTAGTAGCGTATTCTATTGAAGGCTGAGCTTTAATTGCGTTTGCACAGACACGACCGGCTGATTGACTTATATGGGCCTCTGGTTCTTGATTATTGCCAGATAACAACACTATTTTTTTCATATCTTTTCCACATAGAACCGTATCGGCAAACAGTGTATCGTGCCTGAAGATACAACCAACTCTGTTTCTTTAGAGTGATGAAAGCTATGCGTTGAAAATATGTAGCGTGTCTTAAAGCTTGTGTACGCATAGTTTTGATCGCAGCCTATGTAAATAGGTTTTGTATAAGTTAATGAAAAACTTTCATACTATAAAAGCTACACCTATATAAATACCTCATTTATTAATTACAATATAAGTACTGAATGACATGACAATTACATTAATAACAGTACTTGAGAAGATGTTTCTTAATGTAAGTTGATTTTATTGTTGCTAATGAAATGAAATTTAGATGAAAGATTTCTATGATTCTTGCTTTCAATTCTATAAATGTCAGGCAGAGGTAGATTCGTTATCAAGTCGTCTCAAAATTAACGGCGTTATATGCCTCCTCGTTCGTAGCAATAAATTACGGTCAGAGTTGATCCCACTCAGCTGATAAATCAAACGTTGGATCGAATGGAAATACGATTATGTCGTTTACATTCACATTATGTCGGGTCAGTTTTGGGTGCCGTTTTATTTAAATGCATTAAATATTTGATTATTTCTTTACACAATGCTTGTCCATTGTGTAAATTATGAAACGGGAGCAAAATGGATGTTTGATAATTATCACCAAAACAGGTGGGTTGGCTGGAAGAGATCGCTTATTAGCGATAAGGCCGCTCGTTGCTCCTATATGTACTGCTCGTAGTCACTACCAAGTATGAATAAAGAAATAAATAAAACAATAGCTGAGTTTGTTGCGTTTTTCTTAGGCATAGAATCATTTTGATTTTAGATTTAAGGCAAAGCAAAATAGTCTTATGAACCTAACTAAATAAAAAGACTTGACTTTAGTAATATTAATAGAAATAGTCTAAGCTGAACTGAGTTCTTAGCTATTCTAGGCTAAAGATTGATATGAACTTTAATATTAAAATCCTGATATTACGCTCAGAAATAACACAGTTTTCCTTGAGAAAAGCTTAATGCTTGTGTAAGTTTGCATATGAACCTCGACTTATGAAAAGAAATATGTAATCAAATAATTTGAATTACTGTCAATATTGACAGGATGCATGTGTGACGTTTCAATCACAATTATTATCCCTACCCAATAAATTAATATAAAGTGTGTCTATAATATAGACAACAAGTAGATTTTGCCTGTGACTTAGTTCGCGTGGTTTAAATACAAAAGGAATTTGGAAAATCGGTTTACAAATGACAGACTTCTGGTGACATTTTTATACAAACATTCTTCCCCTATTTCAAGCCCTTCAACTCTATTTTTGCAATAATATATATAGTAGCCTATATCCTTCCCTTAAGTTTAGTCTATCTCCATACCATCAAATTTCATCCACCAATTCAAATTAATAAATTAATGTTCGGATTAATACCTGCAGCTAAATTTCATCTTCGGACATCAAGGCAGAATGCGAAATTCCACCCGTATCACCTTGATGTCTGTCGTTCCACCACTGCGCGTTTCGTAAGACATTTCTTACCACGCACCACCACGTTATGGAACAAGCTGCCCGCCACGGTATTTCCGAACCACTACGACTTAGGGTCTTTCAAGAAAAAAGCGTATAAATCCCTAAAAGGCCGGCAACGCACTCATGAGCTCCCAGCCACTGGAGTGTCCATGGGCGGCGACTTCACATTTATGGTGGGCCTCCTGCTCGTTTGCCCCCTCTTGTATAAAAAAAAAAAAAATTTCGCCAATAACCTCGAAATCGGTTCAGTAGTTCATGTAAGCGTTTTGACGCTTGTATGTCTTTCGCATACATACATACTTTCACATTTATAATATTAGATAGCTAAAGTCATAAGTTATTGATCCAGTGTTGGAGTAATTATGTGTGTTATATAGTCAAATCTGGTTATATAATTGTATTATATATAGTTTATGTACTAGTTAAAAAATCCGCGACGTTAAAACAACATAATTCAAAAGTTACAAACTTAATTCCAAACGAACACTTCCGAGAATAGTCGTAACTTTAAATTATCTCTTTGAAACTCGAACATATGAAATAAATATCAAATAAACTGTTTAAAGACAATACATGGACATCGCGAAAATGTGGTTCTACGCAACTTTTCACATAAATCAGAGGTCTAACTTTATTCAAACGACTCTCTGGCGACATTCGTTTGGATTCTACGTTACACGAACTTGGTGAGGCAAAGTGGCCGACTTTCAAGAGTTTATCTCACGCAAGTTATAGAACAGACAATATCTCTAAAACTAAAATAGGTAATGTAACACCTGCTTAAGAAATACCGTATAGAAATATTCGTTTATATACGCCTCTAAGAAAATAAATCCGTCCAAAGTCATTGTTAAATGAGTCTTTTTAATTGAAAAGGGGGTATACGAGCAAGAGGCACACCATAAGAAAAGAAGAAATGGTACGCTATCTTCTCTGAACTGAACTATCTTATCTGAACGGACATCGTGGTGATACAGGTGGAATTTCGTATTATCATCTTATGTATAAAATTCCCACGTCACAATGCTCGTTCCCGTACTCCTCTGAAACGGCTTTGACCGATTCTCATGAAATCTCAGAACTGAGGATCAGTCAAAATCTATATTTTAATTTTTTTTTTGTTTTATCGCATTAAAAAATACATACTACCCTAAATTTTTTACTCTCCTATCACCAATCCCTATTTTAAAATATATTATGGCAAAACAACGTATGTTAGTTATATTATAAGTTTATCTTTACACAATACAAATTACTATAGGTAGCCATTGCGTCGTTTAAATACGACACAGTTTAACGTCAGTGTAAATCTTTACACGGACTTTGAAGTCTTATTATCTTAAGATAATTGTTAAAACAGCCAATAAAAAGTGAGTTTCTTTTAGGTTTTTCTTTCCGAGAGTCATGTAAACGTAGTATTAGTGACGTACAAAAGTTGTTAATCCAATTGAATTTAGGCCTTTGAATTATAATAACGTGTATGCTAATATGCTTTACGACATGCCCTGCCATAAAGATCACTTTTAACATAGAGTATGAATTTGATAACTTTTAGTTCGTGACTTTTAGTAGCCGGCCGTGTTCTTAAAAACGAGTTCGTTAGAAGTTTCAAAATGCATATCTTTAGGAATATAAGAGGGTTGTTATTTCTTTAAGCTGCCTTCTGGTTGAAGCACGCAAATTTATATTCTCTTCTGAATGTCTTGTATTATCTATTATAATGAGTATTCCTACAATTGTCTCGTGTTGCAATCAAGGAGTCTGAACTTTAACTTATGTCTTTGAATTTTAGTGTGTGCTACGTATGTAAGTACATAGTATGTATGTAGATTACATTTTACCATTATTGTACTTAATTGACTGGATTTTTGTCTAGAAAATGTATAAATGTCTGTGATTTGTTTACTAATTAAATAAACCAAGATATAATTGCAATCTTCATTCAGTACTGAGCAGTCGAAGAGTGTAAGACATTAAGCGACTCATAGCTCACACACACATAAACTCAATCACTCATACAGACCTGTAAACTAGTCACCTACAGGGTTTGCCTAGAGAGGGGGCTACCTCACTATGTCCTAAAACAAGATTTGCATTTTTTATTCAAAAAGATGCAGTTCTCAAGGGTCAAGGTCAAGGTATGTTTTGCCCTTTAAATCCGAATGTCACAAGAAATGACAGACGGAATGTCACATAATTACATTTAATACAGTTACTCAAAACGCGATAAAGAGGCTATCGTCTGTACAAATTATATTTTCGAAATGAGTGAATTGATAAGATAAGTGTCTAACAATGGCTTTGATATGTGGGCTCTGTTTTAATTATGAAAAAACTGAATAAAATCCATATACAAGTCGGATAGAACAATCGAATCGTATGTATTTTGTCAGCTGCAGGTTTTAGAGGACCAATTTTTGTCTCGAGTTATTGAATTCAATTAGGATCTATTGTGATTTATTTGAAAGCGTTGGAAAAGTTTCACATTGAAACGACGCTCTGTTATATTCTTTGTTCGTGTTATAAAAAGCTAAATTGTGTAATAGCTTAGAAACTTTCGACTTTAGAATGCGTAGGTTATCGCTTTGTGGCTTAATTGATTTTGAGGTGGGCGATTCAATTATCGATGGGATTAACTCGCGTAATAACGTGACGTCATAGCTACTGATTTTAAACTATAACTGTATCAAAACAAATCAAAATTATTGTTTGAATATAGGTGCTGTGAACAATAGGATTTTTGCAAACCTCACTTTGTAGGAACATTTAATAGCCAACTAATCTCACATTGATTTATTAATATATAGTTATTTTGTCTTACCATAAAAAGGCTTTAATGGTTTGTTGTTTTTTTTTATTATTCAAGACTGGTATATGATATAAACACACTATTTCATTAATGCATAATAGTCCTTCATCGTGTTCGTAGATTAAACATGGGCGGGTTCAAGACGTATTAAATCCGTGTGTTTAGAGATCGTGTCTATGCACTATGCCGGCACAGATTATGCAACACAAGTAAATAATAATAAAAATCCCAGAATGCACAACAAAAAGGTCTATTCATTGAATAAAATTAACTTAACTCGTTAATTAAAAGTTTGTAATGGTTGAACTCTAGCCAGTAATTAGTCCAGAACTGATATCCATTATACTTGAAAAGTCTAAGTTAGACATCGTTGAATTGTGAAATAGTAACATTAAGCAGACCTAATCTGACAACGCCGGCGGCCATTTTGAATTGGCGGGAAATACTGCACATGTTCAATTAAATTTTATCTGCTTTTACTGCATTCATATTGCAATTCGGAAATTTGCAATCGTTGACGTCCTTCGCGATATTGCAAACATTGTATTTTTTTCAATTATAACGACGTTTGCAATTCCAGTTCTACTTATTTCAATTAATTATAGAGCAGCGCTTTTATTAAGACGCAAAAAACCCATGAGTATCCTATCCGAGTATATGCATAAACTGTTATAATTATCTTAATTTACCTCGATTGCAGTACAAGTTAAAACAAACGAAGAAACAATACATCAATATATTATTACTTTGTAAAAATGCAAATTCTTAGCATCTTCTATTGCATTTACTCTGGGGAGTGTTCAGAGGAGTTGCTTGGATTAATACCTGCGGCTGAATTTCATCTTCTAGGCAAAATACGAAATTCCACCTGTATCACCTTGATGTCTGTCGTTCCACGTTTTTCGTAAGACATTTCTTACAACACCCCACTACGTGATAGAACCAGCTGCCCGCCACGGTATTGCCGAACCACTACGACTTAGGGTCCTTCAAGACAAAAGCGTACCACTCCCTGCAAGGCCGGCAACGCATTCACGAGCCTCTAGCCACGTGAGTGTCCATGGGCGGCGACTTCACCTTTATCGTGGGCCTCCTGCTCGTTTGCCCCCTCTTCTATAAAAAAAAATTTTTTTTTTTTTTTTTTTTTTTTTTATAGAAGAGGGGGCAAACGAGCAGGAGGCCCACCATAAAGGTGAAGTCGCCGCCCATGGACACTCAAGTGGCTGGGAGCTCATGAGTGCGTTGCCGGCCTTTTAGGGATTTATACGCTTTTTTCTTGAAGGACCCTAAGTCGTAGTGGTTCGGAAATACCGTGGCGGGCAGCTTGTTCCATAACGTGGTGGTGCGTGGTAAGAAGTGTCTTACGAAACGCGCAGTGGTGGAACGACAGACATCAAGGTGATACGGGTGGAATTTCGCATTCTGCCTTGATGTCCGAAGATGAAATTTAGCTGCAGGTATTAATCCGAACAACTCCTCCGAACACACCCCATGGTAAATGCGATAGAAGATGCTGAGAGATCCAACATCTCTACGCAGCGCCAAAGGATCAAGCCGGTCGGAGAGTGACTGGTCAGCGACTAATCGAACCGCTCTACGTTGAATGCGATCAAGAGGAAGGAGCTGGTACTGGGGGGCTCCCGCCCAGAGGTGAGAACAATATTCCATGTGGGGCCGAATTTGCGCTTTATAAAGTTGCAAGCGGTGGCCCGGAGTGAAGTATCGTCTCGCCCTACTGAGCACACCAAGCTTTTTAGAGGCAAGTTTAGCCTTTTCTTCCAGATGACCGCGAAACTGAACATTGTCCGATATGTCGACGCCCAGTATTCCGATGCTGGCTGAGGCTTTAAGGAGGGTGTCTTCAAAGAGAGGAGTAGCGACAAAGGGTGTTTTTTTAGTGGAAAACGCGCAAACTTGTGTCTTTTTGGGGTTGAATTGGACTAGGTTAAGTCGTCCCCAGTCCGAGGCTACACTTAGTTGGGTCTCGACTTCAGACACAAGTTTGTTCCGGAACTGATCGACATCAGCCCGAGAAATATTTGCGCGGCCTGTGTATAATGCATCTCCAGTACTATCGTCCGCATAGCAATGAATACTGCTATGCTGCAGCAGATCATTGATATGCAGAAGAAAGAGGGTCGGAGATAAGACACAGCCTTGTGGGACCCCGGCATTCACAGGTTTGAGGTCGGAACAAGCTCCGTCGATAACGACCTTAATGCTCCTATCAGCCAGGAAGCTGGAGATCCAATTGCACAATTTCTCGGGCAACCCATACGCAGGAAGCTTTGAAAGAAGTGCTCTATGCCACACCCGGTCAAAGGCTTTCGCTATGTCAAGACTAACTGCCAGTGCCTCCCCCTTGGACTCTATTGCCTCCGCCCATCTATGAGTTAGGTATACTAGAAGGTCACCCGCTGACCGACCACGCCGGAAGCCATACTGGCTATCGCTAATCAAGTGGTGGCCCTCTAGATACTTCAAGAGCTGGCAATTGATGCTGGATTCCATTATTTTGGAGAACAAGGAAGTTATGGCTATTGGGCGATAGTTTGACGGATCGGAGCGATCGCCTTTTTTAGGGATCGGGTGTACTGAAGCGATCTTCCATCCGTATGGGACGATGCCGAGTGAGTATGAGAACCGGAAGAGACGCGTTAGGACCGGAGCCAACTCAGGAGCACAAGTGCGCAGAACTATCGGAGGGATGCCATCAGGCCCGCTCGACTTATGGACGTCCAAGGAGAATAAAGCCTTGCGGACCGCTCGGATCCGGAATGCAATTTCCGGCATAGAAGTATCACACCGCGGGATTAACGGTGGTGGTTTACCATGGTCATCCAAAGTCGAGTTTGACGCAAAGAGGGTGCCTAAAAGATCAGCCTTCTCTTTCGCAGTATGGGCCAGCGAGTCACCCCTCCCACGCAAAGATGGAATGGACGGCTGACAGAAATTCCCTTGGACAGCTTTGGCCAGAGACCAGAACGCACGAGTCCCAGATGGAAGGCGAGCTAATCTCTCACCAAAACTGGCAATGTGCTCTGACTTTGACTTGGCAATCTCTCGTTTTAAAAACCTAGACGCTGAGTTATATGCTTTTTTAAGTTCGGCGGACTCTAAGCCGCGAGATGACACCGCGTCTGCCCAGGCTCGAAAGCATTCTCGTTTTCGACGTGAAGCCGCCATACAGGAGCGTTTAAACCAGGGCTGAGACTTGCCACCGATCGGCACTGCAGAGAATGGAATAAAGAGTTCCATGCCTTGCAGCACCACCTCGGCGACAGAGTCAGCGGTGACATCTGGAGAATCCGACGAAAAGCATAACAGCCCCCAAGGGTAGGATGCATAGAAGGACCGCATCCCGTCCCAATCTGCTGACTTGTAATGCCACACGCGACGACAGCCCTCAAAGCGAGGCCGTGGAGGGCGCGTGGTTGGCACTCTACTCCGGACCACGCAATGGTCCGACGAACCCAAAGGAGGGTCGATGGAGACTTGGTAGTTCTCCGGATGTGAAGTCAGCAGAAGGTCCAACAAAGAAGGTTTATGACCCTCCACATCTGGTATTCGCGTAATCGCAGGGACCATTTGTGTCAGATCATATGCCAAGGCTAAGTCGTGAAAGGATCTGCCCGCGTGATCGGTGGTTTCAGAGCCAAGCCACTCGGCATGGTGGGCATTGAAGTCGCCAAGTATCACGATTTCAGCGGTTGGAACCCTTTCGAGCAAGGAATCTGTCGCCATTTGAATGTGCTCGATGAGTCGGTCAGTTTCGGAATTTCCACTATGGGACCTATACAAGCAGGCGTAGAATCGCGGATGGTCATCGCAGTCTACGCGTAACCATAGGCTAGATAGGTCCACGCCTTCAAGCGTCCCGAGGCGCCGAGAGCAGACATCCTCCCTGACGTACACGCAAACTCCCGCCCGCGGCACAAAGGAATGTTCCAATTTATACCCCGGGTAGGAGAGGTAGGAAGTATCAGCCGGAGAGGATATCTGGGTCTCAGTAAGGAAGAGCAAGGCCGGCTTCGCAGTCTCTAGATGGTGGTGGACTGCGTTGATGTTGGAGTTGAGCCCCCTAATGTTTGAGAAATCCACAGTGAGTGAGATGGGGGACGCCTTGGAAATTTTGCCCTGTTTGCCCCGAGAACGGTGTTTTTTTTGTAGCGCAGAGTTGCCCCCCCCAGAGTACGAAGGGCAGCCTGTGCGGCCATCAGCGGGTGTTGAACTTCCCGTTGGTGGACGCCCAGAGGAGGATTCTCCACCGCTGACACGGGTGGTACCTCCCTGGGGTAGTTTCTTTTTGTTCTGCACCTTCATTATTTAATTTGGGTAGGGGAAGAGGGATGGGCTCCGGGAATCTCAATCACCGGACGAAACGCAAATACAACAGGTGAAGCCCATTGTACCGCTTCACGCCGGTCTTCAGTAAGACAGTGGTACTGCCCCGGTCGTGCCTGCCCATTCGACTGAAGTCCGAAGGCAACAGTTTGACACTCCCACTAGGAAGGGGGTTGACTGATTGCACTGGTAAAATAATCTCTGTCACAGACCATTCCACCAGCGGGCGATGGGGTCGTCACATCCCTACGCCGGTAAAAATTCTGAAATTAATCATTAAATATTCAACATAACAATTTTAATCGTATTTTGCGATGTCCTAAATGAAAAAGGACTAATGAATTGTCATTAAACGATTGCTCAAAGACTAAGAGTTAATATGAAACAATGTATGTAGAACGATGAATCAATATGAACCACAGTTATTTTAATAAGTAGGCAAATGAAATTCGCATCAGGCACCGGTAGGTCACAAACAGGATTTTAATAAAAGTTAAGTTATTCAATAAAATCCCGCAGATTGGACCCTTATGCGTAATGGATTTTCACCTTGAATTCATTAGTGTTCCTTGTCACTGAATAATCTTAAATAAATCTGTAAATATTGGTTTTCACTTTATTTAATCGACTGTGGATAGACGTATTTTTGTTTAGACTGAATTAATTTAAGCTTAAAGAATAAAGATCACTGCTGGTACTACCATCACGTTCGGATTTCAGAGGTATTGGGATATCTAGTGGAGCTTGTTTGTACTGTATATAAAAGGTTATCCAAATAGCAAAAGCATTAAGATAAAATTCACGAATGACATTACCCCGGGGAACGAAATGATTTATGACCGCAAAACAAAGAATCTTAATTTGCCCGAATAAAATTATCTTTTAAAGTTGAGAAAACATACGGAATGCGAAATAAGTCAAGCCGAAACTTATTCAAGATAACCAAGAGTTGTATGAGAGCGTTTTAGCTTTTGCAGTACCTACTGATTTATATGAAAAGTTCCGAGGCGTTAGGAGTACTGCAATATTTAGATTGTTTTCTTTTCAGAGATATGATTAGTTTAAGTGTTTTTTTCCTATACATTAGTATTCAACCTAGCTAATTTAAGTATTATTGATTGGACAGCATCCGAAGCCAATCCATTCGATACGAAACAGTCTTTATTTCGTTGCTTATTAGAACTGACCGCGCGACATCAAGTTTCAGACTTTCAATAAATAATTAAACTTAGCCTTCGATTCTTTTGAGCTACCGAAACGAGCGAGAGTACCCTAGTAAGCGTTTCAATTGATTTAGTTTATTGTCATTTATTGAATAAAGCTTACTAGTAGCTTTTGTCTGCGTGGTTTATATACAAAAGGAATTGGAAAATCGATTTATAAATGTCAGAGTTCTGGTGAAACACAAACTTTCAAACATTATTTTCGCTATAAAAAGCGAAATGTAATTCCCGACAGTGTACATATCTACATACCGAATCGCATCAGAATTGGTTAAGTACTTTACATACAGACATAAATATAGACAGACTTTCGCATTTATAACATTAGTATGTAATGTTTTTAAAAAGCGTATTGCAGATGAGACAGCGCACAGCTTCATAAACATTCAAAGAGATTTATCGACTATAAATTTTGAATATTTGCGCAGAGTTGTCATACAAAAGCAATAGAATTGCAACTAATGTTATCGAGTTTCAACCTAATATAAACTTAGCTGGCAAATGGTGAATAAGCTTCTCGATTTGTATTTTGGATTGTCATTGTGTTAAAACTATGAAAATACATTGTATATTTGCGCTAGCTTTTTTGTTTCCAGTATTAGAACCTCGTTCAAGACTTTTTTAAATCATCGGAGTTAAAAAAGAGAGTATAATATCACTCATTGAATTAAAGTTCTTATATAATTAATTACAGTTTATTTATTTATTTACACTTTATTGCAGTAGAATAGATGTTAGTACATATAAGAGAAACGGGCGGCCTTATTGCTAATAAGCGATCACTTCCAGACGACCCACAGTTTAGTATATGTTTGATCAAAGTCAAAGTCAAAATCTTCATTTTGAAATGTATCAAATCTGTCTAGGTCTGTTCATACGACCAAGCTGTGAAAAAGCAGACATGAAACTCGGCTCGGTTGATTTTTGATGAAGGACCCGTTATTCGCTTAATAATTCATAGATAATATAACACCACAGTACATACAAATACACACATTAAAAACAATTATGGTCTGTGGTAAATTTAATCAACAAAACATCTGAACAAAAATCATTACAAATTGGTATATGCCCTACTATCTTCTCACTCTCAACAATGAATTTGCTTCCATGGATATTGTAATTTACACGCCAACCCGACACGCATGGCTTAACTAGTATTTTAATTACATTCTGTTTTAAGCATCGGGTGCTTTTGCATGTATGTATATTGTATCTACTGAAGAATTTTTGTTTATATGATTTTCAAAGGGCTAACCTTGTTGAGCTTAACAGTGTAAATGTCCTGTAATTTATATATTTACAATATCTAAACCGACAAACGTTGCTTTGCCATATAGACTTTTTATATAATTTGAAAGTAACTACTCGATATACTGACAAAATTCATAAGGTTCGGTCATGCGGTTTCGGAGAAGTACCGGAACGAACATTGTGACACGAGAATTTTATTATTTAGCTAATAAAATAATAATAAAAAACGTTTTGACGTCTTGAATCACAGCTTAGCTTTTTCTCGTTAACAATTAACACTTAGTTGCACGAATAAGATAATAAATACAGAAGGAGCACTTAAATTATTAGGAGGACGACTGGGGATCTTACTTTTTCGTTGTTGGAAATGAGTCAGCAATAGCTCAACATTGGGACAGTTTAATTCTTGATTAGCTTATGCTATTGTTATTTGAGCGTATGTCATATGTAACATAATTAATATTTGAAATATTTATTTTTAAAACTTTTTTTGCCAGTTCTTCTCGGTAGAAAAGGTGGCTTCTTTCTTTCTGATGGTTGTGTAAAAAATTTACAAGTGTCGTAATAATGACCTACTTGAATAAAGGTATTTTGAGTTTGAACTGTATTTGATTGAAACAAAATAAAACAGCGCGAGATAATCCGTTAATTAATTAATGAAAGATTCAAATATAAGTAATACCTCTGAATTATTAACATTTATTTATTTATTAATTTTATTAAAACTGTCCCCAAACATCTCATGTACTAAATATAAGATGTAAGAGTAAAAAATTTGGGTTTTCTGGAAGAGATCGCTTATTACCGATAAGGCCGCGCGTTGCTCTTATATGTACTAACATCTGTTAACGTCATTTACTTCTACTGTTTAAGTGCAATAAAATGTGAATAAATAAATATATTATACAAATAAAATTTGTAAGAAAATAAAACATAAAGTACAGACAAAGTCAATGTCAAAATATCTTTATTCACTTAGGTACATAGGACCATTTTGAATCGTCTTAAATCTAAGTGGTTCTACGCCACAACCACACTCGTACGCAACCAAGCTGAGAAGAAGCACACAAGAAAATCGGGTTAGTCGATTTTGGAAATGATCCCAGTACACTTTTTGAAGCAAGGCTAAGCTGGAGCTAATTCATACCCAAACTTTTTCATCATCAAAATAATCTGACAATTTATAAAATGGGTTTTTCTAAAAACTTCCGTTTAACTACTTTTTAATTTACTTACTGACAAAGTCAATAAATAGTTTGGGATTTTTTTATAGAGGCGTACACCAAAAGAATTAATTTGGTGGGAATTTTATGGGAACAGCAATCTTATCTTTATTTCTCGTATTAAGGCTGTGATAATCACATTTTTTTTTGAACATAACAATATTTTTGTGAACACAAAACAATATATGGGAACTAACAACAATTTTACCAGTATATTTGAAAGATACGGTAAGAGCCACTAAAATATTACGTTAAAAAATATTTCAATGCTTGGAACACGTGAGTGTATGAAAATATTATTAGAGTAGAGCCAATACAGGCTGACCTCATTCCAAATACGAATCTATAAAACTGTATTTTCAAATCTTCGTGCAAAAGTGTCACTTTATCCTGCACCAAAGGAAAATATTGTGTGGAAATGTAGATTTATGGTTGGCAATATTCATCACCTCTCAAAGGACACATAAGTGCCTTATCGAATACTTATGCTTCTGTTTTCAATTCTCTCTTTAAATACTTCAAGCTTCAATGGGGGTTCTCAGTGCCGTTCATTCTCGACTAGTTGCAGGCATTAAGTGAGGAGAGTTTTATAATTATTATTTTTTTTTATAGAAGAGGGGGCAAACGAGCAGGAGGCCCACCATAAAGGTGAAGTCGCCGCCCATGGACACAATGTGGCTGGGAGCTCATCAGTGCGTTGCCGGCCTTTTGGGGATTACAAATTAGGTAGACAGAGGTGTAGCGCTTTCCTAAGCGATGGCGCCGCCAATCACTATTCAGTGACAGCTGACACCGTTTTGTTAGCTTATAGATCCAAACGCGCCGTCACACTCGAACTGATGATCTCTCTTATGTTGGTAGCTTAGCGCGTTCTGGTCAGCTGATTGGCACAGTTACGCGGCCTTTATCATAAGCGAACATTTAATCGATTGAGTGGTGAATTCTTTGCTTTAACTTTAGATAGAGCGCTTCTCAATAGATTGACCTCGTAAGTCCTGGTGATTTATAAGACGTGCCTGAAATATATATAAAAGCTTTATGCGTTATAACTGTCATCTTTACACATGAAAAAAACCGTAAAGTTAAATCGAAATTTAGCGAAATTTTACAATAGCATAAATGTTTAAAAAGTAGAAAACATTTTTATCATCCTTATCATAGTAGGAAGTGGCGCAATAATTTCCCTAAGGGTTGTCGGGTCACGAGCTCGGCTTGTTACGGTACTTCTAATGTATTTACAAATAAGACTTAGTCTTCAAAGCCAACCGACTGTGTAACTAACGTCATAACTCGTTATCAGCTTAGTTGTGATCTGTGATGACTGTGAGCGTCAGTGGATGGTTAGGTTAGGGCGTGGTTGATAAGCTTTTTTTAGATGCCTCTCAGAGTTAAAGTGAAAAATATTCGCGGTTTATATAACACACATTATATACATTATATACAAGCATATTTATAAACGTTCAAACTCAAACTCAAAATATCTTTTTTCAAGTAGGTCTTTATTTGAATCGTCAATTTTAACACTACCACCGGTTCGGAAGGCAGTCTACCGAGAAGACCCGACAAGAAACTCGATAGCTGCTCTTTTAAAATAAATAATTAATCCAAAATTGTGCTACTGACAATTAAAATAACAAAGCATTGTAAGTGTACTCAAGAATTGAACTGTCCCGATGCTGAGCCAATTGCCGACACATTAAAGGGATCTTTAATGTGTCGTACAAAGTATTCAATTTAATCGAATCAAAGTAGCTATAAGTTAACATAAACTATGTCGAATACAAAAGCACTAAGTTCGTACCGTAAAACAAAGCTTAAGATATTCTTACTATAGTTTTTTTTGCAAATAGGTACGTTTGAAAACGTCTACTAATAATTTACGTGCAGCTTATTTGAGCTTTCCTTTATACATTGAAATATAGGGTGGAAACTTAATTATTAATTTAAGCTCCCTTAAAATTAAGTATCTCTTTAATACCACAGGTTATATAAGTGTCCAATAAATTGTTAACGCGTCATATCATCTGAGAGCGTGCATAAATTGCGACCCTAATCATTTTAGTATACTCTGTTATCAGGTTTAAATTTTGCTAATACGGAAAATTTATAAACGAAAAGGCTTTGTATATACACGATCTTAGCCTTATAAATGAAAAATTAAAATAATTTTATTTAAATAGGTAACATTTTAAGACATTTAAAAGTCAAAAATTTCTGACTCTATACATATTCAGTTTCCAAATCAAGGGCGTAGAGCGGACGAGAAGAACTGACAAATAACTCCCCTAAATATCTTTAAACCAAATTGAAAAATATCATTTTTCACATGGCTTTTCACAGGATGATATATATACCATGGTACGTATACCATGGTATACTTACAAACCGTCAAAAAAACAAAGTTATAATTTTTTTTAACCCTACATTTACTGTCAGTTCACAAACCAAGGGCTTAGAGCGGACGAGAAGAACTGACAAATAACTCCCCTAAATATCTTTAAACCAAATTGAAAAATATCATTATTCACATGGTTTTTCACAGAATGATACATATACGTACGTATACCATGGTATACTTATAACCCGTCAAAAAACAAAGTTATAATTTTTTTTAACCCTACATTTACTGTCAGTTTACAAATCAAGGATCGCGGATCGACAAGTATGTTCTACAGTAAAATGTTGTAAACAGCTGCAACCATTTCAGGAGGCACCAGCAAATGTATCAATATCTGTATATAAAAAAAAACAATTAAAAAATTTTCTATTTTATTTTTCTATTTCACTATGTCTATAGTAAAAGAGACAACCCGCAAAGAGATGAATCTGGAATAAAAATTATTAGCAGTGCAGAGTAGAAATTTTCAAAACCGCCCAGTCGCCACAAGGATCATTTCACGAGCACCTGGCATCTGGCCATACAGCTGTAAATAGCACCATTATTAATATACGTTTACAATACAGCCGTCAGATTTTTTACAATTATGTATTTTAATCAAAGTACAGCAGCCTCATTAAAATGAACATTTTAAATACTACGAATCAACAGTTGCCAAGTGAAATTATACAGTAATGTATGAATTGTTGAAACTGGTGTGATGTTTTATTAAATATTATAATTCTTAAACTATCACACTAATATAAATTCAAAAGGTTGTTACAGAGTACGCATAATGCTAGCGGCAATTCCTCGCTGTATCGCGATACTAATAGGTTGAACGAAAAAAGCACCAGCTCTTGGGTCATCAGTACTAACTATCAGGCGACCTTGGGTCCAAAGGTCACAAAATTGGAGGAAAGAGTTTTGTATTTTAACCTTATGAATGACTATTTGTTCATTTTCTATATATTAATATTACTTAACAAATATGCCACACAAAAAAATAATCACACTCAAATAAAACCAAATAAAGTAAATCTTAAAGGCCTCACTGCAACATTCTGTTATCCTTTGATGAAAATACCAAGCTTATCGAGGTTATACACAATTTCCACATCATTAGCTATAAAAAGTCACATGAGTAATTATGGTATATAGGAGTCTATTTAATCAATGTATGTGTTAATAACGCGAGTCGTGACAAGAAATAGAATGGGCTTGCGAGTGACGTAATTAATTAAAAGTAATTGGCCGAGCTTAATTTATTATTAATAGACAGACCGGACACTGTTAGTTTCCCAATTATTCGGGAGTAAACATTGAGAAGACTTTAGTTATTTGTTAATGTACAATGATCTTTGAGGCTGTGGCTACTATAAATGTTTAATAGAACTTTCAGTTTTTTTAATATCATCCTCAATACTGATATATATATATATATATATATATATATATATATATATAATTATATGTATAGACAAATTGTTTTTAGATGAACCAAATTGTATAAATAACTGATCAGGCCTTAATGAATGTCCAATGTCATCTATATCTAATTTAATTCGCTACGTTTTAATATTATAAGAATAGTGTTCATTAGCACGGATCTATCTATCTAACTCAAAGGATTTTTAGTATTTTTACTAAACCCGTGGTATCTTGAAGTTAAATAGCTTAAGTCATAAGATCTTTGCCATATATAGAGAGAGTGCCATATATAGTCATATATAGTCAGAGTCGGCTTAGCAGATTTTTATATGTGATAAAGCTTGAATGAAGGCTTAAGAGGAACGACGATGTTACAGAAAACTAAACTATCCCGTGTTAAGAGAGATACGTTCACCTCATGCGCTAAAGAATCTTTGATTGCGCCACTAAGATCTGTAATGACAACAGATACAGATTTTAAAGCACGCACCACCATGTTATGAAACCAGCTCTCTGCCACGGTATTTTCGAACCTATACGATTTAGGGTCTTTCAAGTGAAAAGCGTACCACTACTGGACCGGCAACGTACGAGCTCCCAGCCACGTTAGTGGACACTACTTACCCTTTATGGAACCCTCCAGCTCTTTTGCCTTCTGTTATAAAAAATAGGTATTGTAGATAGATAGTACAGCCTTCTCGTTGGTGAGAAGAAATGCTGTAACTTGTAACACTTAACAAGACTAATAGGTCCACCGTTGGTATAGTCCGAGTATCGAAAAATTCCAATTCGAGAAATTCCTTAATTGCATATTTTAAAAGAAAATTAAAATCAATTTCAATGGCATCAATATTCCATTTTCCGTTCGTTATGATGGCACGCCGACAAAGAGACTTTATTGAATAAATTAAAATATATTTGAAAGGAAACGCCGTTAAGCATACACCGGGAGCTTTTATTTTAACACCGACTATTCTTCACAATCTTACCTGATTGGAATTAATTGGGACCCCAATGGAGTTGTTTATATGCATATGTTTTATACAGGATGTGTTTATGTGACTTATTCGTGCGTTTCTGACTATTTTTCATACAACCTGACTATGCAAGCTAAAGTGTGTTTATTTGTATGTAAAGGTAAACTATACACATACTTCTGACATGTGTAATGTTTATGCTTTGTAATGTACTCGTAAATAGTAAGCTGCGCTAATATACTAAACATGTGATAAAACAGTTAATAGATTGGTTAGGCTCTAAGCCTTCAGATCTATTAGCCCTTACCTAAGTATTTTATATACCTTATATAAGTATTATACGGGATGCTCGCACTATGATTTATATATATTATATTAGAATAACGTGTGTTGTGAGTGGCGGAGAGTTTCTTGCCAGTTCTTCTCTTCCGCTCTACGCCCTTGGGGTGGCAGTGAATGTAGAATCGAAAATTTAAAACTTATTTTGTTGACGATTCATAAGTGTACCTTGGTGACCTATATGAATTAAGATATTTTTGATTTTATTAGTATATATGTATATATATACATAAGAGAATAAGGCACTTCAAATGTATTACATCTAGAATTAAAACGTCATTCGGGGCAAAACGTGTTTTAAAAGAAGTGAGGAAATTACGAATGTTACTGTCAAAATGTGCCATGGTCCAGAAGTCCTTTCGGGTTATTGAATTACGTCAATGTAAACCCATTGAACAAAAATCACCAAGATTAACTTAATATGATATTTGTTTATTTATTGATATCATTTCCACATAGAATCGTATTAGCGATCACTTATGTACGTCAAGAAAGTGAAGAGCTCAATTTGATGTGAGGTATCAAAGCGAGCGCTCCAGGGCTAAACTTACTTCTTCGGATGCGAGGGACCGAAAACCTCCGATGTATATTACGACTACGAACAGCTGGTAACGTCTAGTGTAATATTAATAATAACGATTGCGTAGGAAGCTTGAAATCTTGTGATTAATCGTAATAAGCTCCGCCAACTAATTTGTAAAAAAATATATTTCCTTTATATATATGAAATACCGCTCGGAGTCTTATTTTTTATTTATATAATTCTATTTTTGAATATTTGTATGAAAAGTTAAAACTAATTTAATACATATGTATGCACTGTAAAATACAACTCAATTTTTCATCACCATACAAAAAATATGCTTGAAAACACCTTTTCATCGACTGGAATGAAAAATTTAATTCGCACCTGACAACATTAAATTTTGTACGCGAATAAAAAATATGTTCCCGCAACTAGCATATAATAAATATGCATATAGCGTAGTGGATTTTCTTGCATTTTATTCTATGACATTATTCAAAACAGTGCTCTAGGTCTAATAGATTTGTAATAACGAGAATTTTTTAAAACATATTTTCCTATTAAGTTAATATGTGTTAACAAATAATAATTATGTAAAACTGTGATATATTATAAATTATAAACATATATGTTAATCAATTAAATTATTTATACAAGTATAATCTGCAAAAACCAAAGGAAATTACAAGCGAGTACACAAAGTCACATTAGATTCACGATCTTGTAAACCAACTAAAAAAAATCTATTGAAATTTTGATATTTGTTAAAAAACTCTACCAACTTAAATACTATATTTTATATGTATAATCATAAACTCATACACTAGACTATATAACATCTAACACAATCACCTTAGCTTTCAATTGAGTACGCCCAAGAACGTTATAGGCCAGGCGGGGGCTAGGAGATTAATTTGCATTCTCGGCCAAAACCGATCGTGAGGCTATTTCGTAGGCATCTCTCCCATTTCCTGCTTATAGTCAACACGGCCTGGGCCGGATGGAGCTGTATCAACGCTTCGCCAACGTTTACGGCCTACCTATGTATACTGAAATAGAATTTCGAAATTGTACGTTTACTGGCAACACTGAAGTAAATTCTATTGTAATAGAATTTGTTACGACAATATACGTGCTTTGACCTCATATCAAATTTGTCTCTTAACAGTGATCGCTTATACAATTCTATATGGAAAATATATGAATAAATAACATAAGCTACCCAGGTTATAAAGACATATCTGTGTCAATAATACTGTATACAATCTAACATATAAATCTTCCAAGTACTTATCTATACATCTGACATAATTACACTCAAGTGATTGACATTTGACTCCAGATGTTGTAAGATTAAAATGTTATTTAATAACTTTCTTCTTGAGAATTGTCTGTATTTCTATAGTTGTTTTATTACAGTTTATTACTGAAGGCTTTATTGTGTGTTTATATATAATTAATATGGACGTATAATATAAGAAGACACGCTATTAGTATAGTTTTAAGTAAAATTATCGACGAACAAAATAATTACAGGGAAATCCTATTATTAAATGGATTATTATTAGAAATATTTCGTCAGTCAATAGTTGTTTTACACTGAACTCGTTAAAGTAAATTATTTATTTATTTAATAAGGCACACCAACAACACACATACAAACATAACCCGAACAAAATTACAAAAAAAAACACACAAGGCATGTATGTGCATAAATTATAGGGATGCACAGCATTACAGATATACAATGAACAATTTTAAAAAACAACTAAACAATCATATATACATTTTAGTAGTTTAAAATTAGTAGAATAGATTCCTGGTCTTTTTGTTATCTACTTGTACTAATAGAAGTTTAGCATACCACAACATTTTAAACTCTTGTTCCCGGCTCTTCAACCTTATTGGAGACATTTTTTTAATATCAAAAATAAATACATGTATATTTTTTAATAATGTACATAGTAGCATTTTAACACATAGATATTAAACCGGAAACTATTTATTACCCAGTTATTTCATGCATCTAGTGTTAAAATGATGAATTTTTTAAACACGCTTCATTGCTTGCAGCATGTCGACCGGAAACAAATCAAATATGCATCGTCCGTCCAACCATGAGATGGAATTCGTGCATTAGCTATATGACTATCATAAAATCATTTCTATAATTAATAATAGTAAATGCGTAGTCCATTTTATATCATTGCATACATAGCTTTTATTAACCTTACGACTGTTGTGAATGGAGGATTAAAAAAGAATACAGATATAATATCTGTTTATTTAACTGACAGTATCAATGACGTGTTTAAAACCGATAGTTTTTAATACTCAATTATTAGATCGCATAGTGTTTGTAGGGTAATTCTGTATTTTTTTCCAAATTTTCAGAAAGCATAAAACTATACAGCTTGTGTACGAGTCTGTATTCGAACGGTTTTTTCCGTTTTGTTCCATATATGACCAATTGAAATTTCTTAAGTTTTCCATACAATATATCGGTATTTTTCGTTGAACGTAGACTATGCGAATGTATTATTCATGCTCAGTGTGGCCGCACTGTACCAAGGCAAGTAAAATAATTTATTTTATACAAAGCTGCACTCAAATGGACTCATATATTAATAATAAAAGCAGTTATTTTTTACAGGACAAAAAATATCTCTTTACCACCTAAATATATATACATACAAGAAGATACTAGTATATTTGTTAAATAAATTTCACACTTTTAAGGGGACATTAAGAAAACACAATTGCTTTTTTTTATGCTTTCAAGCTTAAATTGATTGTAGTCCACAAAGCTTTCAAGACGGTTTAAACTGGTCCTACCAATAAAAAAATCGATTTTGAAATCCTTACCTAACTTGGTTGTATAAGGTACCATAATTTGTCATATTAAAATCATATTTTACGCAAGGATTGGTAATGAAATAACATACATTCATACAAGTTAACTTTAACTACGACAATTCATACTTATGAATTGTCGTTTGTACTGAATAGTTTAAATAAGATTTATTTGTTATAAATAATTATTTCTATACATTACTGACAAAGGGAGGTCATTCATACCTTTGCGATATATATCTAGTGGCCTAGACGACTATTTACTATTTACTATTATTCGACTAAAAATAATATTTATATTTTAAAATCATCAATCAAATCCGATTGTTCTCACTATAACGTATTTATAAAAGGTTAATGTTTTGTATAAAAATGGACGTGTCATAAGAACGAGTTACTTATGTGAAGAAAGACATTTTTGATTTCAAGAAGTTGTCTTTTTATTGAAGTTTGGTCTATTTGAAATATCATCTACGTCAGCTTGTCAGCTGTTTATATTTAATGTCACATTTAAGCACTGCAATAATTAAATCACCAAAATCAATATATAGTGCATTTTTAAATTCGCATCTGAGTTTAGAAGAAATATATTACACAAAGTTAGCAGGTGGGGTTAAATCACTCTTAAGGATTGAATTTATTTAGTGTTTAAAACAGCCCCAGGGCTATTACCAGCTAAAAGGTCTATATTTTCAGCTGTGCGAAGTTTCACGTACGAGAGATTTATTTTAAAATAGACTGCGATGCCTAAATTGAAAACCGAAGACCGAATGGGAACAAATTTTTTTTTAAAAGAAATATTACAACAGTTAATTTACAGCACGAGGCTTGGTTACTTGGGAATTCGGAAATTCGAGACATTCAGTGAAATGTTTCTGGTATAGCAACCTTTTTTTGTCGAATAATATTTTGTTTATTTATTCACATTATATTGCACTTAAGCAGTTGAATTAGACGATGTTAATATCTCTTCTAATGATCTCTTCCAGGCAAATACCATTAAAGGTCAGCTTGCAAGTACTTTTTGCTCTTCGATGTAACTTAGGGAGGATATTTAATGTACTTATACAATTATTAAGAACCCGATTATATTGAAACCGGATTTTTTATAATTAACTCTTATTTATTATACGTTATTTTATTATACTTAGTCTTGCCATAAATATTGTTATAAAGAAAAGCACGATTTTTTTTTATACGTAACATTTATTCCTTTCATAGTGAGTTAGTTTAATACATCAATATATAACTATTAAAAATATACAATGTTTATTCGAAGTGGTCTCCATTGGCTGCAATACAGTCTTTTAAACGTTGAGGCCAGTTATCAATAGCAGCACGAACTCTTTCTAGAGGAAAATTCTTCACTGCCAACCGAATGGATCGTTTTAGGGACTCCAAATTATCATGGCGTTTAGAGCAAGCCTTACTCTCTAAAACTGACCATAAATCATAATCCAATGGATTTAGGTCAGGACTTGACGACGGCCAGTTTTCAGTGCTGATAAAGTCCGGAACGTTAGTTTTCAACCAAGATTGGGTGGATCGAGCTCTATGACCCGGTGCCGAGTCTTGTTGAAAGCACCATTCTTTGTTATTGAACATGGTGTTAGTTAAAGGCTTAACTACCGTCTCAAGAATGGTATTTTGATAAACTTGTGCCGACGTTTTAATACCTTTTTCACAAAAATATGGCTCAGTCACCCCTTCATAGCTAACACCCCACCAAACCATCACTGAAGTGGGATAATGCCCACGTTGTACTCTGTTTACTAATTGCGAAGCTTCTTTAGAGCTTCCAGCATAAATACGGTCATTTTGTTTATTAAAATACTGCTCAATTGTAAAAAAATTCTCATCCGTAAACAAAATTTTTTTGTGACCTCCCTTTGCGTACCGCTTAAGTAGTTGTTTGGATTTTACCACCCTATTCTTCTTTAAATTATCAGTTAAGAAGTGACCAGTACGTCTCTTATAGGCTGCAAGTCCTAAGTCATCTTTTAATATACGCGACATGGTTCTAGGAGCTATCTTCATCTCCCGAGATAAAATCTTTTGCTTACGGACAGGATTTCTTCGAATTCTTTCCCTAACTGCTTTAATCACCTTTTTCACACGAACGGTACGTGGACGGCCAGATCTTTTTCTGTCACAAACAGAGGAGGTATCATTGTACCTATCAATAGCCCGGTAAACAAACATTTGACTAATACCAAGCGGATGGAGGGTTTTAAAAATTGCACTTTTCTCCATACCTACTTTATGTAAGGCAATCACAGCGATTCGGTTCTCTTTATCACCCCACTCCATTTTAATATAACAAAATATTTAACAATATAATGGCGCGAAAATAAGAAAACACATCAAGCAATCATATAAAAATGACAGATTCCAAATTCAAACGAAATTTTTTTATTTTTTTGAATAGTAACAGTATTTATGGCCAGACTAAGTATTTGATTTATTATAAACATACATTAACTACATTTGTTTTGCCACCGAGAGATGATTTTAGGATTTCTGTATTTTTCTAACGCCAAAATTATACATATAAAATTGTTTATCAAACAGTTTAAGCTATTTATTAAATACGCTATCAGCGTCATTAATAATTACACTTGACCCACAAGTGTTAGCTAGCACAAATAACTATTCAAAAGATTGAAACATTGGTTAGGTTGGTGTTTATAAACTATATATAGTTTATCAGTTGTAACACAGGCAATAAATCGCTTAACTTGGGTCTAACCAACCATATGTGAAAGGTGAGATTATTATTATTAATATCGGTATAAAGGTTTATTTCGTAATGAAACCAATAAAAAATGTCGCTATAACGTTATTCAGTCTTAGTTGACTAAAACTTTTTCCTTCCGCATACTAAAAATCAAATTATCTTTATTCAAGTAGATCAAATGATCCACTTTTATTATTTTAAAATAAATAGTATATTTTTTACATTACCACTGATTCGAAAGGCGGTCATTGTACATATAATATTATACATACCAAAGTGAGTATGTATGTTATGCTTTTACGCTTAAACTACTGTTCTCATATCGATGAAATATGGTATGGAGATAGACTTCACTTTAGAGAAGGACAAAAAGGATTGAAGGGGTTGACGTAGGAGATGAAACTTTGTATAAACATATCACCAGAGGCAGTGATATGTTAACCCATTTACCCGGATGAAGTCACGGGCATAAGCTACTAGTAGTGCATATATCTATATATAAAATATGTACACACTCTTGTGTGCACTTTCTAAGTATTTATAAGAAATATTCTCATTGTTTCTTTCATTTCATTAATTGAAAAGTGATCACGCAAGAAGCCTATTAAGGCTGTCTTTTCAACGGAATTGAGTGGGTCTAATCACGACTGGAATGATGAATGTCACTAATATTTGCTGTTTATTCGGTATAATGAGAAAATGCTTTCGTATTCCGTGTTCGCACAATTTTAATTGAGGTTAACCGTCAAATTGATTTGCTTTGCTTTTATTTTGTGTGCTTGGGTTGAATTTTTTAATTGTATCCCGCAATGTGGTTAATTACTATCTAATCTATTTTTTTTCAAAAGCAAGCAAGTGTTCAATAGTACTACTTAACAGAGTAATCAATCCATCGATCTTGGTTTGTCAAAATATTTTTGCATTTCAGTCGAATGTTCATAATATTTTTACCTAAAGTGATTTTTTATTTAGAAAATAAAAAATCAAGCCTTATACACGAGTATAAAGAATTTATTCTTTACATTATTATATAAATCTGTAGTTAACGCTATGCATAATTTAATTAAATTAGCTAGTCTTTAACTCGAATACACACAGATGTATAATTTGAATATAAGATACGTGGCTTAGTGGCTAAGGCACAGACGAGAGATACATATTTATAAGCGCCGACAAAACATTTGTATACAAGTAAATAAAGAGCATATTGAAATTTAGCTAAATTTAATGTACAATTCAATTTTTGAAACCTTTTTAAAACGTATACCATTATAAACCTTGCGGATAATCTTTATTCGATTCACAGCTGCATTAATAGGGATAGTGATCTAGGAAATAGGCCCGTGACGGGTTGGCCCATTGGCAATGCGGCGTAGACTCAGCGGACCGCAAATTTGTCGGAACTAGCAATGAAATCGGATTACTGGAGCCCTGGCGGAGCGCTAACGAGCGAGAATACTATTACCAGACGTCACTGTCTTTGAATGTGAATTTCATTTTATATAGCTATTAAAGACAAAGGTTCTGAATGTACGAGTATTTCAAGCCTCGAAAATTCATTACTACGTCTGCTAAAATTGTAATATAGGTCATATATTACTGACCATTTTGTATTGTACAATGATATATATCTTTTTGAATAAAATTCTAAATATTTGAGTCTACGTTAAATTAAATCTCCTTGAGCCGTGTCTACCATTAGGTATTTATTAAGTACGCGTAAGTTCTTCATCAAAGTCATCAAAATTGTTCATTAATATTGTATTATAGAAGATACGGTTATGAGAACATTATGACGGGCAACGAGTGAGCTTTGAAGTCTTCGTGAAATATGAATTAACTTTATTCTATATTTTATATGTGGAATGGGTAAACACAAACGACAGCCAGAAAATTCTCGTCGTAAGAAGAAAAGAAACCTTTAAATCCTGGTAGAGTTCACATGTATGTCGTGTCTTGTTCGTATTATTATGTATATTGTATTTTGTTATTGTATAATGTCTCATGTTCCCATTTCATTGTTTTATGTGTATACCTAGTTTTATTATCTCATATGTTTAATGTTTTTTAAATATATATAGCACATAAGATGTTTGGGGACAGATATAATAAAATAAAAATAAAATAAAATGAGTTTCTTATGCCTCTAGATTTTATGACTTGTATTAATTGACAAAGATTCAATTACTTACTTAATAGTTACCGTGTATTATCTTAAAGTATTTTGTTTTGTTACGTCAATTGTTTATTTTTTTTACATATAAGACCAATGAAGCATTAGACAAATAAACATTATTTAACTTTAATAATAACCCACCGTAAATAAAAAACAAAACACAAAACTAAAACAAATTTAAAAAGTTTGATTGTCGCTAACCTGTACTGTACCCATAACGCTGGTGGGATGTTATAGAAAAAATGTATGATCCAATATAAATTTAAATTCATAAGTAGATTATCAAATTGAATTAAATCTTCCCTTACATTATCAAGTCACAAGTGCGCAGTATTTTAAATGAAAAGCGGGAAATTAAAAGTCGTAAAGCCTTAATGGAATCCATAACTTAACGTTACTAGGTAAATGTTTGTGCAAAGATTGAAAATGACAAGAATATAAGGATATGCCATTGGAAAAAATATTATAATATAGATGATATATACATGTAGGATATATATATTTAGATACATGCATTCATATTTATTAATATAAAGGCCAAAAGACAAGGTGCGGTACTATTGTTTAATTAGTGAGAAACAATTCAATTTAAAAAAATCCAATCCAAATCCATCCAATTATTATCTCGCAGTGTTTTCCTTTTATTTAAATTAATTAATTTAGAAATGAAGTCAAGTCTGACCAAGCTTAAATATTTGGACTCGCTTGGTTTCTTAGTAATATTCACAAATTTTCACCCTTGCGGGGGGAAGGCTCACTTCAGAATCCAATCCCTGCGGACACTGTTATCTTGATTTGGAGGTAAAAAAAAATCCTTTAATAACTCGGCCATTATCAACTTTACATTAGATAAACGCTCGATGTTCAAGGAGCAAAATGAAATAGTTACAAATAATAGGTAGCCTGCTTAAGATTTATTTCGTCGTTACGAAGGCAAAGCTAGGCAATGTGAGGCAAAGTGAGGCAAAGTGAGGTGAAGAAAATTAAAGTAAAATAAATTTTCCAGTAGGGTTTTTATATAAAACATATAACATGTTTAAAAATTGTGCGGTCTGCGTGCCTTAAAAAATTCCTTTGGGTCTTAACGTGCAGGATTTTTACTTAGACATGAACAATATTCGTTGTCTTGATTAATTGAACTCCGGCAGCACTTGTAAGGTATCCGTGAGTTGAGTTCAGAATTGATTTATGCAAGACGTTCCATGAATTGGCCAATATTATTTCAGTTGCAACAGTTAGGTAATTTCATTTGTATTGATTGAAACGTTTACAAGTTTATAAAAAAGGTGTAAAGTGCAAATAATGTACAATAAAATTTCATCTTCGGACATCTAGGTAGAATATGAAATTCTACCCGTATCACCTAGATGTCTGTCGTTACACTACTGCGCGTTACGTGAGACATTTCTCACCACGCACCACCACGTTATGTAACCAGCTGCCCGCCACGGTATTACCGAACCTTTACGACTTAAGGTCTTTCAAGACAAAAGCGTACCACTGCCTAAAAGGCCGGCAACGCATTCACGGGCTCCCAGCTACGTGAGTGTCTATGGGCGTCCACTTCACCTTTATGGTGGGCCTCCTGCTCGTTTACCCCCTCTTCTATAAAAAAAAAACAGAAAATTATGCTAAACTATCTAAACTCAAACCTTATCAGGAGCATTATATATGTCGAAAACTATTTACATTGCTATATCATTTATCTATTATTTATGTTAAGGTGACCATTACAGGCCCGATTGTTTAAAACCATCTGTTGCCATGGTAACGGAAATGTTTATCAATTTTTTTTAACTAAACCCTATTAATGATTTATACCGTTCATTGGATGTACACTAAACGCATTAACGTTCACAGTAAAAAAAATGTTTGGCTCTTGAGCATTGAAATATTACAAAAACTTGCTCCCACGGGCCTTCGTTACACGGCCTTTCTGGAGGAAGATTTCCCGCCGGCCACGCATGTTTTATTTACCTAATTTTAGTGGGATTGTTTTTTTTCTATCTTATCGATATACTCAATTGTTGGCTTTGAATCTCCGGTTGTTACACGACTTACTTACGTAGAAAATATCTGACAATCTGAAGGCATTTGATATTGAACGAGGTTGTAATAGCTTCTAACCATCCTATCATAGAGATATGAAGTTATCTTATTGAAGCTAGTGACACACACACACATAAACAAGCACTGTGTTAACGCATTATGTCAACGCCTTTGACAGTTTGCATACGAGATGTGTCATAGGCTGCTAATTGTCTTTAGCTTTTTAATTGTCAGTTGTAGCACACGTATCGTATATATATATATATATTGTTACGGGTGGTTGAATAAAACTCGAAGCGGTATTAATTGACACGTTCCTTTCTTATTTATCAAACGTTAGTGGGTGCCATACAGATTACACCAGCTTATTCACTAACACAAGCTTATTCTCTAACGTCCGTCCGGAACGGCTACGTCTGTCTTATATAATTCAAAAACTTAAAACTAACGTTCTTAAACTACACAATGGTGCCGCGACCCGTCGAGCCCGCACCCCGCTAACCATTAGGTTCACGAACATCTGGTTGTCAGCTTCGCCTTTGGCTTTTATAAAATACCATGCTCGCTGTCCGTAACATATACATATATATTTATATATTTTTATTATTTATGTATATATATATATATATAATTGTATTATTTTCGCATCAACACACTGTAATGCACATTGGAAGGTACTAGGCACCCACAACACAGGAGATATCCTAGTGTGTGATCCAGCATCCGCTACTGTAACTACGAGTATAATATCTGTTTTTAGAAATAAAGTATTTGTGTATCTATAGAAGTATAAAGATGAGGACATTGTAGAGAATACTAATAAGGCTTATTATGCTTGTCTAATGCAGTTACGGAAATAATTAATTTCCTAACACCGAGTTAATTCTAATGGATTAGTATTGTTGAGTTAATTCTGTTAATTTACATATAGTTTATTCTCGAAGATTTCCTTAAGAAAAATCTGTACTTACATTTATTGTATACACGTAAAAAATTAACACAGCTCATGTGTAAGAATTAATTAATTTTATAAAAGGAAATAAAGTCGTCACTTGCCTGCAAGAAAGTACGTAAGGATGGCTCACTTATTAAATGACTATGATTTCTAACTAAAATTGTGGACCAATTTTTAAATTTGTTATTAAAAAAGGTAACTTTTAAAGCTTTTGAATACGTTTTATACAATTTCTATATGTTTAAAAAGTTTATAAGTAAATATAATTGTCAGTGAGATCATAAATAAATAAATTTAAGTTTTTTGCCTGCTTCAAGTTTATTCATTAACATGCGTAATGTCAAAAAAACGAGATAGATTAAACTTTGAAACATAGAAATACATTAAAGAGGTGTTAATATGATTATTTTGAAAATTATTCCGACGTAATTGCAATGACGTTTTGTATTTTTTTTTTTATAGAAGAGGGGGCAAACGAGCAGGAGGCCCACCATAAAGGTGAAGTCGCCGCCCATGGACACTCAAGAGGCTGGGAGCTCATGAGTGCGTTGCCGGCCTTTTAGGGATTTATACGCTTTTTTCTTGAAGGACCCTAAGTCGTAGTGGTTCGGAAATACCGTGGCGGGCAGCTTGTTCCATAACGTGGTGGTGCGTGGTAAGAAGTGTCTTACGAAACGCGCAGTGGTGGAACGACAGACATCAAGGTGATACGGGTGGAATTTCGCATTCTGCCTTGATGTCCGAAGATGAAATTTAGCTGCAGGTATTAATCCGAACAACTCCTCCGAACACACCCCATGGTAAATGCGATAGAAGATGCTGAGAGATCCAACATCTCTACGCAGCGCCAAAGGATCAAGCCGGTCGGAGAGTGACTGGTCAGCGACTAATCGAACCGCTCTACGTTGAATGCGATCAAGAGGAAGGAGCTGGTACTGAGGGGCTCCCGCCCAGAGGTGAGAACAATATTCCATGTGGGGCCGAATTTGCGCTTTATAAAGTTGCAAGCGATGGCCCGGAGTGAAGTATCGCCTCGCCCTACTGAGCACACCAAGCTTTTTAGAGGCAAGTTTTGCCTTTTCTTCCAGATGACCGCGAAACTGGACATTGTCCGATATGTCGACGCCCAGTATTCCGATGCTGGCTGAGGGTTTAAGGAGGGTGTCTTCAAAGAGAGGAGTAGCGATAAAGGGTGTTTTTTTAGTGGAAAACGCGCAAACTTGTGTCTTTTTGGGGTTGAATTGGACTAGGTTAAGTCGTCCCCAGTCCGAGGCTACACTTAGTTGGGTCTCGAGTTCAGACACAAGTTTGTTCCGGAACTGATCGACATCAGCCCGAGAAATATTTGCGCGGCCTGTGTATAATGCATCTCCAGTACTATCGTCCGCATAGCAATGAATACTGCTATGCTGCAGCAGATCATTGATATGCAGAAGAAAGAGGGTCGGAGATAAGACACAGCCTTGTGGGACCCCGGCATTCACAGGTTTGAGGTCGGAACAAGCTCCGTCGATAACGACCTTAATGCTCCTATCAGCCAGGAAGCTGGAGATCCAATTGCACAATTTCTCGGGCAACCCATACGCAGGAAGCTTTGAAAGAAGTGCTCTATGCCACACCCGGTCAAAGGCTTTCGCTATGTCAAGACTAACTGCCAGTGCCTCCCCCTTGGACTCTATTGCCTCCGCCCATCTATGAGTTAGGTATACTAGAAGGTCACCCGCTGACCGACCACGCCGGAAGCCATACTGGCTATCGCTAATCAAGTGGTGGCCCTCTAGATACTTCAAGAGCTGGCAATTGATGCTGGATTCCATTATTTTGGAGAACAAGGAAGTTATGGCTATTGGGCGATAGTTTGACGGATCGGAGCGATCGCCTTTTTTAGGGATCGGGTGTACTGAAGCGATCTTCCATCCGTACGGGACGATGCCGAGTGAGTATGAGAACCGGAAGAGACGCGTTAGGACCGGAGCCAACTCAGGAGCACAAGTGCGCAGAACTATCGGAGGGATGCCATCAGGCCCGCTCGACTTATGGATGTCCAAGGAGAATAAAGCCTTGCAAACAGCTCGGATCCGGAATGCAATTTCCGGCATAGAAGTATCACACCGCGGGATTAACGGTGGTTGTTTACCATGGTCATCCAAAGTCGAGTTTGACGCAAAGACGGTGCCTAAAAGATCAGCCTTCTCTTTTGCAGTATGGGCCAGCGAGTCACCCCTCCCACGCAAAGATGGAATGGACGGCTGACAGAAATTCCCTTGGACAGCTTTGGCCAGAGACCAGAACGCACGAGTCCCAGATGGAAGGCGAGCTAATCTCTCACCAAAACTGGCAATGTGCTCTGACTTTGACTTGGCAATCTCTCGTTTTAAAAACCTAGACGCTGAGTTATATGCTTTTTTAAGTTCGGCGGACTCTAAGCCGCGAGATGACACCGCGTCTGCCCAGGCTCGAAAGCATTCTCGTTTTCGACGTGAAGCCGCCATACAAGAGCGTTTAAACCAGGGCTGAGACTTGCCACCGATCGGCACTGCAGAGAATGGAATAAAGAGTTCCATGCCTTGCAGCACCACCTCGGCGACAGAGTCAGCAGTGACATCTGGAGAATCCGACGAAAAGCATAACAGCCCCCAAGGGTAGGATGCATAGAAGGACCGCATCCCATCCCAATCTGCTGACTTGTAATGCCACACGCGACGACAGCCCGCAAAGCGAGACCGTGGAGGGCGCGTGGTTGGCACTCTACTCCGGACCACGCAATGGTCCGACGAACCCAAAAGAGGGTCGATGGAGACTTGGTAGTTCTCCGGATGTGAAGTCAGCAGAAGGTCCAACAAAGAAGGTTTATGACCCTCCACATCTGGTATTCGCGTAATCGCAGGGACCATTTGTGTCAGATCATATGCCAAGGCTAAGTCGTGAAAGGATCTGCCCGCGTGATCGGTGGTTTCAGAGCCAAGCCACTCGGCATGGTGGGCATTGAAGTCGCCAAGTATCACGATTTCAGCGGTTGGAACCCTTTCGAGCAAGGAATCTGTCGCCATTTGAATTATTATAAACAATTCAAAATTTAAATTCCGATAAAACCAATACGATTTCACATACACATTAGTTCACTTAGTAATTTGACTACCCACTCACTTAGATGTGATATTTTTTGATAGCTAAACGGTTCATTTTGTTTTGTTGAATGAATTTAAACATTTGTAACGTCAACCGCAAACAATATCTTTAAAAGGTTTTCTTTATAAATTCCACGTACAGAGCATTTTTTTGTCGTGCACGCACCCTTTGCCGTGTCTTTGACGTGGAATAATGGACCAGCCGCTCACCAAATGGAAATGCGGATTATGATAAATCACAAACTTTTGAAATTTGCCGCCTATTTTAGTGATTTATTTGCAAAGTACACAAAACGATATGCTGTTTTGCTATCTCTATTTGGAAGATGAGCGCGGTTCGTAATGGATTTATAGCCGGCTTAAGTGAAATCGTATTGGTTTTATCAGAATTGAAATTTGTTTATTTATAGCACACAACGTCACTGCAATTACTTTGGAAATATTTTTAAAGGAATCATATAATTCCACTTTAATGTATTTCTATGTTTCAAAGTTTAATCCATCTCGTTTTTACATTACGCATGTTAATTAACAAACTTGAAGCAGGCAAGAAACTTAAATTTATTTATTTATGATCCCATTGACAATTATATTTACTTATAAACTTTTTAAACATATAGAAATTGTATAAAACGTATTCAAAACCTTTAAATGTATCTTATTTAATAACAAATTTAAAAACTAGTCCACAATTTTAGTTACAAATCATAGTAATTAATTTAATAAGTGAGTCATCCTTACGTACTGTCTTGCAGGCAAGGTACGACTTTATTTCCTTTTATAAAATTAATTAATTCTTACACATGAGCTATGTTAGTTTTCACATGTGTACGACAAATGTAAGTACAGATTTTTCTTAAGAAAATCTTCGAGAATAAACTATCTGTAACTTAACAGAATTAGCTCAACAATACTAATCCATTAGAATTAACTCGGTGTTAGGAAATTAATTATTTCCTTAACTGCATTAGACAAGCATAATAAGCCTTATTAATATTCTCTACAATGTCTTAATGATCGCAAATCAATTGTACGTGAAGAGATTTCTAAGACTTCTGGGTCAATTGCACATAATTGGCCAGAGAGAACACAATTAATCAATGAAAAATCTTTATTCACATCATACACTTATGAATCGTAAAAAAAACATTGTTGACTGTACATTTACTGCCAGTTCCCAAATCAAGGGCGTAAAGCAGACGAGAAGAACTGGCACATCTCCGCCACTCCTCCGCCAAGCATGTTTACGGTACGGTTGTATAGATCTGCAACCATTACACTATGCACCAGTGAATAAGTCAATATCTTTATTATGTAAAATATTAAAAAATAACCTTTACTTGCATCTGTGGGCATAGCGAAATAGGAGCACACATTTACGTTATAGTGAGAACCCGCTAACACACAGTACATCCATCTGTAGTGTTCCTTGACACACAATCACTGGCTAGACAACTTACGATGTGCGCAGGCGGCGCGTCCGCTCTCGCCGGTGGCTCGCACGGTTATCACTAATCATCCACGCGCCACGCCCACACCATGAGCACGAGACAGTGTATATGTATAGCATAGCTATTACTACAGCTGTAGCCCAGTACAAACACTACAATATCAATGATTAGTTTTTGTTTAGACAGTGAGTATATTATACAAACTAGCTTTCCGCCCGCGGCTTCGCCCACGTGTAATTTGTTTAAGTATATAGAGATTTTTAATGATGTCGACAGGGCTTTCTTTCACGGGCTAAAAACTTGTTACAATTGGTATTATATATAGCCTGTGTTACTCAGGGATGATGTAGCTTTACATGTACAAATGTTATCAACATCCTCTGTTTCTGTGGACTTGATGTTTATTTACCATTTACGTGATTATTTTTTTGTTCGGTAGGGTATTTTCAAGTTGGTCCCGTAGTCAGGATCCGATGATTCAGGGAAATCGAAGGCAACTTTTCTGACAATTTTATATTCTGATATAAAATATATAATTTATCTTCAAATGTGGATGAGCTGCTGATGGTAGGTAAAACTCCTCAGCGGTTAAGAGTCGAAAGAATTCTTACGAAGTTATACGTACTTGTGAGGTTAGTTTGACCAAATAATAAAAGTTAAACCTCATTAATGTTAAGGACGTAGGTGGAAAAATGGATGCGGACAAACGAAAAACGTAGTGTTCCCTCAAAATAATCATAGGGTTAAACATTAATGAAAGTTTGAACTGCATGGTAGTCATTACACAATAAAGCATCTTAATACCGCGATAGATATATTTGGCCTAAGTAGAAGTTCTTAAAAAAAAAACTAAGACTCAACATCGCACACTCACTCACACAGCAACACTATTGCACACACTGATACACACACACACTAAAATGTTCGTACTACACATAGTTCCACTTGTTCATGAGTATATATATTTTTATTTTTTTTTTCTGTCCGTGTTTTTTTTTGTTATTCTTTTTTCTGATCTTAGATTCTATTTCCGGTTCTATATTTTAACCTTAATTTGGCTTTATTTTTAATCTATTTTTATTGTGTAAACTGTTTTTGATAAGCTGTATAGGTTTAAGAAATAAAAAATAAAATAAATCTAGGTTGATGACGAATTTTATCAACGCCATCTATCGAGCACATTGTTCAACTCTTCAACCGCGCCCGCGCGCACTGCGTTATTTGTTATTTTTGTTACCTCTCATAAGTTTTAATATTAAGATTAACTTACATTTGAACAAATTTAACAATATATATAACTAATCAATCAATATAAGTGTTTAAGAAATTTGAGGCAGTGGTTGAAGTAAATTTTCAATTGACCATAACTTCTTTTTCTCTTAACCGATTTTGACAAAATAAACTTTTGACAACGCTCCTAATTATATGTAATCCAACTGTGAAAACCGCGTTCAAATCTGTTCAGTAGTTTTCAAGATATAACGTACCAGACAGACAGACAGACAGACAGACAGACAAGAATTCCAAAAATTGTTTTTTTGGTTTCTATGACTCTTCTTTAATTGCCTCCTTTCAGTTTTTTGAAAAAATATTTAATGTACAGATTTTCGATTTTTACTGTCTTATTATTAGTATAGATTATGAGTATATAACCTGTGTTTAAGGTACATAAAAATGGAATGGTATTCGTTGATTAATTTACTAAATGTACTATTATAAATATACTACTAAGTGTTTAAAAAATAATCCAGCTTTTCAATATAAGTACATTTACCAAAACCCCTGTGATATGGTTAATTTTCTTGTCGAACCTCAACTAAGGGGCCGAATAACATCAGTTTTGGGTTCCTAAACAAGACCTAAACATTAGGCGGTCCCGGTTTAACCATTTACATAACGTATTGAATAGAAACAGAGTATTCACAGAATAAGGAAATGAAAAAACGAAGTCCTTCTTTAAGGACCGAGCACCAGTGATTGTTTTTTAACAGTTCCCAAGCATGGCTTATTTAAAAAAATCGGATGACGCAATAACCTAATTTTTTTATTTGTCCTCTTACCTATACATTTAATATGTTATTTTTAGTATATTACAAGAAAAAAATTGGTCTTTGTGGCATAGTACTTATAATGCTTGCGACGAATTCTCGCTGTATCGCGATGCTTATACATTGAGCAAGAAAACATCAGCCCGTGTCACGAGACTATAAGGATACTTATTAAGCACCCGTGCACTGTAGAGTATGTCTTAGAGTCCCTATTCCAAAGAGAATAAATGCAAAAATGGTAGGAACACTTTACATAAACATTGTAAAAAAATATGTTCACATTTCTACATATGTCATTAATTTGAAACTATACGTAAAAAGACTTCACTACACTTTTAGGAAATAAAACCTGCTAAAATGTGTACGGGAATGCCCGATACAGATGTTTTCAAAGTTCTGAGAGACTTGTACATTTTGTGAAGTACATTTCGAACTTATTAAAACTGTATACAAGTATGCACAAATAAATTCGTTAGGTAAATAGTTGATAATAACTTCTATTATCTATACAAGAACGTTTTGTTTTTAACACTGGAAAGCTACCTCAAGCCCGTTCGTTTGATTCACGGCAATACAAAGAATCGAAACGTGAAGTAAGTACCCGCTGGTATGAAAGGCATAACATAGCCTTGGAAATGGTCCAGATAGAAAAGGTGACAGCGTCTCAGGCACCTGTGGTAAATATAAACAGACAGAGAAATGTTATGGTTGGAATAACCTCACTAGTCAGTGACCACGTGCCAAGTACCTGCAAAGCAAAAAAAATTAGTGGTAGTGCCATGCTGTTACTTAGAGTTACAGCCGAATGAGCAGGCACGGCCGCAGAAATACCACGCTCTCACAGAAAACCGGCGTAAAGTGATACAATTGGACTTTTGTACATTTTGTACTCGCGTTTCGTTCGGTGAGTGAGATCCTCCGGTCCTCTACCCCTATCCCTCCATTTGCCAATTTTCCGTTAAAGGCCGGCAACGCACTCACGAGCTCCCAGCCGCGTGAGTGTCTATGGGCAGCGACTTCATCTTTATGGGCCTCCTGCTCGTTTGCCCCCTCTTCTATAAAAAAAAACCTTACCGTTTATATAAGTTAAAACTGTTATATCTGTCGGAGAGTGACACAATCCTTAAAGATATCATCATTAGTGGTTTATATTCGTGGGTGCGATTAAAGGTGAAATGCACGCGAAAACAAGTAATCTTGTCTCAAGCACAGGCACTTTAATTTAGGTTCACAAATAACAAATAACTTATTCACTGAATTTGTTAAGTAGTAAACAATTGAAACTTTAATGGGTCCTAGACGAGTGCCTCCACACACTCAACCACAAAAGTAAGCGCTTCTCGGCTGTCATATCTCCTTTTTAAACACACCAGACTACAAAATACCATATTGCCCATACCCCACTCCAGGGGGTAATAATTAATAAACAAAGTCAATAGAACAACTGATTAAATTAAAATAGAATCGCCATACAAATGAAGGTTTAAGTTTATGGTTTAAAATTTATAATTTATTCTTAAAATAAATAGCCTCTCCGATATATTTAATAATTCTTTGTTTCATTCAAACGGAGTAAAAGCTAAGAAAACTTACAACATCCGATCGTATATTTATTATTGCGTGTTCGGCTCCTATCTTTGCTAATAAGGAATAGTGTACCTAACGAAAATAAATGTCATTCGAGGCGTTACATTTTATATTGCACGCAACGTCAAGATTTATGGCCACGCCTAATATATTTCTGAATGCTTCTAATTAATTAATTACTATCCTTCGTTAATCCTCCTAGTAAATCCTACGTTAGACAACCGCAATGGATGTAATACTTATTTATACATTATGAACAAAATTTTGTTTTTGTAATTATAATGTGTTTTGAAAGAAGGAAAACATATTTATTCACACACAATTTTATTTTTTTCTTTCACATTTTATTGCACTTAAACAGTAGAAGTAAATGACGTTAATAGATGTTAGTACATATAAGAGCAACGGGCGGCCTTATCGCTAATTAGCGATCTCTTCCAGACAACCCACAATTTTGTATTTTTTAATAACATTCGTACAAAACACAATCTGTGTTTTGTACGAACGTCTGGGTTTTTATGTTAATGAAATGGTTAAATACAAAGAAAACAATCTTTTATTTTTCAAATTACTAGATGCGGCATTAATTTAAACTAAGTAGAAATCATATGTAATTTGATATTTATGTAATCAATTCAGAATATACGAAAAATTTAATATATTTATGGACCGGAATTTTTGAGTGAGTCTTCATAAACCATAAGTTGCTTTTTCGTCATAATAACTAGGCGTATTTGTGTTTCAAAAATATATTTTAAACATAATTAAACCAATCACATTATCTAATAAGCTATTCCGTGTCCTTTGACAGTAAAACTTTCCTAAAAGCTTTTAAAGAACTCTGTAAACATATAACCACGTCGAAAGTTTTAACGGTTTTATAGAACAAGTATATAATTAATAAAAATTTAATATTAAAATAATTAAACCGATACTAAGGAACTCTATTTTTTATGATATAATTCTACAATTACCATGTCATAATATAACTATCTCGTCTCTCAGAATATATATTTGTATAATAATATTTGAAAATAACTTGTAAAAAGTAATTATATTAATAACCTACTAAATATATTCTGACATAGTAATTGTCCAGAGTGTTAATAGAGTTTATAGTTCTTGTAATTCAATCTAATGCAGTTATGAAAATAATTAATTTCCTAACACCTAGCTAATAGCTAATATCTGAGATAATTCTGTTCATATGCATATATCTTCAACAGCTTTTTAATCGTACTTACATTTATTATCTATAACAGTCTATAAAAGCGGGTAGAAACGGTGTAAAATATAATGAATCTGTGTATTATGGTATTTCTCAAACCTAAATGCCAATATATGTCCGAATATATTCCGTCTATTGACAAGTTATAATATTTGTCAGAATATTTATACAATACTATCTGATCCCGACAAGCGTTGTTTTGCCAAAAAAAAGTCTCTATAAGTAAATGTAATAGGTCGATTCTCAGATCTACTCAATACGTTTCGGAGGGGTAAAGGAACAAACATTGTGACACGAGAATTTAACATATTCGATATAACACGATAAATTGTACTATATATTTTTTTAAATATACATAAATAGAAACATAAATTTAAACATATAATGTAGAAAATGCAGTGCAGTATTGCAAAGTATTGTTTCGTAATATTTAAACCATTTTACTGTAGCCGATAATAAATATAAGGCGATCTGTTATTATTAATAACTTTCATACGATGGAGTAACATTTTTTGTTTCGTACAGTATACATTACTCGTATATTAAAAAAAAAACTTTAATTAAAATTGTCTGCCAGTATAATTATTCGTAATAATTTTGCTATCCAATATCGTTCTTAATTTGGAAAGGTTATCGGCGCATATTGATGTTTGATAATCTAATTTGGTTCAGAAACTTGTTAATGTATGGATTTATTGCTCATAATATGAAAAGATACTTTGTTTAAGTGTAATATACTTGTTTTATTTTATTTAATTTTTTTGTTTTAATGTAATCTACGTACAATCTTTGTCTCTTTAAGTTAAATTTATATTTAATTGGTATATATTATTTGTAAATCACTTGAACCTTGTCACTTGATTTTAGAATTAATACAATAAAATAATACAAGGACTAAAATATTTTAATGTAAGCAATAAAGAAATAAGTAACGCGATGCTTGTACGCTGAGCGAGGCAAGCAGCAACTTTTAGGAGATTTTATGAACCACTTAGAAAACGTAAGAGATAAATTTCGCGTGGCGTATCTTCCAATACCCAACTAATTCCTTGTTAACCGGGTAGATCTTTAGCCACAGAACATAAACGTATATAACAATACCAGGTAGTATAATTAAATTCCGTTCTTAGAGCTGTGGCTGACCACAGACATAGTATTCAACATTTGACAGTGACAATATGATTATAATTAGAAAAAAGAAAACGCGACATCGGTGCTAAAATGGAATTAAAGCATTTATTAAAAAAAATCACAATTTAACACTTAACTAACGCAAAGTAATTTAACATATGAAAAACTTCACAGTGTTTGCACACAAACAGTCGTAAATCCGATACTCCGCTCGGCTAATGGGTTTTCTTCTGTCAACAAATTTTATGTCACTAGCTGAGTTACATTTTAAGAGTCACTTTTGTTGACTTTACAGAAACAGAGTATGTGAAAACGAATAAACGCTTACGTAAGACATGTCATTGAACTGGATAAAGTGAAATTCATTATACATATTCAAAATTTTAATTATACCCTAAAATTATTTTCGCTCGCCACATATTTACAAATAACAGTGGCCATGATTAATCCTGGAAGACAGGTATTATCTCATATTTGTCTTTAAATCCGACAAAAACCGTCCGCCTTTTCTCCTCTGTGTTTTAATCTTATATATATATATATATTGTTAGTTTTAAGTGTTTTATTATTGTGATGTTTTTTTTAATTTCTTTAAAGCAATCGTTTTACTGTTAACTGAATTCACTACGTGATTATTATTGCTGTATAAAATTTATAAAAACTACACAGGCATAATATTTTTCGATATAAAAAAGCGTTGCTTTTACCGCAGTGCGGCCTCATCACTAGTGTCGCACTTTTGTTGACTTAAATCTCAGATCTTTTGGCATTCGTTTACATTTTCCACGCAACCTTTCCGTTATAAATGATATTGCCGCAAGTCTGTGTAAATTAGATATAAAATATGTCTCTAAATACATTAAAAAAACATTTATGACAAAAAGAGAAACAAAATCTTAGTTTAAAATAAGAATCTCTATTTTGAACGTATAAAAACGCTACATTTTTACAAAACTCATTAAACAACATAAACACGAAATAATTATATGATATTGAAGAAAACTTTTTATTTGATAGGGACAAGCTACTTTGCAAAAAACTTTATCAACTTATTTATGGTATTCAAAATTAATACAGCGGCCAGAATGATCAAAGATGAAATAACAAAAAACCTATATTTTTTTCAGTATGCAATGCCTTTGTTTAAACAATTTTATAATAAAAAAAATAATAACTCCAGTTTGTAGAACAGTGAGTACTTCAACAGAACTCGATTCAGACTAGATTTAATCGAGTAATCGTCGTCCATACGAAAAGAAAATATTGAGCCGATCTGAGCATTTTTAACTATAACATAAATATTTTGAAATTGATAAAGTATGAACACTTTATTTCTAAAACCATAATTATTGTAACGATATAGCGAACTCTGGACCCCCGACTAGGATATTTCCTGTGCCAGTCTCTGCCATTGCATTATACGTGCGTGTTTTTATGTTTATGTGTCGACAATTTTTTATTTTCGAGGTGAAAATGCATTTCCGCATTCCCAGATCCTAAAGGATAAGGGGATATGTGGAACTGAACCCACGCTGGTGTCTCTACTTTTCAGAGACGAGGTGGACAATACCCACAAAAACCACCTCGGGTAAACCTACAAGACCGCATTGAAAGGCTTCAAAAAAAGAGCGATCCTCTTTCTTAAAGGCCGGCAACTCAATTGTCACCTCCTGGCGTTGCAGGTGTCCATAGACGGCGGTTGGCACATCACTCGAAGTGACCCGCCTGCTCGTTTGTCTCCTCTTACATTAAAAATAAATAAAAAATTGAAGGGGCCCTGGGGTCGCTCACACACTCAATCAGGCAATATATGTCGATTAAATCTAGCTACAATAATATTTTACAAAAGACAAAAGCAATTATATTTTAATACTAGTATCCAATCCAATTAATTGATTATAATTACATAATACCATCCGGATAAGATTAACGCTCAGACGAATGGACATAAAAATCAATCAACGTCGGATAATCGAAACAAGAAATATTAATTTATGTTGGGATAAGCACTTATTAATTACCACTTCTCATAACACGTTTGAGGGTTTTCACATTGTCTTTTATTTTTTATAAATAATGGTCTTTTTTGAGTTTCTTGCCGATTAGTCTCGGTATAGTTGCCTTACGAACCGGTGGTAATGTAAAAATTGACGATTCAAAGGTTATTTACCTATTTAAATGAATAAAGATATTTTGAGTTTAAGTTTATTGATTTCGTAACGAATACAGTAATATTATATGTTGCATACTTTAATTGTTGTAATAGTTTTTAGAATAAAAGATACAATGTTACATTTATTTGGATAAATGTAACATTTGATCTTGGGATCAAACATATTGACACTGACAGGAGATTACACAAGATGGCGTCGGGGCACAGACTATAGACTATAGACATTTGCATGTTTAAGTGACTTTTGCTTATTTGTAGATGAAGTTTCCTATCATACTATTAAAACATATATTTTATATTTAATGCAAACAAAAAATATTGTATATGGAAGGAAATTACTTTATGGTGTATTTCGTCTCTTATATCATTAATAAAGAAGAAATATGTTCCTGTTTTATTCTTATTATTTTAACAGCGTGATTTTACATTGATACTACTAGTATATATATACTATATATAAATACGTATAAATATTGATTATGTCTATTCATCCTTATTTACTATTTCATCACAAGTAACCTTTTGAACTTAATTATATATATAAAAAATTAAAGTGGTCTAGAAGAAACTCTCATAAGCGATAAAATAAAAAAAATGTTAAACTTAAGCTTAGCTACAAATGTTTCTTTGAACTCTTGATTTCTAACGTAGACGCAACATAGGGAAGCTCTCGAAAAACTCTCACACTATGTCCTAGAAAATATAGTCTGTGTTTATTCGTAGAGTTTTAACCAGTGTAGGTAGAGGTCGGAAGTTGAGAATCAGCAGAGGACCTCTTACGTTGACAAGTGACATAAGTACCATTTTGTCTAAGTGTTTCTTGCTTGAACTGTACTGGCTTTAAGCTTAAAGTATGTAGACAATAGAATAAGTTTTTTGGGTCAGGTTAAACGTCGAGAATTCAATTAAACAGAGATTTGGGAAACGATTGCATGTATTTTTTTGTTCTAAATTTAAAACAACTAGCAAAGTTTTTGATTTCATTGAATTGTAACTGGATCTTAAGACAATAAACGATGTAAACAAAATACATTCGTATACAATTTTTTTGACAAATATGATTTTATAGAATGTTATGTTACGTTAAAACCTCTTCTACCAAAACAAGGAACAAATAATTTGCATTTTGAAGCAAATCCACAATAACACGATTATCAGTGCACAGCCTGTTTCACGAGATCACAGCTTTAAACATCGCACATGATAATGATTTACAATCGCATTTGCAAACCTGGAATTCCCTCAAGATTTAGATTTAAGATCGTCGTACAGCAGGACAGCCGACTCAGCAATAAATTATTTAGCTAGGTATCGTATCGTATACCTTCATTAATATACAGTAAGAAAAACTGTCGCAAGCCTCTGACATTTACAGTAATTTATTTAAAAGGAAATAGACTGAATGGGAGTGTTTTGCCTTGTTAAGTAGTTCAATACAAATTTATTAGATTTAACAGAGTATAGTAGAAATAGGACTAAATTTCGCAACGCAAAATTATAGCTTATTAATCTCAGCTTAATGTTTTCCGGCTACATGATTAAGAAATCGTATTTATATCAGATGTATATTACAAAAGCTCTGAGCATTTTAATAACGCAAAAGCGTTTCGTCCTTCACGACTTTAGCTGACTTCCGAGATCATGAGTGAAGAACGCTCGTTTTTACAGCATCGGTTGCATGCTTCGCTGCGATTTCACGTGTTCTTAGAATTAGTTGTCTTGTTTACCAAGCACGTGTGCCCGTGTTTCTAAGCGCCGACAAATATAGCTTCGCAAATTAATAAAAACAATAAAAAAATAACATCTTACGATAATCTATTTTCTGGTTAATTTTAACAGAAGGTAAACCTCACCGATTATAAAATGAAAATTATACACAAATATTAAATGGCAAAGTTAACAGTCAAGTGCGACGTCGTTCCGTTTCGCGTTTCTACCGTCAAAGTAAGTATCTTAAGGTATGTATTAAATATTTTTCTAAAGTTCTAGTTCATTGAAAAATGTAAACCTTAAAGACTCAGATATCGCAATGTTTACATGCCAAACAGTGGGTTTTAAACCCCGATACGATAAACATTTGTATGATGAACATATTAATACTTGTGGTTTATTGAGACCATACATAACAATTTGTATTTTAAGCTTTTAAATAATATTTTGAAATTAAATCGTTAAATCGAAGAATTTCAAATACATTGGAACGAAACAAAGTCACAAAGCGACATGGTGTAACTCCGCCCGATAGATAAAAGCTCTATTAAGACAAAGCGTCTTGCCAGGGTTTATTGCATCTTTGTTTGCTCGGAAAGCAATACGGAGTTCCCTTTCCGATTGTTATTAACAACTTAGCCTTACTTTAAGGTTATGAACAAGAGCTTTTATGTCACTGCGCCGAGATTATAGAGAGCTGCCTTCTTAGTTTGAATTTGAATAGAAAATTACAGTTTCGTCTCGTTCTGACTGTGAGTTCTCTCTCTCTCTTCGTCTGTTCTCTCTATATGGCCTGATGAAAAATTAGTTTTATATTAAAACCATTCTATCACAGGATACCGACTGTAATAAACACGTCGGATATAACGTACAAACCATAATAAAATAGGATTAAATCAAACCATAAATAACTTTATACCTGTAAAACTACAGGTATAAATAAACATTCTGGTACGCTTATGTAAAGTCAGAATATTAAAAAAAATATCTACAAATATATATATACTGCCAGGTTCCAAGTGAAGGGCATACAGCGGAGATGAACTGGCAATACACTGTCCAGCAAGTATGTTTCACACAGGATTTGTAAAGAGGGCAACTATTAGACCATACTCCAACGTATACATCACAAATATTAACACTCTATATTGACATGACCTTGTAAGCTTTTTTTCCAAAACAACTTAAGCTTTCACTACATAAGTGTTTCATAATTTATTTTAAATTGTATAGTTAAAAGTCGTTAGTCAGACAGTGAGTTAAAAAGCATTTTAATTTTCAAATATGTTACATATTCACGCGACCTCTGTCTCAATTGCTACGGACGTTTTTCTTTTTATTTATTCATAAGTAAAAGCGAACTAGACCGGGCCTGCTCGAAATACGTGACTGCCAAAAACTAAATAATTTATAAAAATTGGCCTGAAATGTGACGTTGATAGCTGTTGCATTTTCTTTTTTTGTTTTACGTTGACTGCAGAAGAATGCTGTTGACATTCAGCTACCTGTAAGGTTACGTGATGCCAAACGCGATAGAATAATCTAGTATAATAGAGAACTCGATTAACCCATACTATTTGGTTGTTTTGTACTTAAATACATTTTCATACTAAGGTAACATAGTATAGAACGCGCCGTTTCAGAAGAACTTGTTTGAGAATAACATTATTTACATATGCATATCGCATCTCGCTTGTGAGTTGTTGACTAGATAATTTTTTTTTAGTATAAATTTGAATCATAGAACTGTACTGCGGGAGGGTTAAGCTGCCATTATGACTAAAAAAAAAAGTGTTTATATATTTTTCCATAACTGTAGCGACCTCTATGATGAGTAGGTTTAATTAGTAATACCAATACGTCAATGAAGGCAATCATGCATCATGGTATTGAATCTAAAAAGCCTTCGGGTCTTCTCAAGACTTTTATAGAAAAGGGGTTATCTTTTCTGAAGAAGTAACTGCTTCCTTCTAAAAAACCTCGAAACCTTCCTTCCTACACAAAAGTAAAGAACTCTTATCAAACTCAAACTCAAAATATCTTTATTCAAGTAGGTCTTTATAAAGACACTTTTGAGTCGTCAATTTTTACACTACCACCGGTTCGGAAGGTAGTCATCTACCGAGGAGAACCGGCAAGAAACTTGATAACTGCTCTTTTAAAATAAACAATCAATACAAAATTGTGTTACTCACAATTAAAATAACAAATCATTGTAAGGCTACTCATGAATAGGATTGTCCCGATGCTGAGCCAATTGCCGACACATTAAAGGGATCTTTGTCCTCTAAATACTCGTTTACGGTTTAGTATGCCTTTTTCACCAAAATATCGATTCCGTATTACCCATATATATGACTACAAGTATTAAAACTTAGGTTTATATTATTCAGATATTATATAAATGAAGGTATTTTAACGTCAACCGAATAATAGACACAAAGGCAAAAAATTTCACCGTGATACTTCAAAGCCTGTCGAGTTTCTTGCCGGTTCTTCTCGGTAGATGACTGCCTTCCGAACCGGTGGTAGTGTAAAAATTGACGATTCAAAAGTGTCTTTATAAAGACCTACTTGAATAAAGATATTTTTAGTTAAGTTTGAGTTTGAGTTGGGAATGCCATAAAACTATCGTTTACTGACGTTTTTATACGAACTGCACATGTGTGTATTTAATGTGGGTTTTATGTGTTCATTCCACGTTATGTATCTTGTAATAGCTGTAATTATATAATTACTTAAAATAAGCGCAATGAAAACCATATTCCTAACTAGCTTTCCGCCCGCGGCTTCGCCCACGTGTAATTTGGTTAAGTATATAGCGTTTTTAATGATCTCAACAGGGCTTTCTTTCACGGGCTAAAATCTTATTACAATTGGAATTATATATAGCCTGTGTTACTCAGGGATGATGTAGCTTTACAGGATCGGATGATTCAGGGAAATCGAGGGCAACTTTCAAATTAACGTACAGGCAATTACTATTCTGACAATTTTATATTCTAATAGTCATCTTATGTGGATGAGCTGCTGATGGAAGGTAAAACTCCTCAGCGGTTAAGAGTTGAAAGAAAATTCTTACGAAGTTATGAGTACGAAATACGTACTTGTGAGGTTATTACTTATTAGCTTGACCAAATAATAAAAGGTTAACCTCATTAACGTTAAGGATGTAGGTGGAAAAATGGATGCGGACAAACGATAAACGTCTCTTCACTCGTTTCCTTTTACTTCTTTGTATGTGTTGTGTTACCTCAAAATCATCATAGGGTATACGTTAATGAAAGTTTGAACTGCATGATAGTCATTACACAATGGAGCATCATAATACCGCGATCTATTGGATATATTTGGCCTAAGTAGAAGTTCTTTAAAAAAAATTAAGACTCAACCTCGCACACTCACTCACACAGCAACACCATTGCACACACTAATACACACACACACTAAAATGTTCGTACTTCACATAAATCCACTTGTTCATGTGTAGATATATTTTTATTTATTTTTTTCTGTTCGTGTTTTTGGCTTTATTTTTAATCTATTTTTATTGTGTAAACTGTTTTTGATAAGCTGTATAGGTTTAAGAAATAAAAAAATAAAATAAATCTAGGTTCATGACGAATTTTATCAACGCCATCTATCGAGCACATTGTTCAACACTTCAACCGCGCCCGCGCGCACTGCGTATTTTTGTTACCTCTTATAAGTTTTAATATTAAGATTAACTTTTATCAGAACATATTTAACAATATATAACTAATCAATCAATATAAGTGTTTAAAAAATTTGAAGCAGTGGTTGAAGTAAATTTTCAATTGACCATAACTTTTTTTTTTTCTTAACCGATTTTGACAAAATAAACTTTTGACAACGCTCCCAATTATATGTAACTGTGAAAACCGCGTTCAAATCCGTTCAGTAGTTTTCAAGTTATAACGTACTAGACATACAGACAGACAGACAGACAGACAGACAAGAATTCCAAAAATTGTTTTTTTGGTTTCTATGACTCTTCTTTAATTGCCCTTTTTCAGTTTTTTGGAAAAATATTTAATGTACAGATTTTCGATTTTTACTGTCTTATTATTAGTATAGATTATTGGAATTCCCAAAAAATATGTAAAAAAAAATAATTCAAAATAAAATTTATTATCACTTGAACGGTAATAGTTAAACAATATTGCTATCGACATCTATCTATCTATGTATCTACTGTATTGTTTTGTATAGATTGTTTTAGCTAAGCGAAGCTTTATAACCCCTTGTTATCTCGAAAACCCAAAGTGGCGACGCGAATAATCCTCAAATACCTGCGTATCATCAACTAGAAAATTAGTGAAAATCCCCGAGAATATATGAAATATTAAGCTTATTAATTATGATCACAAAGGACTAGACAGTAGGCAACTTGACTTAGGGGCCGTTATGATCTCATGATCCCTAGAGATTTGCACAAATGTAACGATTTTTTCGAAGCTTTGTTATGACCTAATTTTAAAAGTTTGTGATATTGAACTATAATTATATAAAAGTCGGTAGTTTTTATGTTGTGTTCATCTACATAAACAGAGGAGATTTTTCGCCATGATGTTGGAAAATTTAGATAAGATTCAATTCAACTTCCTGTTAACTATACCATCACTTAATCCTTAAGGTTTTAACTACTGAAAATTATCTTATTATATAAACACAAATTAAATAATAGTAAATATAATATTATTACCTATCCGTTTTAGAAGTTGATATATTCATACAAATGTAGATTTGTTTATCCGATATTGTTACGAAAAAAATCTAATTTCAAATAAATTATATAAAAATGTTGTTAATACAGGAAATGTTTTGAAATTATGAACAGGAAATTCCGGTCTTCGCCACGCTCTTTCACATTCATGTGTGTGCATACTTAATTTTATCTAAATATAACGGAACAAAATATTTGTATATATAATAATATACGCCTTTAAAAATAATACGCGAAACATATGTGCAACTATTCTCATTGCGAATTTAGGTGAAATATATTGTTACATTGTAAGCCGACTACCAGCTCGTTACAAAAAACTTGCAAAAACTCAAGTCGTTATTAAAACGATATAACCAATTATTTTTCTATTTCTAATAAACTCAATGTAGCAACTGTACAATTTCATTCAACATTCAAAACTTTCATTTCATATAACATTAAAAGTTTTACAAAGCTGTTGAGTAGGCAGACGTGATCTATAACAAGAAGCATCCCACTTAACATCAGGTGGGTTTGAGCCGTCTATTTGATTTTGAAATGGGAAACATGATAATATTCGTCATAGTGAGAACATTTAATATTCCAAACGCATTTCTTATTGTAAGTAAAGGTACAATGGTACTAAAACTGCCAAAGGGTGAGATCGTGGTGCCAAAAAAGTTTTAATTTATTATGTGTTAATCGGAACGTACCTACCGTTCCCTCAAAGACCGGCAACACATCAGTAAGCCTCATTTTATAAAAAGGAGGCAAACGAGCTAGCGGTTCACTTTGAGTGAAATGTTAACCGCCGGCCATGGCACATCTAAGGCACCAGGATGCGAACAAATGAGTTGCCAGCCTTTAAGGCGTTGCAGCCCTTCCATGCATTGTCAGTTTATTATTAGTTGGTTTATCCTCGTGGTTTGCACCTTATTCATCAAATGGAAGATATGAAATAAATTATTTGTGTTACCGTCCGTCCTCTACCCAGCAACGTGCAGGATTGCGACGTCTCTCGAAAAAGCATCAACTAATATTGTATTAGTTGTAGGGGATTTCAACTTACTAATTGTAATGACAGATATTTTTATTAGTTCTAACACCGAATGGATGCTTAATACAAAATCAGTAGCAGATATTACATACACAGCAACTACATTGGGAACGTAAAATTTAAGAAAAGAGACTAATTAATTGAAGATGCGGCCGTTGTCTTGTTATGAAATAGATATTTTACGAGTGTATAATTAGAATCTTTGGGTCTGGCAACATAACGATAATTGTTCGAAAACACCTTTATTATGACAGGTACAAGTTTGAATGAAACTCGCAACGCATTTTGAAAATATTACCCTATAAACCGTCGAGGTACTCCGAAATTAGTTTTAAATGCTCGGCAGAAATATGGTTCAATTTAAACTTTTATGTTCTCAAGTGTGGATACAAAAATTTAGATTAATGCAATAATATGTTATTTAAAAAAATTATGACGTAATTAAGACCACATAAAATTACACCGCTTGTTATCTACAGATGATTTAAAGTGGTAATGTAAAAAAATGACGATACGTCTTTATAAAGACCTACTTGAATAATAAAGCGTACAAATCCCTAAAAGGCCGCCAACGCACTCATGAGCTCCCAGCATGAGTGTCCATGGGCGGCGACTTCACCTTTATGGTGGGCCTCCTGCTCATTTGCCCCCTCTTCTATATAAAAAAAAAATTGAGTTTTTAGTTTATTATTACGCATTATTATAACTATTATTATATATTATATTATTATATAGCTGACTTTATTATTGAGAGAACAAAAGATTGTTCACAATAAATTTAGTGATTAGAGGTCTACTGGAGAAAACCAATAGTAAAAAAATCTATAGATTTAGTTCCAGTCTTTAATAAACTGAAAAAAATATCTTAGTAAATTGAATTTTTATTTTTCTACTTTTTATTAATAACGAATACTTGTATGAATACATCTTAATACGGTATTTCTTGTATGGCTCGGCCTAGTTTATACGCTTATATACAAATATTAATCCATTTACATATAAAATAAGTTACATTACAGTACATTTCATATAAAAAGTAATAGTTTATAAACTAATAAAACCTTATTTGTTTATAAACTTGAGTGGTCTGTAATAAACGAATGTTAAATGGAATGTATGGAGAGAGTTATTGCAACGCAGATATGACGAGGGTGGCCTACTACTACTACTACAATACTACTACTGCTACTTCTGATTGTTCTTACTATAACAAGAATGTGTGCTTCTATTGCGTGCCTACAGGTATTTTTAAATTGTTTTATTTACTCGTGCTTTAATCATTTAATTTACATTACATTATTTTATTATCACATTATAATAGGTCACTTGCCTTCACACTAGGATTCTCTGTGTCGTGGAAAATATACAGAGATATTAATGCATTCCTATGGTGAAATTTGCAGCTCTTTACAATCGATTTTAATGAAGTAGCAAAAATCGTGGACTAAAATTTATTATAATTCGTCGATGAATTATTTTTGATTGATGTCCACTTACGTAGATTCGGGGGTCCTTCAAGTACCATTCGCATTGCGCACAGATATACGCGTTTCAACATTCCTAAGACCTGTAATTTGTTAATTAATGTTTCAACTGAGCTCATTCAACAACCTAGATTTAAGTCCCACTTCGAAATGGCACTGTGCCAGAAAAAGCTCAAACCCACTGAAGCATGCAATAATGTTGTCAACAGAAAGCATAGATTTTCAACTGAAGAAAGACGGCTTAGATACATAGTAATGATCACTTAGTTTATCACTTTTCATATTAAAACAAATTTGAATTGTAGTTTGTTTTATATCAGTTATGTCACGTCATGGTTTAGTTTACATACGATTGACAGTATTCGTTAATTTTTTTTTGAAGATGACACACAAATTTTAATATTCACACGGTATTTTTTTTATAGAATGCCTAACGAGCACGAAGCACGTACATGTGAAGTGCCCTCCCATAAACATTGTAAGCGTTATCAGCCTTTGCATACCCATACCATACCATAAATCATAGATATACTTACAAATTTAAACACTAAAATAACTAAAAGCAAACCATAAAAATAAAAAGTTTGGTCCTTGACTTATCTTAATGGAAATATGAATAAAATTACTTACATATTGATTGAGCTTAACAAACATCAGTCCTAATCATTGCAAATAACTGTAATTGATAAATTAATGATAGCAAATTCAAACTTATCTTTATTGTTAAGGAAGATTAAAACACTTCGCGTGTTGATGCTTTAAGTCTGCGTGACTGACCCACATTGATCACCATTTCACAGTTATAGGACACTTTTTTTCCACGCCGTTCTGGAGGTGTGCTCTCTCATACTAACGCAATTTGTTACTTTAATGCGACGTATAGTTGGCCTCCGTAACCAGTGGGCATTAACTTGAGATTTATTTGAAGGCGATCAGTTAAAATTTATTATTTATTTATACACACTTTATTGCACTTGAACAGTAGAAGTAATATATTAGTATAGTAATAAGTTAATATATATAAGAGCAACGGGCGGCTTTATCTCTAATAAGCGATTACTTCCAGGCAATCCACTATTTAGGTTTTATATTATTAAAAACTATGTCACCATGATAGGTGATAGGCAAGTAGAACATTCAAAGATTGCGATGCCCAAAAGATTTTAATTTAATGTATAATGCTAGTTCATTGGTTCGTACCATTCAAAGACCGGCAACACACCTGTAAGCCTCCTCTCGTTGCAGGTGTTCATCGTCATTTTATACTAAGTTATGGCCTCGTGTGTACCTTATACAGCAAAATCTTATTTGTAATGGGGTCAATACGAAAATAACTAATATACGAAAAATATCAAATACCATATCCTAACATACTAAATTAATTGTTTTTGTTATTGCAGTTAGAGACGATTTAATAGACTCAATAAATTAATAATTGGTTACATGATAACTGAAAGCTAATTATACCTATCAGATTTGTCACCAGAGACTATTTTGCAAATGGCCACTCTGTTTATCCTAATTGTCCCGCAACTATTAAGGCAATGATTAATGGAGTAAGTACTCTATTGTCTGTGGCTATTCCTGAGTATTGCAAGTTAATTACCTACTATATTATCCATAGATATTCGATTTCCGAATTGGTAAGCTCGGTTGGTCGCGCTTTAATACAACCACCAAAGACTATGGAATAGATTGAGATTAGGGCTTAAGTCACTATTTCATTGTTGCACCGTTTCATTTCAGGTGGAAAGTATCAAAATAGTACTGGAATGTATTTTAGATGACTTAGCTCGTCAGATAAGCATTCTGTCTACACAAAGCAGCGGATATTTGTTAAAATCATGTTGAATTTATGTAATTATAAAATACAACAGACGATTGAAATTAACAACCTTTTAATCGTTCATCGAATGAAACAATTATATTCCGTAATATATTTTGTTTTACATACATACAATACAATAAGAACCTACTCAGATTACAAGATATTTAATTACTTAAAAATATGATATGAAATCTAAATCTAAAAAACTATGCTAACTATACTCTTGCGTCGTAACGTAATTAAGAAAACCACTGCGCTTAAGAAACTTATAAAAACTAGCGAGAACGCTTTTAAATACTCATAAACCAACACTATATATGTATTTCCGAACTAATGCGACTTAGCGCCCTTCAAGAAAAGAGCGTATTTCTTTCTAATAGACCGACAACGCACTCACGAGCCACGTAAGTGCCTATGTCAACTTCACCTATGTGGTGTGCCTCTTGCTCGTTGCCCCATCTTCCAAAAAAAGATTATCTATAAAATACTAAATATAACTAACTGGTTGAAAACGAGGCAAAATAAATGGGGTACCAATCAAGTGAATAGTACTTATGTAACAAACTAAAGAGATAAAAAAGGGCAAAGTTACGGCTTAGTGAGGCGTTACATGCTTCAAGTATTGCGTGACAAAACACGGCTACCCTCTAATCAGATTACGGGCCCATTTCGTCCAAGTTGTCCACTACCATACCCTTTGCAGTTAAACTACGCAAACATTCGGGTACAGCAATAAAAGGGAACTTGTAAATAATTAAGCAACTGGGAGAAGTTTTGGTAGTTGTGACAAAATATATAGCGTGAGTGCGGTAATAGTAATAATGCTACGGCGTAGGCGGTTACGCGGAGCTTAACAGTCGCGTAGAACATGCTATTGTAGCTTTGCGTCGGGCAGAAGATGTTTTGCGCCTACGCGTACTACATTTGTTAGGAATTGCATACGTCTAAAATTTCAAACAAAAATGAAGCTAGATATAATTTTAAATGACATATTGTTCATCGTTAATTGTATTTTTATGATGTTCATAAGTGTTCTTTGTGAGCCGAATGAATAAATGAGTTTGACTTTGACTTTGAATAATCCTTTGGCGCTTAAAGATTTTAGAACTATGAATGAAAAGGTCGACAACGTCTTCAGTGTTCAAATCTCAAAAAACGGTGAACTACAAGTCTGTCTTTTTTTAATAGATTCTGTATCGTAATAAATGTAATATATTTGTTTCAAGGTCCGATACCTGTCGCATTTTGTGACTTGTAAATGAAAATGCAATAAAAAACGAATTTCGTAAAAAAGTTTCAGATAAGTCAAGCACTTAAGAGTTACTTAGGCAGCTCTTTCTTTTTCAAGGAGCCTAATTATTTAGCGAGTTCTAAGATTTACGAGTACTTACTTTGTAAGACGCACTTGACCCAAGTAAGACTGGGAAATTTTCTATTCGAACAATAAAACCATTGGCTAATAAAGCTTTATATGTGACCCGTATTCCAAATTGCTATGACAAATCGCAATCTTTGTTCACTTTATGTTCTACACATATAATTGTATCAGCGATCACTAGTGTACTTCAAAAGCATTCCTCTTATAATCTTGCGAGGGGTCTAAGATTCCCACAACAAACTCACCTGGTTATGTATAAGTTTTGTTTCTTTCATTCTCAGCATTTAGGGCAATTAACTGCAAGGATTTATTATCGTTTAAATAGTCCATTACACTATAATAGGACTTGTTCAATAATAATGATATTCTATGTTTTTTTATTATTTCTTTATATTTTCTTAAACATTGGATAGTGGCTTATGCATCCTTAAATCTAAGGCTATGTGTTCGATTAAATTCTTAACAACGTATCTCTCTCTCTGACAGTGAACTCTTACACTCTAAGGTTTATTTTTAACGGTTAAATCGAATAAAGCCAATACGTTAATATGTAATATACCATTACGTATCTCCTCAACAAATAGACACAATTATATTTTATTTTATTTCATTATATCTGTCCCCAGACATCTTATGTGCTAAATACATTTAAAACAATAAACTTATGAGATAACACAACTAGGTTTACACATAAGACAATTAAATGGGAACTTGAGACATTATACAATAACTAAATCACAGGAATTGCGGGTTAAAATATAATTTCGCAATACAATTTGATTCACAAAAATAATTAAACAGCCATTCTTAATTAAAGCCCGTTTCCCTTCGAGCGTGATTAAATCAGGATAACGTGCGAAAACTTTAGGTCACCGTTAACTGGCCGTGTCAACCGCGCACTGTAAGTTAATAACACGCGGCACGCAAAAGGGTGTCACTCCTTTACTAATGCGTGAACTGAGTGCAAATGATAACTAAGTTAAATAAGCTAACTCGCTGTCAAGTCTTTGTCCTGAGTTTTGGTTTCGTGTCAATAGCTTTTTTATGTACGACTTAATTCCTGTATTTTTTTAAGGTTAACGAGCAGGAGGCATACTATGAAGTCATCGTTTAGACACTTAGGTGGTGGGAGCTCATGAGTGCGTTGCCGGCCTATTAGGAAGTGGAACGTTCTTTCCCTAAAGAGCCATAAGTTGTATTGGTTCGAAGATACATATGTAGTGTTAGTTCGAGAGTATTTAAAAGCGTCCTCGCTACTTTTTGATTGTTTCATAAGCGCAGTGATTTCCTTAATTACGTTTCAAACCGAGAGTCAAGTCAGTCGCTCATTAAGGTTTTTTATATAATGGATATATTTGTGCATTCATGTCATAATTATTATTATTATTTTTGGACGTTAGGGTATAAAGGCACAGGCGCTTATTAAGTAAGCAGACACCTAGTAGTCAGTGACCGATGACCCAAGAGCTGGTGTTGTCAACGCTCAACGTATAAGCATCGTGATACAACGAGGAAATGCCGCCAGTATTATTATTATAGGTACTCTGCCACAAGAAATAACTTTTCAAATCTATTTTAGTGTTTCAGTTGAATTTGTTTAAGTTGTATACTTATTAGTTTTTAGTTGGTTATTTTAAAGTAGTATTGATTTAATATTACAATAATTATGCTTATAATTATTGATATTATGTATCAGATCAATTACTTATAGTTAAGTTAAATGTCAAATCAATGAATGGCATGTTTATGAGACTAAAATGATGCAAATAAAACATTATTTACATTACAGTTGAAAGCGTTCGATCATCACATTTTTGTGATTAATATGAGAATATTGAGATTGTATTAGTTCACTATCAAAGAGAGCCAATTTGGGCTTTAGCAAATCAATTCACAGTTGACTAAGTCTATTCAATGTCTGGGGCGTTTGTAGATTTTTAAATAGATCGATGAGTTTAACGCCACTACACTATTGAATATTTAAATCATTATTTTATTCATAAACAGCGCACGAGTTCGAGACAAACACAAAAGTATGTCAACCAAAAGAGTGATTATAAGAAATTTAATAAAAAACAATTGTAAAAAAAACACACAGCCTACTACCTGCCGGCCTTTCATACGTTGGTCTAATATTTAATAACATCTATTAACGTTATATACTTCAACTGTTTCAGTGCAACGAAATGTAAATAAATAAATAAAGAACTACCTGACTGATCTGTATTCCTCTTAATTACATGACCGAGTGTGATTCAATAGATCACAAAGAATATTCTAATAAAATGTTTAATTTTAGTTCGCTTATCGTACATAAAAACAGACTTTTTAATATTTCTCTAAATTAACGATACAACATTGTTTTGTATAGCGTGAATATTATTGTACATTCGTTAAGATCACGAACCAACAAAACTTGCCCCATTTGCAAAGACGTACAAGCGTTTTCAATGGAAATATTATACGATCATTATTGCGCTCAATTTCATATACTGAAAGTTCAATTTATCATCGAAATATGACAAAGGGCCTGTACACAAGTGTAGTGGATTGCTGACAAAAGAATCTTAGATAGCTTTAGCAATTTGTACGAGATGGTCAGGATAAAATGTGCTTTGCGAACCTTTCAACTGGATTTACTCTCTTAACTCGACGGCTTTCTTAGTAATAAGTCTGAAATGCATTTGGTACTACGGAGATTACTGAAACGAAGAATATGTTGTGATGTTTTATTGCGTTTTGTGTATAAAGAATGTAATGTATTAAACTTTTAAAGTATGTAGTTATATGTGTATGATAAAATATGTCAAGAAATCAATGCATATGATGAAATTATAGTCATAATAAGAACAAGCATAAACATATGTAGTGTAAAAATACGTACAACCCTAATTTTTTACCCTTTTGTCACCAACCCCTATTTTTTAATAATTTTATGGCAAAATAACGTTTGCCGGGATCAGATAGTATATACTATACTTATATACTTCATAAAATTATATAATAGTATACGCAATTTTATTAAACTCCCATTCGATGTTGCATATTTGTCTTTTAACTTTATATGCAATTTTAATTATAGTGTAAATAACTATTTACACGAAATAAAAGCTTGGGAATGAATCGCTCTAAATGTTTAGATAAGGAAATTTGTGAAACAATGATCACTTAAAAACTGATAGCTGAGTTTATTGTAGGTATCTTCTCAGGTTTATTATGTAACCAACTTTTTTATTTTGAAGAAAGTTGTTGACGTACACAAGTGATCGTTGATATGATACGGATAAATCTATTTTCCTCTTAGATGCAATACATTTATCGCTTATAGCAAACGAAACGAGAGCTGTAAAAAAATATCTTCACGTTTTCCTCACCTTTCATCAATCTATGCCTGCAACACGACGTAAAGACAAACTTATATAACCTTATAAGTATTCAAATTAAGATTATATACGGTTGAATTATCATAATGAATCTTTCCATATCTAACATAGCAGCTATATGAATGTTTTGAGATAATAATATAACGAAATAGTTTCCGGGCACACAATTTCCATAAAGCAATTCTCGACTGTGTTATTGCGTGGTTTCTCTGAATGAAAAATAACCCCATTTATGTCTCAGTAATCTTTATTGTTAGTTGTTATTGTTTTATTTGAAATATATTCTTAGGATTGTATATTCTGATTATAATAATAAACATAGTTTTGGTTTTTTGTTTGTTTCATTATTTTCCTGACTTTTGTGCCTGACGTATGTCTTTGATTGTTGTGTCTAAAATGGTACCATCATGATGTTTGAATTTACATTGTAAGTGTTAATTTCACAGAATGTAATTAGCGCTAATCAGCGCGATTATAGAGCCATCCAAACTTAGTTCACAAAATCAAAAATACCTTTATTCATCTAGATAACTAAGGTTATGAATCGTCAAAAAAATAAGTTATACATATTTTCGACTCTACATTTACAGCCAGTTCCCAAATCAAGGGCATAGAGTGGACGAGAAGAACTGGTAAGAAACTTTACGCAACTCCTTTCAATCGCTAAGAATGTTTCACAGTACGGTTGTAAAGATCTGCAATCATTACACCATACAACCATTGCAGAAAGTGCGTCAGCATTTATATTAAATAAAAAAAATAACCTTGACAGGGCACTGCGATACTTATCAATGTTATTCGAGAAACGTTAAAAAATAATATTTATTGCACTAAAACAGTAGAAGTAGATGATATTAATAGATGTTGGTACACATACGAGCAACCGGCAGCCATATCGCTAATAAGCGATCTCTTCCAGGCAACCCACTATATTAGTTAAAACACATAATTCCTTATCGCCACTGTGCCATGGTACACACAATTCAAAATTCGTTGGTACAATATTATTTCGATATGCCAGACACGTACTACATAAGGTCGTGTTAAATATTTGACATTATATAACATTGTGTTAGTCAAATTCGATCTGTTTGTATATAAACGACTGATACTAGTCATAACAATGCATACGCTGTAAAATTGCAAGGCTAAAACCCCTTTGTTTGTATCGATTCGGCCACCTAACGCTAAAATAGAATTCTAAACATGCAACAGTTTATGCAAAGCACGGTATAAAATTACACAAAGCCTCGTGACCTTTGTTTCCTGTTTTAAATTAAACAAAAATGCAATTTAAAATTAGCATAACTTTTTCTAATTCATCATGGTAAACGCTAACAAAAGAGTTGTTTGGCTGTTATGGTTATTACACTTTGTTATAGCCATTTATACCAAAAGTTGACATTTAACATAAATATTCTTAATATTAACATAAATTAAATATAAAACAAAACACAAAACTAAAACAAATTTAAAATGTTTTGTCCTTGTGGCAGAGTACCTTGTAATATATATATTATAGTATTAGTAAATTTAGTTTTATAGACAGTTTTATTTCAAGTAAATAAATACACTTTTGAATCGTCAATTTTTACACTACCACCGGTTCGGAAGGCAGTTATCAAATTACAAAATCATTTGCTACTCAAGAATTAAACTGTCTCGATGCTGAGCGCATACTGATATATTAAAACGATCCTTGTCCTCTAAATACTATGATACAAAAAATATATTACTAGGGAGTACAAAAAACATATTACTAGGGAATAGATCTCACCATGTATAATCTGGCTTTTAAGGTCCAAATATCTTAGACATAATTAAAAAATATAATTGCGTTTATAACCTCATTAACGACTAGAAAATATGTAACACGCGATAATAAAAAAAAATTAAACTCATTTCTAAAAGGCTGGTATTGCACAAAGCTTTCTCATGTGAGTTTTTCGTGTAAGCCTTCAACTCGTGCTATATTAAAAACAATAGTTTCCAATAAGATTTGGTATGTACTAATATTTCACGACATTTAAGACACAAATTCATAATATTCATAAATTCAATTGTTCCACATTTATAGATAATGTATACAAAGAACATTGTTCAATACCCCAGTATCGCTATGAACATAGTTTGATCGTGTAGGTACATGTAAGCCAATATTTGATCACCCTGACACTTGTTGCTCGACAAATGTTTTGCTACGGAACCTTACCAATCGTTTGAATTCCTTCAGCTATAAGGCGGTGTTTATATTTAACGCTGGTTAACAGTCTTAGATGCAGAACTGTGTTCATAGTAAATCTCCCTTTGGAATATAATTAATTATTTTCAATGATCTGCTTAATACTGTTTCTTTATAAACCATGCGAGACTTCATTGATTTTATTGGCTTAGTTGTGGATTCAATTAAAACGAGATAGATTAAATAAATTGTTTTATTTCAACCAAGTCTTGATAGTTGCCTTGCTACAGTATGGTCGAACAGTCAAAGCTCGTGCTAAATATTTACAATATTTGTACAAATGATTGAATTTTCCTTATTTATCTATATAATTTACAAAATAATATAACCTACTAAAAATATAAATGATTTGTAGCGGTACAGTTTTTCCATACAGTGGTACTCATAAACATGTATGTTGAATATTGTTCAAAAAAATTGTATTATTACTTAATGTGTAAGAACTTAAAAAAATGGGGTTATCGAATGTCATTTAAATTCGTTAATCGGGCATTTAGAGCCAAGTTGGTCTTTTGATATGACATATTACAAGCTACGCGTATTTGATGTAATTTTAAGTCACTGTTTTAGTATACAATGAAAGAACAAACACAATTCACTGAGAATAACGTAGAATCAACTCTGAGTTCTGCTGTTTTAAGTTAATAAACAATCCTATCAAAATTATTATTGTTAAAGTTTGGCAAGTCATACTTTAATTTCAGTGTATTTAAAACAGTTTGAGCATTCCTGCTTCATTTTATTAATCTTTACGTTTGATTAACTTAGTGAAGACCTGTCGTGTACGTCCGATTACAATTATTGTCCACTCTACAGTATCTGAGGACACGCGGCATGATAAGGACTCGTACACATAAAGGCATAGAGGAAATAAACACGGTGCTACGTCATATCGTATTGCGTCGTTTCGTGCCACGCCTTCGCCATTACATTCAGTTATTATTGAAAAATCAAATACAATAAATTCATTTTTTTCAATTACAATTGACGAACGAACGCCGTAGCACGATGCGTCGTTTAGTGTTTATGTGTACGAGCCCTTACGATAACGTACCTTACATTACGTTACCAAACGTTACCAAAACGTCAATAGGGAATGACAACATATTTGATAGAAAGTGTGAAATCTGTAAACTCTATATAACGACACTGAAGGGACTGTGCATTTTATGACGTTATAGACAGCGGTCGTTAAATGGAGAGCAAAAAAAAATTGTATGGAACACAAGCTTAACCAACCACAGCAATTTTATTTCGCTTTAGAGAGTCGATAGATCGAGTGACTTTACATAGAGTTGATACTGAATATTGAAAACACTTGTAACGTTGATTGAGAATCAATTTTGAAAAATTATATATATAGAGATTGGTGCTAAAAGCATGTAACAATTAAAATCGTTCACGAAATAAACATACTTCCACCCAAATCATATCAAATAGATCGCATAGTTTTAAAAATAGATAACATTTACATACAGTTTACGACTAAAATTGTTATAAAAGAATTATCTAATTACACTTACCTAAGAAGGCGAGCTTTTTACAATATACAAGGCCTAACAAAACTACAAAAATAACTAGCACATTTTCAATGAAATAATTGATAGTGACATACAGATATGTATTCGATGCTTATCAATTAGCTAATTTAAAAAAAAACTATCTACTCGTATAGGATACTTACATTTGTATACTCATAAATTATCAACGCATAGATAATGCAAGTATCCCTATTGCAGCAATCACTTAATACTAAACGTGTCACGTGATATGGTGCCCACAATTATTTGAGAGCCGTTAATCCAGCCTAAAGATAGTCTTTGAATATTATTAACTCTCAAAGACAGACACTGTCTTGAAAAACAATCACAATTTTTTAACGATCTAACGGCATCTGTTCGAATCGAACGGCTGTAAAATAATTATAGGCCACATGTGATACTTTTGTTAAAAAGTGTTATTGTCAATGGATACATTTGTATAACGACGCGGATTTTTAAATCTTGAATTACCACAATTACGATTTAAGCGCCTACATGACAACGATTCATTTAAACACTCGTCACATATATTACTTGAAGGTTAATTTAAATAGGTAATAACTCAAAGTGACATTCAGCGTGACTATAGTTCTTAGTATACAGAACTATAGTCACGCTGAATGTCACTTTCATAGGCACTTGTCATAGACAACAATTGGTGAGCTAAACTTTCCGTTTTCGTTGCTCTAAATAACTTGATTAAAAGTAAAGAGGTTCTAAGACTTTTTAGTACTTGCATTCTAATTTCAAAATGTTGTGTCATAACAAATAAAACAGATTATGCAAATCTCACAGAGTACAATAACAAGTAATCCATAAACAATAACATTCCGCGCACGTTTAGACCTCTATATTCCACAGACAAATACATTAATAATAGGTAATTTATCACGTCTCTGATTGTGTTAAGGAGAGGATTTGAAGAAGAGAAAGTGTTAACAACATTATACTTAGCGTAGACGCCTCGGCTGAACTTCTCACTGTAACAAACAATCGTTATTATTCAGGATAATGGAATTAATTATAATAATAGCTGTGAATATATATTCCTTTATTTATAAGGCTATTTAAGATTTACGATGGTCCTTTTGTCAATGTATTATGTCAGTAATGTATTTTCTTACATTCTTTTATTAAATCTATTGTAGAAATTGGTTTAAAGGCAAACTTGAACGGACTTAACAAGAACGCCATCCTCTCGGGTAATAAAGGTTTTCATTCGTTTCATAGATCAGTTTAACATTTTCCGAACGAAACATATTTTATACCCCAGATACTTCTTGTCTGATCATTAACTAAAAATGAAAGATTAAATTACGTTCTTTTTTCACACAAATACGTCAGCTGCATATATTTTTCGAAAATCGAATATCAAATTGTTCAATCGAACCGAATCCAGAAATACATTTTCAATACATACTCTTTGGTAAATAAACTTATTGCGTAACATAACCACAGAGTATATTCATATTTGTCTATAGACAAATATTTCCATATAACATTTCAGCCCCTACGTTATCTTAAATTGTATATTCTAGTACGTGCTTTAAATCGAGTATCGTTGTAACTTGGTTGACAAGTTACTGAGCACACGTTTGTTAGTTCCACACAATCCAATAACATTCAAATGTACGCCGACGTGTACCGAATATTCTTGAGTGAAACTATTAATTAAGTCCAGGACTGTTAAGATCTCAACTAATTTAGATAATTACTGAAAATTGCCGGTCATTAGTGGATTAAGAACGTTTATAGAAATTGTAAGAACAAAAAACATATAAAAGAAAAAAATATTTAAAGAAAAACGAAAAGAATATAAAAATTAAGTTTATGAGGTGAATAGCATAAGAAATATAGTTAAAAATATGATTTTCGCAATCTCCCTAATTGTGGTTACCCTTTGTAATTGACAGTGACTTCACACAAATTATTTATGAACAAAACAATTTCACCTACTACTAATTCAAGACCATTGTTTATATACACTTAATTAACCTAAAAATATACAAATTATTAGTACTTTTACACTTATTGGTTAATAAGTTAATGAAAAACATTATAACATTTTGGTGTTCATATTTTTGGGTTCATTACGATGAAACATCGTGAAATTATGAGCTGTGATTAAATATAAGGTTGTATTTGTAATTGAAAAGATCAGTCCCGAGATGGAAATGAGGGAGATATTTTCAATTATTTCCCAGAAAGTGTCGTTCAATCACGGACGAACAGAGAAGTGCTACATTGAGGTTATATTTTTGGACATATTTTTTAGGGTTCATTTTATTTGTCACTATAAGGCTACAACCCCAAACGGACCTCGGTTTTCATGCACTTTTAGAAATAAGTATTTTTGTCTTATAATGTATCAAAAACATAACTAAAATTAATTATTTAGTCACACTATATTGCATATAACGAAAAACATATAAAGGTAGAAATATATAATGTCAATAGATGTTAGTACATATAAGAGCAACTGGCGACCTTATCTCTAATAAGCGATCTCTTCCATGCAACCCACAAAATTAAAGGATACTTATAATACAATTCGACTGTTGCAAGAGGTGCGAAGAATACCAAAAAAAAACATAACATACATTTAATTAAGTAAAACAGGAAAAATAAGCTAATACAAATCTGAAAATATAAATAATTATATTGCGGATAATAAATGATTTCTAAGAAGGAATTTAAAAGATAATTAAATTGCGTTATTAACTTTCTATATAAAAATAATCGTCTTGCTTACCTAATAACATAGCTTCTTTACTATCAGCTACTTGGCTGTTACCAACCACGGCTTCGCTTCCTTCTCGCCAAGCAGGCGCCACCCTGGCTGTGCACTTTACTTGCATGGTTCTTCCCGTGGGCACCAGCAAGCCCAAGGCTGTTGAAACCAGACCATGCGCATGCTGGATTGGTGGGTATTCTACTAATAGCTTTGAATCCGTCACCTGCAGATTTCGAACAAAATTTAAAAAATATAAATTAGAATGTGTAATAAAACCTCTTTTATTAATAAAACTTTTTTTCTATATATCATACTAGCAAATCTCTAGGAACTATGTCAAACTTGTCTTTCCAATAGTATTTAGTATGACATAATTAAGAACCTGTGTACTGACATTAAAAAAATTGCAAAAGGGGAAAAACAATTCTTCACATACAAATATTGCTTACTAGCTTGAGCTAGTAAGTACTAGTCTCATGCAGTGAAGAAGTTAACATCAATAATAACCAACAAATTTTTGAGAGATTTAGGTTAAAAACAACTAATTAAATTTGTATGTTCATAACATTTTTGATGTAAATTTATTAAATTAAAAAATTAATTACTCACTTGAGTTTCGTAAAATGTACCAAACACAATATTTAATTTTATCATGTTCAACTCTCGACTAGTAAGTCGTTATGTAGTCATTTAACAACAGAAATTCACAAGAAAAATAACACAAAAATAATTTTGATTACGCAACCAAAGTGCTTGGGAGATACTAATTTGATTAAATTCCAAATTTGTTTTTTTCAGTTTGATTAAGCCAAGATTGAAATAATTACAAACGAGATTATTTTCATTACTTCTAATTATATTTGTACTTAATATACATATTTTTGTTTGAGAGTCTATTATCTATAGACTTCAAAAAGGAGGTTATCAGTTCGACCTGTATATATGAAGTGATATCGTTTCATAAATTAACATGCTCACTTATAATTTACATAATATGACCTATTTATGTATAAAATCATTACAGTAGTTTTTATATTATATTTAATGAATTAACATTTATTTTTGTTTTTATATAATTATTTATTCACACTTTAATGTACTTAAACAGTAGAGGTAGATGATGTTAATATATATATATATATATATATATATATATATATATATATAAAAGAGCAACGGGCCTTAAGTATATTATAACATACCTTTTCGCCATCAATATCCCAACTGAGCACAGCACCTGGGTACGACCTCCCCGAAGTACAGTTCAAGAAGAGTGAATCTCCAACTCTGTTCTCTTGTTCGTTACCAGTTATTCTTGGCCCTTCGCGTGGTAGATCTAAAAAAAAATTAAGTCACATTTGTAATTCTCAGAGACCATGTTTATAATAATTCATTTATTGTCTTAACTAAAGTAAGATAACTTTCATTCCTTCAAATAAATTGGCCGAGTTTTTTAATTTTATAAAAAGGTTTAATTAATTTACTTTATTACATATATAAACAGATAATTAAATCAATATAAAATTGACAGATAACATTCATGATAAAACGCCATACAAGACAAATATTTTTTTAAATATGCAGACGTGATTTAAAACTGCTGCGGAAGTAAACATACCATACGTATCTTCTAACTGAAAATTCTAAATGTATCTCTAATCTCTCCGAAGCATTCTCCGATGAGAAATCTGTTGCGTTTACTAAACTTTTTTCTATGTACCTACAATTGCTCTTAACTAAGTACACTCCTATTTTTTTAAACTACCTTCCATAAGAAAATCATTAAGATCTTTTAACTGTATATTGTTTGAGTTTGCTTATTGTAATTATAATATAACGTATTAGTATTTGTTTCATATCAATTGCATCTCCTACCCCCATTTATGTATTATTGTTTCTTAACTAGATTGGTACTTAATAATTACGGCTTCTCTTTGTGTCCTCATAAGTTACGTCCAAGTAATTTTGTATGAAAATAAATACTTCAAACCTAATGAATGCATAGTTTAATCTCTTTGCCCACTCACTATATAATAAATATGTTATATATGTTTTGAAGTTGTATATAAAACAACTGTTTTTGAAAAAAAAACATACATTTAATGAGCTATTTAATAGTCGTCCTAAATATAATGCAATCAGTTTTAATGTTCATTATTCAACACAATAGGCTTCACCATGATAGCTGAAACCAATTATTTCAGTTGATCACACAATATATCTATATTGTGGTATAATCGACACGCAACACATTTCGACAGTAATTATTATGTTACAGAAATAAATGTATCAGGCTACGATTGGAGATTTATGATATTCTGATTTGTGTAATTGATGATATACATGTATTTTCTTTATTAATTTAGAGCTTTAACAGTAGTAATATGAGTGGATTCAGGGTAAATCTATCTATCTATTGACATAATTTGTTCTTATAGACGTTTAAATCCGTTTCAATTAAATGTTGTTAATACAATTATAAACAATGTTGTTTAATTGAATTCGAACAAATAAACACTAAAGCAGTCCATCAGAAAGCGCTTTGAACAACAAAAACTGGAGCTTAACAATCTCCGCCGATTCACAAGTGAAACTTTTCATGGCACAAACAATTTTTAATCTAACTCGCGAACCAAGTTCGTATTTTAATCTGGATGTGGCTTTAACAAAATTGAAAACTTTTATGAGAATTGTGGACTTACAAATAACGTCCATTCTTCCCTCCCCGGCGGTGGATGCGAAGCTTGGCGCTTCCGCCGATACTTCGCATCTGTATAATCCCGACGACTTTAACGTCACCTGGTGCAACGCGACATGGCGATCGTCCGATTTTAAGAGCTGCAAAGATAAGCGGTCATTCAATATAATAAATGTGTTAAATGCAGACCGGCAACAACTACCACTGTATTTGTTACGATAATTTGAAGGTTCTACATTGTTCGTGGAATATTTTCTCACCTCTTCACCGGAATGTGACATATTTTCTATTAATGTGAGTGTATTTGAACAAATATGTCTAAAATGTCTGTTAATTGTATGCTTTTATATAACGGCACGTGGTCGTCATCAGTCAATTCTGTATTCATAATGGCTGCCGAGCTATCGTGGGTAGGCGGGAGAGCGTGGAGAATTAAAACCTCGCGTTGAAGATAATTAACAATGTACGATTATTATTTTCACAAATATGAACAGAATTATGATCAACACTTTATTATTAATTGGGACACAGTGACACTCCACCGAACACGTCTTGCTTGGGCGCGATGCGAACGGATCTAAATCCTCCGATGATCGTGGTTCTTCTCCGTTCGTGAAGAAACGTCAACCCACCATTGTCATTCTTGACGTTTTTTGACACTCTCAAAATATTGAAGCGCTTTCATATACATTTAGTACTTTTAAATATCAAACTGTGTCTTTCTTTATTATGATTTTTTATTGATAGTTGACCATATTACCTATAACTTATAACACCGAAAGTATTTACGCTATTAATATGTATTATCTGTGTGAAATACTGTTATAACATATAATCCTCCATTGGGACATCAATACACAAAAATTTGTAATCATATCATAAATCCAAATAAAACTGATTTATCGGGGCTGAGAGATATACCGAGTAACATTTTGTTTACAGCGAAATTGTATGCTTTAAAATTCTATCGGTTGACACTAAGCTTTCATTTGGCTTTGTTTATTGCGATAGAAGATTGTAAGAGCTTTTTTTACTAGTTTTAACTTTTTTTTACAGACTCACAGACTCGTCTGCATTGTTCGTCGTAACACAGTTTTTTACAAACCATCCATAATTTTCGTAGTTTAATTGTTGTTAAGCAGTCGAGTTGTTGTATATTATTTTTTTTTGGAAAAAATTGGAAAAAAAATAAAAGCTCTTTAGATATAAGAAATTTTTTGACATACTTAAGTTATCGCTAATACGATTATATATGGATAAGATATAAATCAATATTAACGTAATAATTAATTTAATGTCTACTTATAACTGAGCCTGTGTTTATTTACTCTTCCAAAGGTTTCCATAATAAACCGGGGAAGATGCCGACAACAAACTCGTCCTAAAAGGTTTTTTAAGGGTAATCACTGAATCACAAATATTCTTATGACATCATTCGGGGGGACTCATTACCTAGCTTGTTATTATTTACATAGTATTTTATAATGTTGTTTGTTTACGATACTTGTGTGATATTCAACCATACCAAATATTTTGTCTGCTGAAGTGCAGTGAGTTAGAAATAATGAGAGAATATTTTTAAAGTATGTTATGTATATGGTATGTTGTTTAACGTATGTTTAAATAATAATTCTTTCAAAAAATTCTTACAACATATATAAATATATCAATTCGTACACGACCTTACAATAAAAACAAATAGCTAACAGGCGTACAATATTTTTCAGAATACCAATACAAAAGGCTGCCATAATATAATATGAATTAATATTCAAATTAAATGGAAACGAAAAAGTCCCACTCAACAGTAGGCTCTAGGCAAAACAATACAGAAGGAAATTAAAGAAAAACAAGGTTCGTATAACAAGAAAAAGAATTGAAATAATATTTTCTTATCATATTGACATGACAAATAATTTCATGTACTAATAACGCTAAGTGCTTTCTAATCGGAATATTATCAGTTATATTTTGTCAATACGTGACGTTCATAGTATTTGCGTGTTCGTAAAGCCGAGTTATTTTTTCTTGTACATAATTTCCATTCCATTTTTATTTTATTTATTCACACTTTATTGAACTAAAATGGTTGAAGTAGATAATGTTTAGATGTTACATGTAAGCCAGCCGTATCGTTTACAAGCGATCTCTTCTAGGCAAAACAAACCCACTTTTTTATGGGACAAATTAGCTTGCGAAGCTTGCGGTAAATAGCGACGCGGCCCAGCCCAATCCAGTCGTGTGCTGTTTAGTTTGTAAATATTATTACATACATTGGTTGTTTCTGTACTTTTGCCATGTACCTCTTTCTTCTCTTATGTTTCTGTGATGTGTTTATGTCCGTAAAAGTATATAAATATAATAGAAGTGTTGGAGTGAGTGTAGAATTGTGTGTCACCGATACATGGCGCTATGCATTTGTCAAAAGAAATACCTAGTTAACTCAGTATTATATCAGAAATGTTTGGGTAGTATTGAAATCTTTATGCCATCGTAAGTTTACATTACGTTTTACAACCATTGAAACCATCGAAGTAAGAAGAGGCAAACGAGCAGGCGAATCACTTCGAGTGATGTGATAACCGCGGCCCGGATACGTGCAACGCTAGGAGGTGTTGCCGGCCTTCAAGGAAGAGGAACCATGATTTCATACCTTGCTGATTTCAGCAGCTTGACATAATTTGATAAACTTTTTGTATCAATATATGTTTTGTATTTGTTTAGAATACTCACATCAACTTTGACGCCGTCGAGTTTATACGCGTGTTTGGGCGGATCATATTTCGGCATAAATCTATAAAACTCTTCGTTGTCTCTATACCACTTCACTGAGTATAATGTGTCATCATCCAATTGGTACTCGCAGTCTAACTGAGCTGGTTGGCCTCTTACACGGTACGTAGGTACAGAGACGCGTACTATTCGTAGTAAAAGGGATTCTGAAACAAATTAAATTCTATTCAGTACATTAGCCATTTGAAAACTATGGAGTCGCTTTGAAGAGTTATAATACGAAATTTAAGACCAAATTGAAAATGTACGTATACTTAATCCCTTATTAATATTAGTATAACAAATGCGAAAGTTAGTATGTATGTTACGCTTTCACGCGTAAGCTACTAAACTGATTTCGATGAAATTTAGTATGGAGATAGACTTTAGGGAAAAACATATATAACGATAAAATGGGTGAACTTAAGAAGGGCAATTTATACACTGATTTTCCAAATTCCTTTTGTATTTAAAACACGCGGACGAAGTCGCGGGCAGGTACTACCAGTATAGCTATATTACTGGAAATATCAACTTGTCCTATGTTTTAAAGCAGGGTAAGTTAAATAATAAATAGTTTAAAACTTAACATTAGATGGTGGAATAATTTAATAATTGTGAGTTGTCGATTCATAAGTGTACCTTAGTTATCTATATGAATCAAGATATTTTTGATTTGATTTGTGTAATTGATAGTTTTTTTAACTATCTAAACTATGACATAAAAGCATTGTCGAGCTTTGATACATTTTCTTATTCAATTAAAAATCAGTTAGAGTATGTTGTATGTATAATATATATAGATAAAGAAAAGAAATAAGAATATCTAGTGAAAATGCAAAAATAAAGTATGGGCGATTGAATAAGGTTGGAATGATGAGAGAACGCAGTAGCTGGGGTTAAACAAAGCTCAGGTAGCCGATGTATGAGCTACACTAAAGAGAAACATAAATACTTATAAGATATTTTTCGACTGCGCTTTTGTTACGAAATGAGAACAGAAAATATTACAATTAATCTGAGCAGTGTGTATGCTAACAAAAACATGAACAATTCCCATTCAATTGTATTTAATAATATTGGTGTGTTATTCATATTTCGATAAAATAAAAAAATAAAAACGCAAAATTGTTATATTTTGCCGCGTTGAGTTCTGAAGCATTCGATTGGCGTATTTCTGTATGACCTTTAATAATGTTTATTACGTATTTTATCTTTTTGCGGTATATATTTTATAGCATTATTTAAGCACGGTAAATTGTGTTTTTTCTGAATTAACCCAATATTAAATTGTTAACCGCAAATCGCATCGTTAACGTACAATCTTTGTTATTTCAAAGGTAAGTTATTTTTATTATGTAATTTATGGTTTTTGAGTTAAATTATAAATATAAAAAGTGTTTAAAAATATAATAAAATATTTTAAAAAATTGGAAATATTGTAACTCTTATCATATATCTGAATGCTAATGTAAGCTCTTGAACGTCTGGAATTTAAACCCCGTATTAAAGTATGGTAAAGATATTGAAATTGCTTCGAATTGTCTAGTTCAAGAGTTAACTAATTGGTCCGACCGTAACTTAAACTTCCTTCGGCTTATCTTACAGTTTTAAGTTTGTCACTAATTGTTCGATATTCCACAGTTTTATCTAGATGCAAAGTTTCTAATTGGGCTTCAAGTTCTAATCTGTAATAGCACCTAAAAACAGCCTTATCGTAAAAAGCCTTAAAAAATGGTTGTAAAAGGTCGTGTCAGTTTTAAATGGAAAAATAAATACATACAGCTTATGAGGACTTTTCACTTCGGAATATTGTAGAAAGCGGCGGTGAAGGTATCGCAAGAAATGAGATTTTAGTAAGAGTTCTCTTGAAAACATTTAACTATTTTTATTTAGAAAAATACGTTTTATTTCATTTTTTGACTTACTTTGTTATCTGCATATAATAATATATATGAATCAATATAACTTTTAGGATTTTTCAAGAAGTTTCAAGAAGTACAATCTCAAGAAGTGAGGGGACCGTTTATGAGCGCCTAAAACCGAATAAATCATTTGGTCAATTTACAAAAAAATATTATCAAGTGACCACATTTGAAAAGTAAACAAAGGTCCGATGCTAAATTTTCATATTTTCAAAAAGCTGAATTTAAGTATTGGTAAAACCTATTTGTATACTAGTTAACAGCCGACAGTAATCTCTTTATTTGATTTCTGTATATACAATATACTTCGCATGTGAGTAAGATATGAACTGTCGATTCAACGCCAGATCACTTAACTAAGTAAGAATAATATTTTTCATAAATGAATGTCTTTGCAATTTAATGCGATATAGACGTCGTTTAACATAAAATAGTAACATTTTTGTATGAATAAGTTAATAGGAATAGACATTTTTAAATTAAATTTGTGATGCTATTATAATTTGAAAATATATATATAATATATATTCTATAAAATTTATACTTTATATGATACAAACAAATCTCATTCTCGGTCTGGACTGATTTGGAACTGCTGCTAAATTTAGATTGAAAGTGGAGAGGTATTTGAACTATTTCAATATGATTTATCGATATGTGCTCTAGACATTTTTATCGTTAACATGTTAACATACACAAGTGATCACTAGATATACATATAGATGTGTAGTAAAATGTATTTATTTTTAGACAGATACCACAGACTACTTGCTACGATCCGTATCTAAATAAGTAACTACTTAGTAACTTAATAGTTTGAAACATTCGTGAATAATTTAAAAGTATGTTTATTGAATTGACCAATCAGAGCAGAGATGGGTCTAAGCGCCACCTTGTGGAGGGAGTGTGTTCATTGTTCTAAAGCCTGTTAGGATTGGGTTGTAAATCTGTTAAAAGTGATATTGGTACCCTAAAGATACTCTTCATTCGTACTTGATTACTAAATAAAATCGGTATTATGTTTTTGTGTTCGCACATAAAGTATATCATAACGATATTGTGTCGACTTTATAATAGTATTGTGAATGTGGATGAGTCGGTTGATGTTTTTACCGACTCTCTACTTCGTAGAGGCATTTTAAACACCTTAAAAAGCACACTTTTGAATCCTGATGTAATTCACATGTATGTCGTATCTTGTTCGTATTATTATGTATATTGTATTTTGTTATTTTATATTGTTTCAAGTTCCCATTTAATTGTTTTATGTGTATACCCAGTTTTATTATCTCATAAGTTTATTGTTTTTTAAATATATTTAGCACATAAGATGTTTGGGAACATGTAATAAAATAAAATAACGCCTACTAGGCACATTGAGAATTCCTTCCTCTACGACAAAAAGATAATGTACGTTTAGTTTATATATTAGTGGGTATTGTTTTGTTATTCATCGTATGTTACCGTCTCGTTTCGAATGACGGCTTATTTTATTTTGTAATACCTACTTTTGGTGTCTTTAATCTTTCTCAATATGTGTCCGAAATATTTTTTCTCATTAAAATTCAAATTTTATGAATAATTGTAACTTTACATTGACAACAAAAATGTAAGCAAAACAAAACGTTACCTAATTTGAAACGATTTGTGATATTTCTGATGAAAATTGGCTGACATATTGGGGCTTTAGTGAAGAGAAGTTAGGACAATTCCTTTGAATACTTTATAGGGTTCTTTATTTGTGACAACGTCCACCGTCTTGTTTGAGTTGGGTACGGCTCCTATCACTTTTAACTTTTCATAACTTACCACAATTTGTGTAACTTTCCATTTGAAAGAAATAACTTTTAACTAAGGATGAGCAGGATTCAATTTTATTGTATAAAATATAGACTTTTTAGTATAACATTTTTAGCACCTTATTAAAAACCCTTTCTATGTTTAAGCAATGCCGCTATCTATTTATTTTTTTTTTATTTTTATTTAATTAGTGTATAATTCTAAGTGCGCTGAACTTTTATACGTTCAATTTAATTATATTTCTTAATATTAAATGTACATTTTTTACAGTAATGAATTCATTATATACTATAGAATCCTCAAATTATTGAGATGCATTTTATATAGGTCAATTAATAAATAAATATATGGTTAAAGAGAATGCTCAGCCATATTTATTTACAAATTTATATTTTTATTTCTTAAACCTATACAGCTTATAAAAAAAAGTTTACGAGGGTTAAAAAATACACCGGTCTGACAAGATACGAACGAAGTCTAACAATAAACTCAGTTGGTTAACCAAAATTTTTGTAAGCATGATCACAGTTTTACAAATCTCTCTCTCTCTGTAATAGGCCAGCAACGCAATCACGAGCCCCACTGCAAATGTGCATTGTTTAAATACACGTAAAACCATTGAAGTCCACCAATTAACATTTGTGGACTTAAATTTATTTTAACCCGCTACGCACGCGAAATATAAAAACTTAACACGTTAAGAATTCATTACTATTCATTATTATTCTTGATTATAATCTTATTAAATGTGTACCTTAAACCAGTAAATTTGTTCAATAATAAAAATGACCTTTAGTATAAACACTTAAAACGAAGATTAATTAATATAAAAAAGCAGAGTGTTAATTAGGCATCGCTCAGTACACAAGCCGGGGTCTTTCAGACTAGCTTAATGACCACTGCATGACTTTTAGCGAGGCCAAAATGATATTAATTGATTAAATATTATTTACTGTTTCAGAAAAAAATACTTTTTGTGTTTTTTATTAATTTTGTGTGGTATTTAATAGTTTCAATAACTAAGAATTAAAAAATCACGTTCGTTGTATTGACTATTCAGAGCCTTATTTAAAAAAATGGTTTCAGAAAACATAATAGTCAATATAAAAAATATTATTTTAATAGATTTCACCTGTAGGACATGTGTATAATACTTTTTATGTATGAGCAAACGAGCAGGCAGGTCACATTGGGTCATGTGCTAACCGCCCCGTATGGACACTTGCAACGCCAGGAGGCTAACAAGAGATTTACCTCTGGTATAAAATAAAGTAGTAATGTCTTCGCTTCCTTTAAATAAATAAACTGTTAAGTGTTTGTAAATAACTTTTGGCAGGATTGGTGTTTTTAATATATTTTAAAATAATTAGTTTCTAAAGACGTATAAGCATCGCGATACAGCGAGGAAATGCCGCCAGCATTATGTGTAGTCTGCCTTCTGTTTTGTTTTATTTAAGTTAAATATACTTATATATAACTAACTTATATACTTTAGGTTATTATTAAGAATGTTTATAATAAAACAATGATAAAAAGTCGGTAGTTTCAAATTAATATTATAAATTTACTAATATAGGTACCTGTAGACCAAATCAAATTTAATAGAGCAAACATGTCCTCGCTTCATTTAGATCGCTTAGTGCTAATTGAAATCTATTAAGCATTCCAATATAAATTTCATACTTACTCTCTACTAACGTTAAATACATGCTAACGATGTTAAGAAGTATGGTATTTGGATTGAAATAAGTTCCAAAAAAATCAATAGAAAATACGATTTTCACATTTCACTGTTCGGTTGTTTGCTCTTTGGTAAATACCATACTTTCATTACACATACACGCAAGTTCGTAATTAGTGTTATTTATTTATATATTTGCCACACAGAATCCAACTTGTGTACAATTTTCTTCTTATATCTAAGACTACAAGGGTTTCAGTATAGATCGGTCTGTCTATCATTTTAAGGCATTAAAATCTATTAACAGTATATTAATAAAAACTGTTGCATGAAATGGGGTTTAATTATTTTATGAATTAATAATGGTCGGGGATGGCGGATGAATACAAATTTTTATTACCCGAGAGATATCGTTATATATAGGACAGAGCTGTGATAATACTAAGCGTTGTTATTTTCTTATTACAAGCGTTATTCGATTGGATGGAACATTGGATGATAACTGATCGGTGAGCAAGTACTGTTGTATTTTATTGGCAGCCGTTCATCGAAAACAATTGCTGTAATACATGTCTTTTTTTAAATGTCTGACGTAAATAGAAATAATTTAATATATAACAAAGTACACGCTTATTTGGAAACTCAATCATACACAAGTGATCGCTTATACGATTCTATGTGGCAGAAGCTGAATAACTTTTGAACATAATAAAAAGATCATTTTTCATATGATTCATATCTTATGGTCAATATATTTCTATTTAATGGTTGTCTTTGTGCATTTTGAAGCTGTATCGCATTGTGATATGGGTAGACGTAAATACGTTTTTAATGTTTTCAAAAGTGAAGCTTTTGTTTCCATCCCATTACCCTAAACAAACGACTAGCGCTAGCGAAAACAATAACTCGACAATGTGTTTGCTTACAAAACTAAAACATCGAATATTTATATTAATACAAGTCAAATCTAGATAAATCTATTGTCTCTTCTATTTCAGAAAATACAGAACATTTAAGTATTTCTCATTTAAACTATAAATGTATTTGAAAACCTATGCAAAACAACCATTTTGATTATAAACGGTTACATCATTTCGTAGCAGGTTGTAGCTTGGCCTACGAGAAGCTACGAAGCGTAGCTGTTACGGCATCAATGTTAATTATTGTATATTGATATTACAGAGTAAAATTTGATGTGTGATTACTTAGAGTGTCTGTTATGTTACTCTGTTCGTACGATTATATAAATGAATAAAACATATAAAATACAGTAATTAAAATATATAGTTTTTATTTATAGAATTCGTTTTTATTGATTGTAATTAAAATTAAGTTTAACAACAATTGAGGTGCATTTAAAACGAGTAGAACATTATATAGAATACGATGTTGAGGTTATATAAATATAGATAACTCAGTAAAAAAATGATTTCATTTAAAAACAAATGTTTACTTAATGCATCGACATATAGATTTACGAAACATTATTAAATGATTAATCATATTATCGTTTGTACTTCATGGACAGTTATTCACTTCTTATCAAAATACACGAATACTTATTAATCAGTTTAATGTGTCTAAATTCTACCTTTTATAGGCCTAATTGTAGATATTCCATAAGGTTATATACGCCTTATATAATTTCTGTATAATTTTAAAACCTTTAAACTTGATTTCAAAATTGATATGGTACATAATTGATTTTAATGTTGCTATCGCAATGATCGACTTTAAAACATCTGTTAGATTTTGAAATACTAAATATTATAAATAACCATACCTCTTATGAGTAAGCTGAAAACAATAATGAAATACATCCTTAAATTTGTCACTGTATCTTATCACATATCACATACACATAACACGCGTTAATAAGTGCTTACGTTGTTTAAAATTTATCTAATGGACACACACGTCTTTCTCCATGGAGAGCGCGCGCACGACTGAAGGCTAATGCTTATTCTGCCCCGCACCCGGCCGAGGTCACAAAGGCTTTTTACATTTTCATGATCTTATGCTTACAGGCTAAGCTACATTTCTTTGTGTTGCAGCCTATTGAATAGCGTTGTTAATTCTAATTGGGTTAATAAATGTATCAACATAAAAAAATCAATCATAAATTGTAGTTTTCTTGTATTGAATCATGGGAGTTTTTAATATATTTCTTTTTTGTAACGTATATATAAATTAAAGCAATAGGCTGCTTCAACACAGAAGTTTTAAAATGATCACAGACACACTGTCTATACAGTTATATCACTTGTCAAAAATATATTACTTTTTACATTAGTATGATACATTTTATTTGGTTTTTAATTAAATTATTAAGCTTTCGTGTGGCTCGTGGAATAATTTTGTCACAATATAAGGTGATTTATAATTAATATCGTTTACAATGAGGGTATTCTGCTCGAATTTCAATACTGCATTTTTGCGTATGTAGGTCTTATATTTTGCGAAATTATAGTATATTTCATTACGTCATACAAATCTAGTTTTAAACGCTTTCAAACCGTTGTCTTTACTACTTATTCACATTTGTTTCTTATATCATAATCAACTGTAATCTGTGGTAGGGAATCCATTCCTGAGCCATTGAGTGGGCTCCATAACCGCACTTTGGACCCACAGAGCGTCGATCATGTTTATATTAAACCGCCTGTGGTCGTAGTAAAAAGGCTTGAAAATTCTTGAAATTTCAAAGGTAAAAAAAGCCATTGTTTTTATGCCAACATTGCAAGAATTTGCAATTCAAGAAACCGTCTAAGTGCATTCAGGAAGTATGTTAATAACTTAATTCAATTCAATGGGTTCAATAGGTGCGAACGTAATAAACATTGTTACAACCGCAACTTTACAGATGTTTTAGTAAAGCCACGAAGGAATATTAAAACTTATCATACCTGAAAAAAACCCTGGACTACAGGCTAAAAATTTAATTTAAACCTTTTCGTTTAGAAATACAGAATACAAATATAGAACGGCTAATCAATCTTATATTAAACAGTAAAATTCTAAATTCAAATAATCAATTTGATATATAATCTATAATTAAAAATATTTCACTAAAGCACAGATAACATTCATTTTACAAACAGATTCTATTTGAAGAGGTATCATAGAGCCATAAATATACAGTTCCGAAACCCGGGTTAGCGTGAACGGTCGATTATGAATTTGGCACTCTATACGTGATCCTTTTTTCATCACGTCATCAATATATTTATGATACTTTATTGTTTGTTATATGAAGTGCTATCATTGGTTTATATTTCATTATCTATTATAATGTACATTAATGAACAGTATTAAATTTAATGTTATTATTTATACACTTTAATTTAAATTATCTTAAAGATATTTTATCTGTTTTACTTTGATCTTTTCATTGTTGTATACTTCGCGCGTCTTGCACCAGTCCAAGTTTATTATAAGTATTCAATGATTTTGTGGGATGCCTGGAAGAGATCGCTTATTAGCGATAAGGCTGCCCGTTGCTCTTATGTGTGCTACCACCTATTAACATCAATGAATTCTACCGTTTTTGTGAAAAATAAATAAATATATTAGAAACAAACCATTAAATTAGTACTTAGTAGTTAGCAAAGTGTACACTTTAACCCGAATGATGTTCTTTTGGTGCAAAATATCGTTTTATACGTAAGCCTAAGAAATCGTTTGTCTCTAAATGTATTATACCGATAAATGAACGTTAAAATTGACGCATATTAGGTAGATGGCCAAAATAGAATGTTAACACCGGCAAATCTTAACCTAGTGAATTCAGTGTGTTATTGTAAAGGGTCGTATATTTGTTTGCAGCAAGTCGAACCCGTATCACTGAAACTCATTAGCAATTATGATTGTGAAAACGTGCAGGAAAAATCTTATTTTTCTGTGATTGAATTCTATATGTATGTTTGCATTATTGATGCACTTAAATTACGTTATATACACATGATAAATTGCCAAACAAAACTGAGAATAAATCACTTGACTGGAATCAATCAAAGTTTTACGACACCTCTTAAAAAACACCTTAGCGCGAAGAAAATACTTTTTTCCAATCATTTAACATCGATTTCACCTAAATTATCCAGAATCAATACAAATTAAACATTCCCGTTTTGTTTTAGGCATGGCTCGTTTTTTTACCGGATATGGAACCCGAGTTAAACCTCTAAAGCCACGGCGTTAAATTCTATCGATCTAATTTTCTAGAATAGCTTAATAAATAAAATCGAACGTAAAAGAAATGATTATTTTATTATAGGGAATGAATAATAACGAAAATATTACGATGCCAATAAGTTTTGATCAATTGAGCTTTACGAACCTCGCCTTAACAGTGTACTCCATTTCGACGCTGAATAAGTCTCAATTGATTTAATATAACCAGCTTTTCGTTTACATTTAAATGCAATGGTTGGAGTATCTTCGTGTTTGTTTAAATAATACTCACAGCATAGCGTTTAATCTAAGTTTTATTAAAATCGTTTCAGTATTTCTTTATATATTAGAATTCAGTTTAAAATATATATTTTTTGTAGTATGCTCTTACATACTAATATGTATTTTTTTGAGCACTGTCTCACGAATGTTCTTATCGGCTATTTAGGGCGATTTAATACCTTTTGAACGCTTAAATAGTCCTTTACACTATACTAGGACTTGCTAAATAAAGTTTTTGAAATTATTAAAAGACAAATTTGGAACATGATTTAGATGTTTATTGTATGTACAGTGCATTAGTCACAGTATTTGTTTGATATAACATTGTGTTACTTGTAACATTCTATGTATCCAAAAACACCCATAAGAAATGTTATTCGTTGATTTACTCAATCCGCGATATTCTCGACAAAGCCTCCAGATGCGATCGTAAATCGTTTTGGTTGACATAATAGTGTGAAGGGAACGACCTAGATTTATGCGCGTTTGATTTTCATAAAGGTGAGGGCTGTCATATTCGTACCTTACCACTGAATTATGACACTATTGGATAGTTTAAGAGCAATGCGGCATTATGAGGCCTTTCGTAGAGGCATTTTAAATATCATAAAAAAAACAAACCTTCAAATTCTGATTGTGTTCGGATTTGTATCTTGTTTGTATTATTATATATATTGTATTATGTTTTATCTCTTTAATGTTTCAAGGTCCCATATAATTGATTTGTGTGTGTACCTCGTTTTATTGTTTGTTAATATATTAAGCACATAAGATGTTTGGGAGCAGATTTAATCAAATAAAATATATAGAATGTTTTATCGACTTTTTTTATTTTAAGGAAGTCTTCTGTAGGTATCAGGCTTCTACAAAAGTATGTTGAATTATTGAAGGTATTTTGCGTTGTTACAAACTAATGTTTGCCATGCTAACAATACGATAGTTAAAGATGTTAAGTGATATTGAAATAAAATGCATCGACTTTAATGAGTTTCATTTAGAGCAGTCATCTGATAGCCTGAATTCCCGTTTACTTAGCGAGGTATTTGTACCATTTTAGAGTGTAGTTGGCCACGACCCAAACTGATGATATTATTTTATATTATAATGCTACATTTGTAGATATTACTTGGACGATTATGGGCTCATATCTTCGGTGAAATAGGATCTTTGTAGTCTAGTTCCTTTGTTCGGAATATTCTTTGTTTGACTCGTATTTTGCTAACATCACGATATTGGATTGAAAGGGAATCCAACTTGTACTGCGTGTTATAATGGATGTATGATTTACTATGTGATATTTTTTTATTACACACATTGAAACTTTACTAATAGCATTTCGCCATTAAAATATTTACGGAACGACGACTAGTGAAACTAAAATAACTTTATTAACATTCAGATGTAAGTTAGTACAAACGACATTGAAAATATTTTTAATTTCTTGACAATTTTTCAAAAGAGTAATAAAAATGTTAAAGTAAGCAATCAATGTATACAATACTGAAGCCTTGTTTATGACTAGAAAAGCATGAGCTAATGTCATTATCGTTAAGTCGTCTGCTAGCCTTAATTCGCTTTTTTTATTCCCTGGTAAAAAGGATTTCTTTTATAAAATTAGTTTTTTTTAATATTATTTATATTAACTATTGTTTAGATTGGAAGACATTTTACATCAACTTAATTAATCACAGAATTATCCCTCGGTTTCACAGTCAGGGTCAACGACCTTACAGTGGCGAGGCATTATGGCGACATAAAAACTTATTGCACGCTAAACTTTTTGTTTCTTTCTGTCATTTAGTGTTTAACCCGTGATCAAAAGAGATAGATGATTTTCACTAAAACGGTTCTATTAAACGTAAAAAGTTTATATGTGTATTAATTTATTATGTATATAAATAAATTATGATAGTCTGTGCTGATTTACTGTATTGTTTTGTGTGAGTTGTTGATTTTGAATTTAAAATTTTGTGAAAGAGTTTTTTTTAATTTGGGTTTGGTAATGGCTTGGTTTACTATTTTGAATATAACCTTCATATAATAGGTATATTATAGCCTCAAATTGTTTTTAAAAAATCAAAATAAGTACTCGGTAATTGAGAGGAGGCTTTTAATTATATCTGCCTTATCCTCATTTAAGTTATAACTTTATATATATATATATATATTATTTTATTGTCCCTGCTTAGTTTAGTTAGTATATTCTTCTTGTGTTTTATATATTTACTATAGTTTTGCACCTTATCAGTTTCTTTTCTAAATATTATAGTTACCTGAAAGAGAACGCCGAAAGCGATTAGGCCACCATTCGCTCGCTAAATATAGCGACTAAATATTAATTAGTATATTAGGTTTAATTATTTTTTTAATTACAATTCTTTCCATTTGCGAATAGACGACATTTTAAATCGAACAAATAAGACATACATTTCAATCTGGCACTCCACTTCCCCAACAGCCACGCTATTTATTAATCATAAATACTCGGCTCCTATATTCCCCAGACAATAATCGCGTAGCATCAAATGAATTATGAAATTTTATATTCAGGGGCCCGTATTTGAGGTGGGAATGATTTATTCGTCTATATTACGCACTGAGCCGGCTTGAATGGCATTATGTTGACACCTTATGAACTCCTTTATTTGTATATGATTTATATAGGTAGATACCGCTAGTCATTTTGCTGTGGGTATATTGCAGGTAGTTTATCACTTAAAATTTGTTTTATCATAGATATAATGTTTATTTATTTATTACATTTGAATATATATTTAAACTGTAGCTACATTATAAACATGGTTTTAAACAAGACTCAAGACTATAGAATACGAAGTTATGTGTTGATAAAAATGAATGCATGCAGTAAAATGTCATTGCGAACACATTTTGTAGGTTTATGAATACATAAATTTCACGAGGGGTACACACGTGGGAATACTACAAAAAAAATGGTCGATATGACATTATATTATGTAAATTTGAGGGATTAAAACCTTTGTTTTCAAAATAATTGAGGTTGTATTGTCACGTTTTTTTATTACTAAGCGAATTTTGACAGAATGCTGATGAGAGTCCTACATTTTACAACCATTGGATTGGTGGAACACATGATATGTGATCCGCATAAAGAGTGAGATGTATAGTATGCAGTAGAGGACGACTTCCCACTAGATCGAAAGATGACATTAACTGCTACCGGCCACTGTAGAAGAGTTGACAGATCTTCAAATGTTCGAGGAGGCTATAAAATCTACTGATCCTTACAACAGCTTACACAGTTCAGTATAAAGCTCTTATTAACATCATAGGTCTACACATTTTCCCTTATAAAGAAGCTTTTGGCCCTACATGCATGTTGGAGCATTTTCCCGGGTCCATAATTAAGTAATCATATTATTTATATGAATTGTTATATTTATTAAAATAAAACTTAAAGTGTTTTAATAATGCAGGAGCGTTCTCCACGACTAAAATGAAATGAAAATCGGTTCTATAAACCACTGCGACAAAATAACAGGTATAAGTCGTCTTGCGCCTTGTTCCTAATACCAAAATAATCTCTTTTCTAAGTCCCTCTCTCTCAGTCCTCTTTCTAAATTCTCTAATTCTTTATATTACAAAATACAGCTGTGTAGACTGGCTATGTCACAAATTCCACGTCAAAGAATAATTAAGTATTATTCGTTCGTACTTTTAAACTTACAAATGCAAGCTTGTCTAACGATACTGTTTGTTCTATAAGATTAAAATCGAAAAACTCACGCTAAATACACCACTAGATAATGTCTAAATCAAAGTACATTCATTCAACAAGGTAATAGAATTAATTACTTATAAAGGTATACAAAAGGCTGTGTTCACTTTATAAAATTTGAAAGCTTTTGTTCGAGAGTCTTTAATTACCACGAAAAGCGTCGCCTTAGTCATTATAGATGCCGTGACGTGAGCTATAAACCAGGAAAATACTTTATGCAAATTATTTTGTGGCGGTGCTATTAGTAATAATCGTATAAGTCGGAAAACGTGAGTAAATATAGGCACCTGCTCCTCGTATTGTACCAAGTATGCGCGATGTATGTTAGACGCCAGCACGCTATTTAGTAATGAAGTCTTATGCTTGGCTTCCAAATTTAAATACGTCTTATTTACGTATAGGAAAGGTCCATTGTTTTCTTTAGAGTTTTTCCTTGATATATCTTATTTGTAAGGGCGAATTATTAAATTATTTATCTTATATCTAATATACTTTCGTACCACCACTTACCACGTAGCACCAAGTTATGGAACCAGCTGCCCGACACGGTATTTCAAGATTGTGCTTCAAGACAAACGCGTGCCGCACTCACGAGCTCCCAGCAACGTGAGTGTCTATGGGCAGCGACTCCACGCTTCCTGCTCGTTTGCCCCCTCTTCTATAAAAAAATATATATAGTGTGAAATCCATGTACCGTCACTCGGTTTAACGCAAACTCTCTAAAGCGTCGAATTTGGTTGGTTTAGATCTTTCTTAAGGAATTTTTAATGGAATTTAATAAATTCAGAGGCTTAAAATAACAATTTAATTGGGTCATGGCAACATTTCTACATATATTAGAAGGTGTTTTTTATACTAATGCCATACTGTCGAGGGTGTTTTGTATTTCTGCAGGTGTCACGCGTCTCGCGAGACGGCATCCACCCCGGCTTCATCGTTAATATTTCGTGACGAATATATATCATTATTCCATATAATAATATTCCATTAATTTTCAAAATGCAACCTGTGTATCCAACAGAAGCTCCGGTATACTAGACGGTCTGTATGTGTATAATGCATGGTCACATGGAAGATGCAAATACGATGAAGTACAGGGCATTCTTCTACTAGATGTGTAACATTTAGTTTTCTATCATCTTTTTTTTTATATACGAGCAGGAGGCCCACCATAAAGGTGAAGCCGCCGCCCATAGAAACTTACGCGGCTGCGAGCTCGTGAGTACGTTGCCGGCCTTTAAAGGAAAATTGGGAAATTGAGGGGTAGGGGAAGTGAACGGGGTGGGGAAAGGATGGTCACCAGAAGATCTCACTCGCGAACGAAACGCGAGTACAAAATGAACGAACTCCAATTGTCACTTTACGCCGGTTTTCTGTGAGCGAGTGGTATTTCTCCGGCCGTGCCCTGCCCATTCGGCTGGAACTCTAAGTAACAGCATGGCACTCCCACTCAAGAACCCACATCTGAATACTATATCGTAAGCGAATATTTGTCATGTGTCGGCAATTGGCTCGTCTTTGGGATAGTTCAATGTTTACAATGCTTTGTTATTTTAATTGTCAGTAGCACAATTTTGTATTAATTGTTTATTTTAAAAGAGGAACTATTGAGTTTCTTACCGGTTCTTCTCGGTAGATGACTGCCTTCCGAACCGGTGGTAATGTAAAAATTGACGATTCAAAAGTGTCTTTATAAAGACCTACTTGAATAAAGTTATTTTGAGTTTGAGTTTGAGAATCAAACATGGCGTTGTCTTTAATTCTTACAAGCACAAGAGTGTGTAGGTATTAGCTGGCACGTATTATATAGATTGTTCTTGTAGTCATTGATATATGAGGGCAAACTGTATGTTTATATAATCTACACTATCGTGGTATGTTGATGGCATGTACTCCAGTTTATTCGCTCATGCCATGCTACGCCATACCAGCCATTGAAATGACACAATCTTTTCGTTTCCATTCGGGATTTGAACTCGGTATAAAACAGCTGTAAGATTTGTTTCAATCAAATATAAGAGTTCACAGTACCAGTAACTGGCAAAGAAATTTGTAACATAAATACACGCTTTAGTGGTAAAATAATACACACATTGTAAACATACCGACCCCGCAAATATTTGTGTTTGTTTTGGTTGAAGTGCTCCCAGCAATGATTACACCAAAAAGAGATTTTGACAATCAAACAGGGTTCACCCATACCTGTCCCTTTTGTTTCCTATTTGGTAAACGTTTATTATTATTGCGACCTTTGCCATTAACGGATTGTAAATTACACGATTAGCGTACATTATTGTAATAAACAATTCCGCAACACAGAGGTCTCTAATGTAACCGTAGTTAATTAGTTTAACATAAGCTTTTAGAAAGGTATTTATAAACTATTTGAGAGTTTTGGAATGACCTTGCTCCAATAGCATTGTATTTTTCTTTCAAGTTCCCATTTAATTGTTTTATGTGTAAACCTAGTCTTATAATCTCATAAGTTTATTGTATTCAAACTCAAATTATCTTTATTCAAGTAGGTCTTTATAAAGACACTTTTGAATCGTTTTTATTTACACTACCACCGTTTCGGAAGGCAGTCATCTACCGAGAAGAACCGGCAAGAAACTTGATAGATGCTCTTTTAAAATAAACAATTAATACAAAATTGTGTTACTGACAATTAACATAACAAAGCATTGTAAGGCTACTCAAGAATTGAACTGTCTCGATAATGAGCCAATTGCCGACACATTAAAGGGATCTTTTATTAAATATATTTAGCACATAAGAAGTTTGGGGATAGATATAATAAAATAAATAAATAAATTAGGATCATGACCAAAAAAAGCTGAGCTGAGTTACTTGGCTGCTTCTCAGCATGGTTGTGAACAGGCGTAGAGTCATTTAGATTCAAGGCGATTCAAAATGGTCCTATGTTAGTAAATAAAAAGATTTTACTTTAACTTTGGACTTTTTTGGTTTCTTTAGAATGATTGAGCAAACGGTAAGATAGATTGCCTTGGTTATCTGATTGGTCAATCTAACGATCGCGTTTTTTAAATTTAATTTAATAACGTACAAACTAGAGTTATAATTTTCTTAGTTAAAATGATATCACCCCAGTTACGGGTACCTAAGCTAAAGAATTTATGATTTATAAATACTGTACTCAAGGGTAAGATTATAAGGAGTTGTGCCTGAAAAAAGGTTTATAGTGCGTCCCGTTAAAAAACTTAGTAGCTCTGTGCCAAATTTGTTCATAGGATGTTTTTAGGTATAATTTTATAAACATACAAAAACATGTTTTAAATTATTCAAAAACCAGTTATATGGCTATGAAAAGACTCTTGCATATACACAATATATATATAGAGCGTGTTTGTATCATAAATTAATTCAGTTACTCATGCACCAAATGTTAAATATATTTTTTGTGTATATTCCAATTTCTTTAGTAAGAATTGAAACTTACAGCTGACCAAAAGCTTTTGGTTGTAATAAAATATTCCCTAAATATTAAAAACCACTCAGTTAGAGTAAATTTTTCTATGGGTTGAAATGGGCTGACTTGGTTAGCCTGAAGGTAATCACATGTTATGTATGACAAATGCAAATACACGTCTAGAAATAACTAGCGATGATATTATAAAGGCTATAAATTTGTAATGTTAATTAGCTATTTTATGAATCGGAAAGAAAACGAATAGTTTAACATCACCTCATTTTTTTTTAAATAAAATATAAACCCATATATAACATATTTTAAATAGACATCAATTTCACAGAACTTAACAGAACATCAGGCTAAGATGCGCGTGCGATACGGCTCTGAATAGTCCACAATGCGTCTCCAAAACAGAAGCTTTTATTGCATGAAGAATTTCTTCTGAGTAAATTTATAACTACAGCTCATGAGTACAAGGCTTTACGAAACATAAGCCATAGAGTCGCTAAAATTTTTAACAGAGTCGTTTATAATGACTACATTGTAAATTTGACTTAATTTCTTAATTAACGAATTAACGACTTGCACAGGCGTGAAGTAGGCGTGTATGTCTTCATTCTAGTACGATTACTGTAGTGTAAAGATATTGCAAAGCGATTACATATTAAATATGTTATAATATAACCATGCTTTAACTGAAATAAGCATAATTCGTATGACTTAGTTCCGTTAGACTAGATGACTTAGAAACAGAACACTCCGTTACCATCTGGATCATAAGATTTTTCGACTTACAAATAATCAATCACACCACTTGCACACACGCGCACAACATACAGACACACAACATCGAATCAATAATTTGATTTCATAGTAAAAATGTGTTATCTCATATTCCAAAAAGGAATCTCTCAATCTTATGACATCATTTTTTTTAATGTGTGTAAATATTTTTCTTTATCTTATATATATAAATATCCTGTCACGTTGTTTGTCCCCGATGGATTCCTAAACTACATAACCGATTTTAAATTAAATTGGACCACCGTGAGCAGTCTCTTTTAGCCTTCCAAAGAGCATACACGTCAGCGAGTGTTGACGCAAAATTATATGTGTGCGCGGAGTATGCCGAACTCCTCAGTTCTATTCGGCAATTCGTGAAACCTAACACACCGAAATAGGTACAAACGCGCATAGGCTCAAGCCACATTCATTGTCCTTAGTGACATTTAACGCCAACGGACTCAAGCGGCAGTTCGATTTGGTTCAGGTTTTTCTCTCCCACCGCGAAATAGACATTTTTCTAGTTCAGGAATCATTTCTTAAGCCCAGCGTTCGCACTCCTAGATTCGCGAATTACGTCGCAGTTCGCAACGACCGAACTGACTCACGATTAGGCGGTACCATCCTGTATTATAGACGAGCACTGCACTGCGCGCCGCTCGATCCCCCGCCTCTAGCTAATATCGAATGCTCAGCCGTCCGCGTGGCAATGTCCGGCCATCAGCCAATAATAGTAGTCTCGGCCTACCTATCACCCAGTAGGACAGTTCTCGAGAGCGATCTCAAAGCTCTGTTTGGAATGGGGCCCTCGGTAGTAATACTCGGGGACCTCAACTGCAAACACGAGAACTGGAATAGCGCCAAAAATAATCCTAATGGATTAGCTCTCAACAGGCTCGTTGACGTACTAAACTTCAACGTCCTGGGCCCCATCCAGCCCACGCGTCAAGCCGTAGGACCAATGGGCCTCCTCTCAACCGATGTCTTGGACGTAGCGGCTCTGCGAAACGTAGCACTCCAGCTGCGGAGCGTAGAGGTGCTACACGAATTAGACTCTGACCACTTCCCGGTCCACTACGAACTCGGACCACCAGACACCTTTGAGAGGAGGCTCAAACCCATCCTCGACTTGCAAAAGCTAAGCGAGGCCCTCAAGCCCGTGGACGCTGCCGACCTCAACAGCATTCCCGACACTCTCGTCTCTGCCGACCAAGCGCTGGCCGCTATCTCCTCGGTCACCAGACACATTCAGTCCAAGGTTGCCGAAGCGTCCCGGATGATTCCAGATGAGTTTACCCAACGCTGGGAGCTTCCGCCAGACGCTAGGCGACTGTTGACCGAGAAGAATGCGGCCACGCGCGCGTTCGGCAAGGCGCCGACGCCTGACAATCGCAGAGCACTACGCGCAGTGCAGCGCGCAGTCAAAGAACGAATGCGCGAACTTCGAAACGAACGCTGGGATCGCTTCACTAGCGAACTAACCCCCTCGCACACGGCCTATTGGTCTTTAGCAAAATCCCGTAAAATAGACACGTTCACCTCTATGCCGCCTTTCAAGCGGCCAAACATGCCCGACGCCTTTGACGACGACGAAAAAGCCGAGTGCTTAGCAGTCAAACTCGAAGAGCAGTGCACCCCCAACCTAGATCACTCTGACACAACGCATGTTGAGCAGGTGAACCGCGAAGTGGAACGAATAGTCTCCATGCCCCTTCCGAACGATCCACTCCCTAAAACATCGGTAGACGAAATCAAAGCCCTTATTAGAGGCTCGCGCCCTCGGAAATCGCCAGGTCTAGACGGAATCTCAAATAAAGTGATTAGATACCTCCCGCCCCACCTGATATGCCTTCTAGTAGCCATTTTCAACTGCCTCCTTGAAAACTGCACCTTCCCGGCGCAGTGGAAAGAGGCAATTGTGATAGGCATTCACAAACCAGGCAAGCCCCGTAACGACCCATCTAGTTACCGCCCCATAAGTCTTCTCAACACGCTGAGTAAGCTGTATGAGAAAGTAGTCAAAATACGCCTCTCCGACTACGCATACGAAAACGGCCTTATTCCCGACGAGCAGTTTGGATTTAGACCAGCCCACTCTTGCGTCCACCAAGTCCACCGAATCACGGAGCACGTCCTCTCTGGACTCTGCACCGTGAAACGCCAAACGCCCACGGGGGCCCTCTTCTTCGATATAGCGAAGGCGTTCGACAAGGTCTGGCACAACGGCTTGATTTACAAGCTTTATCACCTCCAAGTGCCTCTAAGACTAATTCGTATTGTACACGATTTCTTGTCCGAGCGCTCCTTTCGCTATCGCGTAGAAGGAACCCTCTCCTCTCCAAGACCCATAAAGGCCGGAGTCCCTCAAGGCTCAGTCCTCGCGCCGCTCCTATTTTCGCTATTCACTAGCGATATTCCTCGAACCCCTAAAGTAGAGTTAGCTCTTTACGCCGACGATACCGCTCTGTACACTTCCAACAGAGACAGGCGGGTCATCGTAGACCGACTCCAATCCGCAGCCACCACCCTAGGGGAATGGTTTCGGAAATGGGGTATTCATATTAACCCGGAGAAAAGCGGTGCGATCATCTTCACTCGCAATAGCCGGGAAAGTCAATTCTATCAAGAACCGAAAGAGCTAACTCTATTTGGTAAAACCATCCCGTGGCGCAAGACGATTAAATACCTAGGTGTCACATTAGACAGAGGCTTGTCGTTCAACAAGCACACCACCGCAGTTCGGAATAAGGCCGCGTTCGTCCTGTCCCGACTCCACTTCCTTCTCAATAAAAGGAGCCAAATGTCGCTCAGACACAAGGTTACCCTGTACAAAGCATGTGTCCGTCCATGCATGACCTACGCAAGCGTAATTTTCGCGCATTGCGCTCCCACCAACATCCACAAACTGCAAGCAATCCAAATGCGGTTCATTAGAATAGCAACTGGAGCGCCCATGTATGTGAGAAACGTAGACCTCCACTACGACCTAGAACTCCCTACCATAGCCCAATGGATGAAGGAAGCGTCAACCCGCTACTTCGACAAGGCTAAAAACCATCCCAACCCCTTAGTGCGCAAATACACGTCGTACCCGGTACGCAAGACACAGTACAAAAATAGACAAAAAAGGCCTCGACACGCCCTAATGAATCCGGACGATCCCATTACTGTAGCTAACAATACACTAGATGCCGCCCGCGCGGCCAAACAACCAGATAGGAGAGCTAGGGTTAAAAACCGCCTTCGCCGGCGAAGGCGTGGTCCCTTGTTTCAAGTGTCGCTCACTCCTACAGTGAGCTTCCGTCCAGCCCCTCAGGCTAGTCCCCCCCGTGACAGCCCAAGCCGAGGTCCGAGTCTCACAGGAGACGCCCTTGCGCAAGTCACGGCAAACCAAATTTGTCACGGCTGAGCTAAGCTCGCCAACCAGCCCGAGCTGAGCTGTAAAGGCCTCCTGGCCAACAGCGAGATCCCCCTCCAAAAAAAAAAAAAAATAAAAAAATAAAAAAATAAAAAAAAGTGAGCAGTCTGGTCCAACTTGAGATATAGGATAGCTTAGATCTTTAATTATAGTCGCAATTTTATTTTATCGCAAATTATTTGTCTATACAATTAATTGACAATCACAATTATCTGTCAACTCCAAAAGATTCTAACAGATGTCGATACTTTTCGACTGGATTGAGTAAGTAATCAATAGATGGCACTGCTATGTTAAACCGACAAACGTGTCATATAAGCTACAATTCAATAGCATGACTACCACGTGTTATGGAGGCTAAAGTATAAATTAAATTTATTTTGTAGTAAACGAAATACCGTGAAATTCAATTATTTCTACTGTTTTAATAATTTATATGGCAAAACAAAGTTTGCCGGTTTCAGCTAATAATTATATAAATTACATTTTAGTGTATGACATATGCTAATTCTAATTAGTCATTGCATTTGCTTTGAAAATTGAAATATAACTCAACACGTAGCTAAGTGTAAGTATATCGTGCAAATGGAAAATATACATTAAATTAGTTTATGTATAAAGCGAGTCGGTACCAATTAGAACTAACAAATAATACATGACTTAGAGACTAATTAACCAGCGCTAATTACCGTATTGGGACATATATTTTCAAGTATTTGACGGCAAAATGTTGATTTTTACCTTAACATGCTTATCTAGATTATCGCAAGGAAAAACGTTTGTTTTTTTGGGGTTTTTTGTTTTTCGAATTTTCAACATTTGTATTCAAATATTTTGAAGCCCTCGTTAGATCAAATGCGATGTCGGTTGAAATGTAGAGTGAATTCATTATCGCGGTCGGGTAGTCGTTAGTGGTTTACGGCCCTGTTCGCCATCTCTTTGAAATAATGCTCCCCTGGTACCTTCATGTATCACGTACCTACATTGGAAAAACATTTAAAATACGTAAGACCAATCTGGCATTCTATTTTCAAATACCGCGGAAAACTTTTATCAAAAGCTCAAGAATTGAATAATAAAAGAGGCACACATTTCAGCGAAGAGAACTTTTATCAAAATATTGGATTTATAATTATATTACAGTGTTTTAAAGTAACGTAACTACTCAAATATAAGCATTTATACTGTCAAAAAGAAAAAAAATTGCAAAACCCGCCGTTCAAAGCCTCCGAAATCAAAGGCTCACAGACATCCAACACATACAAACTGTTCAACTAACTCCCGGATTAATTAGTCAATATTTAGAAATCTTATACGATTGTTCATTGCAAAATACACTTTGACCCAAAGCATTAAGGATGCGAATACAGGAGGATAGAATACAACAGGTTAATTGTATGATTTCTACTTTATTATCATCCAGCAATTACCTATGAATAGGCTATCCATTTTCTTAATACAATTACGTCGGTTTGTCAAACGCTTAATGTCATTAAGGGGATCGCTTACAAAAAAAAAATGTAAATATTTTTTGCGTCCGTTCGTCGGTGAGCCAATTAGTTAAACTGCTTGCGTAATTATGTCCTTAATCTTTGTTCACTGCTCATATTTTATAATAAAGGTCAAACTTGAAGGGTCGTTGGACAAATCGGCTTAGTGTGCTGCTCGAAATATTAGCGTACAAATTATAAACTTTTTTTATACTTGGCTGTTTTATTACCTGATTAAGACTTTAGATTTGAAATGGTTTTACACGTAGTCGTATACAAAACAAAGTTGTATAGACATGATTATAAAGCAAGGTTGCATTTTCTTTAACGGAATACAAAGGATCTGACCAGTCTAAACGGACCCGTTCGCCGGAGTGAAGGGGCCAGTGAATAAGGTGGTATTTCTCTTACGTTGATAACTCATGTCGAACCGCAGGTTAGAAATCTAACTCCTCTTACTGTGGTATAGAATTTTGATGAGTATTTTGGTTGGTGATATTTTGCAGCATTGTGGGACCCAAATTGATATTTTTTTTTTTTTTTTTTTTGGGGATCTCGCTGTTGGCCAGGAGGCCTTTACAGCTCAGCTCGGGCTGGTTGGCGAGCTTAGCTCAGCCGTGACAAATTTGGTTTGCCGTGACTTGCGCAAGGGCGTCTCCTGTGAGACTCGGACCTCGGCTTGGGCTGTCACGGGGGGGACTAGCCTGAGGGGCTGGACGGAAGCTCACTGTAGGAGTGAGCGACACTTGAAACAAGGGACCACGCCTTCGCCGGCGAAGGCGGTTTTTAACCCTAGCTCTCCTATCTGGTTGTTTGGCCGCGCGGGCGGCATCTAGTGTATTGTTAGCTACAGTAATGGGATCGTCCGGATCCATTAGGGCGTGTCGAGGCCTTTTTTGTCTATTTTTGTACTGTGTCTTGCGTACCGGGTACGACGTGTATTTGCGCACTAAGGGGTTGGGATGGTTTTTAGCCTTGTCGAAGTAGCGGGTTGACGCTTCCTTCATCCATTGGGCTATGGTAGGGAGTTCTAGGTCGTAGTGGAGGTCTACGTTTCTCACATACATGGGCGCTCCAGTTGCTATTCTAATGAACCGCATTTGGATTGCTTGCAGTTTGTGGATGTTGGTGGGAGCGCAATGCGCGAAAACTACGCTTGCGTAGGTCATGCATGGACGGACACATGCTTTGTACAGGGTAACCTTGTGTCTGAGCGACATTTGGCTCCTTTTATTGAGAAGGAAGTGGAGTCGGGACAGGACGAACGCGGCCTTATTCCGAACTGCGGTGGTGTGCTTGTTGAACGACAAGCCTCTGTCTAATGTGACACCTAGGTATTTAATCGTCTTGCGCCACGGGATGGTTTTACCAAATAGAGTTAGCTCTTTCGGTTCTTGATTGTATTGATTTCCCCGGTTGTTGCGAGTGAAGATGATCGCACCGCTTTTTTCCGGGTTAATATGAATACCCCATTTCCGAAACCATTCCCCTAGGGTGGTGGCTGCGGATTGGAGTCGGTCTACGATGACCCGCCTGTCTCTGTTGGAAGTGTACAGAGCGGTGTCGTCGGCGTAAAGAGCTAACTCTACTTTAGGGGTTCGAGGAATATCGCTAGTGAATAGCGAAAATAGGAGCGGCGCGAGGACTGAGCCTTGAGGGACTCCGGCCTTTATGGGTCTTGGAGAGGAGAGGGTTCCTTCTACGCGATAGCGAAAGGAGCGCTCGGACAAGAAATCGTGTACAATACGAATTAGTCTTAGAGGCACTTGGAGGTGATAAAGCTTGTAAATCAAGCCGTTGTGCCAGACCTTGTCGAACGCCTTCGCTATATCGAAGAAGAGGGCCCCCGTGGGCGTTTGGCGTTTCACGGTGCAGAGTCCAGAGAGGACGTGCTCCGTGATTCGGTGGACTTGGTGGACGCAAGAGTGGGCTGGTCTAAATCCAAACTGCTCGTCGGGAATAAGGCCGTTTTCGTATGCGTAGTCGGAGAGGCGTCCCAAATTGATAACTGGTTACCCAAATTATATGAAAAATCAAGTGTCGTAGCATAGTATACGAAAAACTATTCTAGCCTGTTTATTCTATAACTTGCTTCAAATCACTCAGCTATTTTGGTCTTTGTTTTATCAGATTGACATTTTAAAGAGCTAATTTGGAAACTTCAAGGGAGCTTATAAGATTTAACCTTTATCGCAATTCGAAGTTATTTTAAGAATAAAAATAACCTTTGAAATTTTTCTATATTATGAGCTACTAAAAATGAGAATTTGAATACAATTACTTTCAATTAATAGATTATTGTAAACTAGCCTTAAACCTTTTTAAAAATTTAAATACATTTAAAAAAAAGATATTTTTCAAGGTGAAAAGTTTATTCACGCATAAGAGAACGTCAAAGATTTGTTAGCTCCACTCATCCCATCAAAAACAATATTACAAGTTTTTGATTTGATTGAAATAGCCGTCACAAGCCTAATAAAACCCAATATGGGAAACCATTCGACAAACCTCTAAAAATATTTCATTAAACATTTCCCTTCGCCTTTAGCTTTTAATCACGTAGGCGTCAAATATAAGGCAAATATGATGTTAAGCAGAATTGGAATGTTACTTTGTCGGCCAACCCACATTAGAAGCTTTACCGGATAATAAAAGAGGCGTGCGTGACCACCGACTCAATGCAAATTACACTTCCATTTTATACAATAAAACCAAATGAGCCCTTTTAACGCGACATGAGAAATCGATAAAAAGTACGTCGACTCTTCCGTCTTGGTAATTTCTTGGATATTTACTTTGTAACAACGACTACTTGAATGTTGAAAGCGAATTATTCATATTTAAGCTTCTTTGATGTGCTCATATTGTTTGTATTGAGAGTACTTAACTATATTCAGAGACGTAGTAAATATATAAATCGTTTTATATACCAATAAAATATACATGTCACAGGAATAACTGTGTTCTGAGCTTAGAGTTCTTCCTTCAATAGGTTCATTGATCTGTAACAGTGTCTATGATGTGAATATATGTATGGGTTGCTGGTACAATTGCTTAAGTGAACTAATTAAGAATTAAAAAGTTAATTGTATTGACATATCTGAACAGAGCGCTTCGAATGGGGCCTGAGCGCCATCTTTTTGCGGTGACACTGTACGGAATTCTAAGGCCAGACTATGGGTCCCTGATGTCCAGCACATCAGAGTTAAGTCTTATACACATATATTGCAAATGTGATCGGTAGTCTTAAGCTGCTACTTTGATAATTGTTTACTTGATTACTATTGTAATACTCGTGTTTTTATGCTTCACCACCCATATGATGACTCCCACTAAGCCGATTGTGAATAATGCTGCTTCTCTAATTTGCTCTTGACAGAGCGGTCGTGATATTTATATTCTAATTACCTAATTATGATTAGTACTAAAAAAAATTCAACCAAACTTAATACATAAATAAATGAATTATGTGAATACGATCTGTTGTCGTGTAACAATACCTCGGTTTTATCACGAAATTATTTCCCAGTTAACCTTTAACCTCTAAACCACAACATTACGTAAACTATGCATAATCCAAATTATTTCAGTTAACGTAAACGACTCATTAAGTTTGATGTTTATATATAACAACTTCTAACAAATTTAAATACGTAAGCTACTTTGTTCCTTAAGAAAATTTCGGAGGTAAAGTGCGAAACGCTGTTTAATTTGTGTCATTGTAGGGTAGGCGAGTATTTCTGTTAGAAGCACAACTTAAAATTTGTATCATTCGCATTAGAAGCTCATTTGGTCCATGCGTATAATAGACAAAAATCGTCTATTTTATGAGTTTTTACTATTAGACACAAAGAAATTTAATTTTAATTAAATGTTAAAAGCTGTCATTGCAAAGCTCTATTGTAGCTACTGATGGTTGATACGTAATTATTTTAATTCAATTGATATTATACATTTTATAATGTTGGATATATAATTAATAATTATCTCTAGTCTGCTTGCTTAGCGTAAAGTTTCCTATTTTGTTGACTTGCTCAGTTAATATTGAACTAACATGAACCACGGACAATGGGAATTGCTATTAAATAGCTTTCCAGTATATCATGTTCCTCAATAGTCGCATGAACCAAATATTTTGGATTCATTTGACCGTATCTTATTAAATTATTAGAGTAGTACTTACGCTGAGGAAACAGCTCCTCTACTTACACTAAAATACGAAAAGGGTATTATAACAACAGAGAAAATATCTTAATATACATATATATGTCGGCGCGTAGCCACAGGGACACCTGCGCTTGGTAAACAAGACGACGCATTCTTCGTCGGACACGTGCAACACGCAGGTGTGCATAACCGGGACACGTGCAAGACGCAGCTGAGATGGCAGCTGCAGGAATCCGATGCTATAAAACCCAATATTTTTCCCTATCCAGGCCAATTAAACATTAAAAAAAACATGTGTAAATTCATAGTTACACAGGTTAAATGTGTGTTTTTGAACAGGTAATCTGAAAAAACTCATTCGATATTTTCAATCGTTGACGTTGTTCCCCAATCAAAATTTTTAGACAAACCTATAATGCACACAATTTTAAGAATTTACAATAAATACGTTTAAAAATATTACAAAAAAAAAACTATTTTACCACCGTTAAAATTCGGATTAAATTTTGTTATAGCATAATTCAATCAACGTTAATGGATGTGGCATTAATCCCGTCAATACATATTTAATTATTTTAACCGATATAAGTAATACTTAAAGGATCAACTTTTTGACGTTGCGATCTATTGCTAATTTCCCAAGAGGTTTGAAACCACAAAGAAACTGTATTAGTGTGGAAGTTTAGTAACGGAGATAGAAATTTATCGATTTTCTACAATATTGCAATTGATACGGACAGTGAGCATAGTATTTTTATAAAAGGCATACGCGAAGCTGGCATTTGTTGGAGGAAATAATTGTCAGCGGGGTACTGGATCGGCGGATCATCATTGTTTAGTGTTAGAGCAATAGTTATATTGAATTGTATAAGACAGATTTAAGCAACCGTACCGGATGGACGTTAGTGAATAAGCTGGTGTAATTTGTATTTATGAAACGTATCTGTGGTTCGAGTTTCATTCAACCTCCGTAACAGAAATTGTTTTATTCACAACCCCACAAATTTATTAAGATATGTTGACTGTACAAGTCTTAGTAATCTCAGGTGTCTGATCATGTTATTAGAAAATCCATTAAAAAATTGTTTTAGTTTTGTTGTTTATATTTCTTTGTTTTTTAATACAAATAATATGTTTAAATAAATAAAAATATTAATTGTTTTAAATATTAATATATTTAGGCTTTTTACCATAAGCCATTTCGTTTCCATTTACCTTAACTATGACGATGACGCTTTAAGTGTGATAAGGTATGTTACGAACGAAGCAAATAAAAATATATTTATTATTAATTTAAATCTCGGAATTAACTTCTACTAATTTTATAATTTATCAACTATTTTTACTTTGCTATTATAAAAATGAAATAAAGTTTAAAAAGTTTGACAGTTCTTTTAGCCCAATGAAAAATCCTGGTTCTCATGGTGATTTTTTTAAGTAAAAAACTTTAAAGTCATGATTACTTACACAAATAAGTCTTGTATATAAAATTTCTCTGTCACAATGTTAGTTACTGTACTCCTCCGAAACGGCTTGACTGATATTCACCAAATTTCATGAGCGTCATCAGTCAGGTATGAGAATCAGCCAACATCTATTTTTCTTACCCCTTAATGATAAGGGTTATTCCACCTTAATTTTTTTTTTAATTTTTTGACGAAATCTTTTGTTTACTTTTTAATAGAAAATAAAAAAAATCTACGTGTATCGACACCCTTATAAATTTGTATAACTCCTTATTGCGTGCTTACGATTTCCCCAGCCCCTAATGGGTGAGCGCGATTTCGCTGACAAATAAATGTATACCATGTTTCCCGCCAAAGAAATTGTGTGACTAACATTATGGAGGTCAGAACCCCTTATAAAAAACTAAGTCAGTCTAATTTACTTTTAAATACATCGGATTGAAGGAAATTATATAATTTTTAATCATAATGCCTAAGTGCAAATGAAAATAGCTTTGACAGAGTGTCGTTTCAATTCCTCTTTCTCTTTCTATAACAGCATTAATAATATGAATGACAGAGACGAAGAACTTTAGTTGTCATATGCTAATGTCCCTTGTAGGTTTTCAAGGTGTTACAGGTGTCCATGGGCGGCGGTTAGCACTTGCAAGTGACCCGCGTGTTTGCCTCCGTATATATAAATGTAATAGTGCAATAGTTTTGTCTGTGTGTCAGGTCACTTTTAATGGCATTACTCGTCCCGCTAAAAGGTCACCCGCTAATCTACCACTTATCATTACAGAAACAGAATATTAAAGAACAGCCGTAAGTAGTGCGTGACCATATTTATTTTCGTCTTGAGTTTTGGAACTGTTCTTTTCAATGTCAAATCCGATATAGATTTTTTCTTTTGCGTGTTAGGAATTGTTCATGTCGTATTGTGGTTTTAATTTATTAGCTTGGATTTTTTTTAGAAATCTGTTAAATAAGCATATTTTTGTATATGACAATGTTACTTCTTAAGAGATGAGTGGAAGTGCCATGCTGTTACTTAGAGTTTCAGCCGAATGGGCAGGCACGGCCGCAGAAATACCACTCTCTCACAGAAAACCGGCGTAATGTGATGCAATTGGACTTCGTTCATTTTGTACTCGCGTTTCGTTTGGTGAGTGAGATCTTCCGGTGCCCATCCCTTCCCCTCCCCCATCCTCTTCCCGTACCCCTCCATTTCCCAATTTACCTTTAAAGGCCGGCAACGCACTCACGAGCTCCTAGCCCCATGAGTGTCTATGGGCAGCCACTTCACCTCATTGTGGACCTCCTGCTCGTTCGACCCCTCTAAAAAAGATGACTTTTGATCCTCAAGTTACCCGGCTCGAAGGACTACAATTTTCGAATTAATCTCGAAACAGAGGGTGCTATACAAATTACATATGCTTATCCAATAATGTCCGTAAGATAGGCTGCGTAAATCTTATACTTAAAACTAAACAATAATGCCGCAACCCGTCGGGCCCGTACCCCGCTGACCATTAGCTTTAGCAACATCTGGTTGTCAGTTTCGCCTATTCCTTTTCTTATTATCTTAGTATATCTGCACTATTTATTATACACGTAAGTCTATGTGAAGAAAACCGAAGAAACTCGGGTTCAAACCACATTTACCAACATTGATTTTGCACAGAGCAAACACGACAATGTTGCGCGGTTTCCCTTTTACATTTTTAATCACTAACTTACCTTTAGGCAACAATATTGTGCACTTAATACTGAATTCCCGTAAGTCTGCGACCTTTATCCATTGAACCCTAATTTCCCAGGGGAATACCCGCAAACTAGCCCTAATTTAAGTTAGGTATTGATCTTAATATTGACGCTTGTTCAAAGTTTTAATACGTGAGATTGTTTTTTTTTTCTTAAACAAATTATATTGACCTTAAAATAATACCAATAACAAGAGATAATTAGCACCGCTGTGCTAAGAGCTGGTGCTTTTTACGCTCGGCGTATAAGCATCGCTATGCAGCGATTAAATGCTGCTTACATTGTCACAACCAAAACTTTTAAAATTAAATTTAGTTTTTTAATATACTTTGTATAAAAACTAATAACATGATATAATATAGAATATTGCAATTCAGCGAGGAAATGCCGCCGGCGTTTTGGGTACTCTGCCACAAGGTGCAAACTTTTTTAATTTAATTTAGTTTTGTTGTTTGCTATGTTTATATAATTAATATTATTGTTTCTATACATATATATATGTAGATATATGTATTAATAACTTCATCAAAGCTTCAGATATGATTCCAATTATGACTCAATTGCCAATGTATAATTGAAATTTATATTATACGTTTATGATTTGTGTGATGAGCTTTTTTATTGGCTGTGATTTGTATATATGTACTGTGCCACAAGCCAAAATAAGATTGGGCCTAACGGATTGTGTGCGAAATATTTATTTATACACTTGATACATACTTAACTATTATATATTTATATATTTATTATTATATATTTTAATATGAATACTAAATTTTTAAATAATATGACGCAATACGTGTACGCACAAGTAAGTAAATATAGGTTTGGTGAGAATTAAATGACGGTAGACGAAAATCTTCTCTTACCGTCTTTTCTTTTTTTATTTAAAACAAATTGAATTACCACAATTGTGTAATGCAATTTCATAAATAATGTCGAATGCAAATATCTCATTTAGAATTATAATAGTACACAATAGTACTATAACGCGTGGCTTTACGTGTCGGTCCCCACCGTCCTGTCTAATAAAGCATGTCTTAAGTCAAAGTCACTTTCCGATATCTAAATCCCAGTACAATTAATAAGATTGGGAGTAGCCATCCGAGCTGAAGTTCGGCAGTAAAAGTCCTTAGATATCCCAGAGTTGCAAAGTTTTATTGTTTTGAAAAACAATTTATTAAACAATTTTTTCATCAAGGTAACGTGGTTAAAAACCAAAAAAATGTTTATAAATAAAAAGCTGCAGTGCAATTTGTTAAATAAGTATTATGTTAATGATTTTGTCAGTGTGAATACATAACCGAAACCACTGACCGAAGGCCTATTGGCTAAGGTTGTATTAGCTTAGCGGTCGATAAAACTCGTTAGCACGATTCAGGATCGATGGCGCTACTTTATTGTTTGTACCAGGTCCTAGATGTTACATTTTGTATGTATTTGAGAGTCAAATGACATTTAATTCCTTTCAAAACTGTCTATACCCTTATAATTGTATTTAAATTCAACTCTACTCATTACCAGTGAATTATTTTTGGCTATTGTTTATTTTACAACTTACAAACATATTTACAAATTCTTGCCCCATCTCTAAATTCTATTTTTATTATACTTTCTTAAAACTAAACTGAAATAACTCTTAAGCTATAAGGTTTCACCGTGTATAATCTTTGTTGAATAAAACCGACTAAAAAATTTTGAATATTTTCTTTTAGTATATAATAACTTCTAATTCTATGTGCCTTACTTGTTTCATTAATACTCAATGTCAGTACTAACACAAAAGTGTAAACACAAGAAAAATTAACATATTACTCAACCATATGATTCAGAATCGCTTAAGCACTATTATACAAGTAAACTACATAATCCCGAAGCCTAGGCTTTTTACATGCATTCCAGTAATACGATAACGTGACGTCAAGTTAACGTTAATCCCTATTAGCGGTATAAAAAACATTTTTACCCGATACAAAGCATTGTAAACAATGGCCTTGCATTTGCATCAAAGTATGCAATATTTTAGAATTATCGCACATTGTCAATTCCCTAGTCTGTTTTTCTTTAAACATTTCAAATGATATCCTTTAAAAAATTTTTTTTTTTAATATTGGTAACTTTCTAACACTAATCGTCTAGAAAATTTAAAAAAGAATTGCCTTTACTGTATTATTTCCTGTCAGTTCCCAAAACAAGGTCGTGGAGCGGACGAGAAGAACTGGCAAGAAACTCTCCACCACTCATTTAAATCGCCAAGTAAGTTCTACAGCTGATCCTATAGAAATGCATCCATGCTTCAGCGAATTCATTAATATATAATACAATAAAAACACATTTAATACCAGTGGGCAAAATGAAATTCTCGCATCCTTTTTGTTCCGTAGTGCTAATCTCTGTCCATATTAAAAAAAAACATATTAATTATTTTTGTATATACATCCAAAATTTACTAGATATGTATGTATTTTATGTTTAATACGTGGAAAACGCTGTGGGTTTCACATAGTAGAACTATCTATTTGTATTATTTATATAATCAATATAAGTGTGTAAAAGTTTGTTTTTACTTAAAAGAAATAAATAAATATTTCCGTGTTATCTAAAAGTCAAAAAATATCCCTTAAATACTTATCTTATTGAATTTACCATTTCTCATTACAACCTTGTACTATGCTTTAAAGACGATCCGTCTCCCGCCTGACTCACACTGACTAACTTCAAATTTCCGAGCGTAATTTAAAATCAAAATTAATAAAAATTTGTATACATTAACCGTAACGACTGGCGTTAGGCTGTGTTTTAGTTTATTTTTAAATCACATTTACCTTGCATCCTGGGTAAAGTTGGTTCAGGTGTATTTTGAGTCTCGAGTCCCAGTTTCGAAGTAATCAACCAGGCAAAAGGAAAGCGGAAAACGCTATGTAAGTTAACCTGACTTTTGAAGTTTTCAGAACTACAACGGTTGAAATCGTAAGAAATGAGGGAAATTGCTTTTGAAATTCCGGTTAATCGTACACATTTTATTACTCAAACTTTTATTTAATATTATTTTATTATTTACTAGATTGTTTTTTTTTTCTAAGATGACAAACGAGATTTAGAACTGCCGAGACTACCCACCCGTGGATTCCGGGGCGAGTATCCGTGACAGGTGCGTTTCCGGCCCTTAAAGAATTCTCTTATTATATTTTAACATTTACAAATATGTTAAAATATAAAAAAAGAAACATTTATGTTCATAATATATGTAAAATACGTTCGGCTTTTATCGTCTATAAAATTATTAAAATGCAAATAAACGTAAATTCATTAAAAGTGAATTAAACTAAATACACGCAATTATGATGAATAAAATAAAAGACTATGTCAATATGTATTTATGATGCGTAATTCTCAAGTCAAAGTCAAATTCTTTATTCAATTAGGATTGTTAAAAGCCACTTTTGAACTTTAGTACCTTTACATGGGTTCACTGCGTGCCGTCAGCTGAGAGGAACCCACAGGAGCTATCATTTTATGGTGAACTTAATATAACATTAAACAAGTTTTAAAAAAACTGGTCGAATGTGGTTAAGTTTATTTGGCTGACGTTAGTTTTAGACAAAACAGTTACTGTATACATAAACAATCTACAAAATAAATCAAATCGTTAGGTTCATCAAATCAAAAATTATAATCAAATATAGCGCTATAGTATTACGATACTGATATAACTTGGCACTGTAATGTTTTATTATAAAGACTTTCAAAGAATAAAATAGATAAATACAGGATAAACCCATTCACGTACAAAAATACGTATTATATTCAAATAGCCCACTCATAAATTCAACGTCCAAGCGAAGCTAACTTCTGCTCCAGCGAATCACAAACATTTTAAGATTTCCTGAGCGATATCAAGATCGGTCACTCAAGCGTGAGGAGATCAAATTATCGTATCAACACAGAAATGCAACCATTTGACCGTGACACAATAACTCGTCAAATTGTTTTGCGTGAAATACAGAAGTTTATAAAGTTATTAAAACACAAAAACAGAGTGTTCCATTTAGAGGCTGTAAGTTGTCACTTGTATGTTACTGTTCGATGTTTAAATTAATATTCTAGACTAATTAATTGTCTTTTTAAATATGCTGGATCATAATAAAATAAAAAATGACACAGATTACAGACTCAAACTCAAAATATCTTTATTCAAGTAGGTCTTTATAAAGACACTTTTGAGTCGTCAATTTTTACACTAACTCCGGTTCGGAAGTCGTCTACCGAGACGAACCGGCTGATAGCTCGATAGCTGCTCTTTTAAAATAAACAATTAATACAAAATTGTGCTAATGAAAATTAAAAAAACAAAACATTGTAAGGCTATTCAAGAATTGAACTGTCCCGATGCTGAGCCAATTGCCGACACATTAAAGGGATCTTCGTCCTCTAAATATTCGTTTACGGTATAGTATGCCTTTTCAACCAATAAACCCTTTACGCGCTTTTTAAATTTGTTGGAAGTCAATTTGGTTATAAGTGATGGGACTTTGTTATAAAAACGTAGGCTCATACCTACAAACGATTTATGAACTTTACTAAGGCGAGAATCGGGCACATCAATTTTTTCTCTATTTCTTGTGTTGTGGTCGTGTTTATTTCCACTAAGTGATAAAAAATGTTTATTTTTATGTACGAACAATATATTGCATAAGATAAGATATATACCGTAAATATAAGTAGAATTCAATGTATATAGGACCGTCGTTTTAAATTTAAGTGACTCGACGCCCGCTCGTACGCTATGAAACTAAGAAGAAGCAGACAAGAAACTCAGGTTGGTTGTTATTTTTGATAATGATCCTAATAATCTGTTATAAGTGCAAGACTAAGAGTCAACCTCGCACACTCACTCACACAGAAACACCATTGCACACACTAATACACACACACACACACTTAAATGCTCGTTCTTTACATAATATACATATATTTTTATTTATTTTTTTCTGTTCGTGTTTTTTTTTTCTTGTATTAATTTTTTCTGATCTTGGATTCTATTTTCGATTGCGAACCTTATTTTGGCTTGGTTTTTAATCTATTTTTATTGTGTAAACTTTTTGTGATAAGCTGTATAGGTTTAAGAAATAAAAAATAAAAAAAGGCAGCAAATCTGCATTATATTGACAGTTTTTCTTAATTGCAACAACACGACCTCACGATGAAGAATTGCTTAAGGCATACTCGGCATATAACCGACATTAAAATCGAGTAATTAACATGGAAATTTAAAACATATTAATAACGCGTTGTTCCTGTAATTCTGTTATCGTAACATTTATCAGTTTTATTTATTGTGTAATTATCTGCCCGCAGTGCATTCGATTGTTAAGCGCATAAGTCCATAAATTATTCGAACCGCACGAAAGATGCATTTGTTAAATTTTATGCAATTGATTTATTTTTAACTTTTAAATCAATATCGAATATGGGGTAATTAAAGAAAAATAACGTACGTTTATTGGGTACGTACGTACTGTTATACAGAAATAAATATTTATTTTTATAATATTTAATTTATAAATACTCTAATATCATGTGAACATGCTTTATATAAACCTAACTAATATAACTTAAAATAAAACAAAACACAAAACTAAAACAAGTTTTAAAAGTTTGGTTGGCATTTCCTCGCTGTATCGCGATGCTTATACGCTGAGCAAGGAAAGCACCAGTTCTTGGATCACCGGTACTGACTACCAGGCGCCTACTTATTTCTTTAATAAGCGCCTGTGCCTCCATTTACGTAATAGTATACTTGTGTTTGGAGAACACGAACTCTCTCTCTTATTAATCTTTAAAAAAACAAAGAAAGACTATTGAAAAGCGCACCTAAAAGACTTTATTCCATTAACTTAATTTACAATAATTAGTTTCTAGCGACATTGAAAGGACAAGTGACTTAGTAAGTGGCGAATGTCACTTTTTCAAGCATTCCATTTATTCTGAACCCAGAACATGAAGTGTGTCGATCAGCTTATGCATACAAATATATATGATACTAGCTGATCCCGCAACGTCGTTTTGCCAAAAAAAATATCTCTAATCACGTTGGGTGATTCTCAGACCTACTCAATATGCTCAGAAAATTTCATGAGAATCGGTCAACCCGTTTCGGAGGAGTAAAGGAACGAATTTTTTTTAGTACTGTACTTACGTAAAGTAAGGAATATCACCTTTCCTCTTGTTGACGGACGATGTGATTTCTTCAGTACAAAGACCCGTGACGAGATAGCCGTTTCATTTGAGTTTCAAGCAGGACTTGATATTCAGTCTTAACCAATTACAAAGCTTTGTGGTTTTCAGTTGGTAATTTATATGCAATATTAACATTACTATTTTCAATTTTGATTAATGATTTTGTTATTTATATATTCTTGTTACATTCAATTCAGATTCAATTCTCGGTTCAGTTAATTATGTGAATGTTAGCTGTGGTCTAAGGTATATGTATTTATTTAAAGTATATGATATGTAAGTACTAGTTGAACCGGCAAATATTGCTTTGTTATATAAATTATTTTTAGTGTAGACAAAAAATAACTGGCGTAAATAACTAATTAAATGACGATTGAACAGTTATCGAGCGGAATGAAAAATGAATGATTTACTAAAATGGCCATAAAAAATAGGGTTGTGTGTATTTTAATGCTACTTAAAACATAAAATATCGTCCGAAAATTAAAAAAAAATTAACGGTTATCACTTAGGGGTATGAATAATAGATGTTGGCCGATTCTCATACCTACTGAATTACTTATAAAAAATTTGGTGAAAATCGATCAAGCCGTTTCGGAATTTTAATATACAAGATATCTAGTTTATCATAATATATTCATAAATGCGTTCATAACACAAGCGTCAAATCGTTAATCAACGAGTATGTATTAAAAAATGAATATACAGTGAAATTTATTTATTTTCAATTCATATGAATTAATTTTTTTTATATAGGCAAACGAGCAGGCGGGTAACTTCGATATGATGTGTTAACCGCAACGCCAGGAGGCTTACAAGTGAGTTGCCAGCCTTTAAGATAGAGTAACGCTCTTTTTTTGAAGGTCTCCAATTATAGTTCTATTGTTTCAAGTTCCCATATAATTGTTTTGTGTGTATACCTTGTTTAATTATCTTATAAGTTTATTGTTTTTTTAAGTATATTCAGCACATAAGAAGTTTTGGGACAGGTGTAATAAAAAAAAATAGAAAAAAACTTATTAAGAAGAATGATTTACCACTGTAAGAATTTGAATGGTTCATTCCAACTATAGCACGCGTGCAGAATGCAGCGTACTATTCAAAATGAATGGTAAAAATCGTGTAGTTTTGTGACCTAAGCAAATTTAACATCCGATCACTAAAATCGATCCTCCAATAGTCAGTATATGATTCTGACGTGGCTAAATGCAAAAAGACCGACAGTGACCTCCGTTATGTTTTTGTAACATACATATTTAAAATTTATTGAAATTTTTGGGTCAACAGATAAGAGGGTCATTGGGTTATTTGGGTCATTTTTATAAATAGTAAAAGGGTAAAGGATAAGTCGACAGATACAACGATTGTGCATTTACCGACACGATTAAGTGGATGATGGGTCGCCATTAATGCTCTTAACGTGATATCATATAGGTCATAGGGTCATAGGTCTTATAAGTGCTTTCAAAGTTAATTCTGAAAACAATGAATTTATGTAATTACCTTTAGGCTTTAGCTTAAGCTTAGGTATTGGAATATTAATTTGCCTAAATTACAAGTCGTGCCTCAAGTCAAGGTCATTATTTACTCAATTAAAACAATACAAACAGTTTTAAACGCTACTTAAACCAATCTATTGATTCAAGCGTTCTCAGCTGAGAAGAAAACAACATGAGATTCATTATTTATTTATTTTTTACCATTACAAGTGTTTCCAATAAAATTTCGTTGAATAACACAAATTAATTGACACGTATGTTTGCTGAACGATTGGTTCGCACAAAAACACGATTTTGTAAAGAACAAATCGATATTCAAGCTTTAAACAAAGATCCCAGTAATATTTGTGTTTATATTGTTTTAATGACTTACACACGAATGGAAAATTGAAAACTAGTTGTTTATTCCTGTTTTGATAATCTTTGTTAACCGTATATTATTCATAATACCTATCTGAAAGCACATGTGTTTTAAAGTATGTTTAATATTCAACCTTCGATTGTATTTAATAAAAAGTTCGTCCCTAAAAGGTAATGTATTTATACGACTTGCGTTCGGGCGTTACATCTTTACGATGTCATTAGGCACCATTAAATACAGTACAGCCTCTGGCATATTTGTTAAACCTAAATATAAAAATATTTTAATTAAATATCCACGAACTTTGTCTAAATAATTATAAAACTAGTTATTTACATAAAATACATGTTTTAATTATTGTTGATGATCAAAAACAATTATAGATGATTAAAACAGTGACCCAGATTGTTTTTAATTATTTAAAGCTGAAAATAATTTCCGTGTTGATATTTCGTAGTGAATAAAAACAATTGTAGCATATTAAGTATGCGCATTTTTTTTGTCAATATTTTTCAATTTTTTTTTTAATAGGCGAGTCAGCAAACGAACAGGAGACCTACCATAAATGTGAAGTTGCCGCCCACACTCACGATGCCGAAAGCTTGTGAATGCGTTGCCGGCCTTTTACGAAATGACACGTGCTTCTTTTTGCCTCCTTATCCAAAAAAAAAATACACTACATATATGTAGTGGGTGTCCAGTCTCTTCCTTGTGCGTAACAGACAAGTCACAAATATATTGTATGTAGTACAAAAATATATAATCACAAGAAATAGTTTGCACAAGTTCAAAACATTATCCTTCATTAACACATACCAATTAATTATTTATAAGCTATTCCTTTTATTGTTGTATACATATTATAAACTATCTTCCATTCATAATTTATAAATCCGAGGTCTCCTTTGAAAATACAGGTCCCAAACCAACAAGCATTCCCTTCGTTAATTATGCAATGTTTTAATTCAATTACTCACGTGGTCGACCCTAATTAGCTAGAAACGGCACGGTACTGCTTTACAGGAAATAGAGCAGGAAAAAAGCAAAAAAAAAACACACCATTCTTACAATACATAAAATGCTATAATCTTTCAAAGGTGGTTGTATTTTATAAAATGGATCGCGAATTGTTATTTATGTAATATAAAAATTAATAGGCTTAACATTTTCAGAGATAACCCTTCATTGATCTTTTAATTATCTGTTCATCGTCATCATTAATTTGTGAAACGTTAACAAAATTATATTTTGTTAACGAACTATTTTTTTTATAGAAGAGGGGGCAAACGAGCAGGAGACCCGCCATAGAGGTGAAGTCGCCGCCCATAGACAATTACGTGGCTGGGAGCCCGTGAGTGCGTTGCCGGCCTTTTAGGGATTGGTACGCTTTTGTCTTGAAGGACCCTATGTCGTAATGGTAATACCGTGGCAAGCAGCTGGTTCCATAACGTGGTCGTGCGTGGTAAGAAATGTCTTACGAAACGCGCAGTGGTGGAACGATTTATTTAATAATGTTATGTTATGGTAGACCAAAGTCTAAGCTATCGGATAACTGTGTTTTACGCTACCAAATCTCTATAATAATTAATTACACATTCAATTCATATCGAATTGTATATTTATAACTAAATGGGTTTGTTGGGTGGGTTGACTGGAAGAGATCGATTATTAGCGATAAGGCCGCCCTTAATTCTACTATTTTTATACAAATAAAGAAATTCGTATCAAATGTGCTAAATACATTTTAAGCAATAAACTTATGAGATAACACAACTAGGTTTACACATAAGACAATTAAATGGGAACTTGAGACATTATACAATATACATAATACGAACAAGATTCAAAGGTTTATTTTTTTTTATTTAAGGGTGTTCAAAATGCCTCTACGAAAGGTAGGTAGAGTCGGCAAAAATCGTCCACATTCACAATACTATTATAAAGTCGACACAATCTGTTAACAGTATACAACAGAAAATTAATACAGTGTATAAAGTCAACTTTATGTAATATTTTGTGCATTGTGTGTTACGTGTTGTGTTGGTAGGTTCTATTTTACCAATGTGCAAAAAACAAGATTAATTTAATTTAATAAAACCTCGTATATTATCAATTTAATATAATTTTTCACTCAAATGTATGAGATTTAAACTTATACTCATTTGTAAGTTTGTTTATTTTGGAGATCCCCACATATAACAGAGGAGTTAGCGGCCTTCGGGGTAAATATTTCGTAAATAAAATACTTACAGTCATTTACAGCTTCACAGTTTATTAACATTTGGTATTAATATCATGTTGGGATGATTGTCGTAGCGTATATTAAGTGCACAGTCGGGATTCAAACATGGTTTAGAACCGAACGCTAATAATGTTTCAAATATTTTTATATAAACCTGTGTATTAATAATTAAGCCTGAATATTCGTTTTTGGTCAAGTATGTAGTTCATACTACAAACTTTATAAATAAAAAGTTAACCAGTATTGAAAATTGTATGAACTCAATTTTGGAACTAATAGCCAGGAAGCATTTAAACTTTGGTCTTTTAACGAGTTACGTCATTATGTTTAATTAATACAACTTTTATATATTCAATTTATTTCATTAAGTAGTTAGCTTAGTTATGTGTATGATAGAAATGACTGTCTGTTAAAATTATTTACTATTAAAATAAGAGTTACCAACAGACAATATACTTACACTTCAAGTTCAGAAAATTATGGTGAGTATTTCGAAGTAGTGTCAGAATTAGCATAATGACGCTCATCTCATCATTAGACATATTTTTTCACCGATTAACATACTTTACGATTGTTAACGCGTTTGTGAACGCGACTTCCTTAGCGTGTCAGCGGGCTTTTGACAGTTTCGATCGAAGCTAATTTTCATTAGCACATTTAGCACATATAGTCGCCGCCCATGGACACTCATGTGGCTGGGAGCTTATGAGTGCGTTGCCGGCCTTTTAGGGATTTGTACGCTTTTGGATTATAACACGCATGGCGAATATGTATAAGATTTCTTATTATACACGCAAGTGAGTGGTTAATATATATATATATTAAAACAAAACGAAGAATATTATTTTCGCATCAAAAACGTTATAGATAAAAAATATTTATCTCCTTGTAAAAATTCAATTTGTTACGTGGCCAGTTGCGTCTTAGTACTAAATACGTATTTCCTATTTACCTCGAGTTTATTTTCTTTTCTGTGTCGCAGTGCATCGGATTAAGTCTGGTTTGCTTCTGCGATGTTCAGACCGAGATTAAAGAAAATTGGCTAAATATTTTCTATTTGTACGGGATTACTCTTATACGATGTTACTTCCAAGAAATAATTACAAAACTGATAGAAATAGTTTTTTTTAGTATACAAACATTTTATTCATATTAAGTATATTTGCCAGTAGATTCTAAGGTAGTTCGGTCGAACCTCGGCCACATCCAAACTTATATATACCTTCATTCACGTATTCATACAGACATTCAAGCACGGACTCGCAAAAATAATAACCGTATACGGATACGTACATATACGTATACGTTTGGAGCATTATGACATTAAGCCGCGTCATTGTCTCGTACCGGAAAGGTATTTCCTTGGCTTTGGACATTCTTTCTGTGTCTCGTGTGAAAGTTTTATTTCCTATGTCTTTGTAACAACTTAGTTTAAATGGTTTCTTTTACACGCTATTAAGAAGGCTGCATTATAGTTTTTTGTGTTCTTGTTATTAAGTGTAGTTATTGGCGTGGCTTATAATAAAAAATATTCAATATAACGCATTGACAGTAAATACAGCGAAGCCTTACGATCCTGTATTTCCCCATTTCCCCAAGAAATTGCGATTCGATCTCTAGGCAGCTACATTAAATATTTTACTGTATAACAATATTTGTTATGCTGACGGAAAGCACTTATTTTGCATTTTACAAGGCCCGTGCGATTCTTCTTGGATTGTCTGAATTCTCAAGTCAAACCTTGAGTTTGACATTGTGGTGTAAAAAAGAATCCACGTATTTATCTGTGACGGGTGACGTTTTATGTTTAATCTGTGGACTGGCTCAGGGCGCTATTCGCGTTTTGTTTTTCCCGCCAATTCGAATGCGATTGAGTTACAACAGGCTAACAATAGAAATTATTATTTTAATACCGGCGAACTGTATTTATATTTTTTTCCGGCTCAGGAGACATTTATTGCTGGCTGAGGTTCGGTTCCGAACAAGCCCCATTCCGCGTATGATTACCTTAATTAATCGTTTTATTAATTCTGCACCAGAATGTGAAATATTTTATGACAGGGTTAGGTTAGTGGATCGTTAGCAGTTGTTAAATTATATTTAAATTAACTTTTATTTCTTTTTTGGTTTCGGCCGTAAATAATTAAATATTTATTACATTTTGTGAAGTGGACATAGAATTAAAAGGTATGTGAATGAACATTATAATTGTAATTATTTTATTATCAACAATTCAATTTTATTATCTACAATTTTTTTTATTACAACAGTAGTAACAAATTAAGCTTGAGTATGTCACGGTGGACAAATTAAAAAAAAAACTTCACACATAACTGTTAGCCAAATTGAAAACAAAATTGCTTTTATTTCTTCACTGAAATTGGTTTCGTATAAGCGTACGACTATAAATATTTAAGTTTGTTATGACCGACACGATAAAAGTGATCAATAAAAGTGTGGCGAATTATCTCTGCCCTATGCCCCTTGGATATAAGGTGTTCGTAAAAAGGGTAGTTATTTTTTAATGTTCCTTGGAAAACATTGAGTGGAGAGAAGAAGAAGACTGAGAGCTTGAACGCGGCCGATCGCCATTTTTGCTTCGTGTATTTATATAATTAATATCTGAAATAATTATTTGTTTTTGTGACTACTCTAAAATTATCCCTGGACTTGTCTCGGTGCACTGTGTTCTCACTATAACATTAGTGTGGGCTCCTATATATGCACAACGATGATTGTAAAAGTTATTTTTTATTGTTTTATATAATATAGATGTTGAACCATTCGCTGGTGCATTGTGTAATGTTTACAGATCTTTATAACCGTACTGTAAGATTTAAAGGAGTGGCGGAGAGGTTTTTGCCTATGTTTTTTTTGTAAATGTAGTGTCAAATATTTTTATGAGTTTTTGTTTTTTTTTACGATCGAAGTGTACCATAGTTACATGTGAATAAAGATATTTTATGTAAAAAATTCTTGCATATATTTATTCTTTCCTTCTGACTAAAACTAAATAGGGGCGTACGAGACATTCCGAGGTATGTGGACTGTTTTTGATACATAAATTATTCGCTAGAGGCGCTTATTCAATTCCATACAAATTCAAGTTTACGCAATCGAGTCCGTTTAATAACTCACACTAAGCACACCGATCTAAAAGAAGAAACACAAGAAAAGTAGGTAAAGATTGTAATGTATTTTGAGTCTGTTGCAATTCTGAATACATTGTACCGGGGCATGTCAAGTGGTCCTTCAGAGCTTCGTGTTTTATCTTGTTAATGTGAGAGTTGTGAAACGGTATAATTGTCAGTTTTTGAAACTGTCTCCTGCTGTTTGTGTTGCTTCTGTTCCATATATGGAATTGGTTTCACGGCTTTAACGACAATCATCTATATAAACATTTTTCGTTATACGTGAAACACGTAAATAAGGTTAAGGTTGTAAATAAGGCTGTAAAGATATTTAGCGAAGTACAAGAACTACGTTCTGCCACTATAAATATATATTACTTCTGTGTTCGGAATCGTAATTCTAACATTATATTCAAACTCAAAATCTTTTTATTTAGTATTTTGAAACGTTTAAAATCTAAATAGTTCTACGCCTGTTCGTATGCGACCAAGCTGAGAGGAAGCAGGCAAGAAACTCTGATTTTTTGGTTATGATCCCAGTTATTGAATATTTTATTGTCATTACATTTTTTCTATTTTTACTTAGTTGACATAGAATACCTTTCTTTAATTGACTCATTTTGCATGCTTTTATTTTTTCTTCTTAATTCCTTTGACAATATGCGTACATCAAAACCTTCATTCATAATACTAGTTAATTTAGCCTCAAAGTAAATAACAATAAATACTCGTTCTATTATTACAAATTGATTCGATTATGCCTTCATTGAACATTAAAAGATAGAGAGCGAAATGAATCGGAAGAACGCAGTACGTCTTCAATAATTCCTTACTAAATTCACAAACCCACTCGAAGAATGATTTACCCCGTGAAAAAGAAAAGGTTCGTTTGCCGATAAACTGTTACATCTATAGCAAAACTCGTATTTTTTTTTGAAAGAAAAGATTCTTTAAATATTTTCTGTTACTCCGGTTAAACTGATATAAAGCATATTAATTTATAACAAAACATAAAACGTTAGAAGTAAGGCTGGGTCCAGGAGCCTCTTCCGAAGGTAATCAAAAAAAAGCTACTAATGAGTGTGTCATCACTTGTTTCATAAAATCATTTCCTACGGTAGAATGATTTGTACGGGATTACTCTTATACGACGTTACTTCCAAGAAATAATTACAAAACTGATAGAAATAGTTTAGTACACAAACATTATATTTATTATGTTTGCCACGAGATTCTAAGGTAGTTCGGTCGAACCTTGGCTACATACAAATTTATATATACATAGATGCATTCTCTGGTATCTGACATTCCCCGCTCCCTACGGTAGAATGGTTTGAATCTCTTCCGTACGGGAACTGGTTTATTATTATGTTATTGGTTCGACACAGAAATTTAATATGTTTTCAAGATGTATATTTATTTGGAAATAGAGCTTTTATTATTTTTAACAATTGATTTACGGACCAGAGCTCAGTTCGAATTAATCAAAAGTTAACAAGGCTACTTCATTTTAACATATAAATTATCATCTATAAATGTAAATAAAAAAATTGCATATAAAACATAATGCATACGTTTAAAAACGGACCCGGCAATCTCCATACAGCAATGAATATTTCAATAAGACCATTAAAAAAAAATACACGTCATATCCTCAGCGAGCTATACTTTAATAACATGGACCCTATTATAGGTTTTGGAAACGATCATTACTGAGATTCACATTTTATCATGTTTTATTACAATTCCATTTTCGTTATAAAATATTTTATAAAAAAACCTGTATCGGGCTGATTGCAAGTGTGTCATATAAAGATCTTGTTGTCATTTACTGATATAAAAAGCCGTGTAACAACGGTGATCCATTTAATATCGACTTAATTAACACACTTTAATAAAACATTGTTATTGACAAGTAATTACTTTAAACACCGTTTTGTAGTGTTTCAACCAGGATGCGACCAATATTAAAAAAAAACAAACAGGATACTTACCAGCAGTGTCTAATGGTCTCTTGTTGTCGGCCTTTCAATCATGCCCTAGTGGAGCTGTTATTGTCTCATAGCTCATTTTATCGATTGTTTAATCGATAATTTATAAACAGCTTTGATTATGGCCACATTCTATGTAAATTAAAATTGCAGTAAATTGAAATTATTTGCAATTTGATGAAAATTTTCATTCAATTTATTCGTTGTCTTCGTTCTCTTTAACCGTATTTAGATATTTCGCGTTCATAACTGGGTTGACGTTGCAAAATTACAATACTATTTGTCATAATAAGAAAACATGTTAACAGTATAAAATCAAAAATATCTTTATAGGTATATTAGTATATTGTTTTATTATTTCTATATTCATATAGGTAACAATAAGTACACTTACGAAAACTTCGTAAACAAAATAATTTTTTTGACTCCGCATTTATTACCTTTTCCCAAATCAAAGGCGTAGAGCGGAAGATAAGAACTGGCAAGAAACACTCCGCCACACACAATAATCTAATAATGACATAATCTATAATCGGTTATAGATATTATATTCTATATAATTAATATAATCTTACATTTTCTTATAGAAGAGGGGGCAAACGATCAGCAGGCCCACCATAAAGGTGAAATCGCCGCCCATAGACACTCACGTGTCTGGGAGCTCGTGAGTGCGTTGCCGGCCTTTTAGGGAGTGGTACGCTTTTGTCTTGAAGGGCCTTAAGTCATATATATGGTAACATCTGAAAGTTTTATTACTTTTATAAGTTCAAGTATTAGTTATTTATAATGAGTAGTAGACACGTCTAGTGTACGATGAGTCAAATAAATATTTTAATCTCAAAAAGAACGCCAAAGTCAATCCAATTTAGTGCACTGTGCTTCTCGCCGGTTATTCTTAACTAAATGCTCTAACCCACGTTACCTTTTCATTCAAAAGTTGTTTACAGTCCCAATTAAATTAAGAATTTTTTAATTTGAATTTAACAAGCGACTCACAATAACTATCCATACAAATCCGTAGAGTAACATCGCACTGCCATTCTACAGACTAGATTGATATTGACAAATTCTATAACACTCGAATATGTTGAACACATACATTAAAATCTCAAAGTAGCATCTGTCAATATAGCATTTATTCAATGCACCATGCAAGCAAACAAGACAAAATACAAAGCTTAATGTAGACACGGCTTTGTTGCAATAGTTTACGCTTGTTTCGAGGCACTAGACTGATTCGGTCTATTTGTTTAGACGTCAGACGAACGATTGTTTTTTTTTTACTATGGCGGATTGCTTTACTTTTTGCTAGTAGTTTCAGTGGGCGGTTTAAATAAAATCTGTGGATATACCATAATACCATTTAGTAAATAGTTGATAGGTGTATATAACGGAGTCCATAAATCGAATCGAATTTACAACGAATAAATTTCAGATATAAGAAATTAGGTGATCGGCACCAACTTGCTTACCAAAATATATAAGGCAGTTGCAGTCTCCGGGAATCGAGATCTATTAAGGTTGTATTATATTATTTTTAATAACAAGAAGGTTCTTATTGGCGACTGAGACAGGTATATCGGCTTCAGAGTTTAGTGGTTTTACAAGTTTTACGCTACTTTTGACATATAAAATGTAAACGGGCGAACTATTAAATAGCAAGGCTTTCAACATTCAGCAGAGAGAGATATATTTCTACTATCTATTACTATATCCTTTTCCTAAAAACTTATTTTCTTATATAACAATATTTCTGTAAAATTAAATATAAATAAATCTTATGCTTAAAAAACTAAAGAAAGAGACGCAGTCTATCAAAGATTAATAAATATAAATATTGAAAACTTCCTATCGTTTGAACACTTAGTTGTTTAAAACTACATTTTACCCAAACTCAAACTAAAATTTCAAGAAAGCTTCACTGTGAAAATAAACTAGATTCATTTCTGATTTTTCCTTTGAGGTTTTTCATGTTATCAGGTTTAATCGTGCGGAAATACGGAAACCACAGATTGCTCAATTCTTTATTCTGAAAAATTTTCAGATGCACTGAAAATTAAACGTTCAAGGAACTTATAATTTCATTATAACATTCAAGGAAAACAGGTGGATCCTGAATACATATTCTATGAGGCACATCAGTAATAATAATTATTTTGAACGAAAAAAAACAAGGTACGAAAAAGCATTTTCGATCTGCCTCCACGGTATTCCTTTATTGTAGCTGTCTTTCTTTATTCATAGTGGGTGTGTAAGTGCGTGTATCTGGGTGTGTGGCCAAGATTTATTTAATCAAGCGAGAGTTGGCAATTCGTTCCTAAGATTTCCACTTTCATTACCTTTTTAAATTCTTCCTTTCCTATACCTACCTTAGAGACCGGCAACACACGTGCCGCTTCATGTCAAGGTCAGTGTTACGCAGTTCCATGCGTAAACACTTTCTTCAAGTTCGGCACATTCACCTCTATTCCATAACAACTTTTCTATTTAATCGCCTGAACATTACATTTATAACAAGAACTACAAAATTTCATCCTTACCGATAGCTCAAAATGACAGATAGCGGTTGGATAAAGATTGATTGTATCATTAGAAACGTCGGCTCATGTTGGCTATTTTAAGTAAGAAGCCATCGTTTTCTATCGAATGGCGGACTTTCTTGCCAATTCTCCCACACATAAGGTAACAATAAAAATAAAGTGTTCTTTACATTTTTATCAGCGATCGTGTGTTATAATGAAGAACCAAATTATAATACTTTTTGTAAGTACAGTGTACTCCAGTAACATCACTTGATTTAACGACAGTCTTTACAACGTCGAATTGGATCGGGTTTAGTTGGTTAAGCTTGTATGCCATAAAAAAATCACTCCCATTAACGACCACTGTCTATAATGCCATAAAACGCACAGTCCCTTCAGTGTTTTTGTATAGAGTTTACAATGTATATACAAATATCCCCTTGAGAAATAAGTGATACAAAAATGTTCACAATCAACTAGGAGAGTAAACTCTGCATGCAGAATGCTACATCATGCACTTGGCATATATAACTGGAAACACAAATAAGAGCGTTGAGTCAAGCTGTTTAATCTGACAACGTAACGTATACGATATATATAGTACGTGTCTCGTAATGAAATATTATATAATACTTGTTTGTGCTACGGTCACTTAGCCATTATTTAGCCATTTTTATTAATGCTAATTTTTTTTTTTTTTTTAATGGAGGGGGATCTCGCTGTTGGCCAGGAGGCCTTTACAGCTCAGCTCGGGCTGGTTGGCGAGCTTAGCTCAGCCGTGACAAATTTGGTTTGCCGTGACTTGCGCAAGGGCGTCTCCTGTGAGACTCGGACCTCGGCTTGGGCTGTCACGGGGGGGACTAGCCTGAGGGGCTGGACGGAAGCTCACTGTAGGAGTGAGCGACACTTGAAACAAGGGACCACGCCTTCGCCGGCGAAGGCGGTTTTTAACCCTAGCTCTCCTATCTGATTGTTTGGCCGCGCGGGCGGCATCTAGTGTGTTATTAGCTACTGTAATGGGATCGTCCGGATCCATTAGGGCGTGTCGAGGCCTTTTTTGTCTATTTTTGTACTGTGTCTTGCGTACCGGGTACGACGTGTATTTGCGCACTAAGGGGTTGGGATGGTTTTTAGCCTTGTCGAAGTAGCGGGTTGACGCTTCCTTCATCCATTGGGCTATGGTAGGGAGTTCTAGGTCGTAGTGGAGGTCTACGTTTCTCACATACATGGGCGCTCCAGTTGCTATTCTAATGAACCGCATTTGGATTGCTTGCAGTTTGTGGATGTTGGTGGGAGCGCAATGCGCGAAAACTACGCTTGCGTAGGTCATGCATGGACGGACACATGCTTTGTACAGGGTAACCTTGTGTCTGAGCGACATTTGGCTCCTTTTATTGAGAAGGAAGTGGAGTCGGGACAGGACGAACGCGGCCTTATTCCGAACTGCGGTGGTGTGCTTGTTGAACGACAAGCCTCTGTCTAATGTGACTCCTAGGTATTTAATCGTCTTGCGCCACGGGATGGTTTTACCAATTAGAGTTAGCTCTTTCGGTTCTTGATTGTATTGATTTCCCCGGTTGTTGCGAGTGAAGATGATCGCACCGCTTTTTTCCGGGTTAATATGAATACCCCATTTCCGAAACCATTCCCCTAGGGTGGTGGCTGCGGATTGGAGTCGGTCTACGATGACCCGCCTGTCTCTGTTGGAAGTGTACAGAGCGGTGTCGTCGGCGTAAAGAGCTAACTCTACTTTAGGGGTTCGAGGAATATCGCTAGTGAATAGCGAAAATAGGAGCGGCGCGAGGACTGAGCCTTGAGGGACTCCGGCCTTTATGGGTCTTGGAGAGGAGAGGGTTCCTTCTACGCGATAGCGAAAGGAGCGCTCGGACAAGAAATCGTGTACAATACGAATTAGTCTTAGAGGCACTTGGAGGTGATAAAGCTTGTAAATCAAGCCGTTGTGCCAGACCTTGTCGAACGCCTTCGCTATATCGAAGAAGAGGGCCCCCGTGGGCGTTTGGCGTTTCACGGTGCAGAGTCCAGAGAGGACGTGCTCCGTGATTCGGTGGACTTGGTGGACGCAAGAGTGGGCTGGTCTAAATCCAAACTGCTCGTCGGGAATAAGGCCGTTTTCGTATGCGTAGTCGGAGAGGCGTATTTTGACTACTTTCTCATACAGCTTACTCAGCGTGTTGAGAAGACTTATGGGGCGGTAACTAGATGGGTCGTTACGGGGCTTGCCTGGTTTGTGAATGCCTATCACAATTGCCTCTTTCCACTGCGCCGGGAAGGTGCAGTTTTCAAGGAGGCAGTTGAAAATGGCTACTAGAAGGCATATCAGGTGGGGCGGGAGGCATCTAATCACTTTATTTGAGATTCCGTCTAGACCTGGCGATTTCCGAGGGCGCGAGCCTCTAATAAGGGCTTTGATTTCGTCTACCGATGTTTTAGGGAGTGGATCGTTCGGAAGGGGCATGGAGACTATTCGTTCCACTTCGCGGTTCACCTGCTCAACATGCGTTGTGTCAGAGTGCTCTAGGTTGGGGGTGCACTGCTCTTCGAGTTTGACTGCTAAGCACTCGGCTTTTTCGTCGTCGTCAAAGGCGTCGGGCATGTTTGGCCGCTTGAGAGGCGGCATAGAAGTGAACGTGTCTATTTTACGGAATTTTGCTAAAGACCAATAGGCCGTGTGCGAGGGGGTTAGTTCGCTAGTGAAGCGATCCCAGCGTTCGTTTCGAAGTTCGCGCATTCGTTCTTTGACTGCGCGCTGCACTGCGCGTAGTGCTCTGCGATTGTCAGGCGTCGGCGCCTTGCCGAACGCGCGCGTGGCCGCATTCTTCTCGGTCAACAGTCGCCTAGCGTCTGGCGGAAGCTCCCAGCGTTGAGTAAACTCATCTGGAATCATCCGGGACGCTTCGGCAACCTTGGACTGAATGTGTCTGGTGACCGAGGAGATAGCGGCCAGCGCTTGGTCGGCAGAGACGAGAGTGTCGGGAATGCTGTTGAGGTCGGCAGCGTCCACGGGCTTGAGGGCCTCGCTTAGCTTTTGCAAGTCGAGGATGGGTTTGAGCCTCCTCTCAAAGGTGTCCGGTGGTCCGAGTTCGTAGTGGACCGGGAAGTGGTCAGAGTCTAATTCTTGTAGCACCTCTACGCTCCGCAGCTGGAGTGCTACGTTTCGCAGAGCCGCTACGTCCAAGACATCGGTTGAGAGAAGGCCCATTGGTCCTACGGCTTGACGCGTGGGCTGGATGGGGCCCAGGACGTTGAAGTTGAGTACGTCAACGAGCCTGTTGAGAGCTAATCCATTAGGATTATTTTTGGCGCTATTCCAGTTCTCGTGTTTGCAGTTGAGGTCCCCGAGTATTACTACCGAGGGCCCCATTCCAAACAGAGCTTTGAGATCGCTCTCGAGAACTGTCCTACTGGGTGATAGGTAGGCCGAGACTACTATTATTGGCTGATGGCCGGACATTGCCACGCGGACGGCTGAGCATTCGATATTAGCTAGAGGCGGGGGATCGAGCGGCGCGCAGTGCAGTGCTCGTCTATAATACAGGATGGTACCGCCTAATCGTGAGTCAGTTCGATCGTTGCGAACTGCGACGTAATTCGCGAATCTAGGAGTGCGAACGCTGGGCTTAAGAAATGATTCCTGAACTAGAAAAATGTCTATTTCGCGGTGGGAGAGAAAAACCTGAACCAAATCGAACTGCCGCTTGAGTCCGTTGGCGTTAAATGTCACTAAGGACAATGAATGTGGCTTGAGCCTATGCGCGTTTGTACCTATTTCGGTGTGTTAGGTTTCACGAATTGCCGAATAGAACTGAGGAGTTCGGCATACTCCGCGCACACATATAATTTTGCGTCAACACTCGCTGACGTGTATGCTCTTTGGAAGGCTAAAAGAGCGTCTATATCTATGGCGTTAATTACGCCAATCGCCAGGTCCATGGCACTTTTTGCCTCCTGGGCTACCGCCGTGGTTTGGGGGCGGGGGGTCTTCGCGGGGGGGCGCTCGCATCTTTTTCCAATTGGAATCTTCGTTGGGACGAAGTTTCCCATTGGAATGTCCATGAGGGCTGGGATCGGGATCGGTTCGGTAGTTGGGGGTTCTACCGGGGGACTAGGGTGGATTGGGAGGGATGGGTATACCTCCTGTGTTATTGCAGGAGGTGGTGGACCCACGGGGGCGTCCCGGGGCTTCCACGCGTTTTGTGCGGGGGCTGGGGCGGGGACGAATTTTTCCTTTGCGGCCGCGGGCCGCCGGTCCGCACCGGGCCTAGCCGAGCGCCTGCTCGCCTTTCCGCCCGCCTTGGGGGCCCTAGGGCAGCCGCGATAACTCGCGGGGTGGCCCTGTTGCCCGCAAAGCACGCAGGAAGGCGGCTCAGCGCATGGCAGTGTCCGAGTGCAGTCGGCGGTCCCGTGGTCGCCTAGGCACTTGACACAACGCGCACGCGCAAAACAATTGCGCGCCGCGTGCCCGTACAGCTGACAGCGGTGACACTGTCGCGTAAAGGAGTGTTTGAGGGGTGTTTCCACCTTTAGGCCCGAGAGTTTACAGCACTCGGCCAGGTTAAATATTTTCTTCCCATGGGCGGAAAGTTCAAGCACTACGAGGACCATGTCGTAGGCTTGTTTGTTGGTCCGGTTTAGCATACGGAATACCTCTTTTACGGGGTATCCCTGCTCTATGAGGTCCGTCTGAACGATGGACGAGTCGATCTCCTTGGGGATGCCTCGGATCACAACTCTGAGAACACGTTCCTCGGGAAGAGGGAACGTGTGGCCTCCTATGCCTTCTGTGCGAAGGTATGAAGTTAGAAAGCGGTGGTGGGCGGGGTCGTACACTTGCACGCAGATGTTGTCGCGCAGTGTTTTCGCCTTATATGTGATGGATTTTTTATCCATCAGGGCGGACAGGGAGGGCCAAATACTTTTGTCCCGGACGTAGACGGGGGGAGGGGCTTTGATGCGATCCTGTTTCGCGGGTGTGGGATATGGTGTGGGAGAGGGCGCGGACTTTGAACCCGCAGCCGACTGGGAAGCCGGATGCGTGTTGCGTTTGGCGGGAGGGTCTTGAGGCGAGAGCACCCAACTCGCCTCAAGACCTCTTTTTATTTTTGCGACTTTTGACAGTTTTAAAACCGTCGGAGTCGGAATCGCATGAGGACGCGGACGCCTCAGCGCTGGTGGAGTACGCGGAACGTACTGACATGGCGGACGCGGGTCGCCCGGCCTCTGATTGGCCGCCGTTGCTTAGGTCCAGAGAGCGCGGGGCCTGCGCGGGGGCCTCAGAATCCTTAGTCGGTTCGGGAGTTTTACAGGCCTTCGCGGGGGCCGAGTTTATTTTTTCCAGAATATTTTTACGCGCGGCCTTCGCGGGGGCCGGAGGGGAGGGCTTTGTCGGATTCGCGGGGACCCTCGCGGGGGCCCTGTCTTGCGGGGATGGGGAGCGCGGAGAGTCCGCGTTTTTGTTGAATTCCCGCTCTAGGTCGGGAAACCTATGTCGGAAAAACTCCAACAACCTATCTTTGTATCCTATATCGGGGGGGGGTGTGTCGTCTGCCATCTGCGTAGCTGAAGGCACGCAGTGTGGCAGTGTGTACCTAAACCTATGTGTGTGTACCTAAGCTGTGTATTCCCTAGGTGTAAAGTCTTCGCTGGTGATAGCGGACGAGACTTTTTGTGTCGCTGACCTAACCAGCCCGTGAGGGGGTCGTGATGGCTGAACCCCCACGGATGTGCGACTGGGACCCGTCCAACAGTGGACCCTGTGTGTGCAGACGGTGGCTAGAGCGCAGTTGGAGTACCTACGCCCCGTGGCAATGCCTACTGAGAGGCTACGCCCACACACAGGGACTTGATGGAAGCAGGCGAGGTTAACGTGCCTTGAAAAAGGCACGGGTGCTGCCCTCGAACAACACTCCCGCCTAAGCGTTAATCGATTCCAACCGTTTGGCACCGTTAGGTGGTTGGAAGATCGACCGCAGGTAAACCCGCGTTAATCATATACTGCAGTCCTTCACTGCTGCTCGGATGCCGCTCGAACGCCAGGGACCTGGCAGACGGGGAGACCTCGGTGCAGCTTGAGTCGGGCTAGAATAAAAAATTCTGAGTTGATAACCACCCAGCGCTTTAGCACTGAACAATTGAACACGCCACGTGACTAATCAAATGGCGGGAGCAACTGCGCAACACAACCGCACTGGACGGCTGTCGGACCCGGAATGAGGATTAATGCTAAAAATATAAATTCCTATTAATGTAAGTGATTGATGTTCGTTACGAACCGGTCCTTCGAAAAAAGAGCGTATCTCTGCCTTATAGGCCGGCAACTAACTTGTAAGCCTCCTGGCGTTGCAGGTGTCCTTGGGCTGCGGTTAGCACATCACTCGAAGTTACCCGCCTACTTGTTTGACTCCTGTTACATAGAAATATACTACATATGCACTAAATCTAAATTAAAATTTGTTACTGGCATTAAATTTGTTAGATAGGCTAAAGACACTCGTGAATGTCTTGCCGACCTTTTAAGAATTGAGAAATCTCTTTTTAAATTAAAAATTAATAATATTTAAAGTCTGTAATAACTTGCTTCTTCAATTCCATTTTTACAATAAGGCTTAAACAGTAAAAATCATTCCAGCATTGCTGCTTTTATATGAACAGCATTGCGGTTATTAGCAATTCTTGACAGCAGGTTGAGATCGCACTTTGTAAGCTCCTAACAAAGCAGAAGGTCTGCTGATATGATCTTTGTATTGTTAGATCTAACTAGTTAGCATGAAGCGATGTTTTAATATTTTTAACAGTTACGAGAAAATCACCGTTTTTTTTCAATTACAATTGTGAATTATTATTTTTATAAAATAAGTCCAGTGGCAATAATAATAAGAAAAAACATGATTTAAAGTATTATTAAAATATTGCGATAATAAAGTTTGTTTTAAAAAAAACTATATGTTGGCGATTTAAAGGAGTGGCGGAGAGTGTCTTGCCAGTTCTTCTCGTCCTCTCTACGCCTTTGATTTGGGAACTGGCAGTCAATGTAGAGTCATTTTTTTATAACTTTTTTGTTTTTTTTGACGATTCATAAATATACCATAGTTAGCTATGTGACTAAAGATATTTTTGATTTAAAATGATATACCAGCTGACACTGTTGTGGGTGTCAGACCGGTCTGGTTTCCTCTTAACCTGAGCTATATGTTGAACTCGGTTTACATTCACATCAAATTGGGATCCACTTTCTTGACGAGCGCAAGTGATCGCTGAGGTTCCATGACTACGTAGCTTTCTCACAAAGCTTTATATTTTCTATTTTGTTTCTGTAATATATCATTCTGTATGAAATATTAGTATAAGATAGGTCCCAGTTGTTTGAGAGTTGTGATAGATATGCCACCCACACGTCCGGAGGCACGAGACAACGATTTATCTTCTAAAATTTTTACAGCAGCCCGATAATGTAATGATCATGTTTGTTTTATATTCGTTGACGTTTTCATTTTGAAACCGTATAACCTTTACACTTATTAACAGATTTAAAAAGACAAAGACAGACATAAGCATATAATTACGTTTGAGGTCACTTTTTTTTTGAATAATGTAACGTTGTTTTGCATACATGTGTCCAAATAGAAGTTGAGGGCTGCTTAAAATAAGTTAAGTGCGTAATTAACTCATTAAATATAAGTGTATAATCCTCAAGTTATCCGGCTCGAAGGACCATAACGTGGAGGTTGAATGAAACTCAAATCGAATCTTAATACATTCCATTCTTATTTATTAGACGTTAGGGTGCTACACAAAATTAGACCAGCATATTCACTAACATCCGTCTGGAGCGGCCGCGTAAATCTGTCTCATACAAAACAATACCTAAAACGAATGCTCTATAACTATACATTGATGCTTCGACCGGCCGAAGCCGCACCCCGCTGGCCATTAGCTTCAGAAACATCTGGTTGCCAGCTTCACCTATGCCATTTCTAAAAGAATATGATCGTAGTCCGTAACAATAATATTTGTGCATAATTAGGTCTAGGTTATACTCCATTATAGCTTCGGAGATTGTTCTTACATTTTCTGGGAGATTTTCATTCCTGTCAAAACATATTGGTGATAAATGTATGAGACTAATTGTGTGCTATCCATACTATAGCTTTGATGAACTTTCAAAATGACCCAACTTTGTTACATGAGAATGATACAACGTAATTTATAGTTTCATAGAGTGACACAGGCAGAGGGTTACGTACCCAATATCCCTTTGTAATATTGTTCGTTAACATCAATTTGAGTTAAATCTGTTAGAAATATAGAGACTGGATCACACAACCTATCCAATGCACTTATCTCGAAGGCTATGTGAATACAGAAAATACAACCTTTGACTAACTTTATAGACATAACAATGAATCAAAATTTAAATTATATAAGAGATACAAATAAAAAATTAATGACAATAATAACTTAAGGTACATCTAGGCAGAATTTTGAACTCTACAACCACCGTATTTCTGAACCAAAACGCCTTAGGGTCCTTTAAAAAAAGGGCATACCGTTTCCTAAAAGGCCAATGCATCCACGAGCTCCAACCCATGTGAGTGTCTATGGGTGGCTTCACCTTTATGGTGTGCCTCCTGCTCGTTTGCTCCCTCTGCTATAACAAAAGACTATCGGTTCTGTTTAATGATTATAAGTAAACGTAAAACTTCAACAAAGTACTATTATAGTGATAGTACTATATATAAATAACTATTAAGTCTATATAACTAATAACTATTTTGTCTAAAGTTTCCACTTAATTGTCTTATGTGTAAACCTAGTTTTTTATTGTTTTAAATGTATTAAGCACATAAGATGTCTGCGGACAGATTTAATAAAATAAAAATATAAAATAAAAAAAAGTACTTATAGTTGTTATTGCATCATTGTATTTGCTCTATTGTCAGGATTATAATATGTGACTCGCAATATTAACCAAAATATAGTAATTATTATCAAAATAATTATATTTAATTAAATTATGTATTGAATATTACGAAATTAACATCAACGAAAAACACTTACGTCTATCTCGTTAGCCAATCGGACTTAAAAGAGCCGCTTAACACAAACACGACAGAATTTTCGAACGTTATTTAAAATAGCCCTTAATAAATTTATTTAATCAAAAAGAGGTTTTAGTGTATTTACTTTTCAAAAGAGGTTTTAATGAATTTAATTCTTAAAAGAGGTTTTAACAAGTTCATATATTTACAGATATGATTATACATTTTATAACACCATTTAATCATATGTAACATCTTAATCTTGCTCGCTGGCGCTTAAACTGTTACAAGCCTTTGAATATAAGGTAATTGTGAAATGAAATAATTTCATACCACCATACCACAAGTCTAAAACTATAATTCCCGAGGAAATCGCTTGGGCCATAACTTATTTCTTAGGTTGCGTGTTAAACTGAAACTTGAATGTAAAAAGATTAGTTATTATATTACATGACATTTACTTACCGAACAAAGAAGCTCTTAAACCTAATTTTCTTTTTGTAATTTATGACTAAAGCGAACTGGGTTTATATGAAATATATCTTTTGATTACATTATTGTTAACTAGTAGCGTTTGCCCGCGTCTTCGTTCGTGTGGTTTAAATACAAAAGGAATTTGGAAAATCGGTTTATAAATGACAATGTTTTGGTGAATTTTTTATACCAACTTTCACCCACCTCAACCCTTTTTATCGCGATAAAAATTTCCCTAATGTTTAGTTTATCTCTATATCAAATTTCATCGAAATCGATACAGTACTTTACATTTACACATTTTACATACACACATACATACTTTCGCATTTATAATAATAGTATGTACTTCTTACCCTTGAAATATTTATCTGACTCACATATAAGAACTACTTAGACTTCCTGAAAAATCTAATCGTCCATACTGACGATTATTCTAAAGTATAGTGACAAAATCTATGATTTGTCATTTTATAGAAGTTTTATAGAAGAGGGGCAAACGTGCATGAGGCCCACCATAAAGGTGAAGTCGCCGCCCATAGACACTCACGTGGCTGGAGCTCGTGAGTGCGTTGCCGGCCTAAGTCGCACTGGTTCGAAAATACCGTGGCGGGCAGCTGGTTCCTGGTGGTGCGTGGTAAGAAATGTCTTACGAAACGCGCAATGGTGAAACGACAGGCATCAAGGCATCGTCTTTCGAAAATGAACACGCAAGAAATATTTCCAAGTCCTATACCACAAACAAAAGATGTTCAGATGTTAATTTCATTAAAACTCGCGGGTATCAGCAAGTATTATTTTCGTTGGAGCCATTACAGTTTCAGCAGCGCCAAAGTGAATTCTTAATTAATGCAAGTTTGCTCGAAGATCAAAAGATTTTCAAAAGCTTACTATTAGTTGTTTATGGGCTATTCAATGCTGTAAAATATACTTAAAAAGAAATAAAAAAAATGTATATGAGAACCCATAGCTCATCACATATTGTGATTTCAATACAAATATAAAAAAAATTAGCCTCAAAACTGAACTCAGCGTAAGTCTAAACATTGATCACTCTAGTCCGAATTGAACCATATCCCAATTAAATATATCCCACGGATACTATAATTTCTTCTTGCATGAAGATACTCAGAGAAGGCACCATGCTACAATTACTATTTCACAAAACGATATTATTTAATATATACGTACTTACTAATTATAATGAAATAGAACTAAATGTATGTTACAGATTTGATTTAACTCACTACGAAGAGAAGACACAAGTCCTAACTAAGATTCCCATTTAATTAGCTTAACAGCCAGATTCTACAGAAATTGGTATTTTTAAATCAGTTTATTAATGTTTATGGTATCTTTTATCAAGCTAATGGATGAAACGTAGATAATTATCATTCAAGAGAAATATAAGGAGCACGAAACGGAATAATCCGCTTTCAAATACAGGCGAAGAGGTTCCAACTATGCCAAATGTTTCCCAAGTTAAAATTACTGCGCCAATTTGTCAGGTACGTAAACAGATGCTGTTAACTTGATACCTTTGCAACTAAATTTGTAAAAGCTTTTTTAACGTCAAGTTTTATTTGCAGCTTTTACTCATCTAGTGAATAATAGCTTTAATCGTTTCGTATACAATTTTGTATGTATGTATCAATAAAGCCATAAAAACCTGGTGTTTCTACAACAAAACCTTAATCTGGTCATGTAAAGGGAGTCTTCAATGCCCACTTCAAGTATTCTTAAATTTATATTTATTTTTTTAAACACGGCATACATTACAACAATATTTATAATAAGAGAAAAAAGTCTACACGTTAGCTCAGTTCCACTTCCTGATTCTTGAGTGAATTTTATTTGATAAGCACGAGAGCTTACAAAACTTTTGTATTTGATTGGGTGACGAAATTAACGTCAGCGCGTTACGCACATCTTCGCCTACTCCCTTCTATTCAATTCCATATGTCTTTAAATACGTTTAAGGTCATACAGATATAGTTTGCGCTCGTCAAATATACATGAAATACATAATAAACACGTACATAGCAAGTACTTTACCTGCTGTTAAGCTTTGGAACGAATGAAAATCTGTTTTCAATCTTTCGGCGTCAACTCTATACGCATTGGACTTGGTCTTTATTTTTTGCTAGTTGTGTGTACTGTTTGTGAGTTGTTAGTTATTTCATATGCACATCCAATCTCGTACTGCCACTGATTTAATTTAGCCTGGAAGACTGTGATAAGACCGACCGTTACATTATATTTGTACCACTTATTTTTTTTATGTGTTTATATATTTCAATTCAACACATGTTTGCGCTGGTTTTTTTTCGAGGTGGAAATTGCATTTTCGCATTCTCTGGTCTCAAAGGAGAAGGATATGTAGGACTCGCTTTAGTCTACTTATCAGAGACGAGGTAGACAATACCCACTACCATTTCGGGTAGACCACAAGACCCTGAGGTGACTCTCCCTCTCAGGGGTGCCCGGAAACTAACCAACTAGATTAATAACCAACAAAGATAGCCTCCATTGAAGTCAATTAAAAACCCCCGTAACAGTATATTGTTAAATAAAACTTTTTTCAGACCCTTTTTCGACTTTTAAAGCAATTTTCATGTAAGCACTAACGCGTTAATAAGGCAGACGGGATTCATTTATCACGGTCCTCTCCCAAATAGCATTCATATGCAAACAATTTTAAAGGATTCTAATTTGTTGTTTATAAAAAAGTTTGTTTTTTTTTGTTAATAACGTTCTTTAATTAGACAGCCTATTTTGACCCAATACTATAAACTATTATATTCAGTACTTCGCTCAATGTAGTAAGCGATCCAATTTTGTCCGACTTCTTGGCTAAATTTTGTAAAAATTTGCTCCGAAATGAATCGTACAATTATTGACGAATAATGTAAAACGATCGAAAATAAAATTACGCGTTTGCATGGTATGCAAATCTGTTTTATAATTTTTCGAATGGGCCGAGTTGCGTGGAAACGCTCAGTAATCATATCTATACAATTCTTATCAGCGTATTTGAAATTCATAGAATCGTATTTGAAAAATTGTCGTCGTTTTTATGTTAAGCCACTTACGAAGTTAATAAAAGTGAAACTCTCTTAGCAACATTGAATAATAAATTGGAGTGGCCTTCAATTTTTAGAGGTCGAATAATACCGTATTTCATATTACCGAGATTTATACAAAGATAAACTGTCATATTTAATAACTAGACTCTTCATTGTACCTCATATTTACGTTTAGACTAATAATAAAGATTTTTTTAGAGTTACAGAAAGGCTTTTTTGTTTCCTATTATTACAGTAATAAATATACAAACAAAGCTTATAGTATACCTATTAAGCAATTGTTTGAGAGTGTCAAGAAACGTGTAGATTGACAATAGACATTGATGTTGGGTTTGATTGTCAACGATTGGGTTGTCGTTTCATCAGTCTTGGCGTGCAGCGTTGGAACGGAGAAGATCCATGATCATCGGAGGATTTAGATCCGTTCGCATCGCGCCCAAGCAAGACGTGTTCGGTGGAGTGTCACTGTGTCCCAATTAATAATAAAGTGTTGATCATAATTCTGTTCAAATTTGTGAAAATAATAATCGTACATTGTTAATTATCTTCAACGCGAGGTTTTAATTCTCTCCGCCCGCCTACCCACGATAGCTCGGCAGCCATGATGAATTACAGAATTGACTGATGACTATATTTAATTACATATATATCAATATATGTAATTCAATCTCAGCAAACTAATTTTACTACTACCTACGAAGTTGTATCGTATATACAAGTATGAAATCATAATCAAAAATATCTTTTTACATTTCCTGCCAGTTCCCAAAACAAGGGCGTATAGCGGACAAGAAGAACTGGCAAGAAACTCTCCGCCACTCCTTTAAATCGCCAAGCATTTTTCACAGTACGGTTGTAAAGATCTGCAACCATTACACAATATGTATTACTTGTATCTATGAATAAGTAACTAGCATCTTCATTATAAGCTCGGCCCTACATTTTAATATACAACGCTTTAGTAAGATCAACAAGATCATTTCTTGTTACAATAAATACTTTATACGAAAAAAAATCTAATTAACATCAATCTACAAACTCCAATCAGTGACACGTAACACGTCCCGTCGTTCCATTTGACCAATCACAATCGAAAAAAAAACACTGTATTTGTCTTTTTTATCCTACCCATGATGTTTCATACCATATTGACTTGGGGGCCTTTAAGAAAAAAACATTCCACTCCCTTAAAAGGCCGGTAAATCACTTGTAAGTGTTGCAGGTGTTCTGGGGCGGCGGTTAGTTAACGCAAAGTTACCAGCCAGTTTGCCACAAGAAAACTACCAGGAACAATACGATTATAATTATAAAGCACAAAATAGTTAAATGTAATTATTAGGTAAAGCAATTTGACCTCATTTATTCAACACCAGTGTATTTGTGTCGTGGAAAGTGAAGATTTACGATGAAGTCATTACGTTTTATGGGCCATAATTGATAGAGATAAGATCTCAGGGCAATGAAATTGCAAAGTAGGGTTTGAAGCAGGTTGATTTCAAAGACGCGCATTAGCGTAAGAGAAATTACCAATATTAACATAAACGAGTGGCGTTGGTAGGTGGTGGTGGTGTTATTAATTACAAATTTTATAGTGTACGACACGCAAACATTAGATTCCAACGGTTAAATGGAAAAAAGCACTGTATTTTTTTAACTCAAAATATCATTATTCAAGGTCTTTAATAAATACACTTTCGAATTGTATTTTTTTACTTTACCACAGGTTCGGAATGCTATCCACAGAGAAGAGAGGAACTCGAGAGCTGCTATTTGAAATACAATTATGTAACTTACATGATTAATTCAAATAACAAAAGCCTCGTACCGCTTCTCAAGAATTAAACTGTCCCGATGCTGAGCTATTGCTGACACACTCCAATTGTCCTCTAATTATTATTTAAGTGTTTAGTATGTTTTTCCAAACCAAATACTTTTTATAAGCATTTTAAATTTGCTGAAGCTTAATTTTGCTATATAAACTCTTCCCAACAAAGGATTTAATCACTATTTCTAGTATTGCAGTTCCACTAAGTGAATATTTCTTTTATAAACAAGATTTTGTATGAAATATACTGTCGGCAATACGGCTTGATGTTTTTTTGCAAAATAAAATACACCCCACTGAGTTTCATGTGGGTTCTCCGCTGAGTGTATAAAACCTTTAATGGCATTCCATAGTGGTTGTTAACAGTCCTATCGACTTTGACTTTGACTTGAATTCGTGATTTTTAAATTTATTTGTCCACTTAATCACACACGTTTATGTCGTTAAATGATTTTATATACTTGATAATTAATGTAATGGGCGCATATTTAAATGAACCGATTGTTAAAACTAGAACTATTGTACTGTTTGTTATTCACAATGTCTAAATATATAGCTTTAGTATTATTGGGGCTAATTTGTTCCGTCCATTGTGATAGTTCGTCATCATCGGGTAAGTTATTTTTTTATTGTTAATTTCTTTTTTTTACCAAAACCTTAAAACATGGTATTTTAAAAATAGTAACCGTAGGTTAGAAAGGGCTATGGTGGATTCTTAAAATTTAAACTGAAGTATGAACGTTTATCGTGTGCTAAATCTAAATTATGATACACTCAGTTATGCAAACTTAAATTTGAATTTGTATTGAATAAGCGCCTAATAGAGACGCCGATAGTTCCATACAAATTAAAATTTATTTTAACCGAGTGCGTCTACACAGTAACGCCTAGTTTCTCCTCTTAACGTAAGCTAAGTTAATAACTATTAATTAAATCACCTTTATAAATAACAATATTTAATTTAACCGCTACGACTTGGGTGGCCTTAAAGAAAAGAGCGTACTTAAAGGCCGGCAGCTCACTTGTAAGCCTGGCGTTGATGGTGTCCATGGGCGGCGGTAACCACTTAACTCAAAGTGACCCGCCTGCTCGTTTGCCTCCTGTTACATTTAAAAAAATACATAGGTATTTATATTCCCAATATAAAAACATTGCTGGAAATCTAACCAATCCATTTAATTCTAACTCGCAGTGGTTTACTCACACTCACAAATAGGTATATTTAACCAAGTGAGACCAAAACACTTGCTCGTTTAAATATATGTATTTAAAAAAATGACAAAACCAAATATTTTCATTCAGTAAATAACTGCATCGGTTCGTATAAAGTAAAATTATTTTCAGAGGAAAGTGATGAAGAGCAACGCATGAGAGACAACTTCGACCAAGGCAATGATGTTTTCACCGCAAACTTTTTATATGTGTGTTCGTTTACTTTTTAATACACACATACACAAATTAAATTTACAATATTCCGTAACGAACTCTTTTCACCAGCGTAAATTCCACCAGCAATGCATTAGAAAAACTGAATTTCAACTAAATTTTCATAAACTTTGTTTGAAACAAATACTAACTATAAATATAATACATGGTAAATGAATTAATACAACTTGTAGCCCGCGGCTTTGTCCGCGTGATTTCAATACATAAGTATAATAGAAAATCGGTGTACCAATGGCAGTTCTGGTAAACAAAATTTCATACCCTATTTCAACCCCCTTCAAGTTTATCTCTTTTTTACGGTTCACTCGTTTGAGCGTGAAAGTGTAACATACAAACATACAGAGTGACTTACTTTCGCATTTAAAATATTAGTATGGAAGTGTGGTTTCAGTATTATTTATTTGACCGTCTCAAGGAAAGCGCCAAACTTAACTGTTATTCACCTGTTATATTGTTAAATTTGATTTACAGGATTTAATTGACGAGAAACCCAACACGAGCGTCATTGCGTCTCCATTCAGTGTACTATTTCTTTTATCACAATTGGCTCTATATGCTAAGGGAAAGACTTACGACCAACTGGCCAACGTGCTAAAATTTAATAGGAGGAGTGACGTATGTATCAATTAAAGCATTTTTATTATTAGTTCCAACACAGAATGTATGACGAAAATACACAGAAAAAAAGAAAAAAAAAACAATAACGGACATCACACACACACATACAAATTACATAGAAACATAAAAATTTAAATTTAATTTAATAAACTAAGCCAAACTTGGAAATGAGATAGCATATATTTTAACACAAATAGATCTCGCTACATAGTATTATTTAGGTGCTAGCCCCATCGCTAGGCAAATCCTGTGTTGTGGCTAGTTAACAGCTATTTAATATTTTATTTCTCAAACCTATACAGCTTATCAAAAAATAAAAATAGATTAAAAATAAAGCCAAATAAGGTTAAAACATAGAACCGGTAATAAAATCTAAGATCAGAAAAAACAATAGCAAAAAAACACGAACAAAATAAATAAATAAAAATATATATACATATGAACAAGTGGAGTATATTATGTGAATAACGAGCATTTAAGTGTGTGTGTGTGTGCAATGGTGTTGCTGTGTGAGTGAGTGAGCGAGGTTGAGTCTTAGTTTTTTTTTTAATAATTTATTATATTGTTTGTATGGGTAGGCGTGAGAGCGCTATATGGCAATAGTAATGCCACTTTTCAACCGGAATTAGATCCGATGACATCTCATGTAGAAATGTGTAGTTTCTGTGGCAAAATATGAACACTCTAGCGAATACCTTTTTTGTCTCTGTCCAGTCGTGTGAATAGACTTGTCTCAAGTTAAATTACATAAATTTGCAGATCCGGTCCACAATACCACAATACTTGGATGATATTAACTCACAACGGAACGTGAATTTCTCTTTAGTTGAAAGAGTATTTGGTAGTATTGATTATCCGTTCAGTAAAGGCTTTAAACGGGATACTAAGCAAACATTCCACGCTGAAGCCAAAAACTTAGACTTCACCGAACCGAAGGAAGCAGCTCAGGAAATAAATTCATGGGTAATTTAATCACGTAGCTTATTGGTGAAGTATTACCATTTAAAATCCAGGTTTAAAGATATGTATACAATGCATGATCTTGACATATAGCAAGCGTACCGCTTCCTTAAAGGCTGGCAACGCACTCACGAGCTCCAAGCCACGTGGTGTGCCACCTGATCGTTTGTCCCCTCTTCCATAAAAAAATAACAAGTCATGTGTAAAAATAAAAAATCGGTTAGATCTGATGCAAAGTAGCTATAACAAGTAGGATATTAAACCTATGTCTAACATTCAGTGCATAACTTTGTTCTGAACCCTCAAGATTAACAATGCAAAATCTTTAAAAACCTCAGTAAAGTTTTAAATTATCAACTTGGTTGGGTTACATATTTTTACATTTATTAACGCTACTAACCCGTTTAAGGGAATCGTTTAACTTTATTATACTATACAAACATAAGCTTTAAAATTTAGAATGTATTTTAAGTTTATAGCTAACAAATAAGGTTGTATGTTACATGCGAACTCCATTTCAGATTGCGTCACAGACTAATAATCTTATAAACAATTTGATTTCACCGTCCGCTCTAAATGAAGATACAAGACTTGTTCTAGCGGATGCTATTTACTTCAAGGTAAATTTTAAATGACAGAAGCACTATGAAAATGTAAGACGTCATATTATTATGAAAACTCTAATAGAATTGTGATTTCCAAGGGAGCCTGGAAAAGTCCGTTCAGATCAGAAAAGACTCACCATCAAAAATTCCATGTCACAAACAGGAAGAAGACGTCAGTTAGAATGATGAACCAAATCGGACAATTCAACTACGGTTACATAAAAAGTATAAAATCAAAGGTTTGTCTGTTTTGTTTGATTAATAAAAATACTTATATAATAAATAATAATAAAAAGACATAATTGATTTAATGAAATTAAAAAGCAGGTTGAGCATTATGCACAGAGTCGAACTTGCGTTACGGATAACATACGGTGGGAGGATCTGTTCCAGTATAATGATCTTGGTGTCACCAACTTATTTTTTTTATAATTCTTTATTTTTCGACAGTTTTAATATTTAACAAAAATCTTGGTTAGGTCGTCCGTCGACCTAGTGTTTTTCACTCGTTTTCTCCAACCTTTGTCTAGGGCATACGCGTGATTTTGACTTAATACCAAGACGTGACAGAAAAGTCACAGTCTCTCAGTTTCACCAGCTATTGGGAAAACGGGTACCACATAAATGTATTTATAGACGTTTATATAATTGCTTGGATAATCCTTAACACTATTTCTATTATTTCAGGTCGTTCAGATGTTTTATAAAAATGACAACTTCTCCTTCCTTTCAATTTTGCCCAATGTAAGGCATAGTATTCATTCACTGGCCGATCAACTCCAAGATTTGGATTTACAATATGATATCATTTACAATCTAGATACAGCACGTGTGAACCTATCCATACCTGTCATACACACAGAAACGAAGACAGATCTAGCCAGTATTTTAAAAAAGGTAACAATAGTTTAGTGTAGTCACTAATGACAGTTTGCCAACCTTTTAAGGATTTCTCAAGGACTCTTTATTACATAATATCATGACGGGCAAGTTTCTCTAAGGAGTAATGTTTCGCAGAATTAGTCTGCATCGTCTCAAAGCGTATTTTATTACAATGATATCACCTTAACCCTTGCTATAAAATTGCATTGTCAAATTACGTGTTCTAATACTTATTATTCTTTTTTATTTCTCTTTCTACTTTCTTCTGTATTGCATGCCTTTCTAACGTTGATATGAGGAATATCTATGAATGTGTGATTCGTATGTTACATGAATTAACAGACGCTTTATAATGCTAGTGGTCAAAGAAGTCTTTGTAATAAAGTATTAGATATCGGCCGTTATCAACATGATCGCATATTATCGATAAACCAATCATTGTTCTTTAAATACAAACATTTACAAACTCCTATTTGAGAGAAGAGAAGAGATCGCTTATTAGCGATAAGGCCGCCCGTTGCTCTTATATGTACTAACATCTGTTAACGTCATTTGCTTCTAGTGTTTAAGTGCAATAAAGTATTAAATAAATAAATAAATAACAATGTGTGAATTAATAATCATAATATTTCCGTGTCGATAGCCTTATTATTAATTGAATTTTTATTTAATGAAAATCGATAACTTTTAATTAAAACATACACCTAATTCCACAGAATGGCGTGACAAATTTATTCAAAAGTGGCAGCAGTGATCTATCTGGTATATTAAAGTACCCGGAATCAATATACGTCTCCAGCGCAATTCAAAAAGCCAAAATTATTGTTAACGAAGCCGGTTCAGAGGCGGCTGCAGCTAACGGTAATTATATTTTTAGAGATCAATACGGTGTTGACAAATTGAATAAGACCTTATAAGAATAAGGCTTAAGATTTGCCATACAAAACTTTTTCAAACGTTTTAACTAAAAATGCGAATATATATATAGCGTTCTAAATTTACTGGTTTAAATGAAAAAATGTTACAAAACGGTATGAAAACTTTTTGCGCGACTACAATGTTATAACCATAGGGAATAAGTCTTCTAATAATTTGCATGCAATTTCAGCTTTTACAGTCGGAGCAACAGCCACAGAAGCTGAACCTGAACAATTCCATGCGAACTATCCATTCATTTACTATATTATGTTCAAAAATACACCTATTTTCACTGGACTTTATGCGGGTCCACAATAAATATCAGATCGATAAAAAAATGTCTTTATCGGTTAACAAAATTGTCAATTATTTTTTATATATTTGGTGAATTTTGTGAATGTGTCTTATTTGAACCATATAATTCATTATATCTCTATAATTAATAAAATTCGAAAAATATAAGTGAAAATTATTTTCTATACGCATTTGTATCAAATGCGTAACTATATAGTGATATTGATTTGTTGGTTATAAAAGCAATCGTGATTATCATCTCTGACTAAGATTGGTTAGAGTTTATTTTTAGATAGGCGTCTATAGCTCGTATAGCTATGGCTTGTAACACAACTATTGATTAACATGGGATAACTTAATCCCCTATGATCAGTAGACATTTATGTATAAGGCATATATGTATAGTTCAGCATTTGAAAATATACGATTTTTTTTTCAGAGGCAGTGCTACAAACTAGGGCTGCGATCGTTAATAATAGCGTCGAAACATTCAACGCGAATCATTCATTTATTTATTACATTTTATTTAAAAATACACCCATATTTGCTGGATTGTATGCAGGCTCTATCTAAATAAATGTTACAAATGAAAATCTATTTTAAACGTCAAAAATTCCACCCGTATCACCTTGATGCCTGTCGTTCCACCACTGCGCGTTTTTTTAAGACATTTCTTACCACGCACCACCACGTTAAGGAACAAGGTGCCCGCCACGGTATTTCCGAACCACTACGACTTAGGGTCCTTCAAGAAAAAAGCGTACAAATCCCTAAAAGGCCGGCAACGCACTCTTGAGCTCCCAGTCACATGAGTGTCCATGGGCGGCGACTTCACCTTTATGGTTGGCCTCCTGCTCGTTTGTCCCCTCTTCTATAAAAAAGGTATAATCAGGCTTAAGCGCGTATGCCCTACATATGTGTTTATCAATAGACAAACATGAAACCAAAAGTCAATTATATTGACTTCAATCAGGAATTATTTAGATAATTCCTAATTGAAGTTGGTTTGTGAACACAATATAAATCAACATAGTTTTATACTTTTACGATTGCACCTCAAACTCTTAACTCGTATTTTTTTTTATTAGCACTGATATAACAAAAATGGCTTCAAATGATACATTTAGTTTAAAAAAATCAAATGGCTATAAGCTTTGGTCAAATAAGCAACATTAGAATTCCAAATTTGTAAAGATGATTTAATTAAGTAGCGTTACCCAAAAACTTGTGGAGCAAAGGCTGTGGTCTCGAAGGAATGTTACCCGATACGGTGGAATTTGTAATTAAGAAACTACGTCTTCGAATTAAATCTGTTTACACACACAATTTATTCACTTACACATTAGAAGTAATTGTTACAATAGTAATTATACTTTGTATCTTAACTACAAACGATATAGTTCGTTTGTACCCCGTGGAATTTCATCTATTAAGACTTTTAGGTTCAAAAATTTATTACTTCTTGGTTTAGTTTTTAAAAAAATACCAGGACGGTGTATTCGTTTAAGCAAAAGATTACTTGGAAAACACGCACTCTCTCTTATTCCATTTTATCAATATATAAAAAAAAAACAATAAAAACACATATCGTATTTGCTTATTTACATACATTCCTCATATATAAATGAGGAATACATAAGATTCTTGTATATAACATCAAAATTTAACCTTATTAATTTATGGAATACAATGATACCAGTAAATGATTAATGCTGTGCATTCAAAAACAGTAAAAATATATTGATTCACTAAGGTACATAGAACCATTTTGAAATGTCTTAAATCTAAGTGATTCAACGCCTGTTCGACCAAGCTGAAAAGAAACTCGGCTCGGTTGATTTTTCACGATGGAAGATGCACTTACAACCTATCCATTCCGAAAGACTTAATATCGACTAGCTTTCCGCCCGCGGCTTTGCTCACGTGTAATTTGGTTAAGTATAGCGTTTTTTAATGATCTCGGGGCTTTCTTTCACAGGCTAAAATCTTGTTACAATTGGAATTATATAAAGCCTGTGTTACTTATTGATGATACAGCTTTACAGGATCCGATGATTCAGGGAAATCGAGGGCAACTTTCAAATTAACTTACAATTTTATATTCTGATAATCATCTTCTTATGTGTATGGGCTGATGATGGAAGGTAAAACTCCTGAGCGGTTAGGAGTTGAAAGAAAATTCGTACAAAGTTATGAGAACGAAATACGTACTTGTGAGGTTATTACTTATTAGCTTGACCAAATAATAAAAGGTAAACCTCATTAACGTTAAGGATGTAGGTGGAACAATGGATGCAGACAAACGATAAATGTCTCTTTTGTTTCCTTTTACTTGTTTTTATAGGTAGTGCTCACTCAAAATAATCATAGAATAAAACGTTAATGAAAATTGGAACTCCATGGTCATTACACAATGGAGCATCTTAATACCGCGATCTAGGTTGAATTTTAGTGACGAAACAAAGTTTGGACAACGCTCCTAATTATATGTAATCCAACTGTGAAAACCGCAGTTAAATCCGTTCAGTAGTTTTGAAGTTATAACGTACCAGACAGACAGACAGACAAGAATTCCAAAAATTGTTTTTTTGGAATTCTTTAATTGCCTCCTTTCAGTTTTTTGGAAAAATATTTAATGTACAGTCCAGCGATTTCTACTGTCATATTATAAGTATAGATAGATCTGTATGCTACATAACACTTAGTCAAGATTCTGATACCACAAGACACTACACATAGTTCAGCCAAGTAATAAGTTCAAATATGCTTGACGACGAAAATAAGAATCAATAAGTTAGATAGATGCAAAATCTTTTAATAGACGCTTAAGTTGACAGAATACGATCCATTTCCTTTCATTTGTTTTTATGTTTCATTACAGTATTTTGTTTCATGATTTTTCTGAACAATAAAGAGAGAAGATTAAATATTTTATTTCATTAAATAACAAAGAATAATAAACAAAAATAAACCACAGAAATGAAACGAATTTTAAAAGTTTGGTTCTTGTGGCCATAGATGAAATTACATTGGAACCGTGGTTTGAAGAATAGTGAATCTCGCGGTCTAAGCTAGTAAACGGAATAAATTATCAATTTTATATAAAGAAATATATAAATATTTATTTAATATAATTAAATATAAAAGTGTACAAATTTTGTCGTAAAATTGTAAAAAAAATTAAAACACCATCATTGTTGTGTGTAACCTAGTGTTATTTTTTCAAATCAATTATTATTATTAATATTATTGTTCAAATAATGTTATCAGTGAAACTTTTTTTTTGCTAATATTGTCATTATTGATTGGTTTTTAATGTTGATTTTTGCTCGTCGCGTTTATAAAATTTAAAAAAATCCAAGACGAGAGAAGGTAAGTATATTATATATACATAAATACTCATTAGTCAGTTTGCCAGCCACAACATAGGTCGGTCCGGAAATAATATTTGGTAATCCAGCTTTAAATTTGAACTCCGACTCAATTCGTAGTTATTGAGCCGTGGTCCAACTTGAATCCAAACTTTACTATAACTTATTTACCACTAACCTTTGCATATTGATCCACAGAGCTTTAGTTTTAGCTTTTGCGTTATATTTTTCATTAAACCATAATTAAAACGTTGCTTTTTCATTCTGATTAAAATCTGTTAACTTCCGTACACTTATACCAGTGAATACTACAAAAAATCGGTTAAGATATATTGAATTGTCTATGTTTTTGTGCTAACTGATTATAATAAATTATAGATATATTGATCAATTACAATTGCGATCAAATAAACAAACAAACAAAACTTTTTTTAACTAGTTAGATCTGAATCACACAACACTTTGCTAAAACTCTTTCTTTTAAACCAATGTACAGACAGAACTAGATTCACTTACTTTGTATATATATATATGGATGTACATAAACATTTAACAGACTAAATTGAAACCATATTCAGTATACGTGAATTAAACACACTTGGCTTGACAATTACAGTAAAGCTATCTATTTTATCGATACAGTCAAGCAGAAATAATGCGGGTAGGATAATCTAATGGCTGTATTAAGAATTTAGGGGATTACTTTCTTATAGTAAGGTTGTGAAGACCTATTTTATCTTCTACGTTTTATAAAAAATAACCAAGGTTTAAAGCGAATGTTGATTTTAATTTCTTTAACCACGAACAGTTGACACAGATTTCCAAACAAACCTAAAAGTCAGTCAACCAAAAGAGTGATTTAGAAAAAAGTGTTATAAAAATATAACTGTTACGGACAGCGAGCATGGTATATTAGAATAGGCTTAGGCGAAGTTGGCATTTGTTGGAGGAAATAATTGTCAGCGGGGTAATGGATCGGCGGATCATCATTGTTTAGTGTTAGAGCAATAGTTATATTGAATTGTATAAAACAGATTTAAGCAGCCGTACCGGACGGACGTTAGTGAATAAGCTTGTGTTAGTGAACTTTGATAAATAAGAAAGAAACGTATCTCTGGTTAGAGTTTCATTCGACCTTCGTAACAATAAAAATAGTGAAAAACAACCTTTTAAAAAGTATATAATACATAAATAAGGACATTAACTGTATTCCTCTTAAATACGAGACTTTTACAACAGGTCACTCTTTTTAAACATATTAAGGTTTTCGACCAAGATAAAGTTGGTACTAAACAACGCGAGTATTTAAAGAATACTTCTTTTCGGTTATAAACTAATAATACTGTGTGTTGGTTGTCTGGAAGTGATCGTTTACTAGCGATAAGGCCGCCCGCTGCTCTTATATGTACTAACATCTATTAACGTCATTTGCATTTTCTAGTGTTTAAGTGCAATAATTATATTTACATAAGGTTAATATTAAGAATGTTTATGTTAATTTTTTAAACTCTGAATAAATAAATAGATTTATATTCGATAGTATGTAGTTGTTGAAACTTAAAATATTTGATGCGTTGGTAGATCTATGCCAAATATTATTTACATAAACCAATTTCCATTTGGGGTTACACCAGCGGTACGATGCAACAGTGCAATATGTGTAGTTTAACTTTTTAAAATATTACAATATATTTATGTATATATTTTCAAATTTGCAATATTTTTTTATTGTATTTGATTAACATGTGATTGTTTTAGTTGTAAGTTAAAAAAAATTTTGCCTTTTAACTTTTAATATTCGGTTGTAATTGCCGTGTGTGCGAATAAATGTTTTATTTCTGTCTTTCAATTTAAACACGAAATAACAAGTTTTTTAAATATATCATAAAGTATAGAATAAAGTACCGTAAAGTTTTAAAGTGTTTTTGACTAATTTTCTTGTTGACAATCGTGTTAAAGAAGTGTAACGTTTCTAATTGTTGAGCGTATGAATTTAGCAGCTTCCAATAAATTCCCACAAGCTTGTATCCGGTCCGTTTATCATCTGACTTCGAGCAATTTGCACGGTCTCACTGAATTTCTAGATATTATACAAGAACTACGTGACTTAGAGATGCGAAGATTTCTCCAGCGATCAGAGAGAGCACACATCTCCAACTTTGAATTTATTTATGCAAGTTTCTTGTTAGTCTTGAATATTAAATATGCATTTCTGACTTCGTGAATTCATTGCTATCAATCGGGTATGAAGTGTATTTATATATATATATTATATAATTAAATCAAAAGAAGCTGTATTTTTTATCTTTATACAGAGAACACTGTTTCATTATCTCGTAAAATACCAATAATGTTTACTCATAAATTGCTCTGTGGATCTTGTATGAACATAACCGATACATGGTCCTGTCGTGTCTATTAACTACCTTTTTTTTTTGAAATAGGAGGCAAACGCAGGCTTTGGGTGAAGTGCTAACGAGCTATGTACACATGCAACGCCAGGAGGCTTACAAGTGAGTTGTCAGCCTTTAAGGGAGGGTTACGCTCTTTCTTTAATTAAAGAAGATTCTTATCTTGATTAAAACTTTTTTTTATAAAAGAGGGGGCAAACGAGCAGGAAGCCCACCATAAAGGTGAAGTCAATAGACACTCACGTGGCTGGGAGCTCGTGATTGTGTTGTCGACCTATTAGGGAGTGGTACGCTTTTGTCTCGAAGGACCCTAAAACGTAATGCTTCGGAAAAACCGTGGCAGGCAGCTAGTTCCATAACGTAGTGGTGCGTGGTAAAGAATGTCTTACGAAACGCGCAGTGGTGTAACGACAGACATCAAGGTAATACGTAATAGACCTTTTTTTTTTTTTTTTTTTTATGTGAGAGGAGGCAAACGAGCAGGCGGGTCACTTCGAGTGATGTGCCAACCGCCGCCCATGGACACCTGCAACGCCAGGAGGCTTACAAGTGAGTTGCCGGCCTTTAAGAAAGAGGAACGCTCTTTTTTTGAAGGTCCCCAAGTCGTAGCGGATCGGGAATACCTGCGCTGGCAGTTGGTTCCACAAAGAGGTGGTGCGCGGCAGAAACTGCCTTAAAAAACGCACAGTCGTGGAACGCCAGACATCAAGGTGGTACGGATGGAATTACGTATTCTGCCTTGATGTCCGGTGATGGAATTCCGCTGCAGGTATTAGCCCGAACAATTCATCAGAGCACTCCCCATGATAAATGCGGTAGAAGATGCAGAGGGAGCCTACATCTCTACGCAGAGCCAAAGGACCAAGCCGATTGGAAAGGATGGGGTCGTCGACGATACGAGCCGCTCTGCGTTGGATGCGATCAAATGGAAGGAGCTGGTATTGGGGCGCCCCCGCCCAGAGGTGGGAACAGTACTCCATATGAGGCCGAATTTGCGCTTTATAGAGTTGCAAGCGATGGCCTGATGTGAAATACTGACGCGCCCTGCTGAGAACACCAAGCTTTTTAGAGGCTAACTTAGCCTTACCTTCCAAATGATTGCAGAACTGGACATCGCTCGATATATCGACACCAAGAATTCCAATATTGGCTGAGGCTTTAAGAGGAGTGTTATCGAATAGTGGGGCCACGACAAAGGGATTCTTTTTAGCGGTAAACGCGCAAACCTGGGTCTTCGAGGGGTTAAATTGGACTAAGTTAAGTCGACCCCAATCCGAGACTCCACGCAGTAGAGTCTCGACTTCAGACACAAGTTTGTCCCGACACTGCTCGACATCAACCCGGGAAATATTTGCACGGCCGTGATATAGAGCATCTCCAGTACTGTCATCCGCATAACAATGAAGGCTGCTTAAGTGCAACATATCATTGATATGCAAGAGGAACAGCGTAGGAGAGAGTACACAGCCTTGGGGAACTCCAGCGTTTATGGATTTGAGGTCGGAACATGCACCGTCGACAGCGACCTTGATGTTCCGATCGGCCAAAAAACTGGAGATCCAGTCGCATAACTTCACGGGAAGCCCATATGCTGGAAGTTTTGAGAGAAGCGCCTTGTGCCATACCCGATCAAAGGCCTTTGCTATGTCCAGACTAACCGCCAGTGCTTCCCCTGTAGACTCAACAGCTTCTGCCCATTTATGAGTTAAGAAAACTAGAAGATCACCAGCTGAGCGGCCACGGCGGAAACCGTATTGACGGTCACTAATCAGCTGGCATTCCTCTAGGTAACGAAGGAGCTGGCTGTTGATAACAGTCTCCATTATCTTAGAAAATAAAGGGGTAACAGCTATTGGGCGGTAGTTTGAAGGATCAGAGCGTTCGCCTTTTTTAGGAATCGGGTGAACCAAGGCGGTCTTCCAAGCATTCGGGACAATGCCGAGTGAATAAGAGTGCCGGAAAAGACGCGTCAGGACCGGAGCCAACTCAGGAGCACAAGTGCGCAGCACTATTGGAGGAATACCATCCGGTCCACTCGACTTATGAATATCCAGGGAAGTAAGGGCTTTGCGTACAGCACGAAGCCGAAAAACAATTTCGGGCATCGAGGTATCACACCGCAATAACGTCGGTGGAGTATTCCCGTGGTCATCAATCGTCGAGTTGGACCCGAAAAGAGAGCCTAAAAGATCGGCTTTCTCTTTCGGGGTGTTGGCCATCAGGTTGTTCGCCCCAAGTAGTGGTGGAAGAGAAGGCTTACAGAAGTTACCTTGAACAGCCTTGGCAAGAGACCAGAATGCACGTGTCCCAGAAGGGAGCCGAGCCAGCCTATCACCAATTCTGCTGATGTGAATAGACTTTGCCTTAGCAATGGCACTTTTGAGGGACCTAGAGGCCGAGTTGTATGCTTTTTTAAGAACGCTGGTATTTACATCACGTGATGCTGCCGCTTGAGCCCAGGTACGATAACATTCAAGCTTTCGGCGCGCCGCCATTTTGCAAGACTGTCTGAACCAAGGTTGGGACTTGCCACCGATGGGCACAGCAGAGAAAGGAATAAAAAGCTCCATTCCCTGCAGCACCACATCAGCGACAGAGTCGGCAGCAGCATTCGGATCATCCGACGAAAAACAAATCGGCCCCCACGGGTAGGAAGCAAAAAAGGAGCGCATTCCATCCCAGTCTGCTGACCTATAGTGCCAGACGCGACGACAACCTGCAAAACGAGGTCTAGTGAGTCGCGTTGTTCTTATAGTACTCCGAACAAGGCAGTGATCTGAAGATCCTAATGGGGAATCAACTAATACATGATACCCGTCCGGGTGAGAAGTCAGCAGCAGGTCCAACAGTGAAGGATTATGACCTTCGACATCTGGGATTCTCGTGATCGAGGGCACCATTTGAGTCAGGTCGTAGGCCAAGGCAAAGTCGTGAAATATTCTTCCCGCATAGTCGGTGGTAGTAGAGCCGAGCCAGTCGGTATGGTGGGCGTTAAAATCGCCAAGAACTACGACTTCAGCGGTAGGAACATTTGCAATCAAGGAGTCTGTAGCCGATTGTATGTGCTCCACAAGTCGGTCAATTTCGGCATTACCGCTATGAGACCTATAAAGGCATGCGTAGAATCGCGGATGGTCATCGCAGTCTACGCGGAGCCAAAGAATCGATAGGTCTTTTCCTTCAGGAAACGTGAGGCGACGAGAGCAAATGTCATCCCGGACATAGACACACACTCCAGCCCTTGGCAAGAATCTATGTTCTAATTTATAACCAGGGTAGGAGAGGAAAGAGGTGTCGCCAGGAGAAGAAATTTGTGTCTCGGTAAGAAAGAGTAAGGCCGGCAAAGCTGTTTCAAGGTGGTGGTGAACAGCGTTTAAGTTCGAAACAAGCCCCCTCACATTGCAGAAGTCCACAGTAAGCGATGAGGAAGGTGCCAAGTGATGCTTACTCTGTTTGCCCCGACATTTATGAGATGTGTTTTTAGATATGAGCGCAAAATTGCCCCCCCCAGAATACGAAGGGCAGCCTGGGGGCCCAACAACAAAACAGTTAGGTGGACACGCAGGAGGGGATTCTCCACGACAGGTGGTACCCCCCTGGGGTAATTTCTTTTTATTTTGCACCATCATTCAAGTATTTGTTTGGGGGGACAGGGAAGGAGAGGGAATGAGGAGGAAAGGAAAAAAAAAGGAAATGGAGGGTTACAAGAGGGCGGGGAAGGGGAAAGGATGGGCACCGGAAGATCTCACTCACCGAACGAAACGCGAGTACAAAATGAACAAAGTCCAATTGCATCACTTCACGCCGGTTTTCTGTGAGAGAGTGGTATTTCTCCGGCCGTGCCTGCCCATTCGGCTGAAACGCTAAGGTAACAGCATGGCACTCCCACTCTTCTAAGGTAACAGCATGGCACTCCCACTCTTAATACCTTAAATACAATTTTAAAAAAAGTTATCCTTATTAAAGTATTTACCGTTAATTTTGAGCCAGTTCAAAAGCAATTGTGTGATGCTAACAACAGAGGAATAGCTTAAGGCAATAAACTTGAAGCAAGACGCGCTCAATGAATTAATAACATAACGACTCACAATGACGAACGGTTCGTTAAACACGATTCAATGAAAATGAGAAAACAACTATTGTGTGCATGTGAGAATTAACTGATTTAATATTGACTTTAAATGATTATGATATCAATTTGAACAAATGGTTTAAATCAAAATAATGACATTATAATAATTGGTATAGATGTAATCTGTGGATGTTGAATAAAATTAATTCAATTAGGATTTAAATTAACATCAATAGGTAATCGAATACTAAAACTAACAAGCATACAACTTATTAAACAAATTATTTTTGGATCTTCTTGTACCCCACAAGTGAACAGGCGCGTATTAAGGAATTAAGTTGCCTGATAGTCAGTACCGGTGAACCAAGAGTTGGTGCTTTTCTCGCTCAGCGTATAAGTATCGCGATACAGCGAGGAAAAGGCGCCAGCATTATGGGTACTCTGCCACAAGGATCAAACTTTTTAAAGGTGTTTCAATTAATTTATGTTTGATACATAATTGTTATAATAATTACCAAAAAATAGTAGGTTTTTTAATTAATAAGTCGGTAATTTTAGATTAGAAACGCGCTACAAATTTTTAAACCTTTATGCACTGACCACTTTTCGATTCAAGACAAGGAACTTGATTTTGTTGTAAAATTATTTAAATAATTTACATAACTATAAACAATGAACTTGCGTCATTTATACTTTATTAATTCGACCTCAATGAATGACAGTCGTGATAATTAAAAACCTAAGCTTTCAGATCTTTTCACATAAACCGGTTTTCGATATTTAATGTCATTTCGCTTTAATCAATAAGTATTTCAAGAAATAAAACGACACTGAGGTTAAATTTAAGAAAATATTGTGATATTAATGAAACTGTACAAAAAAGACATATTTAAAAAAAGAATCACCACAAAATCAAAACAGGTTATATATCAAACTCGATCACAAATTAGTAAGACTTATTGTTTTCTCTACAATTTACCTGCATACATCATAATCTATAACAGATTACATTGTACATACGCTTAACCCGAATGACAAATGAAAAAACATTGTTTATCTCGCTCCCAACCAGGGTGAGCCTGACCTTCATTAATCTGCGTCAGCAGATACAATGCCTTGAATCTAAACCTACAATCCTGTTATCCGTTAGGGCTAAATGTGATGAGTTTGCATTGTTAATTCATTGTTTTTACTGAAATATTTACATTACGATATTTTACAGTTACAGTTAACGGAATACCTTCGTAGGCGCTTTTGAAATGTTTCAGAAGGTAACCAACGTTAAAGTGTTGACCAATCTTGCGCTCTTATGATCACGGTAAAGAAGCGAAAAATCTCCTACTTGGGCCTTATTCTTAGGCACGTGCAATACAGCCTGCTGCAGTTGGCTATCATGAGGAAGGTTGTCAGAGGGAAGAAGTCGTGGTTGCGGAATATTCGGGAATGGACCGGAATAGATGGCGCTGCGGAGCTTTTCCACAGAACTAAGGATAGAAAGGCTGCCGGGAAGCTGATTGACGACCTTTACCTGTTGGAGAGGCACTCCTAGAAGAAGAAAAAGACCGTCACGTAAAAGTACAGAGGACAGAACTCCCGGTACCGTTTAGTGAGAGTATTTTTTCGATTGGTTTAGGCATTATTTACTTGTTTCGAGTATCAGACAAGCTTTTAATTTGTATATCCAAATAATATTCTAATTCGATTTTTCTTTACCAATAATTTTTAAAGACCTATTAAGCCGTTAAATATTTTACAACTTCGTTAGCAAATCTCTTAGCTAATTACTTATTTAGAGAGTAAACAGGTAAAGCTTTAATAATTATGTTAATCAAACAATTTCTCGTCGTATATAAACTTATCCAATTTTGTCCGGGTTGGCTCTTAAGATTTATTAACTGCTAACTAGTTGACGTGTTTACTGCTCCAAGGGTCTTGCAGTGACATGTTAACGTATCTCTGTTTCATGCTATTTCATACGGAAAACATCAAGTTGCGAATAAAGGAACCTCCTTTGGGGCCTACCGCACAAAGTAAAAAGCACTTAGCCGACTTTAGCTGTATACCAAAGAGAAGTCGTAGCTAACTTTTTGACAGTTACATAAAGTATCATTTGATCACATCATTTTTAAACTTTAATTGTAAAAATTAGAAGATTATCATTACAAAATTAACGTTTGTCATAGAGACACTGTATAATTGTGTTTAAATTCGGTTGATTTCACTTGAGTCGACCACAACATTTAATTCTTAGTTGTAATAAAGCCGTACATTTACATATATCAGGGGATGGCGCGAAGCCAACTTCATCCAGGTGCAGGCTAACGTATGACGCGTGCTTGTTCGGTTCTCTCTTGTATACGGCCCGTATTTTATTGAGCCCTTGACACCAACACGGCTCTTTGAGTTATCGTAAAGACAGATTGAATGTATTCACAGTATATCAAATTAATCGAGTATTTATAAAGGTAAGCTACTGGTTTAGGTAAACTATCATAAATATATTAAATATCGTCTCGTTTCACTACGAAACGAAATTACAACTATAAAAATCAGTTTTGTTTGTAGAGGCAAACGAACAGGAGGACATCATAAAGGCGAATTCGCCCACAGACACTAACGTGGCTGGGAGCTCGTCAGTGTGTTGCCAGCTTTTAGGAAACGCTATGCTGTTATCCTAAAGTATAAGTAAAAGTTTGTATACGGTTCTACATAAGCTTTACATTTATTCTGAGTATCATGAAAGAGATGGCTGCCTGTTGATCTCAGCATATATTAGTGTCTGTGCTTTGCTATGATGACAAAGCACCAACATGAAATTATTATAACCATATTTACATTTAAGGCGTTCCCATATATAAATAAGGTTATAACAAAATATGTTATATCTGAATAACATTAATCATAAGTTAGGACCATAAACTTGCAGCTCGTAAAGCAAAGCACATATAATTCTTCACTTAATAAGTTGCTTGTGTAATAAATTCAACGCTTTCCGAGGGTTTGATGCAGACTCTCGGAACGTGTGGTGAGAATAAATGAGGATACACCCAAATGGTTACACTTATATAAATGTAACCCTGAACCGATTTCTTATGCGTTCGATTCCTGGGATAAAATTGATGTATCTATGCTAGTCCTCCTTTCTATTAGTTACAAATTTGATTAGAAATATAAAATTCTCGTATCAAAATCTTCGTTCCCGTACTCCTCCGAAACGGTTTGAATGGTTTAAATGAGTCTCGTGAAATTTTGTGAGTATATTTAATAGGTCTGGGAATCGGCTAATTCCGTACATCTAAATGTAATGATTAAATTTTATTTTAATTTTAAATGTTTACCCTTCTACGATCAATATATATTAGCATCGTTTCTTTATGTATATGTCAAAAAAACGTTTACCGGGTCAGCTAGTAATATTTATAAATAAAAATAAATAATTTAGAGAAAGAATTTACTAGATTCTTAAAAATCATTAAATGTTGGTTAACAAGGCTATTGTGCACCGGTAGATGTCATATCGGTATTGTATTGAATGTATTATTTAATACAAAACGATTGAAAACACTCAAGTAACATTACCATATTTCTAATGAAAAGTTAACGCATCATATTTCATTCGGGGTCAGTCAAAAACAATACATTATTTCAAGTTCCCATATAATTGTTTGTGTACGTTGTTGTATTATCTTATAAGTTTATTGTTAGTTAATATATTTAGCGCATATGATTTTTGAGGACAGATTTAAAATAATAAAATACAAAATTGTTTTGCCTATCGTTTTATGTTCTAATTAATATTTCGCTTGGTTATTGAGATATTGTAGTAATATAAATAAAAAAAAAACAATAGATAAAGCAGTTGAAACACATTTATTTACTGTGGTCCCACATACATACCAGCAAATATAGGTGCACCTTCAAATAGTACGTAATAGAGAAATGGGCGGTTGGCGTTGAACGTTTCGACAGTCTTCATCAAGTTCCTTAATGTAAATCCCGGCCCAATAATAGCTCCTGTAAAACATAACCACCATCAAACACGCTGCAAGCTTTATTTATTCCCCGAAACCCCGAACGGTCACGGGGATATGTGGGACACAACTCCAGGAAACCAGGAAACTTCTGCTACTCAGAGGACCGGTGAGCCATACCCACTAAAACACTCATCGGGTGTAACTCACGAAACTCTCTACAAGCTTAAATTTTATTATATTTGTCAAACCCATAGAGAACAATATTAATAATAAAAATATAAAATGGCCAAAATAGGGTCAACACATAGAAGAAAATTAAGCCAATGAGAATAAAAACTAGAATAAAAATTGTACACATAATAACAACTTGCATAATTTGAATGGAATTATGTTTTGTTGAAGTTTGACACGGTGTTTAAACTATTTGTTGATGAACAATTCCAACTATATTCTTGCCGAGCTGCAACTATTCTCGTCGGCAAGTAATCTTTATTCACAGTGTTGCCAATCACTAATTGTAAATAAAAATATATATTTACGACTTGCTGCAGCTGCTTCTGAACCCACTTCATCAATTACAATTTTGGCTTTTTGAATCGCGTTAGTGACGTATATCGGTTCAGGGTACTTCAATATACCAGATAAGTCATCGCTGTTAGTATCGAATAGAGCTGTTACGCCAATCTGTGGAGAATTGTTTTTATATACTCATAGATTTTTTTTGTAGGTGTGTTAACCACATTACTACAGTTTTTGGTGTGGATTTGTAGATTTAGATATGTTCATCACAGGCGTAGTTGCATCAAAGCGTTTACTATGTGACCTGATCAATTAGCATAAAGCCACAAAGATTGACAAATTTGTTCCTTTACAATGTTTATGTCTATTGCTACTGGTAGACCAATAGTTAGCTTTTTGTTAATTGAGATTGTTTTTTATTTGTAAAAAGAATGTTGGTCCTAAATAAAAATATATCTTATTACTCCGTCATGGGTCGAGTGTATCACCTTATAAATTTCTTCATGTTGACGGCATTGAAATCTCGACCAATTGAAATATATTGAAAGCAATTTTCCCTGTCAGATAATGTCGGCATCCTCTTGCAAGTATTACTTATGAGAGCCGAACTGTTTACCTTGTTCAAAATATCAGCAATATCAATCGTTGATTCTGCGTGTATCACGGGCATGGATACATTCACTCGAGCTAAACCTAGATTGTCAATAATATCATTTTCCAAATCCATATCTTGCAGCAGATCAGCCACCGTGTGTACACTAAGCCTTTTATCGGGTAAGATTGATAGCAACGAGAAGTTTTCATTCCTATATGGTATCTGGACAACCTGATAAAATTTTTACAGATTTAAATATTACGCTAGTAACAAACAGAAATTATTTTATTGGGGTTGGATGGTCTGCATCAACAGAGTTGTTGTATACCAAGTTACTGTAAACATAGAGATGACTTTCAATTACATAAGATATATTTGAAGAATATAGGGGGATACCATTGATGCTACAAAAACAAACCTTTGATTCTATATTTTCTATATAGCCATACTTAAATTGTCTGATCTGATTCATCATCTTTACTAAAGTCATCCTCCTGTTCGTCACATGGAACGTTAGGGATTTTGTCCTTTTCGGATCGAATGGACTTTCCCAGCTGCCCTAAAAAGTCATATAGACGTTGCAAGTTATATTGTTGTTTTTAAATAGTTCAACTAAATTTGACAATAGAAAATCTTACCCTGAAATATAAAGCATCTGCTAGTACAAGTCTTGTATCCTCGTTTAAAGAAGTTGCTGGTATGAAATCTTTAATAAGATTATTAGTTTCTGATGCAATCTAAAAATGATATTGTTACAAAGGGGAGTTGGCCTTTTAGTTGTATTCAAGCCAGACCTTTCATCAGCATACATGTGCTATTGATTCAGTAATACGTAACAGCCCTGAGCTTTTGGATAAGGCTACACAAACCCTCTACGTTCGATCGAATTCTGCCGTATCCAACTAAAGTATAGGGAGATGCTAGAGAAGTTACAAATGAAGTTTCTCGGGTGCTTTGACCGAAGAAATTATAATTGTTATCCTTGGGCATTAAGGCCGCCCACTCTCTGGTAAGCCTAGCGTTGCGGGTGTCCATGGGCGGCGGTAAGAACTTCACTCGAAGTTACCCGCCAGCTGGTTTACCTCCTGTTACATAAAAAATAGAGAAAAATCAAGCTACAACACATTTCATTAAATTACCCATAAATTGATATCCTTAGCCGCCTTCTCTGGTTCGCTAAAGTCTAAAACTTTTGCTTGTGCCTGAAATGTGCGTTTTGTATCACGTTTGAATTTTTTGCTGAAAGGATAATCAATACTACCAAACACCCTTCCTACTAAAGAGATATTAATTTTCTCTTGATTGTTGATTTCATCCAAATACTGTGGTATCGTTGATCTAATCTGGAAATGGTTAAATTTGTCTAAATTGAAAAGAAGTGTAAGTTACAATATTTATTAGCATTTCAATAAAATAATTTTAAATTATTTGTAATTCTGATATAGATTTATAATTATTTTTAAGAAAAATAATAAGCATCTAAGAAACCGGTTATTTATATTTACATAATAAATTTCGTTGGCGTTTATGATTAAAAAAATATCTCTTAACCTTATAATTGTATTAAAATAGTAGGTAGCCTGGAAGAGATCGCTTATTAGCGATAAGGCCGCCCGTTGCAATATACACAAACATCAAGTAACATTATTTACTTCTACAGTTTAAGTGCAGCGAATTGTAATTTAATTAAACAAATTAAAATGTGTGAAGTGCACCATAATTTTACTAACACATTAGTATACGTACATCATTTCTCTTTTTCAAATTTAGAACATCCGCTAATTGCTGATAAGCCTTTCCCTTAGCATAAAGAGCCAATTGTGATAATAGCATTAAAACGCTGAGTGGGGACGTGATTGCGTTCTTATTGGGCTCCTCGTCAATCACATTCTGAAAATTAACAACGACTAACGCTTTTGGAAAAAAGTCCAGTTCATCATATCAAATTCAGATAATCACTATTGCTGTGATAGTAGATTCAACGCAAATCGCGAATTATAAATATCACATAACCTGATGTACTGTAATTAAATACTATAAATATACTTATCACCTAAATATATATTTTTTTAAAATAAATAATAAAAACACACGTATAAACATTTTGCTGTGAAATCGAAGTTGGCTTGGTTAAAATCCCTTGTCCTACGCCACTCCTCGCCATATTTGTCTGCAATTTTTATAATAATGGTTATTACAGATGAAATCCTGTTATAATCGCGTTAACACCCACTCCGCCCCTTTCAAATCTTTCCTATACTATCCCGAACATTCCCTTAGAAATAGGCTTTTTTGGCATGGCCGTCGCATTGTAGATTTGGAAGAGCTATTATCACTTGTACTAGCAACTGTTTATTACATAGAAATTGACACTTAACATATACATTAGTTATGAATCCTTAAACGTTACAGTTTAAAATATAATTCTTGTCGCAGAAGCAGTAAATTTAAATTCAAATATTTATCGTCATAGCCAAGTAACAATATATTTTTGTATTGAAATTGGATGCGCCACTTTGGGGGCTGAAGAGTACGTTCGAATAGAATACTTGTGAATACACACATACAAAAGCTCAGTATCATACTAACGCACACACTAACAGTAATTACGTAGGCCTAGGACTTAACTATTTACAGTGTCCAATTATGTATTGGATATTATATTACAAAGATAGAGTGCAAACATCAAAGAAGAAAATTTGACAAGCATTTTTATAAATCTCTAAACTGACTATAATTTAAGTTCTCTTAAGTTCTCTAGGACTTTAATTTTTACATAAGCTTGGATTTTATAATTCCGCAAATCATAACGGAGCCTCCTTAAAATAATATAGATCATATTTATTTATACCTTCTTATATACTTACCGGATGATGATGAACTGTCACAATTTATGGTACAAACTAAACCAAACAGTAAAACAAAAATATAATTAGACATCGTGAGCAACAACCGCTACAATAACCATAGTTGTAATGTCCTATCCATCTCTTTAAATACGTGTCCAACAAATTATCGCCAATATAAAACAATTTAACAGCACAATCGTGAAATTGATCAATTGAATTATAAATCACGAATTTCAAATAATAATTATTTTATCAAAGTACATTTATTGACATTTAAATATAAACAATTAAATATACTAACTGTATATAATAATTGGAGAGGTATCGCTTGCAGAACACTACCATGTCTATACTTTACTTCAAGGCAAGGAAATTCATTCATACAAATTAGGAACAAAAAAGGTCCTAATATTGCGCCTTGTGGAACGTCCATTATAACGAATGACCTAAAATATCGCTTTCTACTAACATACTCTCTGTCTCTCTCTGTCTTATTAAAGTATGACCTAGTAAAATGTAAAGCTTCATTTCTAATTGCATAGTGGTCCAATTTTCCGACCCATCACGTAACCAACGCAATAAAACGCCGTGAAGAACTTATTTTACGAATCTTCATTACAACTGGAAATACACCTATATGACACACCTAATAAACATTAAGGCCAAGTCAAGTGCCACTGTAGCAAAGATTGTATAATATTAACAAACCCACAAATCGCTCGACTTTTTATTCTTAAATAAAGAACCTCACGTATATTGCGATAGTCTAAAGTTCGCTAGTTTAGTCTAGTTGATGATAGCTTCTAGGAAATGACGTTTTAAAATTATTTCTCACTCGAAGATATAAATGACAATTTATATGAATTACTTGTTTCAGCGAATGTCTCAAAATCTAGATTTTATTTTTAAATACACCCATGAGTGGCTTTCTAGGTAGTAATTTACCACATCGTAGTTATCCATATTCCTTAAAAACTTTGCTTCTACTATTCATCACCACACATTTTTGTATGTGTTATTGATGAGACACTATTGAAAATGACTAGCCTAACCTTTAAGTTAGGCTAGTTATAACTACTGAGCAGGCTAGCAATATAACTCAACAAGTTCCCTATAACACACGCAGTCGTTCTTGTGGTTCTAATTAATATTTATAATTAAACACCGGTATGGAAGCTTTATAAACGAAAGAATTTATTGAACTAACGTAGGAACCACAGAATAGACAATCTGTGGTATAAACGCAGATACAATTTTGAAAAGCTTAGTTCTGCTGCATTTGCCGTACGAAGGATTAGACACTTAACCGACCTTACACGGCGAAAATAGTATATTTTAGCTATTTTCATAGTATTATGTCTTCATCATGCGTGTCTATCATGCGTGGTTTATTTGGTTTAGGAGCCAGAGAATCTTTAAGGTCCCACTTTAAAACAAGCGGTATTCTTACAGCAGCTTCACAATATATCTTATGCAATATATTGTTCGTTCATAAAAATAAACATTTTTTATCACTTAGTGGAGATAAACACGACCATAACACAAGAAACAGAGAAAAAATCGATGTGCCTGATTCTCGCCTTAGTAAAATTCATAAATCGTTTGTGGGTATGAGCATACGTTTTTATAACAAAGTCCCAGCACTTAAGAAATTTAAAACGGGCGTAAAGGGTATTTTGGTTAAAGGCATACTATACCGTAAACGAATATTTAGAGGACAAAGATCTCTTTAATGTGTCGGCAATTAGCTCAGCATCGGGACAGCTCAATTCTTGAGTAGCCTTACAATGCTTTGTTATTTTAATTGTCAGTAGCACAATTTTGTATTAATTGTTTATTTGAAAAGAGCAGCTATCGAGTTTCTTGCCGGTTCTTCTCAGTAGATGACTGCCTTCCGAACCGGTGGTAGGGTAAAAATTGACGATTCAAAAGTGTCTTTATAAAGACCTACTTGAATAAAGATATTTTGAGTTTGAGTTTCATATAAAACTAACAATATTAATGTTTTGGACTTTTTAAATCACATAAATAGTATTTAATATTTAATATAAATCATTCCTATGATAATTTGTTTCTTGATCTAAGGGTTTAGATAGTTTCAAAATAAACCAGTCTGAGAAAATTCAGCTGGTTAACTAACATTTTTTAAACGTCATCACTGTAACATGTCCTTATACAGGGTGATATCTAAACAAATATCCTGTATAAGTAAGCCGCTAAATCGATTCTACTTGAAATTAAACACATAAATGCTCTGTTCCTAATTTGTTCAACAGTTTTAAACTATATAGAAGAGCCTTGGAATTTATTAGTCTCGGCATAAATTATGAACTGAAATAAGGATTCAGCCTAATATCAAAACTTCGGATCTCGTGTCGTCACGAAATTAAGTAATTAAGACAATTTAGACTTCGCATGGTCAAGGTGTTTTTAACATTTTTTTTTAAAGTAATAAATTTTTAGATGAAGCCATCGCTTTGTTGTGAGTGCAGATTGTTAAAAGTACAATTAAAATCCGTATATAAATTTCAAAACTTTGCTGCACAAGCCGCCTTTGGTGGCTTGTTTATTTATGAGTTCTGCTTAGCCAAGAGAAATCGAATCAAATAAAGTGATTTGAATTAGAGAAACAAAAACAAAAGAAAATAACAGTTTTTTTTTCATATATATTTATTTTTTCTCGTCAAAAATATATATTTAAAATAATATGAAGAAATGCTCTCAAAAATGTCCATTGTGATGTTTTCGACCTGAAACAAAATGGTATAATCCTTAATATTATCTTCGATCAACTTCTGCACAATATAATCGCGTAAAAGTTGTATTCCAAAAAAAATGTATAGAGAAAATATTTTATTTAATGAAACAAAGAGGACTAGTAGTGTAGGAATAGAGGAGAGTTTAGTTATGTATCTGACTTTTCATTCTTATCGAAACATAATCGTCTAAGTCTTCATGCCCAACTGCACAACAAACAAACAGCACTTACGTGGACACTTGTGAATCGGTACACAGGTTTTATTAGCATCACGTGCGTAGCCATCTTCACAATAGCACCTTTTGTTACACTGAATGTTAACAATCGGACAATTATGTTTGCTTTGTTTGTGAAGTTTGTCACATTCGTTATCACAGGCCCCACCGCACGAGTAGTATTCGTGAGGACCGCGACATTTCACTAAAATATACAATAAGATTACTGAAATACGAATAACGAATACTTTTTAGACACTACTAGGTGAACCATTACGCTAAGAACGAAGTTACATTTTTGGGAAATAAATATCTCTTTTAGAACAAACTACGTTTTAGGAACGAAGTAACAATATTATGATGAACGTCAATTAAATTTAACGGAACCTTTAGATGATACTTACAACATTGCTTAGCAGTTATACATTGACCGATTTTATTCCTATATTTGCCATCGGGACAGAGACAAGCCGGTGTACAATCTTCAAAATATGGCGCGCATGGTTTTGATATTGACCCAATGCTCGAACAATCATTTGGTGTGCAGGGGTCTGGGCATTTCACGTATACTTCACCTTTTGGACACTTCGAAGCTATAAAACAATTGAAACAAAATGAGTTAATCACTTATGAAAAAACGATACTATAAATTTATGGAATTGCTGCACAGCCTGACCATGACCTTTGGATTGAATTTCACACGCTATTTTGACTTAATTACACAGTCTGCCAAAGCTTTGTACTCATGACAGTTCTGTGGTAAGACACATTGATTTGTATTATTATTTTACATACAAAAGCTTTTAAAAACAGGTCCAATCGAATTGACGCATACTACAATAGCAGTAGTTTGTTATGAAGGCCTAAAAGTCCTATAGTACAGTGTTCAATAGATATACAAAGACAGAGCAGATAGCTGCAAACCTCAGAGAATAAAATTCGACATGCCTTTTATTTAGTAATCATTTATGTTCTCTTATAAAGACCTTCATTTTTACATAAGATTTTGGATGAAAAATTTACGCAAATCATAATGGAGACACCTAATACTAATGTAGATCATATTTATTTACACCTTCCTATATACTTACCGTATGATGATGACCTGTGGCTATTTACGGTACAAACTAAACCAAACAGTAAAACAAAAATATATTTAGACATTGTGAAGAACAAACGCTACAATAATCCAGCTATTTATATACGAGTCCATAAAATTAATGATTACCATTAAAAACGATTTAACGGCGTAATCGTGAATTTCATCGATTAGATTACAAATTATTATTGTGTTTTTAAAGTACATTTGAGAAACAGTTAAAATATTGGATACGACATAAAAATTCCAAAATGGGCCAATGTCACATGATCAACGCAATCAAACGCCTTAGTTAGGCTTATATCTAATGTGGGCATGTAATTGTAATTAAATAAAAGTCTTTATTGTTTATTCCCGTCAGACAACCCCTACCCTAAATCCTTTTCCCCTAAACAAGAACTCCTGATCCAACTTTCAAACACATACGATGTAACATACTTTTAAGTACAAACCAAATAAAGAGTTTTTTCTGAAAGCTCTCAAGTGTTGTCACTGCCCGAAACAAATTTAGAGGAAACACAGAAGACACCACGTGCGTCACGTCCTTTCAGGTACAAAATACGTAGCAATAACTCGACACGATCATCGATGGTCGAGCAACGCGTTGTAATAATGATCTTGGGAGAAAATATTGTATGCTTTAAGATGGCTTAGCAAACTTCTATTATTATTCCTAGCTTAGCGTCAACACTGACAGCCGCACTGTGCGTTTGAACGCTAGCAGGGCGTCGATGTCAACAGCGTCTATGACGCTGAGGGCTAGTTGCACCGCACTGCGGACGTCGCTGGCATGAGCCGTAAGCGTCGTCGCAGTGACGTCGCGCGCTGCGTGCCCGTACAACTGACAGCGTTGACACTGTCTGGTGTATGAATGTTTGATAGGCGTTTCCACCTTGAGCCCAGAGAGTTTACAACACTCGCTGAGGTTGAATATTTTTTTCCCGCGCGCTGAAAGCTCGACAAGAACCATGTCGTATTCCTGCTTTGAGCTGCGGTGTAACATTCGGAATACCTCTTTCACGGGGTATCCTTGATTCATTAAATCCGTTTGAACGGTAGAAGAGTCAATCTCCTTGGGTATGCCTCGGATCACGACTCTAAGGACTCGTTCCTCGGGAAGAGGGAACGTGTGGCTTCCTATGCCTTCTGAGCGAAGGTATGAGGTTAGGAAACGGCGGTGGGCGGGGTCGTACACTTGCACGCAGATGTTGTCGCGCAGTGTTTTCGCCTTGTATGCGATGGACTTTTTGTCCATCAAGGCGGACAGAGAGGGCCAAATACTTTTGTCCCGGACGTAAAATGGGGGGGGGGGGCTTTATACAGCTCAGCTCGGGCTGGTTGGCGAGCTTAGCTCAGCCGTGACAAATGTGGTTTGCCGTGACTTGCGCAAGGGCGTCTCCTGTGAGACTCGGACCTCGGCTTGGGCTGTCACGGGGGGGACTAGCCTGAGGAGCTGGACGGAAGCTCACTGTAGGAGTGAGCGACACTGTGAGCCGGCGAAGGCGGTTTTTAACCCTAGCTCTCCTATCTGGTTGTTTGGGTGCGCGGGCGGCATCTAGTGTGTTGTTAGCTACAGTAATGGGATCGTCCGGATCCATTAGGGCGTGTCGAGGCTTTTTTTGTCTATTTTTGTACTGTGTCTTGCGTACCGGGTACGACGTGTATTTGCGCACTAAGGGGTTGGGATGGTTTTTAGCTTTGTCAAAGTAGCGGGTCGACGCTTCCTTCATCCATTGGGCTATGGTAGGGAGTTCTAGGTCGTAGTGGAGGTCTACGTTTCTCACATACATGGGCGCTCCAGTTGCTATTCTGATGAACCGCATTTGGATCGCTTGCAGTTTGTGGATGTTGGTGGGAGCGCAATGCGCGAAAACTACGCTTGCGTAGGTCATGCATGGACGGACACATGCTTTGTACAGGGTGACCTTGTGTCTGAGCGACATTTGGCTCCTTTTGTTAAGAAGGAAGTGGAGTCGGGACAGGACGAACGCGGCCTTATTCCGAACTGCGGTAGTGTGCTTGTTGAACGATAAGCTTCTGTCTAAAGTGACACCTAAGTATTTAATCGTCTTGCGCCACGGGATGGTTTTACCAAATAGAGTTAGCTCTTTCGGTTCTTGATAGAATTGACTTTCCCGGCTATTGCAAGTGAAGATGATCCGGTTTTGAAGCAAAGGGCTGGTTGGCGAGCGGGAGCTCGGCCGAGACTTAAAACTAAATATAATGCCTTGACTAGCACAAGGGCGTCTCCTGTGAGACTCGAACCTCGGCTTGGGCCGTCAGGGCTGGGGACTGACCTGAAGGGCCTTACTCACAAAGTGCGAGCGAAGCTGAACAGGGACTCCGCCTTCGCCGGCGAAGGCGGTTTTTAAAACCTACATTTCTAATTGGAATTAGCCGCGCGGGCGGCGCAAATCTGTATCTAGCTAATGTGATGTGATCATCCGGATCGGTTTAAGGCGTGGCGTACCTGTGTAAATATGATGATGGCGCGGTGTTCGAACCCGCAGCCTGCTGTGAAGCTGGGTGCGTGTTCCGTTTAGGAGGAGGGTCGAGAGGGGTGTTGGGAGCACGCCTCTTCTTGTTCTTTCGGTTTTGTACGGTTTTGAAACCGTCGGAATCGGAGTCAGTGTCTGAATTAGACGCTGCGGACTGACATGACATGGCGACTGAGCGCCCGGCCTCTGATTGGTCGTCGTCACTATCGAGCGTTCTTTTGCTTTTGCGCGATTCCCTGCCGGAGGGAATTTCGGGGATCGAAGGGCACGGGGCCTGCGCGGAGGCCGCAGAAGCCGCCGCGCGATCTCGGCGTTGAGGTCTTCTACCTCACTGTCGTCTTCCGCTGCATAGTCGTAGTCGGGAGGGCGTTCGGTGTCCGCCATCTGCGAAGCTTAAGGCCCGCAGCTTGGCAGTGTGTACCTACACCTACGTGTGTGAACCTAAGCTATGTATTCCCTAGGTGTAAAGTCTTCGCTGGTGATAGCGGACGAGACTTTTGTGTCGCTGACCTAACCAGCCCGTGGGGGGGTCGTGATGGCTGAACCCCCACGGATGTGCGACTGGGACCCGTCCAACAGTGGACCCTGTGTGTGCAGACGGTGGCTAGAGCGCAGATGGAGTACCTACGCCCCGTGGCAATGCCTACTGAGAGGCTCCGCCCATTCACAGGGACTTGATGAAAGCAGGCGAGGTTAACGCGCCCTGAAAAAGGCGCGGGTGCTGCCCTCGAACAACACTCCCGCCTAAGCGTTAATCGAATTCAATCGTTTGGCACCGTTAGGTGGTTGAAAAATCGACCGCAGGTAAACCCGCGTTAATCATAAACTGAAGTCCTCCAATGCTGCTTGGACGCCGCTGGAACGCCAGGGGCCTGGCAGACGGGGAGACCTCGGTGCAGCTTGAGTCGGGCTAGAATAAAAAATCAGAGTGGATAACTACCCAGCGCTTAGCAGTGAACAAATGGTAGCACGACTTGACAAGTCAAATGGCGGGAGCAATTGCGCAACACAACCGCACTGGACGGCTGTCGGACCCGGAATGTCGTGGCTAACACAACTGTCACAGTCCGTTTTTCTTAGCCAAGAGAAATCGAATCAAATAAAGTGATTTGAATTAGAGAAACAAAAACAAAAGAAAATAACAGTTTTTTTTTCATATATATTTATTTTTTCTCGTCAAAAATATATATTTAAAATAATATGAAGAAATGCTCTCAAAAATGTCCATTGTGATGTTTTCGACCTGAAACAAAATGGTATAATCCTTAATATTATCTTCGATCAACTTCTGCACAATATAATCGCGTAAAAGTTGTATTCCAAAAAAAATGTATAGAGAAAATATTTTATTTAATGAAACAAAGAGGACTAGTAGTGTAGGAATAGAGGAGAGTTTAGTTATGTATCTGACTTTTCATTCTTATCGAAACATAATCGTCTAAGTCTTCATGCCCAACTGCACAACAAACAAACAGCACTTACGTGGACACTTGTGAATCGGTACACAGGTTTTATTAGCATCACGTGCGTAGCCATCTTCACAATAGCACCTTTTGTTACACTGAATGTTAACAATCGGACAATTATGTTTGCTTTGTTTGTGAAGTTTGTCACATTCGTTATCACAGGCCCCACCGCACGAGTAGTATTCGTGAGGACCGCGACATTTCACTAAAATATACAATAAGATTACTGAAATACGAATAACGAATACTTTTTAGACACTACTAGGTGAACCATTACGCTAAGAACGAAGTTACATTTTTGGGAAATAAATATCTCTTTTAGAACAAACTACGTTTTAGGAACGAAGTAACAATATTATGATGAACGTCAATTAAATTTAACGGAACCTTTAGATGATACTTACAACATTGCTTAGCAGTTATACATTGACCGATTTTATTCCTATATTTGCCATCGGGACAGAGACAAGCCGGTGTACAATCTTCAAAATATGGCGCGCATGGTTTTGATATTGACCCAATGCTCGAACAATCATTTGGTGTGCAGGGGTCTGGGCATTTCACGTATACTTCACCTTTTGGACACTTCGAAGCTATAAAACAATTGAAACAAAATGAGTTAATCACTTATGAAAAAACGATACTATAAATTTATGGAATTGCTGCACAGCCTGACCATGACCTTTGGATTGAATTTCACACGCTATTTTGACTTAATTACACAGTCTGCCAAAGCTTTGTACTCACGGCAGTCCTGTGGTAAGATACATTGTTTTGTGTTAGTATTATAAACATAGTTGTCTCTGCATGCACAACCATTTAACTGGTATGAGAGTATACAAGCTACTTGATCCTGTCTATCGTAGTTGTCACAAGTTGTACAGAAAGTACCAGATCCAGAAGTAGCATTGAAATCTCCTCCACAGGCGGCTGTAATGTTTTAAACTGTTACTAATACAAAACTTCATTCTTTAAGAAGTGTATTTTTTCTAAATGTTGTTGAATATGATCGTTTTCTTAACAAAGCTTATTCAAAAAACAAGTGTATGGGTGACCTGATAAGCATAAAGATCACTTTTATTATAAAAAAAGTTACTATTTTTAAAAAAATATTCTCGTCATGAACGAGATATACAAATACTTCAACACATGAGCAAAGTACAGCCTTTGCTCGTACACTTACGACATTCAGTGGTTGGTACACATACTCCATCGAAATTTCTTACATATCCGTCAACACAGATACAACCAGGTGGACCACTATTGTCGTAGCCCTCCTCAAAACACGGCAAAGGTTTGCCAAGTTGTGAACACGTCTTTGCACTACACATTTCATTTACATTGTTCACGTACCGCTCATTTTCTTTACACTCCGCTAAAATGCAAAAATATTTATACTGTATCTATAAATATATTCATTAGTTTTGATGACGTTAACAATCCTAATTTAAAAAAACGGTTTGTGACTTTTAATTAATTCACCAGTGGAACAATTAAAATTTAACCTTTATTTAAAGTCTGGAAAATTTTAAATTTGCTTAATAAACAATAAATATGTACTCACGTGGACACTCGTTAATCGGTATACAGATATTATTAGCATCTCGTGCGTATCCATCTTCACAATAGCACTTTCGGTTACACTGAATATTGACTATTGGACAATTTTGTTGACTTTGTATGTCGAGTTTGTCACATTCGTTGTCACATGCCCCGCCACATGAGAAGTATTCGTTAGGACCGCGACATTTTACTAAAATAAGTAAACAAATGTATACTTTATATAACGACGATAAAGACATTTAACTTTACTGTAAGTAATGAAAACACTTACAACACTCTTCAGAAGTAATACATTGACCGATTTTATTCCTATATTTGCCGTCGGGACATCGACAAGTCGGTTTACAATCTTCGGGACTTGGCGGGCACGGCCTGTATCTCGACCAAATACTTGAACAAACATTTGGTACGCAGGGGTCTGGACATTCCTCGTATATCTCATCGCTTGGACATTTTGAAGCTGTAAAACAATTCAAACAAAATGGGTAAATCACTAATAAGAAGAACGATAATCTAAATTTTGGAAAATTAGTGTACAGCCTGATAATGGCTTCGGATTGATTCACGCAATCTATTCTGACTATATCATATAGTGATTCAAATTTTTGTACTTACGGCAGTCCTGTGGTAAGATACATTGCTTTGTTTGAGTATTGTAAACATAGCTATCTCGGCATACACAACCATTTGACTGGTATGCAAGTTCATAAGTATCTTTGTGCTGTCCATCGTAGTTGTCACAAGTTTTTACGAGATTAAAAGGTCCAGTGGTAGCATTGAAGTCTCCTCCACAGGCGGCTGTAATGTTTTTAATTTTTTTTTTTTTATAGAAGAGGGGGCAAACGAGCAGGAGGCCCACCATAAAGGTGAAGTCGCCGCCCATGGACACTCAAGTGGCTGGGAGCTCATGAGTGCGTTGCCGGCCTTTTAGGGATTTATACGCTTTTTTCTTGAAGGACCCTAAGTCGTAGTGGTTCGGAAATACCGTGGCGGGCAGCTTGTTCCATAACGTGGTGGTGCGTGGTAAGAAATGTCTTACGAAACGCGCAGTGGTGGAACGACAGACATCAAGGTGAAACGGGTGGAATTTCGCATTCTGCCTTGATGTCCGAAGGTGAAATTTAGCTGCAGGTATTAATCCGAACAACTCCTCCGAACACACCCCATGGTAAATGCGATAGAAGATGCTGAGAGATCCAACATCTCTACGCAGCGCCAAAGGATCAAGCCGGTCGGAGAGTGACTGGTCAGCGACTAATCGAACCGCTCTACGTTGAATGCGATCAAGAGGAAGGAGCTGGTACTGGGGGGCTCCCGCCCAGAGGTGAGAACAATATTCCATGTGGGGCCGAATTTGCGCTTTATAAAGTTGCAAGCGGTGGCCCGGAGTGAAGTATCGTCTCGCCCTACTGAGCACACCAAGCTTTTTAGAGGCAAGTTTTGCCTTTTCTTCCAGATGACCGCGAAACTGAACATTGTCTGATATGTCGACGCCCAGTATTCCGATGCTGGCTGAGGCTTTAAGGAGGGTGTCTTCAAAGAGAGGAGTAGCGACAAAGGGTGTTTTTTTTAGTGGAAAACGCGCAAACTTGTGTCTTTTTGGGGTTGAATTGGACAAGGTTAAGTCGTCCCCAGTCCGAGGCTACACTTAGTTGGGTCTCGACTTCAGACACAAGTTTGTTCCGGAAGTGATCGACATCAGCCCGAGAAATATTTGCGCGGCCTGTGTATAATGCATCTCCAGTACTATCGTCCGCATAGCAATGAATACTGCTATGCTGCAGCAGATCATTGATATGCAGAAGAAAGAGGGTCGGAGATAAGACACAGCCTTGTGGGACCCCGGCATTCACAGGTTTGAGGTCGGAACATGCTCCGTCGATAACGACCTTAATGCTCCTATCAGCTAGGAAGCTGGAGATCCAATTGCACAATTTCTCGGGCAACCCATACGCAGGAAGCTTTGAAAGAAGCGCTCTATGCCACACCCGGTCAAAGGCTTTCGCTATGTCAAGACTAACTGCCAGTGCCTCCCCCTTGGACTCTATTGCCTCCGCCCATCTATGAGTTAGGTATACTAGAAGGTCATCCGCTGACCGACCAAGCCGGAAGCCATACTGGCTATCGCTAATCAAGTGGTGGCCCTCTAGATACTTCAAGAGCTGGCAATTGATGCTGGATTCCATTATTTTGGAGAACAAGGAAGTTATGGCTATTGGGCGATAGTTTGACGGATCAGAGCGATCGCCTTTTTTAGGGATCGGGTGTACTGAAGCGATCTTTCATCCGTTCGGGACGATGCCGAGTGAGTATGAGAACCGGAAGAGACGCGTTAGGACCGGAGCCAACTCAGGAGCACAAGTGCGCAGAACTATCGGAGGGATGCCATCAGGCCCGCTCGACTTATGGATGTCCAAGGAGAATAAAGCCTTGCAAACAGCTCGGATCCGGAATGCAATTTCCGGCATAGAAGTATCACACCGCGGGATTAACGGTGGTGGTTTACCATGGTCATCCAAAGTCGAGTTTGACGCAAAGAGGGTGCCTAAAAGATCAGCCTTCTCTTTCGCAGTATGGGCCAGCGAGTCACCCCTCCCACGCAAAGATGGAATGGACGGCTGACAGAAATTCCCTTGGACAGCTTTGGCCAGAGACCAGAACGCACGAGTCCCAGATGGAAGGCGAGCTAATCTCTCACCAAAACTGGCAATGTGCTCTGACTTTGACTTGGCAATCTCTCGTTTTAAAAACCTAGACGCTGAGTTGTATGCTTTTTTAAGTTCGGCGGCTTCTAAGCCGCGTGATGACACCGCGTCTGCCCAGACTCGAAAGCATTCTCGTTTTCGACGTGAAGCCGCCATACAAGAGCGTTTAAACCAGGGCTGAGACTTGCCACCGCTCGGCACCGCAGAGAATGGAATAAAGAGTTCCATGCCTTGCAGCACCACCTCGGCGACAGAGTCAGCAGTGACATCTGGAGAATCCGACGAAAAGCATAACAGCCCCCAAAGGTAGGATGCATAGAAGGACCGCATCTCATCCCAATCTGCTGACTTGTAATGCCACAAGCGACGACAGCCCGCAAAGCGAGGCCGTGGAGAGCGCGTGGTTGGCACTCTACTCCGGACCACGCAATGGTCCGACGAACCCAAAGGAGGGTAGATGGAAACTTGGTAGTTCTCCGGATGTGAAGTCAGCAGAAGGTCCAACAAAGAAGGTTTATGACCCTCCACATCTGGTATTCGCGTAATCGCAGGGACCATTTGTGTCAGATCATATGCCAAGGCTAAGTCGTGAAAGGATCTGCCCGCGTGATCGGTGGTTTCAGAGCCAAGCCACTCGGCATGGTGGGCATTGAAGTCGCAAAGTATCACGATTTCAGCGGTTGGAACCCTTTCGAGCAAGGAATCTGTCGCCATTTGAATGTGCTCGATGAGTCGGTCAGTTTCGGAATTTCCACTATGGGACCTATACAAGCAGGCGTAGAAACGCGGATGGTCATCGCAGTTACACGTAACCATAGGCTAGGCGTCCCGAGGCGCCGAGAGCAGACATCCTCCCTGACGTACACACAAACTCCTGCCCGCGGCACAAAGGAATGTTCCAATTTATACCCCGGGTAGGAGAGGTAGGAAGTATCAGCCGGAGAGGATATCTGGGTCTCAGTAAGGAAGAGCAAGGCCGGCTTCGCAGTCTCTAGGTGGTGGTGGACTGCGTTGATGTTGGAGTTGAGCCCCCTAATGTTTGAGAAATCCACAGTGAGTGAGATGGGGGACGCCTTGGAAATTTTGCCCTGTTTGCCCCGAGAACGATGTTTTTTTTGTAGCGCAGAGTTGCCCCCCCCCAGAGTACGAAGGGCAGCCTGTGCGGCCATCAGCGGGTGTTGAACTTCCCGTTGGTGGACGCCCAGAGGAGGATTCTCCACCGCTGACACGAGTGGTACCTCCCTGGGGTAGTTTCTTTTTGTTCTGCACCTTCATTATTTAATTTGGGTAGGGGAAGAGGGATGGGCTCCAGGAATCTCAATCACCGGACGAAACGCGAATACAACAGGTGAAGCCCATTGTACCGCTTCACGCCGGTCTTCAGTAAGACAGTGGTACTGCCCCGGTCGTGCCTGCCCATTCCACTGAAGCCCGAAGGCAACAGTTTGACACTCCCACTAGGAAGGGGGTTGACTGATTGCACTGGTAAAATAATCTCTTTCACAGACTATTCCACCAGCGGGCGATGGGGTCGTCACATCCCTACGCCGAAAAAAAATGTTACTCATCCTTAATTAAAACGATGATTCAGAAAACCACTGTATAAAATAAGATAAACCTAAATAATCAAAGTACAGCCTTTGCTCGTACACTTACGACATTCAGTGGTTGGTACACATGCACCATCGCAATTTCTTACAAATCCGTCGACACAGATACAGCCAGGTGGACCACTATTGTCGTAACCTTCCTCAAAACATGGCAAAGGTTTGCCAAGTTCTGAACACGTCTTTGCACTACACATTTCATTTACATTGTTCACGTACCGCTCATTTTCTTTACACTCCGCTAAAATGCAAAAATATTTATACTGTATCTATAAATATATTCATTAGTTTTGATGACGTTAACAATCCTAATTTAAAAAAACGGTTTGTGACTTTTAATTAATTCACCAGTGGAACAATTAAAATTTAACCTTTATTTAAAGTCTGGAAAATTTTAAATTTGCTTAATAAACAATAAATATGTACTCACGTGGACACTCGTTAATCGGTATACAGATATTATTAGCATCTCGTGCGTATCCATCTTCACAATAGCACTTTCGGTTACACTGAATATTGACTATTGGACAATTTTGTTGACTTTGTATGTCGAGTTTGTCACATTCGTTGTCACATGCCCCGCCACATGAGAAGTATTCGTTAGGACCGCGACATTTTACTAAAATAAGTAAACAAATGTATACTTTATATAACGACGATAAAGACATTTAACTTTACTGTAAGTAATGAAAACACTTACAACACTCTTCAGAAGTAATACATTGACCGATTTTATTCCTATATTTGCCGTCGGGACATCGACAAGTCGGTTTACAATCTTCGGGACTTGGCGGGCACGGCCTGTATCTCGACCAAATACTTGAACAAACATTTGGTACGCAGGGGTCTGGACATTCCTCGTATATCTCATCGCTTGGACATTTTGAAGCTGTAAAACAATTCAAACAAAATGGGTAAATCACTAATAAGAAGAACGATAATCTAAATTTTGGAAAATTAGTGTACAGCCTGATAATGGCTTCGGATTGATTCACGCAATCTATTCTGACTATATCATATAGTGATTCAAATTTTTGTACTTACGGCAGTCCTGTGGTAAGATACATTGCTTTGTTTGAGTATTGTAAACATAGCTATCTCGGCATACACAACCATTTGACTGGTATGCAAGTTCATAAGTATCTTTGTGCTGTCCATCGTAGTTGTCACAAGTTTTTACGAGATTAAAAGGTCCAGTGGTAGCATTGAAGTCTCCTCCACAGGCGGCTGTAATGTTTTTAATTTTTTTTTTTTTATAGAAGAGGGGGCAAACGAGCAGGAGGCCCACCATAAAGGTGAAGTCGCCGCCCATGGACACTCAAGTGGCTGGGAGCTCATGAGTGCGTTGCCGGCCTTTTAGGGATTTATACGCTTTTTTCTTGAAGGACCCTAAGTCGTAGTGGTTCGGAAATACCGTGGCGGGCAGCTTGTTCCATAACGTGGTGGTGCGTGGTAAGAAATGTCTTACGAAACGCGCAGTGGTGGAACGACAGACATCAAGGTGAAACGGGTGGAATTTCGCATTCTGCCTTGATGTCCGAAGGTGAAATTTAGCTGCAGGTATTAATCCGAACAACTCCTCCGAACACACCCCATGGTAAATGCGATAGAAGATGCTGAGAGATCCAACATCTCTACGCAGCGCCAAAGGATCAAGCCGGTCGGAGAGTGACTGGTCAGCGACTAATCGAACCGCTCTACGTTGAATGCGATCAAGAGGAAGGAGCTGGTACTGGGGGGCTCCCGCCCAGAGGTGAGAACAATATTCCATGTGGGGCCGAATTTGCGCTTTATAAAGTTGCAAGCGGTGGCCCGGAGTGAAGTATCGTCTCGCCCTACTGAGCACACCAAGCTTTTTAGAGGCAAGTTTTGCCTTTTCTTCCAGATGACCGCGAAACTGAACATTGTCTGATATGTCGACGCCCAGTATTCCGATGCTGGCTGAGGCTTTAAGGAGGGTGTCTTCAAAGAGAGGAGTAGCGACAAAGGGTGTTTTTTTTAGTGGAAAACGCGCAAACTTGTGTCTTTTTGGGGTTGAATTGGACAAGGTTAAGTCGTCCCCAGTCCGAGGCTACACTTAGTTGGGTCTCGACTTCAGACACAAGTTTGTTCCGGAAGTGATCGACATCAGCCCGAGAAATATTTGCGCGGCCTGTGTATAATGCATCTCCAGTACTATCGTCCGCATAGCAATGAATACTGCTATGCTGCAGCAGATCATTGATATGCAGAAGAAAGAGGGTCGGAGATAAGACACAGCCTTGTGGGACCCCGGCATTCACAGGTTTGAGGTCGGAACATGCTCCGTCGATAACGACCTTAATGCTCCTATCAGCTAGGAAGCTGGAGATCCAATTGCACAATTTCTCGGGCAACCCATACGCAGGAAGCTTTGAAAGAAGCGCTCTATGCCACACCCGGTCAAAGGCTTTCGCTATGTCAAGACTAACTGCCAGTGCCTCCCCCTTGGACTCTATTGCCTCCGCCCATCTATGAGTTAGGTATACTAGAAGGTCATCCGCTGACCGACCAAGCCGGAAGCCATACTGGCTATCGCTAATCAAGTGGTGGCCCTCTAGATACTTCAAGAGCTGGCAATTGATGCTGGATTCCATTATTTTGGAGAACAAGGAAGTTATGGCTATTGGGCGATAGTTTGACGGATCAGAGCGATCGCCTTTTTTAGGGATCGGGTGTACTGAAGCGATCTTTCATCCGTTCGGGACGATGCCGAGTGAGTATGAGAACCGGAAGAGACGCGTTAGGACCGGAGCCAACTCAGGAGCACAAGTGCGCAGAACTATCGGAGGGATGCCATCAGGCCCGCTCGACTTATGGATGTCCAAGGAGAATAAAGCCTTGCAAACAGCTCGGATCCGGAATGCAATTTCCGGCATAGAAGTATCACACCGCGGGATTAACGGTGGTGGTTTACCATGGTCATCCTAAGTCGAGTTTGACGCAAAGAGGGTGCCTAAAAGATCAGCCTTCTCTTTCGCAGTATGGGCCAGCGAGTCACCCCTCCCACGCAAAGATGGAATGGACGGCTGACAGAAATTCCCTTGGACAGCTTTGGCCAGAGACCAGAACGCACGAGTCCCAGATGGAAGGCGAGCTAATCTCTCACCAAAACTGGCAATGTGCTCTGACTTTGACTTGGCAATCTCTCGTTTTAAAAACCTAGACGCTGAGTTGTATGCTTTTTTAAGTTCGGCGGCTTCTAAGCCGCGTGATGACACCGCGTCTGCCCAGACTCGAAAGCATTCTCGTTTTCGACGTGAAGCCGCCATACAAGAGCGTTTAAACCAGGGCTGAGACTTGCCACCGCTCGGCACCGCAGAGAATGGAATAAAGAGTTCCATGCCTTGCAGCACCACCTCGGCGACAGAGTCAGCAGTGACATCTGGAGAATCCGACGAAAAGCATAACAGCCCCCAAAGGTAGGATGCATAGAAGGACCGCATCTCATCCCAATCTGCTGACTTGTAATGCCACAAGCGACGACAGCCCGCAAAGCGAGGCCGTGGAGAGCGCGTGGTTGGCACTCTACTCCGGACCACGCAATGGTCCGACGAACCCAAAGGAGGGTAGATGGAAACTTGGTAGTTCTCCGGATGTGAAGTCAGCAGAAGGTCCAACAAAGAAGGTTTATGACCCTCCACATCTGGTATTCGCGTAATCGCAGGGACCATTTGTGTCAGATCATATGCCAAGGCTAAGTCGTGAAAGGATCTGCCCGCGTGATCGGTGGTTTCAGAGCCAAGCCACTCGGCATGGTGGGCATTGAAGTCGCAAAGTATCACGATTTCAGCGGTTGGAACCCTTTCGAGCAAGGAATCTGTCGCCATTTGAATGTGCTCGATGAGTCGGTCAGTTTCGGAATTTCCACTATGGGACCTATACAAGCAGGCGTAGAAACGCGGATGGTCATCGCAGTTACACGTAACCATAGGCTAGGCGTCCCGAGGCGCCGAGAGCAGACATCCTCCCTGACGTACACACAAACTCCTGCCCGCGGCACAAAGGAATGTTCCAATTTATACCCCGGGTAGGAGAGGTAGGAAGTATCAGCCGGAGAGGATATCTGGGTCTCAGTAAGGAAGAGCAAGGCCGGCTTCGCAGTCTCTAGGTGGTGGTGGACTGCGTTGATGTTGGAGTTGAGCCCCCTAATGTTTGAGAAATCCACAGTGAGTGAGATGGGGGACGCCTTGGAAATTTTGCCCTGTTTGCCCCGAGAACGATGTTTTTTTTGTAGCGCAGAGTTGCCCCCCCCCAGAGTACGAAGGGCAGCCTGTGCGGCCATCAGCGGGTGTTGAACTTCCCGTTGGTGGACGCCCAGAGGAGGATTCTCCACCGCTGACACGAGTGGTACCTCCCTGGGGTAGTTTCTTTTTGTTCTGCACCTTCATTATTTAATTTGGGTAGGGGAAGAGGGATGGGCTCCAGGAATCTCAATCACCGGACGAAACGCGAATACAACAGGTGAAGCCCATTGTACCGCTTCACGCCGGTCTTCAGTAAGACAGTGGTACTGCCCCGGTCGTGCCTGCCCATTCCACTGAAGCCCGAAGGCAACAGTTTGACACTCCCACTAGGAAGGGGGTTGACTGATTGCACTGGTAAAATAATCTCTTTCACAGACTATTCCACCAGCGGGCGATGGGGTCGTCACATCCCTACGCCGAAAAAAAATGTTACTCATCCTTAATTAAAACGATGATTCAGAAAACCACTGTATAAAATAAGATAAACCTAAATAATCAAAGTACAGCCTTTGCTCGTACACTTACGACATTCAGTGGTTGGTACACATGCACCATCGCAATTTCTTACAAATCCGTCGACACAGATACAGCCAGGTGGACCACTATTGTCGTAACCTTCCTCAAAACATGGCAAAGGTTTGCCAAGTTCTGAACACGTCTTTGCACTACACATTTCATTTACATTGTTCACGTACCGCTCATTTTCTTTACACTCCGCTAAAATGCAAAAATATTTATACTGTATCTATAAATATATTCATTAGTTTTGATGACGTTAACAATCCTAATTTAAAAAAACGGTTTGTGACTTTTAATTAATTCACCAGTGGAACAATTAAAATTTAACCTTTATTTAAAGTCTGGAAAATTTTAAATTTGCTTAATAAACAATAAATATGTACTCACGTGGACACTCGTTAATCGGTATACAGATATTATTAGCATCTCGTGCGTATCCATCTTCACAATAGCACTTTCGGTTACACTGAATATTGACTATTGGACAATTTTGTTGACTTTGTATGTCGAGTTTGTCACATTCGTTGTCACATGCCCCGCCACATGAGAAGTATTCGTTAGGACCGTGACATTTCACTTAAATAAGTAAACAAATGTATACTTTATATAACGACGATAAAGACATTTAACTTTAATGTAAGTAATGAAAACACTTACAACACTCTTCAGAAGTAATACATTGACCGATTTTATTCCTATATTTGCCGTCGGGACATCGACAAGTCGGTTTACAATCTTCGGGACTTGGCGGGCACGGCCTGTATCTCGACCAAATACTCGAACAAACATTTGGTACGCAGGGGTCTGGACATTCCTCGTATATCTCATCGTTTGGACATTGTAAAGCTACAAAAAATATTGTCAATTATCGAGGTTGAATTGTGTAATCACACTTTCGAGTTACGTTAGCCTTTTTATGAAGTAACGTCACTTACGGCAAGATTCTTTGGGCACACAGGTACCCTCTGATGTTCTATATAAGTGGTCTTTGCATCGACAAGCTGGATTACAGTCTGGGTCACCAGGTTGTGGCGAGGGTTGACATGAGATAAGTGTTTGATCGACATTGCAGTCTGGCTGACAGTAGCCGGGACAGAAGTCAAAAATTTCACCTTCTTTGCATTGCGCTAGAAATACAATCTTTACGTTTACGCACAAAAGGACACATTTATAAATTTTGAACTTGCACTTTTTAAATATCGTTTTCAGAATCATATAGGCATTTATATCTAAGCTGTTCAACTTTTGTTAATATTATGTTTATGATATCAATGTATGGTTTTTTGTATACATACGTATTGGACATTCCGTCAGCGGTACACAGTTTCCATTCTCATCACGTAAATAATCATCTCTACACCGACAGCCTCTTATACAGTGTATGACATCGATGCAAAGTTGCGGTTCTGCAAGTTGTGAGCAATTCCGCCTCCCACAACCACCATTTACGCAACCATCAACTACTTCGTTGGGTCCACAAAATAACGGAGGCTCTAAAATAATTAATATTACTTACTAATTTATTTTAATTATACAAGAAGTCGTTTTTATGCTAAACTTTAATATAATATTGCTTGGATTTCTTTACCCCTGTTTACTACGACTAAGTTGTTGTACTTCATATATTATAATATTGAATGTAGTACACACATTATTAAGCCACCACTGACTTAGGCTCTCATATTCATTTTCTATTCTTATGCCTATATTGTGTAACACTATTGGGCTTATTTTTTATTTTATTTGTATGTAGTTGTATAATAATTATTATCACTGTACGAGTTATAGAAACAATAAAAAAATTGCTACGTGACCACTGCACAATTTCGTTTACTAGTTTATATCAAACTGCCTTCTTATTTTTTATAATAAATTTGAACAAAACAAACAAGCAAGAGATGCGAAGAATGCTAAAAACATTATTTCAAGGAAAACAAGAAAAACAACCGTAATCTAATTTTGTTTTTAAACATAAAAATAATGATTAATGCCAAATTACGATTAATGCCAATTATTTCAATTCTATATAATGCTACAAAATAAAGCTCTAAATAATACAAAGAGTTCTAATAACTTCGACGATTTAGGAAACTACTGTATAACAAAAAAAACCTCAAATGAAGAAATTACAACCTTTGCATTCAGTTGTTGGTACACATACTCCATCGCAATTTCTTACATATCCGTCAACACAGATACAACCAGGTGGACCACTATTGTCGTAGCCCTCCTCAAAACACGGCAAAGGTTTGCCAAGTTCTGAACACGTCTTTGCACTACACATTTCATTTACATTGTTCACGTACCGCTCATTTTCTTTACACTGCGCTAAAATGCAAAAATATTTGTACTGTATCTATTAATATATTCATTAGTTTTTGTGACGTTAACAATCCCAATTTAAAAAAGGGTTTGTGACTTTTAATTAATTCAACAGTCGAACAACTAAAATGTAGACTTATTTAAATACTTATTTAAATTTTTCATAATTAACAATAATTATATACTCACGTGGACACTCGGTTATCGGTATACAGACATTATTAGCATCTCGTGCGTATCCATCTTCACAATAGCACTTTCGGTTACACTGAATATTGACAATTGGACAATTTTGTTGACTTTGTATGTCAAGTTTGTCACATTCGTTGTCACATGCCCCGCCACATGAGAAGTATTCGTTAGGACCGCGACATTTCACTAAAATAAGTATATATTAAAAGATTAAAATTTTATTGATAGTGATTGCTTTATAAGAATCTTAACTAAAATGTAGGATTTAACTTACAACATTCTTCAGAAGTAATACATTGACCGATTTTATTCCTAAACTTGCCCTGAGGACATCGACAGGCCGGTTTGCAATCTTCGGGGAGCGGTGGGCATGGTTTAAATTTTGACCAAATGCTTGAACAAACATTTGGTTGGCAGGGATCTGGACATTCCTCATATATTTCATCGTCCGGACATTGTAAAGCTACAAAAATTATGGAGATTGAATTGTGTAATCACACTTTCGAGCTACGTTAGACTTTTTATGAAGTAACGTCACTTACGGCAAGATTCTTTTGGCACACAGGTACCCTCTGATGTTCTATATAAGTTGTCTTTGCACCGACAAGCTGGATTACAGTCTGGGTCACCAGGTTGTGGTGAGGGTTGACATAAGATAAGGGTTTGGTCAACATTGCAGTCTGGCTGACAGTAGCCGGGACAGAAGTCGAAAATTTCATCTTTTTGGCAATTCGCTACAAAGACAATAAAATCTGATTAACAGTTTCGGTACAGACTTTATGTTTTAAAGATATAATATAACACCACAAGCTTACTATATTTAGTGTATATTTCACATTAACCATACACATTGGTAAGCTTCAAATGAATAATATATAAATATTGTTCAAAACCTTCATAACCACAATCACTACATAACATGGTACCTTAACTAACCTTTGGTAGTTTAAAAAAAATCCCTATTTTTGTAATAGCTTGAAATTACGGTGATCATCCAAACAAATAAGTTATTAGCTATGTTATATTACAACAGTTGTTAAATAGATTATGTTGAAAAGTAAATTTCATTACATTATGAGTTTTTTTTTTAAAGAGAAACGAACTTCAATTGAGTTTATTTTACCCAAAATTAATATATTTCCTTTTTAATAAGTATATATATATCTTGTTAAGACTTAAATTTTATGGTAAATAATATGAAAACATTCAACTATAAGTACTTAGTAATATAAAATTAGAGCAGCTATCGAGTTTCTTGCCGGTTCTTCTTGGTAGATGCCTTCCGAACCGGTGGTAGTGTAAAAATTGACGATTCAAAAGTGTCTTTATAAAGACCTACTTAAATAAATATATTTTGAGTTTGAGTTTAAACTTATGGTACATATATAAAGACACATTTATACATATATTTTTTTAAATTTAAACGTAATACATACGTATTGGACATTCCGTCAGCGGTACACAGTTTCCATTCCCATCACGTAAATAACCATCTCTACACCGACAGCCTCTTATACAGTGTAAAACTTTGATGCAAAGTGGTGGTTCGGCAAGTTGTGAGCAATTGCGCCTTCCACAACCACCATTTATGCAATCATCGATCACCTCATTGGGTCCACATAATGACGGACATCCTGAAATAACATATAAATATTAATTTATTTATGCAAATTTTGGCATTGAATGCCAAAAGAGTGCAGGTGGTTTTACTCGCCACACTGCGCTAAATGACATCATTCGTCGCTCTCTTGTTACTGCCAATGTTCCGGAGTATGGGACTGGCTATGGTTTGGTATGCCTACATGTGTGGAGACCTTCGCACCGACCCACCTATGCACAAACACTAAAGCTAGCGCGGCTGCAGAGCAGGTGGAAAAAAATAAAAGGTCAAAGTACAAAAGTCTTTCTTCCAACTTTGATTTTGTTCCCTTTGGAGTAGAGATTTTTTGGACCTTGGGGTACAAGTGCACAGTGGCGCCTGGTAGTCAGCACTGAAAAGCAGGTGCTTTTCTCACCCAACGAACAAGCATCGCGACCGCGAAGAAATGCCGCTAACACTATTGTTACGGACAACGAGCATGGTAATTTGTATTAGGCAAAGGCGAAGACGGCAACCAGATGTTCAAGAAACTAATGGTCAGCGGGGTGCGGGCGCGACGGGTCGCGGCACCGTTGTGTAGTTTTAAAACGATAGTTATAAGTTTTTGAATTGTATAAGATAGATAGATTTACGCAGCCGTTCCGGACGGACGTTAGTGAATAAGCTTGTGTTAGTGAATCCGCTGGTGTAATCTGTATGGCACCCACTAACGTTTGATAAATAAAAAGGGAACGTGTTAATTAATACCGCTTCGAGTTTTATTCAACCATCCGTAACAACTATCATAAGAGTTTGAACTACAAGAAGAGTTTGAACTACAAGAAGAGTTTGGACTACAAGAAGGGTTTGGACTACAAGAAGAGTTTGGACAACAAGAAGAGTTTGAACTACAAGAAGGGTTTGCACTACAAGAAGAGTTTGACCTACAAGAAGAGTTTGGACTACAAGAAGAGTTCGGTCTACAAGAAGAGTTTGGACTACAAGAAGAGTTTGGACTACAAGAAGAGTTTGAACTACAAGAAGGGTTTGGACTACAAGAAGGGTTTGGACTACAAGAAGAGTTTCGACTACAAGAAGAGTTTGAACTACAAGAAGGGTTTGGACTACAAGAAGGGTTTGGACTACAAGAAGAGTTCGGTCTACAAGAAGAGTTTGGACTATAAGAAGAGTTTGGACTATAAGAAGAGTTTGGACTACAAGAAGAGTTTGGACTACAAGAAGGGTTTGGACTACAAGAAGGGTTTGGACTACAAGAAGAGTTTGGACTACAAGAAGAGTTTGGACTATAAGAAGAGTTTGGACTATAAGAAGAGTTTGGACTACAAGAAGAGTTTGGACTACAAGAAGGGTTTGGACTACAAGAAGAGTTTGACCTACAAGAAGAGTTTGGACTACAAGAAGAGTTTGGACTATAAGAAGAGTTTGGACTACAAGAAGGGTTTGGACTACAAGAAGAGTTTGGACTACAAGAAGAGTTTGAACTACAAGAAGAGTTTGAACTACAAGAAGGGTTTGGACTATAAGAAGAGTTTGGACTATAATAAGAGTTTGAACTACAAGAAGAGTTTGATCTACAAGAAGAGTTTAGACTACAAGAAGAGTTTGATCTACAAGAAGAGTTTGGACTACATGAAGAGTTTGGACTATAATAATGGGTACTTTGCCACAAGGACAACACTTTTTGAATTTATTTTAGTGTTATAGTGTAATTTGTTTATTATAATTATTTTTAGTATTTTAACAGAAATCGATGTTATGTCATACTTTATTATAATATCTCTTTATATAATCCGCGCTTCCGTCGTTAATCGGAAAAAAGTAGCCTATGTCCTTCTTCACAGTACAGTGGTTTTTATTTAACAGGCAGATTAACTTTCGTATTTTAGTATGGAAATATAACATATTAATCTACAATACTGGTGAGAAAATCACAATACGGAACCGCTGCTAGGCCGGTCGCGAAGAACCTTCGAGAATGTTCCTATTACGAAGCTAGGTTACTCGCTAGCCTCTAGGCGCCAAGCAAGCCTGCACGTGTTATAGTTGTATGTGTCTATAATTGAATATATTTAACTATTTTAATGAAGTAAAGAATACTAATATATCTCATTACAGCATAATATATTATGCTTAATTATCTATTGTCAGGTTTATAATTATAATGATATATTAACTAAAACACAGTAATATGTAATCATTACAATTATTATATTTAATTATGTTAGCTGATTCACAATAATTTTACAAAAGTATTTTCAAGGATTAACACTTACGTCTAACTCGTTCGGCAATCGGACCCAAAAGAGCCGCTTACCACAGATATGACAGAACCATCGAGCATTATTCAAAATGCCTCTAATAAATTATTTGAGCGAAAAAGAGGTTTTATTGAATTTATTCTTCAAAATAGGTTTTAATGAAATTATTTCACAAAATATTATATCATTAATAACCATATCATTTAAAGATATGAATATATCTTATATATATATAAGATCGTCTTACTATACGTAACATATTAATTTACTGATAAATGCTCCTGCCTGTGCGTTCGCGACCTTATAAATAATAATCCTTCGTAGTATTCACGCGCGATGGCTTATTTGCGTATTTATAACTTTGGTGTTTCTTTAGCGATTTTAATGAATCTTTTTTATAAAATCTAATTATCTGATAAAAATTATATTTAAATCAGATAATTACCGTCATACATGATTTCTGTGTAGCTTTAACCATTAAAGTTGCACATGCGACGAAAGCTTAAATAATGGAGTAACTTCTCCCAACATTTTCCTTCACTGCTCTGCTCCTATTTATTGCAGCGTGATGAAAAGTATGCTATAACCAGCTCAGGAATATGAAACATCTTTGTGTTAAGTTTCGTTAAAATCCGTCGAGTAGTTTTTGTTTCTATAACGGTTACCCAGACACACAGACAGACAGACAAAATGTCTACTGATTGCAGCTAAATAATAATAATTGTGTTGCGTGTTGTTTTTATGTTATAACAGTATTTTGGCTTTAATATTTTTATTTTACTTAATATTGTATATGATGTATAATCAATGTATGGGTTGCAGATATAATTAAAAAAGCGTGAACATTGCGCGATTTTATATACTAGTTATTATCAAACCGCCGTCTGATTGGTCATTACATATAAATTGTTATTGATATTTTATTACATACATTTAATGATATGCATGGCGTGATCAAAATAATTTGTTTAAAATATTATACAAACAAGTTTATTGCACAATTAAAGATACATTATTTAACGCGTTACTCAGTCTTCTATATGTATTATATATCTTAGTAACCAGGTACACATTTAATACTAAATACACGAGGGTAAAATATACAGATCAAAAGAGGTTAGCCGTTTAATCGTATGGATTAAATTATGGAGTATATAACGTACATATTAATTATGACAATTTACAAAATATTCCGTTAAAAATATGCAAATCAACCAAAACCAGTTTTCAATAAAAAATAATCTATACTAAGATAGTCGATCAAGTCATAATACAGCCAAGTTTAATTACTCGATTAAAAGTGTCTAGGCAATGTATACATTGATTTTGGACTCAACACACGTAGTGTGGAATTAACACGTAGAAGTGCTCAATATGTCAAATTAGAAGGTTACAAACAATTATTAATCATTCATTCCTATAAAGTTTTAATGTTTATATATCAGAAGAAAGTTTTTGACAAGTTATCATTGATACGATTATGTTGTAAAGGTTTAAATTACTCCTAACGCGAATAAAAAAAAACCCGCTGGTTACAAGGTCTCTAAAACGGTTTTATGAAACCAGAGGCACACGGCTCAAAAGTTAGTTGCCGGCCTTTAAAGTCTCAATGGTTCGGAAAACCTTAGCTGCTAGCGTCTTAAAAAGGGTTCAGTTGTGAAATTTCATATTGTACGTGATGTTTGAATCACTCCTCACATACAATTGAAGAGGCATATTAATAAAAACGTTATGTAATACGTACCATTACACATTACCGAAGTAACACACATAAAAAGTATACCAACGACCAACATAGTGCGGCCGACTGTTAAAATATTTAAATTCATTGTTATTTATAAGTTTGCAATCCTAACTATATACAAAAAAAAGCCTGATTGTCTGTACATTACTTCGGTAGTTCCCCATTTTTATGATACATGTTTGAACAGGTTTTTCCTGTTTAGCAATATATATAGTGAGTCACGATTATTTACTTTTTTTATACAACACGAGGCAAAAATGATGCTGAGAGGCTTGGAGTAATCCTGGCCTTTGCGGAAGAGGCTGAAGGTTACCAAGTCGTAACGCGCCGGAAATTTATGTGGTGGCAGTTGGTTCCACAAAGGTATGGTGCGCTTATACGCCTTAAAAACATGGTAGCACGGACCGATCCACGGACTTATCGACGGACGGATGATATTCTGTATGCAGAAGGAAAGAAAAAGGAAAGAACTGGGAACGATTAGAGCCGAACCCATACATTGATTATCGAACTACTTAAGTTCAATTTTCAAATTATCTATTCAATTAATAAACATTATTCCAGTTTGATTCGTGGACACAGATGGCATAAAGACTAACATAGAATAAACAATACGGGCTTCACATCAAACGCGTTAACAAATATCATCTTTTGTTAAAACGAATTATGTTGGTCGCCACCGGAGGTCGCAATAAAAACTGTTTTCTGAAAAACGAATTTAATCTAAAATAAAAAAACCCATAACCTAATACAAGTGAACCAGTTCGATGCTAAATATCCTATGTTTCGAACACACACTTTATAGGAACTCATAATCTAAACTTTCCCACACCATATTAATTTATGGCGTAAAGCTGTCATTTGACATGTCACATAATAATTTAAATCTTAAGATTCCTAGAACATATTAATTTATGGCGTTGAGCACTCATTTAGCATGTCACATAATAACTTAGAACTCAAGTGCGGCTGGTACTTAACAAAAACAAAATAAAGGAATTATGTTCTTCATAATGCTAATGACGTTTGTCTAGACTCTAGGTGGATTATCCTCCCTCTCTGTTTTATTTCATATTATATTCTTATCGAGATGAGAAAACTAGAAGAGATGAGAGAGACGTGTTTGGGGTCTCTAAGTATGCCCGTCCCCATCCCGTATCAGCTAGATATCTGTCGTTACACCACTGCGCGTTTCGTAAAACATTTCAAATAAATAAATAAATAAGTCTAATATCTTCAGGTAACTTCTTACACTCATGAATCGTCAAAAACTTTCACTCTACAACTGTGCTGCTAGCTCCCAAATCAAGGGCGTAGAGCGGTTGAGAAGAACTGAGACTCTCCGCCACTCGACGACTCATAAACAAAAAAAAACGATCAAGAAAAGTCAAACGACGCGACGAGCAAAACAAAAACAAATGTTCAAACAATCAAAAAACACATGCTGATAACTCATTGCATAAGCAAATATGTCATTGTATTGAAACAAACAAATGAGAGGCGACGTCAATTTTTTAACAATTTATTTAATATTGAATACGATATATAATTTTCATATATTAACCCATAAACCTAAGTGTTTCGCATTCTTTAACAGGCACATATTTTACTAAATTTATTGTTTTCTGTGGAAAACCTAAAATATACCTTCAGCAATTTGCGGACGCGTTATGTAATATAATCGGTAGGTACATACTCCTCATTACTGTTGCAAACTGAAAAATATTCTCAAGTTCAGCTTAACATTAATTAAATTTAAAGATCAATTTTTAACTGTAACCTTAATGTTTAAATTTTATTTAGTTATATATTACAGAATTATATTAATTCTAGTTGTTGATACATACATTGTATGATAAAAATCAAATATAGTTCAAATTATATCAGGACAACAAGTCAAATTAGGACACATTTTATCATTTTGAAATAGTTTTAAAATCGACATACATAATACAATTATTGAATACTTGATCGTTTGTTAAGCGCTTCCCTAAAACAATGACTAAAGGGAATACATGTCCCGTCGTTGTTCCTGGCGTAGTGTTTCCTACAAATGCATTCTGGGCCAGTGGTACGTGTTGGGCTTACATCATGAAGGCTGGGGAGTAAGTACCACCAACACATTTGTGGTCGAATCACGGTCTTCTTATATTCAAGGAATATCTCATTTTCTCGACATTTTGCTAAAAAACCAAGTATCAAGTAAGAAAAATTTTAAACGCGCAGTATTAGCAGTTTGTATAGTCACTTATCATCTGATTAATTGAAATCTACTAGAAGAATACGGCCGATCTTTTCAGCTGTGTTTCATTTCTTATACATTTGAGCAATTTATGTCGAGCCTGAGTTGCGGACATTCAAATAAATCATTTTTTATATATATCCTTTTTTTACTTTCAGTATTTTCCATAGATTTATTCCAAAAACCTTTTCGTTTTATAATCTCTGATACGTAAACTTTATTTTTGTTTAATTTTTGTCACACACGACAGTGTGAGTACTTATAATTTTTACTTAGCGCTAGTGAGCAACTACTTTAAGGATGGTTGGAAAATATATAAAATTAGCTTAAATTCGCAGCATTTTAAGCTATTAGGAATGAATATATTCGGCGGATTTTTTTTTTGGATTCCCCTAAAAATCCCTCCGTTTGAATGAGTTATATGACAACGCTGGGTAGGTAACAGTTTAATTTTATACTGTTTAATAAATAAATAATATATAACGTAATATATAAAATATACGAGAATTTTATATATAATAGCTTACTTACGCGCAGGACATTTCGAAATAGGAACGCAAACACCATGGTGGCGGAGGTAATTTTTCTTACAGGTGCAACCAGATCGACAGGCACCCTTAGCTGGATCGATGCAAATGACCGGTGAGGCTAAATCAGAACATTTACGCCTCCCGCACCCACCATTTCTACATTCCGACCATACCTCGTGAGGGCCGCACTGTGAATCTAAACAATACCTGTTATGATGCGACTGTGAATTTTTGATTGGTCTATTGTTTATTATTTAATCGAGTGACACTTGAATTTTGTCATAATAAATGTGTGTATACCTATTCAAATATAATATGAATAATTGTACACTTGTGACGTAAGACAATATTTATGTAATATATCTGTTTTTCGTCTATAATTTTTTTTATTACCTGTGCTTTTGATAAGTTGAATATTATACTTACGCCTTGAAGAGCTCTGACTAACGCTGCTCAAACTCGAGGAACACTCTGAAATGAATTAATATTGATTTGATTTTTAAAAAAAGTTGTTTAATGACTTTTGTGCTAAGTAATTAATTTATTTTTAAGGTAACAAGAGGCAAACGAGCAGGTGAGTCAATTCGAGTGAAGTGCTAACCGCCGCTCATGGACACATGTAATACCAGAAGGCTTAGAAGTGAGTTGCCGGCCTATAATTCGGATTTATTTTTTATAGTGGATTTAGAGAATTTATTCATATTTACAGTTAACTAAAGTGTGTGAACTTTTTCTTATAGAGAAGGTGGCAAACGAGCAGGAGGCACACCATAAAGGTAAAGTTGCTGCCAATATAAAGAATTCTGTTTTAATATAAATTAGGTAAAATAATCCAAAAATTGAATCTTATCTATTAATCTTGAATGTCCATCTATCTACTCAGGATTGTTTATGGTGGGTTTAAAGTTGTCACCTCGGATACGCAGAACCATAGTCAAGGACCACGAAGACTACTACGAGTATCAAAGTAAATCTGGCTTCAGTAAGTTGGTTGAATGTAAACTGTAAACATCGCGATACATAGAAATTGTTTGTCTGTGGTTAAATATTTATTTATCACACTTAACAGAACACAAGCAAATATTGTTTAGCTGAAAATATAAATCCATATTTTCTTACTAACCGCTCAATATACTGTTACGGCCCTCACTGTGCTCCGAGCTTTCTTCCTGGCGCACTTTGGTCTTAGTCTTTGACGTTGGTGTGACGTATGTTGACGACACCTCATACCCGCCATTTTTGGCTGAAATTAGAATTGATTAATAGAACAAGAAATTTAAAAACCAATCTATACGACCTTAGAGATGTACAGAATTTACCGCAGTGGTAACTATGTATGCATGTCCCGTGTTTGTTTCGTAAATAGCCATCCTTACACCGGCAGGCACCTTTACATTTTGATATTATAGGACAGTGGAATACTTTTCCAATAGCCTCACATGTTTGGGGATCGCATGTCTTAACACATTTCTCGTAATATTCATGTTGACCATCGCATTGCTCTGGGAAAAACTTACTCTTTCTAAAGCACGCCTGAAGCTCGGTTGTCCTCGTTGCTAATTTGATAAGTTTTTTTAAGGAGCTGGCTAACTTTTATTTAAAAAATCCTATTACTTAATATTGTTATTAGGACATATACTGAGAATAAGTAAATTTAATGATTTTCTTTAATAATAATAGACGAAGAAGAAGGCCTCTAACGGCTTACACAATAACTATAAACTTTAAAGCACACAGTTACATAAAAAAATTTATTACTTAATACTTAAATATATATTTTTTTCCAATTTAAAAAAAAGCATTTTACTGACTTTTTTATATAATTGGCACAACACAACACACGTAAAAACGTAGCAAAAAAATTAAACTGGACAAAAAGTTTATATTCGTATACCAAGTGCCCATATTTCATAAGAAACTGGAGAACATTCTCTGGTCTCTTTGAAACATGATATGGACTATAAATTTAAAAATATATAATTCCCTATTTTCTCTATAAAACGCTTTGAAGCCAGACTGCTACTTACCCAGAGAAAGGTTAAACTTAAAACTGAACGTAATTTAATCATATTATTCCCATTACCTGTTCCTGACACACCAACTAAACATTCAAAAGCGATAATTATTGCAAACAATTTTAACATTTTCACCGACCAAAATATACCAATACCAACGGTTGTAATGAATTAATTTCTATATTCGTGATAAAGATATAATTTTATTAATTTTATTACGATTTCTTATCGTTTCGTATATTTTTATAACTTAAGACATACTAGATGTTCCCTGCGGCTTTTAACATTTATAAATGAATAGGGATTTCTTTTTCTATATTTTACGGTAGTGTTTCTGATAAAAACATCACAACGTTGGTAAAGATGTAGCGGTTGCATGGTCCCTTTGATTAATAGACCTAATGTTAGAATTACACGATAAAAAAATGACCGTAATAACCTCTCTTCGTATTAATTCATAGATTAACAATATATGACCCTAAAATTACCCATATGTGAAACCAGTACTTTTAAAACGCTATATCATGAACTAAGGTATACCCGAGTTAAAGCTAAATATGTAACCATAGTAACGATTTCAACTAACATAACAATTATAAATAATGTGCTTTATTGATATTGCGGAGGAAGGATGAGTATTTATTTTTTACAACTGAAAAGAGAGGATCCGTGACCAGCCGAAACAATTTTTTTTATAGAAGAGGGGGAAAACAAGCAGGAGGCCCACCATAAAGGTTAAGTCGCCGCCTATAACAACCACGCGGCTGGGAGCTTGTGAGTGCGTTGCCGGCCTTTAAAAGAAAATTGGAAAAAGGACGGGGGAAGGGAAAGGATAGGCACCGGAAGATCACACTCACCGAACGAAACGCAAGTACAAAATGAACAAAGTCCAATTGCATCACTTTACGCCGGTTTTCTGTGAGAAAGTGGTATTTCTGCGACCGTGCCTGCTCATTCGGGTGAAACTCTATGTAACAGCATGGCACTCCCACTTAAAAATCCATTGACCATCGACTGAAAGCCGTCGGGACCCTAAGTCGTATTAGTAAATATATATTTGACATTTTTTTAAAATAACTACAAGACAGCGTTCAAGTTCACTTTTAATGTATGTTAAACAAATAAACAAGGTGACATAGTAATATTTAATTACAATAATAAGAGTTATTTAATTCTTGAAGTTTCCTATACATTTATTACAAGAATAAGGGTTATTTAATTCTTGAAGTTTGCTATACATTTGGCATTGTAACGTCTGTTTTAATAATTGCTGAATATTACTGGGACGTCGAGGAATATGGCCGTAATGGCATCGGGGTAAAAAATGAAAGAAGGCGTTTTGTTTGATTGTGATTGGTCAAAAGGAAAGACGGTTTCAGAATCTTTTTGCTTGGTGTGCCTTATTAGACTCGAGATGCTCAAATGGGCCAGCGTTTCATCTTTACTTTATTTCTCAATGACAATATAATGAGCTAATAGAACAACACATTGACTGTAGATAGTTTAACAATGACCAATCTTTAAGTTATGTAAATAAGGCGTTTATTACATTGGCCATAACTCCGCTAAAATTGATTTTAATATGAGTATAGTAGAACCAATACAACTTAGGGTACTGTACCACTTCCTATAAGGCCGCCAACGCACCCACGAGTTCCCAGCCACGCGAGTGTATATGGTACTTTTATGGTGTGCTTCCTGCTCGATTGTACCCGCTTCTACCGTTATAGGGAACCGTTAATAATTAATATTTAAAAATAAAGAGAAACTAAATATGATTTCTATGATTAAGTTTCGATGCAAATAATACGAACTTTACTATCAAATCTTGTCTGCTATGAAACAGAAAACATTGCTACCATGTAGATATTAAACCTTTGTCTTATAACACCACTCACGAAAGCGACTATGCCCGACTCCTAGTGTGGGCCTGGGGCTCTTAGTGTGGGCCTGAACTCTGTATATTCTTTTCTTCTTTCTCTAAAAACATATTATTTAAAAATATCCTTCCAGACAATTCAAACTATAATTAAAAACATAACTGACGTACATGAGTTACGTTCGTTTTATGAATGTGCAATTTTGATGTATCTTTATGATCGCGTGACTTTTATACGTGATTGGTGAAGAGTGTAATACGAGTAATTTTCATATTAAAAACAGTAGGTACTCGTGTACGATCATTAATTTGTGCACTGTGAGGGTTGGCGTGATCGATACAGGCAAGATTAACGACACCTGAGCATGCTTTCGGCCTTTTTTACTTTTATGTAGCTATTTATTTACACTTAATTGTTATATATAAGGTTAACTTGAGCAGGGCGTGATACTATAGTACATTTATGAAGCGTCAACAAAAAAACAACTTTAAAAAAAATTACACTGTACATTCTTCCAGTTCCCATATCAAGGGAGTTGAGTAACTTTTGGTTAACTATGACTGATCTTTCATGTATTTTTAAAGTAAGTGACTTACCGTACTGATCACACGTTACAACCATTATATATGGTCAAAGCAAATTAACAATATTATAAACTAAACACTATAATTTTAAAAACAGTTAAGAAATTACTCAGTTATAAATTTTAAAAACCTAATTCTTTAAGAATGCACGAGCATTTCTATCATATTAAGTTTTAATTGTGACTCCGATAAGAGAGCACTGGGTAAATTATACCCGTAAATTACATGGGTATTTGCATGAGAACTGCATGAGAACCTGGTTTAATGGTTTAACTATTTAAATTTCGTATCTTATTTAATTACGAGGTTCAGATAAAACCTCATACATTGCCTCTGATTTCCGTATCCGGTTTAATTCCTTATGATTCCTTTGTCATAATTGCACACCGAGATGACGCATATACATTTTAATTTATTTTCGAGCCGAAGCCAAAAAAACATATACACAAAATTAAAACTAAAAGTTTTCTTAAATAATCATGTCCAAGCCTATGCTAGAAGCAAATAAGCATCTTTGACGTCCTTGCTAGTATACATTTTGTCTCAATTGTATGAGATCTCGTTTTGTACGAGAGAATATTTAATTTCGGTGAACTGTGTGTTTGCGGGTTGTTCTCACTATAACGTAAATGTGTGCTCCTATTTCGCTATGCTCACCGATAATAGTAAAGGTTTTTATATCTTTAAATGATATAATCATACATGAATTTTTTCAAACCTCTTTTGAAAAAGAATTTATCAAAAACCCCTTTTTGACTAAATGGATTAATTCGAGGCTTTTTTTGAATAACGTTCGATGGTCCTATCATGTCTGTGGTAAGCGGCTGTTCTGGGTCCGATTGGCGAACAAGATAGACGTAAGTGTTATTCCTTAATGATACTTTTGTAAAAAAATTGTCAACTTTATTTAATATAATAATTATGATAAATTAATATAATAATCGCACTCACGAGCTCCCAGCCACGTGAGTGTCTATGGGCAGTAACTTCACCTTTATGGTGGGCTTTCTGCTAGTTTCTTCTTTAAGTCATCTATTATAATCCTGACAATAAATACATAATTAAACATAACGTATGATGCAATGATAAATATAAGTACTTAATAGTTAATTAACAATAAAAGATAACAATTATAGATAAAATATATCTTAAACATATTGTTTTATTATTGCTGAAGCACCTGGAATAATATTGAGGACATGCAATCAATTTTGTATAGTAAAAGCATTGTTAAAATATATAGAAGTATATAGATCGTTATTAGCCGCCCGTTACCTTGTAGGCCGTTCAATCAGTGCCAACCACTTAAGTGATTGATTTTTAAAACCGTACCCTATAAGCGGCGACACCATTGAACATAATGTAACGCTTTGAAATTACTTTATACAAAACCACTCAACTACTGTGCATGAAAATATTTATTAACTGTAAATCGAAAAACAAAATACTTTTTTGTGTGAATCAAAACATATATAATTAATAAATGATTAATTATTTTCATAAAATTGTTTTTTTTTTTTGTTGGAGCATTGGTACAAATCAAACGTGTCTTCTTAATTTTTGCGTTAATAGACTCTTAATCGTGGCTTTTACAAGCACATTTAAATAACATTGAATAAAAATCACCTTTCAATAAAAACGCCATTCAATACATTTTTTTTTTCTCAGAGGCTCTAAATCGTTTAATGCATAATAATAATAATAAGCCTCTTATCCTGTACTACACAGATATGTGTTTTCTTCTTTCTTTGTTGTCTCTTTGGTTATAAAATATCTCTGAGTTCAGTGTGCTATGCTTCTTCAAGTTCTGATATAGCTTCTGGTGTTCGTAAAGTTAAAAGTTATTTAAAGTTGCTATGTATGTAGTTCCCATCCTTTTTGGTATTTATCCATGTTAGAGGTCTAGGTCTTCCGCGGAGACCGGCCCTGGTGGAATTTAAACGCATAATATGAACTAAAAATTGTTTTATAAATTCAATTTGTCGTATTTTGTAAGGCAATATTTTTCATTTCCACTAAATCCTGTCTCGTTTCATAAATGTTTTTGATGGCAAATGTTAATAAAACATCACGACTGGGTTTCCATGTAATTCTTCAATTTTGTTTCAATTACCCTAAAACAATTCCCTGAAGCCACGATTCGATTCTTTCATCCAATATATGCTGTATCGCTGTGCGTAATGGATATTTTATTCATTGTTTTGCTTCTTATTGTCACTGGTTAAGCTAAGCACCCACATTAAAAAAAAACTTTATCCATATATCTTACTAATGAATTGTCGGATAATTGTAAAAAAAACTGACTCAAAAATTACATTTACCGGCAGTTCCAAATCGATTACAGAAAAGAGAAGAACTGTCTAGAAACTTTTCACCACACCTTTACACGTGACTTCAGAATACCGGATTCAAAATTATCACAGTAGTATTAACAAGTATCAACTGCATATAATGTTATATGTAGGAACATTGTTTTGAAGTAATTAATTACAAAAGTATTATGTAAGTTTATATAAAAAAGCTGAGCTTTTCACTGCTTCGTTTCAAGCTTTGTCGCGTACCAACAGGTAGTGTCATTTAGATTAAAGATATACCTTACTAAAGTTACTTAAAGATTTCACTTTGTAAAGTTACAGAAACTATTATGACACTTTATTGCACTTAAATAGTAGTAGTAGATGATAATAATAGATGTTAATACATATAAAAGCAACGGGCGGCCTTATCGTTAATAAACGATCAATTCCAGACAACAAAATAATACATTAAATTAAGTAGAACAGGAAACAAAACCAAATTTAAATCTAAAATTTAAATATTAAAATTACGGCCAATAAATGCTATCGAAGAAGAGATTTAAAAGATGATAGTGAGGAGGCTGATCGGATGGAATCGGGTAGGGAGTTCCAAAGCTTTATAACGGACACTCTAAACGAGTTTCCGTAAAAGTATTATATTAAGAATAGTAAGATTAAGTTTTCCTTTGTATAAAAATTAGAATTTTTCATTAGTGTGATCGAAGCTTTATAACATAATGTCCTCTCAATAACCTTACGTCACATGTTATTGATACTCCTATTGAATGTCGTATCGGTAGCCACAGAGTGTTTGACTTGTATTGTTTCGTAGCTATTTGGAAATTACTGATATTTTACTCACTAATATCGTTCGCATTACGTAAACACATTTGAAAGGAACTATCCTTATAATAAACACAAGGAAAGATGAACAAAAAAATTGATCTAATTTATAGTGAAGTTATGTAGACATTGTTTGGATTGCGGATCGTGGTTGCTAACCGGGTTGCTAAGGAAATGTGCGAAAAATGTTTTATAACAACACTAAAATAGCCCAATGAGACAGATAAGAGGTTGACATCGAACATCTGGAAGCCAGTCGAAGCCAAAATATGTTTATTTAGTAAGGTACATAGATCCATTTTGAATAGTCTTAAATTAAAGTAATTCTACACCTGTATAAAACAATGAACTGTTTTAATCTATGGAATATCAAAATTAATATATTTTACTATCATGCAGTTTTATAATTATAATAACAAAGTAAAATATATTATGTACATGTCCTACAATGTTTGAAAGAGAAGAATAAGTTTAAGTGAGAAAGGAGAAGACAAAGCATACCAAATTCTTAAAGAGCAGACAGCGCACACACAAGCAATCGGCAATGTATCTTTTAAAAGTATATTTTCTGGAAATGTAATTCAAAGTACCAACAATATACAGGCAAAATAGTAAATTTCTATATAAATACACTCCATCCATAAATAAAATACTTAACAGAGCTTTAACTATGCAAATTTTATTTGTCGTATAATATAAAAGCCAGCGTTTCCAATACAAACACATTACTTATCCAAACGGTATGATAAGAGAAAATTTTCTAACTCTGATTTCGCATCCTTTCACGTTCAGAGATCAAGCCGATAAGTCGAGCCTGTTAGTTTCCCATCGGAACGCCCTCGCATAAAGCTAAATCTTGTAAATCTGCACGGAGTCGATACGCTTTGAAAGGGTAAACTATGGAGCCATAACTTGTGTTCTCCTGATATCATCCCCGCAACCAAACTGCTTTAAAGAATCCCCATTGTAGTGTTTGTACATAACTCTACGCTTTCATTATTATTATAATATCACATATGTAGTATTATAAATTAGACAAATTATTTGCTAATTTATTAAAAATTAAATCTCGTCAAACAGAAGCTTTTAGAAAAATCGTTTCATAAAATATCTGATTGTTTCGATGGTGTAATAGTTTGGGAATGAATTTGCTCCAGCTTTGGCCTTGCTTTAAAAATACTGTATTAGGATCATCACAAAAAAACGGCTAACCTGATTCGTCTCGGCATGGTCGCGAAGAAGTAGATGAAGTATTAACTAACTCAATAAGAAAAATTAATTATATACAAGCGCAAACTCAAAATATCTTCATTCAAGATGGTCTTCTGAATCGTCAATTTTAACACTACCACCGGTTCGGAGAGCAGTTACTTATCTACCGCGAAGAACCGGCATGAAACTGGATATCTTCTTTTTTAAAATAAACATATCATACAATACTAATATTAATTCTTGTTCTTCTTCTGTGTCTACAAAGATCCTCTGTGAACAACACGAAGACACTAACATGGCGATTTGTTGACTTAACAAGAATTTATGCGCGTACCGAAAACCCATCACCCTTACTTGCTGAAGTATAAGAACGTTTAGAATATCATAACAACGAAACGAAGGATTGAAAGGTCTAATTGTGTCCGGGTTGTCACCTAACCACAGATGTCATTTGACAACGGTCACGCTGACACCAATTTCCCTTTCATAATACCAGATTCTCAGATGTTCATCGAGAAAATCATTTAATGTACAAATGAAGAAAAATTTAAGCATTTATTATGTACCACATAAGCCACGTTATCGAAGGTATTTGTATTTTACATAAACCGGTAATTAACATGTGTTTTTCCAGTCCGTAAATGTTTTATTTCCATGTATGTATTTATATTTTCTACACGAAAACTTAAGACATTACTAATAATGAAGCAGAAACGAATATCTAAAATATAAAACTCTCGTTTTCGTTCCCTTACTCCTTCCAAACGGGTTCACCGATTCTCCTGAAATTTTCTGAGCATATTGAGTAGGTCTGAGAAACGGCCAACATCTATTTTTAGAGACATATTTTTTTGGTAAAACGACGTTATATATTAGTTTAGAATAATTATATACGTAGTACATAGTATAGTGTAGAAGCCTTTAGAAGCGGTGGTATTACCGAGTAGAAAATGTTTTGACTCTAACATAACCATGGTAACGATCATAACAGGTCCACATTGTTAAAGCCCACAGATAACTTTACGCTTTTGGTTAAATGTTTAAACCGTTACCCTTTTTTTAATGTAAAGACAAAAGATAGAAATATACCGTGATTACTACCGGCAAGGCATTATACTTAATATATGTCATGACACGACTATGTCTGCACATAGCACATAGTATGTGCTAGAGACAGACGAGCTAGAGGTTCAGATGGCTGATCATAATCGAACGATATACGACATCTTTTCGTGTTTTGTTTTCGACCTTAAACAATTAAAATTTACTTTTGGTAAAGTGCTAAGCAACCGAAAATCGCTCGTTATACATACATACATTTAAAGTTTCAAGGGGCAGTGCCGGCTCTGACAGTAAATAACAAAAAATGAAAACATAAAATAAAATTATAAACGTAGGGCGAAATTTCTTATAAAACTTCGCCTCACAAAAAACCTAATTGAATGTTATCTAAATTGTTGCTTATGCCTGTCTCCTTGTAAAAACTTGGCGAATGCCCTCCTTTCATTATTATAAAACTTTCTTTGATAGATCCCTCGCAAAGAAAAACACGACAATTTGATGACATTTATTTTTTCATCGCTCCGAAGGCATTGTAAAAAAAAAACCAATTTATATTTTATCTAGATTATCCGTATGGTTTTGTGAGCAGAAATTTATATTAAAAATAGTGACAGTTGCTTTTTTAGATCAGGAAAAATAGATTGATTGTTTAGTGCGAAAGGCCTCTGATGTAGGCAAATACTTATTCAATAGCAAAATAGTCGCAAAAGTCGAAATATTTATTAATAACTTATAAATTATGATAATTGAAATTTAAATATATTGCTTTACTATGGCCATAATCAGTTGATAAAGACGTATTTTTGTCGCATCAAAGGTTACTTATAAAGGCTAATTCACAAACCCATAATGAAATTTAGGTCTTATATATGTAGATTCATCATAGTTTTCATGGCGAGCAAATGTTGTGTTCCAAAAAAAGTTAGGAATAATAGTTCGTTCATAAAAGCAAGTTAAACCCTGTTAGAAAGGTAAAAATCAATGAATGAAATTTAAGCTTTTGAAAGGAAATAATAGAGAGAACTCAACTTTTCATTTGGATTAGTTCTACTGTGTGCATGATGTTGGTACGATTTAATAAACTATTTTTATATGAAATTGCAAAAAAAATCACAAAAACACGGTTGAATTTTGTATCACAATAAGCCAATTAAACAATACGTATATATAATTTAAAGTTATGTGAGTGACCTTCGTTCCTGGCGATTAATTAATGCTATATAATTACACTTTACCCCGTTTATAGAGGGCGTTATCCTTAAGTATTATCGATTAAATACATTGTCACAGCCGGTGCTGAAAATCACATAAAATGTTAAGCAATAAATTACATAAATTCGGTTCGATAATATTCTATTTGGACAACTTAATGAAAATACGTTTTAATAAAATGTTTTGTGAGTTATTCATAGCTGTAAATCAGAGTTGTCTATATCGCTTTTCCGTGAAGAAAATAAAACGGAAAATGGCATCGAGTTTCCCCGAAAAGGCCGTTCGCTTAAATTACTCTCGTTAATCAAATTGTCACCTGCTTTACGGGAAATAAAGTTCTTGAGGCTTTTAGGGAGTCAATTAATCTGACTAAAAACAATTCACATTCATTGGTTCAATACGCCATCTACCTCTCGCGTAATAGTATGGTAGAAGTATTATTTTTATATATTTATTATTTAAAAGTAGTCTTACAAACCGATGAAATTCGATCAAACAAGTCAATCTTCAGTAAGGTAAGACCATTTTGAACTGTTCTACGTCTGTAACCAAGCGTGAGAAGAGGCAAGAAACTTAGCCAGACTCTTTAGTTTTTGTAATGATCCTGCTAAACATTATATAAAACATAAATAGATATAAGCTTTTATAATATTAATAATTCTTAAAAAATATCATTCACTATGTAACTGTTAAATCTCGTTTATTTATTATTTATTTATTGTACACTTTATTGCACTTAAACACTAGAATCAAATGACGTTAACAGATGTTAGTACATATAAGAGCAACGAGCGGCCTTATCGCTTATAAGCGATCTCTTCCAGACAACCCACAGTTAAGTTAAGTTTAGTTAATGACCGATTAATTAATGATGATAAGTAAATAGGCATTCATTTGTTTTTGTGGAAATTTAATTAGTAGTAACAACATTTAAAATGTGCGATGTTCGTCATCGCATCAAGCGTAATGATTTTGGCGAAAATAAATGAAAAAAAGCTTCAGTGCCTCATGTGCCTATTTCGATTGAACAAGTTTTAACTAATTGAGCTTAAAAACTTAATGAATTATTATAAAGTATGATTTGTTTGCACTTACATTAAGATGGTAAACTAAAATAATAATTAAATACTAAGTCATATTAGAAATAATCTAAATACATGATGTAAGATATTTTCCTTCGAAATAATTTGAATTCATAAATTTACGTATAAAGTACTACGCAACTCGTCGGTCGACTCAAATATAACTCATTCTAATAGTGTACATATAGCAGACGCTAAAAATATCTCAAGATAGTGATTCCATACATTTTAAACATATAAATTGTGAGCCAATATAAATTCGACGCTATTTGAACATTGTCTACAAGATGGCTACTTTCTCTTATTTATTTAACACATCTCTAGACTTTCGTAAAAATTTCACGATTAATTTAGAAGAATGATATTATTAATTTATTAAGTAGCCAAGACTCATGAGTGTTAGTAGTATCAGATCAGATCAGATCACAATTTTCTAAATGCCATGCGACACACAAGTGTCTCGTGTAGACAACAATACTTGAGTGTAATTTAAAATTTAATTTAGTATGATATTAACCTAAGATACTAGGATTTACTACTGATAAGCGGAACTAGTTAACTTCTAAAGTGCAATATCCCTGTTGGGAACTCTATTAAGATATTTTAAAATTGGCATAAGTGGCGGGGTGTGATTTAGCAAGAAAGTTCTTCCATAAATCCATGCTTCGCATGATGCTTGCATAATACAAGGCTTAGTTGGCTTTGTTCGCTAGTTTGATAGGTAACATGTGGTTCAGAATGGTTTACAGGAGTTGCGGTTACTCCAATTAGAAACCGGCTACACCTATATTCGGTATTAATTTATCTCTGCATTAATTAATCATAGATATATTTTTGGACCGTCAACATTTCGTCTGCTGATGTTTGCTTGCTTTGAATCTAATAGTTTTTTTTTTTCTATCTACGTCAACTTTGTTTTTGTTCCCTTTGGACTAGAGACTTTTGGACCTTGGAGTACAACTGCACAGGTGCTTATTAAGGAATTAAGTAGCCGTCTGGTAGTCAGTACAAGAGCTGGTGCTTTTCTCGCTCAGCGTATAAGTATCGCAATACAGCGAGGAAATGCCGCCAGCCTCATGGTACTCTGCCGCAAGGACCAAACTTTTTTAATTTGTTTTAGTTTTGTTTTATTTTAAGTTACATTATGTGAATATTAAGATTTTTTTTGTTAAATGTCAGTTGTAACTAAATTATTTGTGTATGCATTATTATATAATTTGCATTTAGTTCAGTTCCCATGTTATAGTTACGCATGCAATTGTCTATAATATCACGTATAATGTTTATTAACGTATTTTTAAAATGAAAAAAAAAATAAAAGTCCATTGAACTACTAAGGTTGTTGGACCAAAGGGTAGTTGTAGACCACTTGAAGAATTTAATGCATTGATTTTACTTATTTAAGGACTTGCATAAGCTTAGTAAGTCTTGCAAAACTGCAAAGTAACATAAATAATTTAACGGGTCTAACGGTCCATGGTTCCATTAGCTAATATGTGATTTTACTTCGAGTTAATGCTAAAATAATAGCTTCTTGTCTATAAACAAATATATATTATTAAAGCAACGGGAATGAAACCAAGACCCATTTAAAAAATCTTAAGAGTTTAAGCAATTTTTAACGGCTTCATTAGATCACGTTAAGTACTGTGCTGTGTTGAAACAAACTAGCCTATTTATCACAGTACTTTTCAACTGGTCCATCATATTAAAGAGTAATTATATTACAAAATTTCCATACATAAGAAAAGTCCTTAATTTTTTAGCAACTTTTGCCATCCTCATTGTCTTTACTACGTTTTCTTTGAAGTCGTTAAACTGACGTGGATAAATTTGAGCCGGGATCGCGACCATAAATAATCTATGATTCATAAATAAGGAAAAATATGTACGAAATATTAATCTATCTCACTACTTGTGACCTCGACATGACGAGGGTAGTCCGACATACTTCTTGCCAGTTGTCATAATACTTAGCGTTTTTAGCTCGACGTCCGAACATTTAAAGCCTTTTTTTTAAAAAGCGTAAATATTTTATTTAACTAAAAATTAACCTAACTAATATGACTTAAAATAAAACAAAACACAAAACTAAAACAAATTTAAAAAGTTTGGTCCCTGTAGAGTACACACAATGCTGGCGGTATTTCCTCGCTGTATCGCGATGCTTATACGCTGACCAAGGAAAGCACCAGCTCTTGGATGACCGGTACTGACTACCTTATTAAATGTTATAAACCCTTAAATGTTGGTCTCACTGAAGTCAATGCATGAATATCGCAAATGCGGACTTAAGTGTGTGTGTGTTATTGTTAACACACATAAAAAGGAACTTGTAGTGTGACAGGTTTGGGGCGCCGACTTTAGAGTAGTACTTAGATAGATTTCGGTCTCTCAAATTCGAAGCTGCTTAATCTGTGTTTGCGTGTTTGTGAATCAATTATAAACTATAAATTGTGTATATTACTTACACTTAAAAAATTAAGTAGAACTACGTTATTTATAAAAAAATATACTAATTTTAATCGCATCCAAAAATAAGAAATAGTTCTGAATACGAAAATATATAAAACCTCATTTAATATCAAAGTAATGAAAAAAAATTATCGAAAGAAGGAAAGTAATTAGAACTCGATAGTATCAATAAAAAGCTCCGTTTGATATTTGTCTGATTGGAAATTCGATATAACTAAATGCAGCAACTGCACTAATTGGAGTGCGAACGGCGGGGTCAGTTCCGCAATTATTTTTTAATATTTAGAAATGTAAAATATTACATTCTAAAAATAAACTTCAGATGTACTATTTACCCTACAAATGGGGTAAATATAAACAAGCATAAATCATTCCAAAAAAAAAGTAAAAAATGATAGGGTAATTAATAACAAAATCTGTTGAATCTGACAATATTTACATAGATCTTATATATATAAATATATATATATATATACGTATACTTACATAAGTATTAAATCAAAATTATACTAAATAAAAAATAACTGAATGGAGTATTTCAAGCGAACTTTTTATAAGTATTAATTTACATGTTTTTTACTGGGGCTTGTCGAGATTGACGAGTTGGGAACCCGTCCCGTCCTTCCTATAATTATTTAAAATTTAGAAATATAGATACTTGATGATAAATGTTAAATAAAGCACGCAAGTCCTGTCAAGCAGTACACTAATACCAAAATTCCAAATCCACAGCACAATAGTTCGACGCAATTTATTTTCGGCTGATAATAGACACGGATGTTTAAGTGACGCAAATGGAAGTGTTTATTAATTATAAGCTCATTTATATCAGGATGATTGAAGTAAAGTAATTGACGTTGTAGTTTTTGCTTTTCCCATACAGGTAATGGAATACATTAGCTGGCTTTGTCGGCTCAACACGCTCTCGGCTCTCGTAAAAATAGGTTCACATTAAGCTGGATCAAAGTGGCATTTTACGTGCCCGACAACCATCAATTATTCAATATCAGTCAGGACACGCCTCCACACTGTATGGTAGGTATACGTTTATCATAAAATTTGAATTTTTCTTTTGCCGAAAACGCGATGTTTGGTAAAGCCTTATTTCGTTCTTAACTTATTAGTGAACGGCCTCTTGCATATAAACATACTAAATTATCAAAACTCTATGGTGTCTATGAATCTTTTGAGGGCCTGAAAGCTCGCATATTAGTGATTATATGTCATATTTATTTATTTATTTGTATAAATCTCATATATCGATAGAATACTTTGTTTGATTGTTATTACTTAATAGAGTCCTAAGGCCCCACGTCAGGGCATAGGACAGATATGACCCTACTCAATTCTGCTCACTCTATTTATTTATTTAATAAGGCACACCAACAACACACATACAAACATAACCCGAACAAAATTACAAAAAAAAACACACAAGGCAAAAATTATAGGGATGCACAGCATTACAGGTATACAATTTTAAAAAACAACTAAACAATCATATATAAAACAAAAAAAACTCTACACACAGAAATAAAACAAAAAATTAACGTTCCTAAATTGGAGTCTATTGGCGAAACAAGGTCCGCAACAATTTGCGTCTGAAGACATGGAGACTATCACTAAATGGATCAGCATCGCATGTCACACAGTTCATCGATGACAGGTATCTAATGAGTGGACTGTTACAACCTACGTTTGTCCTCGCTACCTGGGTATAAAAAAGATTAGATGGTTTTCTAGTGCTTCTATTTATTAAAAGATTGACTTTTTTCAAAATACTTGGCATATCTATCGATATCTTATAAGACATTATTATAAGAAGATTATAATGGAAAATCTTACTTAAAACAAACATATTACAAATAACGTGATACTTAACTTAAAAATTTAATATCAACTGATTTTACAGAAACAAAACAGACATATCACAAAAACACAATAAAATTAAAAAGTAATTTGACAAAAGTACGTAAGCATCGAGCATAGAACATGTTTCACAGATAATAATTTACTCATGTCGAAATAATAAATGACCATAGAGATATTATAAGTTGACAGTAACTCGACAATCGCTATTTCAAAAAAATTGTTTATATTAAGCAAATAATAACTGTTATTATAATCAAACACATACACGTCAAACGTAGTAAATACACCAGTGCCTGATTTTCAAAATCATATAATATTCTGTCTGTCTTTTAAATGAAATATCGAAAATAAATGTAGATAAATTAATGAAATAATAATTTAACATTATTATTAAAATGATCATTAAATATGCTTTAAAATACACGACAAAGGTAGTAGATACACCAGTGCGTACTAGGCTGAAATCGCATAATATCTCTAATCTCTTAAATAAAATTGTTGAAATATTCTGACTGTCTGACTTCTAAATAAAATATTACATTACAATTAAAACGTAGCATACAACGATTAATGTTCTTAACATAAAGTCGTTTGGCGGTCATAACCTTTGTTTAACAATAGTTTTTTTTAACGAACACCTGTATAAATATATACGTTTACATATTAACCAGTAATCTTCGATTTTTTATTTAATATACCTTTTTAGTACTTAGGTCGAACCACTGACGGGCTGGGCTCATTTAAAAACAATACATGTTATATTCACATAACCATATATACCAAAGACTTTTTACTTTCATACGATATATATTCATACGACTGTAATTTGAACTAATTCGGAATATTTGTGCGTCACATACGTATATTGCTTGTGTTTCAGTTGAAGTGTCAAAAGTTAAAAACTACATTTCTAAAACGACGTAAAAATTACAATACAAAAGACGTAGGCGAAACAATCATCAATCTTCTGCGAGGCTTGAAGGAATGAACAAGATGATGTCAAATGTGAATCGAATTTAGATAGAGCACGGACTCCTAGGTCATTCAAAACACTCAACGTGCCTTTAAATGAACAGTCAGCATATTTGTAGTGGCCAGCGTTGAGCACTATCAAGTTTTGCAACCACAGAACTGCATTTGCGATACGATTTTCTTATGGAATTGGTGCTTGGGCGGGAAATTTAATTTTTGTTCCAAGAAAGGTTTTATTTAGATTTGCGATCAGGTTAGAGTGTCCTACGTTTTAATAACAAATACTGGGCGTATCTGGGTTTGTCTCGGCACGATATCAAGCTCCCGATGTATAAAAGTGTTCCATTAAAATATGTAGAAAAAAAAACAGCGTCATGTAAGCAGTACTGTGATACGAATAAAATTTCTATCTCATAACGAGTTCAACTTAGCTGATACTTCCTGACGGTTTGCCAAAATTCCACAAATTGTAAAATATATCTCGTCCGTGTGTTCGTTAAATTTTTTTTATCTAACAACGTCTCATTAACTATGTTAGCCCCATCTGAAATTCCTGTCGCTATTCTATTTCTACTATTAAGATCCGGTAGGAACTCGTTAATTCAAAATCCTTTGAGTTTGATTATTTTACTAAGTATTATACAATCAAAAGATCGTTAGTACATATGAAACCTTGTCATTTTATTTCCGAACTAATACGACTTAGGGTCCTTTAAGAAAGCGTACCAATACTTAAATAACTGGTTCCGTATCCACGTGACTCAACGTCTCTTATAATATTTATTAATAATGTGTCAACAATTTTTAATCCAACGCCTATTATTTACTTTTTGTAAAGAAAATTATAGACTAAATATTTAGTTTATATTTCTCATTATTATTTTATTTAAAGAAACTTACTTTAAATATTAACGTATTTAAAGAAACATTTTGTCCGACCTTGAATATTATTCTAACATTTTAAATATGTGGGTTTTTTTTATATAAGAAGAGGCAAATGAGCAGGCGGGTTCACTTGGGACACCAAAAACGCCAGGAGGCTTGCTTACAAGTGAGTAAGCAATTTGGATCACTATTACGCTCCCGTCAGCAAAGTTCTGTTCCGCTAGAGTTACAATCTTGACAGGGTTAAGAACGATTATTAAAGAACAAACCCGTCCCGATCCGAAGAAAACACTCAATTAACGTGCAGTTTTGGGATTTTTAATACAAATTTTTCAATTCATATTTTTGTTTTATTAGTATCACGAAATATATGTAAATGAGTGGGTTTTCTTGAGGGAAGCATCCGTTGGATTCATCATTTTTCGTTTTGTTTATTAACTTGAGCTGTCAAGACAAATGATAGTTCGGTTCTTTGTAACACCTAACATGTTTTGCCTAATACATTTTATTGATAAACATTATATTATCTAAGCGCTTTTTATTCAGTGCTTGATTTAAAAGAAATTAAACTAACACGACTTTATTTTATAGAGTCTTAAGAAATGTATTAATAATTAATTTAGTCGTAACTATGTAGTTCCATTTAACTATCCTCGCAGGCTTCATAATCGAACGACGAACTTGCATACTGCAAATCAGTTGCATAACTGTTTGTTGGAAATACCCACATGAAATACAACACCCACAAGGTAAACACACACACACATATATATATTGGTCTGTTTATGACCTTACAAAGTTTATGAATTTACAAAGTCAAAGTCACAATATCTTTATTCATTAAGGTACATAGGACCATTTTGAATCGTCTTACAACTAAGTGATTCATTACGTTTTTGTACGTACAGATTATATAAATATATTTAAATATTACCAGTTATATGTTATAAATTAGTAAAATGCATTTTCAAAAGTTAAAAGTTAAGTTAGTTAAATGTTTTATATATTGTTATATTTTTATGTGAGAGAAATAAAATGAAGAAACGGCTTCTTTTGTCAGCTTTAAAACTTAAATGATTTTTTTTATTTTCCAAAGCATATTTACATTATTATAATACCTATTATTATAATATATTTGACTCAACATACAATTTTTTTTAATACATAAAGTATGTTTAAAATTTTTAGTATTTTAGTTTATTTTTTTAACTTTAATCAGATTTAAAGTTTTCAAATACCTTGAAAACTATTTAAAGCTTATTACCGTTACAAAATCAAAAGAGCTACGTATAATAGATAAACTAGCTGTACATATTCTATAGCTCTAGTATTATGTCTGTCAACATAAAGATGATTAAACCGCACTATCCATTTGCATATCAAAACTGAAATTCATAAAGAATTCTATAATCATTAGCCTCATCCCTTGGGCGTGAAGTTATTACTTATGTTAATATGCGAGTAATGTGGGCTTTCCCTCGGGTGCCGTGAGATTTTCCATAGAACTTGGGTCATAAATTCACAACCTACTGGATGCTTGTTTGCATAATACAAGACCAGCCGGCTCTGTTTCATTACTTTGACACGTATAGCTACGAAATTATACATAACTGTTATACAATATTTGATAGAATATTTAACATAACATATATATAACGAGGAGAGTATCTCTACAGGGCTACCGCCGACCCGACTACTCTGTAGAGTTATTTTTAAAAGACACATATATATATGATATATAGATATATACTACTTTTATTTTAAAAACTATTTTTAACGTGAAATCGAAACCAGTACATGCATAGGTTATGTTAATATCAAAACATTTCTCAACTCAGGCTTTCAACTTTTATCAACTTTTTCCAACCACGGACACCACTTAGCCTGACCCGGCTTTTTAACTCTTGCCTCTTTAAAAAATAGAATAATATTAATTTGCAATAAAAGAAACCAATATATATATATATATATATATATATATATATATATAATTTTATTTTGGGATATTCAAGTCAAAAATCATGTTGTCTTGTGTTGGGGAGTAAACCCTATTTTACAGAGGAAAGTGTGATTACTGACTTCTCGAGATGACCAGAGACATCACATGTTAGTTAATCAAGAAGAACTTACTTAAGAAGTCGACAGAGATATAAATCTAAAAAAAAGCGTACAAATCCTTAAAAGGCTGGCAACGCACTCACGAGCTCCCAGCCGCGTGTGTGTCTATGGGCGGCGACGTTACCTTTATAGTGGGAGTCCTGTTCGTTTGCACCCTCTTCTATAAAAAAAAAGATATGTAATACTTAGCGTGGAAATCGAAGCCAGCTGATTCAGCCGAAATTACTCACCATTGGCGAATATTACATTGTCTTTAATAGTCTTTATTTAATTTAAAAGAACCCAAATCCCCTCAGATTAATTATATTGCCAAGCAACGATGAGATTAATCAGTGATGTTATTTCATTTGATGTTAACGCAAATTTGTTACGCCCGACGGTGGATTGCTTTCGAGAGTTGATAAAATAACAAAATTACATACCTACATATATATATTTTCTGTGTATCGCAAAAAAATAAAAAAATGTCTCTTAAAAAAGATGTTGACCGATTCTAAGACCTACTCAATATGCTTAGAAAATTTCAGGAGAATCGGTCAACCCGTTTCAGAGGTGTTAGGGAACGAAAACTGTGACACGAGAATTTTATATATTAGCACAGTATTCACAACATTTCTCTTAATTTCTATAAAAATACTTATTATAAATCCATGATTTACATAACTTTTTCAATGGAACTGGCATGACCACAGTTCAATATTAAAATATGTATGTTGCTGTAAATGATTTCAAATAACTTAACATACACAATAACTATAGCCAGTAGACGAAAGTACTGCTGCCCGCTCCTAGACCGTGGGCAAAGAGCAAGAGGCACACCATAAAGGTCAAGTCGCCGCCCATAGACACACACGTGGCCCTGCCTTGTCAGACTTTTAAGAAATTTTGGTTTGGAAGGCTTGGATACACCATCGGAGCAGCTGGTTCCATAATATTGTGTCTTAGCCTGGCCTTAACCCTTGTTTGTACACAGATGTCTGAGGATATATGTCTATGTCTTGTCTTATGTTACAATGCATATGTTATATATCTTTAATCGATCTCTGTGTAACAAAGTGTCCATATATTTATTACCATACCATCATTGGCCGAACGTACTTGCAAATAGCATTAGCGATAAAGTTTATAGGGAATAATGTGAAAATGCAACTTATAAAATAGTTAAAAGAAATCTCGAGTTATCAGCTTTGTAGTGCTCTTTCAAGGAGCCGGTTAATGTATTAAAGTGCGGCAAAAAAACGTGCCCGAGAGGTTTTAAACTTATTTCCCTCTGTGTTAATGCATTCGAGTGTAAAATACGCAAGTTCTTTTGTCGTGCGATACGGGAATTGTGGTTTTATAAAACTAAATATAACTCTATAAAACTGTATTGACAATTATTCTTTATACTCAATTTGATTATATCTAATATGTAACATTATCGTGTATGTATGTTCTTTTACTCCTCCGAAACGGCCTGAGAATCGATCAACATCTATTTTTAAAGACATTTTTTTTTTGTTGGCAAAACGACGTTTGTCGGCATCAGCTAATTAACTAAAATAAGAATAGTTAATTGGCACAAAAATATGAAACAAAAAATGTTGTATAGCATTATTAGAATTGGCTTTATCTCCCTTGATTCTCTTCGTGAGCATTACGATATGACGCTTTTACATGACTTGGCCTCGGGCAGAATAGACTGTAGCGGGCCAAGCATGAACTTCCTGGTACCCTGGTACCTATCACACTCGCAGTCTTGCTTTGTTCCAGGTTCCTCATGCAAGAACAAGCTACGGACAAACCTCAGAGACGACTAATGAGAAATGGATATTGTTTGATAAACGAAAAGAGACGAGCGAGATTGGAAAGCTCCAAACAAAAACATTAGTAGTCGCTATTATTTATAATTATTAACTTAGTTTAACATATGACAAACTAAAAAAATAATTATTGTATTTTTGATTATTTATTTCAATTTAATCAAGAACATAGCATATAAAAGCTTTAAGCAAAGCGGAAATTAGCGTTGTACAACCATAATGCTAATTAGATCGTACCAGCCGCCCATTACCCCATTCCTTATATCCCGCTAACAGATAGAAACTCAAGAAATTAACATAACATGAACTTACTCTCTAACTACTTAATTGTATAAAGGAATTAAAGATCGCGTCGGAATCCTTGACATATTTATTTGACAATTGACAAAGCTAGAATTAACGTGTTTGTGTAATAAAAGTTATTAAAAAACCACTCTTTGAACATTATAATTAGTCAATACACCGTCATGAACATTTAAAGGTATAAATATATGTATACCCAATTTGAAATGAAAAAAAACCTTCAGGAAAAATGCGTACCTGTTTTCATCCTTCCGGCAACTCAAACTCAAAATATCTTTATTTAGGACACTTTTGAATCGTGATTATTTACTTTACCACTGGTTTGGAAGGCAGTTATCTACCAAGTAGAACCGGTAACACTCCTGTAAGCTTTTCAGCATTGCAGTCCAGTGGGTGGGCAGGGCTACGCGACGGCACTCTACTAGAAATCCGCCAGCTATCTTACAAGTAAATGTATCAATTAGTATTCAATTAGGTAAAAATAAAACCAAATAACATTATTTATTTTCTAGCAGACGAGAACCTTTAAATCGAGTACGTTCTACGGAGCGGCTGTGTTATATTATTAATTTTAATAATACTAATTAGTTCATATTATTATATTAATGAACAAAACATTATGCGTTATGCGGATAAATTAATTAAATAATGCCAAACTCGTTTCGTCTTCGTCTATTAATAATATAGTCAGACAACTGAACCTCCTTAACAAATATTACATACGTGCATTTAATTAAGAATTTAAACCTACGAAACTAGCTCCAAACTGAAAGCACGTTCGCACGTTTTGTTTTAATCATATCATGACCATGGTGGATCCGCATTCATATATTTAAATGTGCCAAGAATTGCCACAATATTGCATTTAACTACGGCATACGTAATAAGACAATGACTGATGACGATAAGGAAGAAGAGACCTGTTATAATACTAGCAAAGGTTCGCTTCAGAAAAAGCCTCCGTCAGCAAAGCCCCGTTCCGCGTATGATCGCCCTAATTAATTATTTTCTTTACTCTGCACCAGAATGTGACATGTTTTTGACAAAAGTGGACGAATGAATAGTGTTTTTTGGCTTCGTCCTTAAATAAATAAACATACATTCACTCAGTTATAGCTCTTATTAATGTAGCCAAATGAGTCTATGAAGTAATAAAAGCAGACGCACACACGACGACATTCAGTCTCAAATAAACTTTAGAAAACTAAGTATTTTTGTTCTTGAAGTTCTAACCTAACATTTTGAGTTTATTTGATAAATTTATTAATAAAACGTATTAAATAAGTCAAACGGACTTATGTCTCATTTAAAATTCGGGAGATATTTCGTCTATCTTCGTATTGCTATCACGTCCAAGGCCTAGCTGAAGATAAATAAGTTAAGGGTCCCGATATTTCACTCTCAACCAATCACCAAGCGGGGACCACGACGGAGAAATCACTGATTATACGAGAATATTTAAAAACGATAATTATTAAAGAGCTTGTTGTTCCATCAGACCAGACTACTTGGGAATCCTCGCAGGCTTTCTATTTTGGCTTGAGCGGCTCTACAGGCACTTTCTTGACACAAGTGATCGGTGATACGATTCAATGGAATTATATAAATACAGTTGTTTTTACTCATACAAATAACACGACCCATTTAAAAAGTCAACACGGTAATTCGGAACCGACTTAATCTTAACATACAATTTCGCTGTATTATAAACTAATAATATTTGTTTATACATCTAGTTAATTTAGCATTTGACACAAATTTTCTTCATTTCTGAGGCTTAGGTTCGGTCGCCTGACGATTTGTCGGCACCATTAGAGCAGGTGTTTTTCTGGCTTACAAGTTATCGGCCTTTATGGGACAGCAACGCTCTTTTCTTGAAGGCCTCCAAGTCGTAGTATGTACTTTATTACATAGACAAAAAATTGGTTCCATGATTTGAACTTACGACTAGATACTTAAGTATGTACCATATATGATGTACCATTATCTAACCCAAAAGGGTTCATCAAAAAATTCAAAGCTTGAAGAAGGTTACAAACAGATGTTATAATTTCTGTTCGTGACAATTAAAACAAGTAATATGTTAAGCTATTTATTTAAAAATCTTAAATCATAAACTTATGACAAAGAAAAACCACTTAAAAATATATATAGTTACCTGGTTCGGTACTTTCTTACATACCCTATATCTAAAAGTATGAACGCTTACAATTTCTTTTAATTAGAATCGATTTTACATCTGAAATTCAAACAAAAACATTTTTATTAATATAAATATATAATAAGTCTTATTGTTACAGTAGTAAATAGTTGCATTTTTTTTTTCAATATATGCAGTCTTATTCGTAAAAGGTAATAACACACTTTAAGTAGGATTTAAAAAAAATGTATTCATAAACGCATTTTTGCACAAAACTATTCTAAAAGTCCCGGACCTTAGATTAACAGTGTTATAAATATGGCCGACATCGAACAGCTGATTAAGACGAAATATTTTGACATTTACCAAAGTGTGTTATGCCAAACTTTCAGTTGAATTTTATAAATTAAATTAATAAAAACTAACACGTGCATAATAATTAAGGGATACATTATTGTTTGTTTAATCAAATTGCACTCCCAAAATAAAAAAAAGCGCGGTTTATTAATTGCAATGACAATAACAATGACTAATGTTTACATTTTTTGACGTACCACAGTCTATAAATAAGTAATAAAAGTCTGTGGACACATTAGGTACGTATTTTTTTGGAAAATTTGGTGGCCGAATTGGTTGTAGTTGCAACAATTTGATACTAAAACGGAAGTACAGTTATATTACGTTTATGTATAGTCCAAACAGTATCAAAACTATGATACTTAAGGTATGCTTAAACAGTTGAATAGGCATTTTTTTATGAACAAGACCGATGGTATGGTAGTTGCATATTAGAAAAAAACATATTTAAATTTTAACTCACTATGTAAGTGCATGACGTTGTGGTTTTGTACGCCGTCGCGAAAACTACATTAAACTTGGGAACATCCATCACGCTCACTTTGACACGCCACACAATTATATTATCCTGAAATATTTGCAATATTCAACAATATTTACATACACTTATCGTAAGAAAAAGTTTTTATAAATATTTTATATACGTATCATATTTTGTTTGTGTCCAAATATTCATTGTTTTTTTCTTCTTCTTTTTTTTTAAGTACTTTTTTTTATAGAATAGGGGGCAAACGAGCAGGAGGCCCACCATAAAGGTGAAGTCGCCGCCCATAGACACTCATGTGGCTGGGAGCTTGTGAGTGCGTTGCCGCCCTTTAGGGCAATTTTTAGGCATTGGTATTTTTTTTAAAAATGGTGAGTATGTGTGCGAAATTTGATTTAGTTTTTTCCTATTTTCTGTGTATTTTCGTACACCCGTCATACATTCTGTATTTGGTACTAATAAAAATAGAATATAAACATATTTCGTTATACAACTTATGGAAATCTTTCAACTTTATACGGTACTATACTCAAAATTAAAATATTTAGTTATATGCTTCTAGAAGCATCCCAGGGTAAGCAGATGTGGCCATGCAGAAGCAGATGAATTGCTCGCCAGTGTCGCTTGTTACCAGCATGCACTGCAGCACTTATAATCGACGCGTAACCAAATTCTAAAAGAAGACTCTATACCTCATATATATCATATATAATCTATATATATCTACTTGCCTATTAGAAATGAACAATGGCTTTTAAAACTGTCGATTTTTTCTTAGTCACTACGAGTACTTAGTCTGTACTTGTAGTGTTTTTGTAATTATCTTTTTAATGTTCTTGTACGTTTGTTTGTTCTTATAATAAATATGCAATAAATATATAAACAAGTAGATATGCATTAAAATATATATATTATATTTTTACTCGAGATACATACATTATCTAACCATACGTAAATTCCCAAGTCCTCATTCTGTGTGTTTTGTAGATTTTGGTTAAGGTTTTGTAGAAAACCACCGGTCCTTACAATAACCTCGTCTTGTAATAACCAATTCAAATTTAACCTCCAGATTCAAAGTTTGAACTGTGACTGGCCAGTTTTGAATTCGTGTACACGGCTTCAATAATTAATTAGCTAGAAGTCGCATAAATATAGAAACAATTGCACCCAAACCGATATTATATTTCACATTCAAAAATGAATGCAATGTTAAATATATTGTCTCGACGGTGTAACAGGTGGAATTTATCTATTAAGACATCGGCGTCTCTTCACCCGTCTCGGATCCTCATACAGACAGACCTTTATCAACCCTTATAAACCGCTCAAATGAACGTTTTATTTTCACGAGGACAATCTAAAAAAGATGTGCATGTCTTCCAAACATTCACTGGTCATAAATAAAACATATTTTCTTTCAGGTAATATAATTTAGTTTCGAGTGTCCTCCTTATTGAGGAGAGGAGTAGACACCTGTGCTCGTGAGTGCGTTCAAGAGTTGGTTTGTACGCTTGTTTTATGCTTCACTTTACAACTAATTTCATAATATGGTAAAAACTGTCTCACGGAATGCTCAGCATTAGAACGATGGACATCGAAAATAAATATAAAGAGCTTAGATGTTTAAAATGTTTTTGTCAATCGATAGTGAAAGTGTTCTTTAAAAAAATCGAATTACCTTTAATACAAGTCAGGTTGTTCGTCATTGTACAGATCCAACTTTGAGTCTCTACGCCACCTCTCGTGCTTCCAAGTACCTTCTTTTCTACAATGCGTTCTTCTTCTGTTAAACTTCACAACCTTCTGGAACACTCTTGTATTTGTAGCGTTTGGTTTCCTTCGCGAATCTCTTGAAGTCGGTTTTGCTCATAGCTTTTAGTATGTTTATGATTCAGGGTTGACGATATATCGGAGTTTTAAGTTTCTGCCGATCTCTTAAAAGAAGGTTGTATGCTATATGTGATAAGTTCAAATAAAAATTAAATATATTATGTGACAAATTATTTATATAAACAATTCATACCTTTGTTGTCGGCTTTAGTTTTGACAGTGGTTTTTTGACGCTACTTTTCGACTCAACAGTCTGATTAGAAAATTTCAATACTGGGTCTTCTACAAAACAGTACGATATATTTAATTATCCAATTTTTAAAACTATAGCAAATATAATTTAGTTTAATATGGCTGAATATGATGTTTCGATGGCTGAACCGCAAAGTGAATAAATATTAATTGAATAACGTGAAATAAAATCTGAATGTAATCTGATGTGATAATTAAGTTTAAACGCTTAATTATCACATCAGATTACGATGGTTACCTAATGAATCTATAAAATACCTGTAATTTCATTCATATTATTTGTATCATTTTTTTTAATTGATTTCGATGTGTTGTGGTCCCACCGTTCCTAAAAAAAGTTTACATAGTTTAAAAAGAAAACACATCACCTGATTTATATAAAATATTAAATTTTCAGGACATAGCCAGTCCGCGCCTGTCATCTCGCTAAATGTACGAATTTTAAAATTAAACCGATTTTCAAAAGGTACCAACATACGCAAATTGTTAATACACGCATTGATATTGTGAAAATTCAATGAGAGCTTTTTTAAATACAAGGCATAATATGAGGCTGATTCTTGTAGACGGTGCCGAAAACCAACTTCCTTAGTAACGACTATAAACAATATCAATCTGTAAATAATATACGCTAGTACTATAAATAACAAATTAAACATACATTCTTATCAATTTTCCTCCATAATAATTTATCCGCAAGTTTATTGACAAACCCTTTTTTAATATTATCTGACTTTTTAGAGCAGACATGACTTTTTGCCAAACGGACCTTTGGATTAACCGCTCTAACCCATTCGTCATTCAAAACTTTAGAGTTATAATTTAAAACTGAAAATAGAAGACTTTTTAAATCATTATATCTGCCATTTTGTGATGCTCCAAATCCTTCTAAGTTTTCATCTAATATTATTATTGTTGGGTTATCTCTGTCTGTGACACTTGAAATTGTGTGTGAATTTAAGTCGGATGCGTTTTTCAGTAGCTTTTCGATTGTAATATTTCTTACATTTCGTTCAGAATGTTTGCTTTCTTTTGTCCTTCTGTGTAATACTTTATTGAAAAAATCCTTAGTTACCCCCATTAAAGATTTATTTATTTCATTTTTTTCTGTTGTTAAAAGTTGTTTTGCTTTAGTTTTGCTTCGTTTTTTAGTATGCACTCTGTGCGTGGTTGATTTATTTCCTTTAAAACATTTCGTACTATTGCTTGTTAATGTTTTGGTATTTATAGTTTCAATAGAATGTGTGCTAAATTCCTTAATGTCAGGATGGCCAAGTAGTTTAAATAATTCGTTCATACTATGTACTAGTGAGATGTCATCGCTAGAATAATTTGTGGTCAAACTTCTTATTGTCCTTGAATCATTCATACCATATTTATTGCAACAGTGTGAAGGGTAATTTTTCAATAAAACATTTAACATAGGTTTTGTATTCCGTCTCTGTCTTACTACTGATTCTTTATTCACGTTGAAATCTCTTAAATTGTGATCTAACCGAAAACTTTCTTTTAATATTTTAGGCTGAAATCGGTGCCTCACAAAATCCTTTAATCGCTTTCTTTTATCGTCTTTGGAGAATTCGTCGTTATTTAAAAAGTTTGAATCAACTTTAGAACTTTTTACAACGCTATTGTTTAGCACACTCTTTTCTGTACAAGAATCACAAATTAAGTTTATATTTATTTTATCTAAAGAATACACCTTTTTTACGTCTGCTCTTTTTTCTAGTATTTTTGATAAACAATTATCCGTCATATTTTGAAATAACTTTCCATGTGTTATAAACTTTTCATTATTTAACAAACCTAACGCGTTAGCATTCTCTAAATCGTTTGCTGTATTTAACACCTTCATAAGAAGGGGTAGTGACCCATTTTTGTGATGATTAGATTTATGATGCAGGCATCGTTTGTCAACACCGGATGAAAACATTTTACAAGTCCTTCCATTGCACTTTCCCTTTACTCTCTTATAATAATCATTCAAGGACTTATTAATCCTATTCACTGATTCTCTCAATTGTTTGCCCCCCTTTGGGTTCATCCAAAAGAAGGTTTGTATTTCGGTACAATGCTCCTTCATGTACTGTGACAAGTTATCAAACTCAAATATCAGTTCTGTCATAACAGCATTACTTGCTGCACAAGCTTTGCACATTGTCTGGTTCGCTTTGCAGCGGCACCTACATACTCTATCGTGTCCAAAAAGTCGTTTTAATGAATCAAAATGTACACTTCGTTTATGTTTATATCCTTCCAAACTATTCATTTTGTCATCATCAATAATTGGTGACTCCGAAATAATTTTATTTGTTCGTTCTAAATGTATATTCTTTACGTCCATTTTCATTGGCTTCAAAATTAATTGAGCCATTGGATCAGACATATTTGAGTTTTCAACCAGTAAATATAAGCCTGGTGATAATTTATTCTCTTCAATTGTAGTTGTGGGGAGTGTAGTTTTTTCAAAAGTATGTAGCTGATACACTATGTCAACAGGAGAAGCCATTATGGCAGAGAAAACTTTTTTGACATCAAGTGATTCTGGTGACCTCTTTATAATTTCACTATAGTTATCGGGTAAAGCAATATGAACTTGTATGTTATTTGTTGCTTTACGCTTATGGTCTACAACGTTGGAGATTAATGTATGTTCAGATGAAGCAATTTGATTATCATTTTCATTCGCATCTGAACATTTTTTCAGATCAACGATTATTTCTAAAGCAGCTACATCGTGCGCAGTAAAAGTCCGATATTGTTTTATACCACGTTTCACGTCATTATTTTTCTGAAAAATATATTCACATAAATCCGAAGCAATAAAAAAAATGAGTTTATTAGAAATATATTCATACTTTAATCGCTGTTTTATTTTTAGGTGTGTAGGCTATTTCCTTCTCTAACAATAATTTCGCACATAACTTTGGCATTTCTGAAAAATCAACAAAGTTAAATGTACATTATATGTATACCCTATAATTATAGACTAGTAGATTATATCATACTTACTACCTTTTTTCGAAAGTTTGTGCCTTTTTCTACGTCTGTGTTTTATATCATAATTGATATGTTTGGTTCCATATTGTCTATGAGACATTTTGTCTATATTATTAATCTTGTATGGCTTTTCAATTTGTACCACATGATGATTGTCTACATGCGTTGAAAAGGGTATAGCGTTTGATAATGGTGCAGTAACCGATTTCACGTCAATCTGATTATCTTCCAGAAACTTGTTAAATTCATTTTTAGACATTGGCAGTGGTGTTGTAAAGGAATGATCAGGATGTGCTTTCTACAAAGAATATAAATATTTCGTATCGATTGTAAATTTGGATCATTGCAATAGTTTTTTTTTATATACCTGTTGTTTTTGTTTCGTTATGATTGGATGTTTTTTGGGTTTCTTCTTTACTTGTTTTACTGTAAGACAAACATCAATAAAATAACATATAAGATTGTTAAAAGAATACAATACATACGAGTACATCATACGCCAGTTCTAACAAAAAGTATAATTTTACATATTACCATTATGCGAGTGATTCTGTATTTTATCAATGTTCGTTTTACTACTGATTTTAGTATTCGTCTTGTTTGTGTTTGAAATGGCTTTTTGGAGAGCCTTCAGATTTTTAGACTTGGCTCTATTCGAAAATATCATCTCATTCCATGGATCCACACTTCGTAATCCGTTTTCTTTTTTATTATCATTATAGAGTAATAGCTTGTAGCTATATTTATTAGGATATACCTTGTTCATATTAGATTTGGCCATACCATTTATAATCTCTGCCTTATAGTGTAAAGAGTTTTTGTTTGTATCGTGTTTATTTTCGGTAGAAGAAACACGTTCTCTAGGTAGACTTCCAAGTAGATTTTCTAATAACGGATCTATCTTCTTAACATCTTCCGAATTATAAGTAGATTTAGTTTCTTGGTCGTTTTCCCCTTTTAAATTAATATTTATTATGTCATCAAAAATACTTGTTCTTTCAATATTGTTATAAGTGTATGAATTTTGCGTTGTAAACTTTAAATCTAAAAAGATAATTTCACTTGGTATTCATTGTATTTTATATATCATAAAATATTAGACTACATAAAGCATGAAAGAAATAAATATTATTAAACAAATAATAATTTATTTTAATAAATTTATATCGTTCGGTGCACAAGTTTAGATTTCTGAAAACATAGTCTCACCAGGTAGTAAAGCTTCGTTTGATACGAATAGGGGTCTTGGTTTCGTATTATATAATCCCTTATTAAGAACAATACTTAAATCCTCAGGTAGATAATAATTTTGGTCATGTAATTCCAATTTGCCCGTTATATTTGGTACTTGACCCAACAGTGCTTCTACATTTGGCAAACGGTTTATAAAATTGTAATTTGGGTTTAAACTAGTTGTCACTACGTCGAAATCAAAAAACTTTCGCACCTTATTATTTGAATCAGTATACTGCTTGCCCAATACAATATCTTTAAGGATCTTGAAAGGGTTTGATCGTTTTTTACGATTCACATTCTCGCGACTCATATTACTCTTTGTAGTTCTCTTGTGAAAGTTCATATTCTTGAAAATATTCTTAAACTTTCGTTTCTTTCCTTTATTTTGCAATTTTACAACTCCAGTTGGTCTGTGCACCAAATTGACGTCGAAATAACCATTTTTCTTTACATTTTTACCTTAAGAAATACATTTCATTAGACACTCTACTTTGCTACCATTGCCAAACACATAAGCTATGTCTCACAAATGATCAGATATTTTTGTATATACAATGTAGGGTTACAAAATTTCTATTATTTTTATAGCTGACAATATGTGTATATTGTATGTATAGTCTATATTTTAGGAATGCGTCATATGAACCTGTTATTTTTAAATTATTATAATGGAACTCACCAAATAAAGTTGTTGTTGGACCCAATGTTTTTAATTTCGTTTTATAAGATTCTCTTTTGAAGATAAACTTTTCTACGGGTCTCTTCTTTTTGTAAGTTGTATGTTTTAACTTTTGTGAGCCAAGCGGCGTTGTCTGTTGACCATCCTTTAGAGATACTGTTTGCACAGTATGATACTTTTTTGGTGGATCTTTATCAATAAAAATATAAAAATGTTTCTTAAACCAAGTATCATCACTCTTTGTTGACATATCTTGATCTTCTAATGTATCATGTTCAAAGAAAAAACGTCTTTGCCTCGTAGATGGAATTTGGGGAAGTTTCTCTAATATGTACTTACCTACGTCGTCTACATTATGATGTTTGTGGGCTTGATACCGAACAAAGTTAGAGAAGTTTTCATGGCCTTGGTCTTTTTGAAAATTAAGATAATGCTTAAAGCCGTTGACATAATCATTATAAGACAATTTGTTACTTAATGTATTAAAATTCAAATTATCATCTGTAACGATAGTTTTATTTTTGGGTCTCTCATCAAAATCTTCATCAGGCATATCCTCGTATAACTCTTCAACGTTCCGCTTAAAATTATTATTTGTAATCGGATTGTGATATTTTGGAGTATTCGTTTTTAAAAACCTTGTATTATCGTTCTGTGCATTCATAAGTATATTCTCATACACGGAAAGCATAGAAAAATTATCTGTAACTTTTGGTATTGTGTGAGTGGGATGTTTTGGTGTTAATTTTTTTTCAAAATATTTTCTTTTAGTAAAATGACGCAAAGTTGATTTTCTCTCTATTGGAGTTGATGTTATCTCTGTTATCTTAGTTTTGAATACATTTTTGTGCTTCGTTTTACAAACTTTGCCGCTACTCAATTTGTTAAGTGCTTTTTTAATAGCTTTTTCACTTTGCTTTAACTCTTCTTCCAGATTGGCTGATATCTTATTTTTTACAATACCATACGATTTTACAAATTTATTCTGTAAATCGGATTCCAAATTATGAGCTATTGTTGCTGCCTTTTCATAAATTGATCTCATATTTCGGTTATATGTTAAATATCTACCATCCGCAGATTTTTTATGCAACTTGTTAAAAGTCGAAGTCATTTTGGGACTATGCATTATGGCTTCTACGTCGTACATTGTTTCAGTAACTGCTGTATTAATAATATTACCGGATGATGGTATATGTTGTATCATCATATTCAGTGCTCTTTGTTTTATTTCGTTTAAAACAGTTTCTATTTCGGCTGTACTGTCTAGGAAGTTACCTTCCGATGCTTGTTTTAAACCTTCAGTAACCTTTTGCCTTAATATAGAGTTGGAATGATCTTCAAAATTATACATTTTTTTTAGATTCTCTATATCTGTAGTTAGCCTCAATAACAATTCGGCCAGATTTTTCTGAGAATCTAAAGAATGAAAGTCGTTATGGTTCTTTGTAGTCGGATGTATGTCATGAGTTATAAACTTCTCGAAGCCTGACAAATCAATGTCTTGGCTATCTATTTTATTATTCTCATTTCTCATACTGCCGTATTTATTATAACCGTATTCATGTATATTTTTGTCCCGTAACTTTTTACTATAGACACAATTATCATCCATTCTTTTAAACATAGGGTGTGAATCAACAAGTACCATAAAAATAAATAACCTGTAAATGAATAATAGCAAAGACATGTCACATAATTTATAAGCTAATGGAAATTTTTATTAAGAAAAATAAAAGTTGTAAGAAAAAAAAAAATTCCAAATTCTACATAAGGAACTAAAAGATAGTCTCTTTGTATTTATTTATATCTTTTCACACCAAAAGCCACAAAAAACTCAGCGTGTTTTACAAATTCCTTATCTCAACATTTAGTACGATTCATTCCAGTTTTAAATAATCCTTTACACTAATATGACTAAGACGTATTCGACTTACCATATAAAATCTAAAAATATCATTTGCTAATGAATTTAAAACAGCATCGAGCTAAAAGTATTTCAAACTCCATTTGCGTGAGTTTGCATTTGTTTGACATGTCGTTGTCACAATGACGTATAAACATTATAAAAAAATATTAATCAACGTATCCTGTGGTGTGTTGATTTATAACGATTAATCTGTGACATTTGTCTAAACAAAATATTATATTTCATTTATACCTTATTCTACAACAATAAAATGCTAAATATAACGCAGGTGTTCCTAACTATTATTTTAAACATGCATTAATTCTGACCTCTTTTTCAGATAGTGTAAATTAAAAAGGCCACACCATCTCGCTAGGCCACTCGAGCACTTAAAATGTCGTCGAGATGAACGACTCTACTTAAACCTCACACGAAGTTTTAGTACAACGAAATTTAATTTTGGACACTATAACAAGTATATACTTGATCATCATTTGTTCATACTCATTACAGATCTTCACGATATTTTGTACGCCTTTCAAATAATTTGGCGCTGATGTCAACATCGACCATAATCATATTCCAGTGCCGTTACAACCTTAAATAGGTGTTGGCACTGGTTTTCTGTTTCCTTAAATGAGCCTAAGCGTCAGTTTTCAGTTTCTTTAAATTGTTCTTGGCATCGGTTGTTACTTTGTGCTTTATTACTTCTTTATAATTTTTTCTTTCCTTCTGTATATCATATCATTGATTTTCGAGTAGTAAAAGATGCTGGCTTACATTTCACTATTCACTGTAGAAGCGAGTATTAAATTCCCAATTAAATAATAATAATAATCTCATGAACAGCCGTGATTTGATAAAACGCGGGTTAACGTCGCACTCCAGACCAACACAGACCCAACTAACGCTTATTTAATGAATTAACAGTTGCATACGTTTCGAAATTATAACATAAAGACAGCACGAGCGTTGGAATCTAAGTGAGCCGTGAATCCACCTTAACGAGAACTCTGAGAAGGAATTTTAAATGTGTCACTAACAAGGTGCATTAGTTTGTTCAGTTCTGCAGTTTATGAGCTGAGAACTTAAATCGGGGTTGAAGGTAGTATGAATTGTTGATGAATTCAAGTGTCGACAGACGTTCGCTCCTCTTGGGACTGAGCTATTCATGCTCATTCTAAAATCAGTTAAATATGTTTTATATATCTTTTGTGCAATTATTGTCAAAATTATATTTGTGGACTAGGTCGTGCAGCTCTTCGATTTTTTTATCTGCCTTAAATATCTAACATACATTGCATATTTTTCTTTTTGTCTTGATTGGAACGTACAACGTAGACTTTAGATTCCCATTAAGAGGAAACAAAGTCCTCTTTTGCATAAACTTATTATACTTAATAATAACCCATGTCCCCATAAATTAAATATAATTTTTATATGTATTACAGATTTAAAGGTAGAAATTAAACATTACCGGAAATGTTATTATTAAGTGTAATTAAGTGAATAATATAAATAAATAAAAAAATAAATATTTCTATCCTTGTACTCATTTGCTTAATACAGTACCGAGATAACCATAATAATGATCAAAGGTACCAAAATTCGGTTTCAAGTTCCCATTTAATCATTTTATGTGTAAACCTAGTTTTATCATCTCATAAGTATATTGTTTTAAATATATTTAGCACATAAGATGATTGAGGACAGCCATAATAAAATAAATAAAAAATGACCTAAATAAACCTATTTTAGTTCGTATTATTATTAGCAAATGACACATCCCAAAAACCAATAAATATGAGATTAAGAGATATTTGCACTTATAAGTAAAGAAAAACATTAAAAAGAACCCCTTTAAGCCTCGTTTTCATGTCTGGTTAACAAGTTGAGTGTTTACAAAATCCGCGTGAAAAGTGCGTGCGCCCTCATTAAAACGCTAATGGGTGTCGAGCGACGTGACATTCATTAATTTAGTTTTACATTTGTTACTGAATCATTTAAAAGGCTTGAATCTAACCAAGAGGCGTTTGCAAAATTCTTATGAAATTTTTAATAAGGTGACAGGGTAGGCTTCTTATCACACTTAAATTACCAACCATTTTCATTAGTAATTTTATATTCCATTTAATTAATACAGATAGCATTACGAAGATCTGAATAGTTCATATAAATCGCTGTTTGTTTTATATATGATTGTTTGGTTGTTTTTTTTAAATTGTATACCTGTAATGCTGTGCATCCCTATAATTTATGTACATAGATGCCTTGTGTGTGTGTTTTTTTTGTAATTTTGTTCGGGTTATGTTTGTATGTGTGTTGTTGGTGTGCCTTATTAAATAAATAAATAAAAATAAAATAAATTTATTATACATATATATGGTGAGGGGGGAGATGGCTAGCCATGTGTCGTGCTGAACGGCTCGTATTACTTGTTGTGTTTGATAGGCTAATATTTTTTTTCCTGGATAAGTCTCGTGGCTGGATAAGTTTCTCACTATAACGAAATGTACTAATTCGCTATGCCCAACGATGATAGTAAAGGTTATTTTTTATTGTTTTATATAATATAGATATTGAACCATTCGTTGGTGCATGGTGTAATGGTTGAAGATCCGCTTGACGATTTTAAAGAGTGGCGGAGAGTTTCTCGCCAGTCCTTCTAGTCCGTTCTACGCCCTTGATTTGGGAACTAGCAGTCAATGTAGAGCCAAATTTATTTTATAACTTTTTTTTGACGATTCCTAAGTGTACCATAGTTACCTAAATAAAGATATTTTTGATTTTCGATTGTTTTTTGATCACATTGCACTAATTGTATTAATTTTTTTACTTGTGATATTTTGAAATATCACAAGCCTATTTTAGAAGACTTATAAGTAATTCAAGTCTAGCTTGGTTTACTAATTTAAATATTTTACAGTAGAAAGTGTACTTCGCGTTTTTATGTCTATTTTTGTGTTCATTAGCACTTAACACGCGCATAGACAATAAATCACGAATTAATCCGTTTCTTTCGTTTTAAAGTCTTGATCCGTGATCAAGGAGCTTTATAGCCTCGACATTCTCATGATGGTGGAGCTTGCGATCGTGAGATAACCATCTTTTAAATTACAAGGTCATCCCTTTACCTTACGATGGCGGTCGTCATTACGAACGTACCATGGAACATTGTTAAGAATCATACAACTTACAATATAACATGTTGAAAATGATTGAACTATTAAAAAAAACATATTTTGTAGCATCTATTTATAAAAAATTAACATATATTGAATAAATTTTAGTCAATTTTTTGTTATTAAATGTTAAAATTATCGACAACATAGTCTTCAATTTTCTGTAAGTAACATCGTAACCATGGTTACCAACACGGTAATGTACCTTACCCCTACGGCTTGACCGCCTATATGAATACAGACAGGTATAAAGAAACAATATAGTATCGAATGCCTAAAACAAACAGACTAATGCTGTGGACACAAGATAATGATACTAAATGCAATGACACGTTTCTGCTCTTAATTATAAATTGTGATAGATAATTAATTGATTTATTCGTGGCGTTACATCAATGTCATTTACATTGTAAACACGTCGGATTACAGGGGACACTGTTTTAGAAAAAACAGGTGAGTTTAAATTTTTAATGAATGCACACAAAAATGTTTCAGTAACTTTTGCGACATAAATGGATCGATCATTTCAATACATCGCTGTACCTTTTTGGGGTAAATGATCAGAAGGCTCATCAGAGAGGTCACCGCCCAAAGACACTCACAAAGCCGCATGCCTGTGATGCGTGGCCGGCCTTTTAACAATTGCTTACTCTCACCTCTTGATGAACCCTAAATCATAACGGAAATACTGTAACGAGCATTTGGTTCCATAATGTGAAGCAACGACGGGCACTCAAATGTTTAAATTAATGTAAGTTAAATAACTTGGAATTTATGCACTAAAGACATACATTGGCGTCACTAATAAGAGAATATAAGTAAAAAAATATAACTATAATTCCGACAACATACATTTAAAAGCTCCTTGACTTCCTTATTTGGTTGGTAGTGTTATGCTGTGGTGGGCGAGATTTGCGCGCACAAACTACGCCTACGAAGATTATGCTCCCTTCGTCTGATTTATTTAAAAAATATATTGATTTATGTGTATTTTTATTACTAATTTTCCATACTAGTAAGCATGTGTTATATACATATAGTTGAGCGATATTCATTGTTTTTTGTTTCTTTATAAATTCTGTGTAACTTTGAAATCTTTGTAATTTATCTGTTTTAATTATATATAAAAGGTGAAATTTGACTAAGGAGTTATAAATAAATATTGGATGCACTTATACCATCGACAATTCAAATTAATTATTAATTCAAAACTTTTTCTACGATTCAATATCGCTCATCTCTTCTATAAGGTACGCTTTAATGAAAAAGCAATAGATCTCGGAAGACAAAACTCTCATACATATGCATTTTGACATTCATCGCAATATTGAATATCGTCCAGGTGAATTTCAATAGGACCAACCTTTCACGAGAAAATTGAAAAGATCCCGATATTACTTCAATATCATACTCTAAACTTTAAACAAATTTGCTTTGCTGTGTTATTAATAAAATATAGCAATATTTCTATATTTTTCATCTGACTAAAGCAATTGTACAATAAAAAGCACCAAAATTTACTGAACTAAAAAGAGACTAGCATACTTAGTATCTAGGGATTTAATACTAATAAGAATTAATAACTTAAATATCTCTAACCTTAGAGTGAAGTTTGGAGTACAAGTTGTAGTTAACTAATACAATTTTAATAATTGAAATAATAACAATGGTTTACCTATAAACATTTGTCAACCCAATCTGTTTAGTTCACTAAGGCGCTCATTTATATTATAAGTTTAGTTTTTAGATCAATATTGTATGTGGCTTTTACTTAGCCGTTGCCAATCAACTAAAACAAAATATTTGATTAATATAAATAATCTTACAAATCTATAACAAAATTTATAAACAAACAAAACAAACCCGATTTACCACGATTTAAAACAAATACGACATAAATTTACTATTTCACAAATTTTCGTATTGTAATATTTTAAATAACTAAAGATAATAACTCCCAAAACACAATACAGAAACAACTAAGCACAGACTATACGAATATATTTTAAATACACAGACCAAAGCCAAAATTATTTTCATAACACATTATTGGAACCTGTACCTTGAAAATCGGCAGTCCTTTGTCATTCAAACAACAGATTCGTTAATATATAATTCAACTAAACTTTCATATAGATTAACAATATCTGTTCAAAAATAATCCACGAAGTATTTTCGTGTGATTATCCTTTTGATCTACTCTATTCTTAATTTATTATCTAGTTATATAATAATTATACACTTTAAATAGGTGTAGAAACAATAAGTTTAGATTGTAATTTCAATTTTTCGAACGAATCCCGTATTTAAATTATTATTTTCTAATATTATGTATAATTTGGAACCTAATTTAGAAACATTTATACAGTTTTAGTCAGAATAAACACATTTGACGTAAAGATTAAAACCGAATGAAGTAATTAGATGTGAAATGGAACGCGGAGAGTGAGTGAAAAGGAAGTATATGTGCGAGGGAGTCGGGAGAGTAATAGCGATATGATGATTGATGTGTAGTAGTGTCTAATTTTTGCGAATTTATCCCATATTCGTAATTCTTTTACATTAAATAAACTCATTATTAAGTATATAATAATAAACGTAATATAATCAGAGCGATGGAATATTAAATAATTTATTTATCTGGCACATTCAATGGCCCAGACAAAATATGCAGAGGAGCCTCGGATCTTTCGACAGTAACTTAGCTTAGGCACTTTGTCATGGAAATTATCTTGCAAAGCTCTAGACGAGACATCATTTAAGTTGAAATAATGTAAATATTTAACTTGGAATTAATTTTAACTGATGTTTATTTTATCAATCACGTGTTTAACATACAATCTTAACATCAGAATCATACAATTATGCTACAATAAACTCTCAATGGATGATCTAAAAAACTTATAATAAATTCACAAGCTTAAAGCAAAAACTTGTGAGTAATAACCAAATATAAAAGTTGAAGAAATATGGACTTAATGAGATAAGGATGTTTGTTAAAACTGGTCTATATTAAAACCCGCTAAAATAAGAATAGCGAAGCTTTTCAGTCACTTAATTGACTTACAAAAGTTATCGCTGATAATAAATTAATAAGTTATATATTAATATCAAAATGCGAAAAAGTCACTTAAGAACCACAACAGAACGAGAGTATATTTTGATAAATAGTAATGTTTGATAAATTATATAATGTAATAAAATTTATATGATAGTTTTATTTTCACAAAATATATCACAAAATAATACTTACTTCCACCACATACTTACTTAAACTAAGTGAAACTAACACTAAACTCTACCAGTAAGTACTAAAAACATTCGGCCTGCTCTGTGGCCTCGCCAACTTTTGTGCCCAAGGGTGGTGGAACGGGGCTAAAGTGTCCACACAAGTGGCATAGCAAAACAAAGCCAAACTCCAAGGGATCAAGGACATCCCATAATCACTTACCATCCTTCGCTATGCCAGTTAAATCAGTAGCATTAACGCGACGAATGATAGCGCGACGTGGCGAGAAAAACTACCTGCATTATTTTAGCAGTATATGCTGTGGTGAATACTATATGACTATAAAGCCGCAAGCTCTGTCGGAACAGACAAAAAAGGATCGAAAATATTAATCAATTTATGTATAATTTTAAATTTATAACAGTACTTTGATAATTAAAGACAATGCCTCGTTTGTAAATGTTTTATTGACCTTACAAAAAACCATTTTACAATAAATGTGGTGTAATAGTGAGCTAAACTGGCATCTTAAAGAATTAACTAAGGCAAAATGCAGAGCCAGACGTCCCTGCAGAGCAATAAAAAGCAAGATTGAATACGGAACACATATTTGCACTGGAATAAAATCGCTCCACTGAGAATCGGATATCTATGATATATTTGTATGTATAAAAGAAACATGTAATTAATTTGGCTTGATAAAATTTAATCTTATTCTTTTGTTATACTGAATTATGTTGCACCTAGAACAAGAATAGATTTTTCTTAACTGCTTAAGGCAATTAATACAGAATCAACAATTTTATAACTCTGATTTTTTTGACGATTCATAAGTGTACCATAGTTGTCACCTATGTGACATATAAAGATATTGTTTTATTTGTTTTGATTTAATTACTTTTGTAACTATGTAGTGTATGCTAGACGATGGACTATCCAAGATAAACACTTTCAACTCGAATATAGTTTCTGAGGTTAATGAGGTCTGATAAACTCGCCTTAAAGTATACGTATACTAAGTGAATAATATTAAATTAATTGTTGAAAAGCAAAAATTATTGTTTGTATTATTAGTTTTATTTAATTGTATCTTTTCCACATAGAATCGTTCTTTCGATCACATCAATATTTTTTTTTCAAATCGGCCTAAGAACAAACTCAGCTGGATAACTGTCATTTTAAGTGATCATTGTGTTACAAAAGTCCCTAGCTTAGCTTTTAGGGCGAATCATTCCCAAACTTTTTTATAGTTAGCCTTTTACACTTTAAAAACAATAAAAGCTTGACAAAATTTAGAATTTTATTAAAATGCAATTTAGAAACATCAGACAGTAAGTGACAGACAACATTAAACACAGACAACTCAAAAAATCAACTTGACACTGACAGTAACACAGACTCTAAAATGGTACCTAATTATAATCTTCAACTGAAATATCATATATACATTCAGGCTTCAGTCATCCCATTTGAGATATGAATACTCGATGGAGATAATTTACATTTCAAAGACAAAATCTGCTGAATAACATTTGACATCTAAAATATTTATAAAAATTATAATGTATCCACTAAATCGTGATTGATTTTTAAAGACACAGTGTTTGTTTAGCAACGGCTGCCAATACATTTGAGATGTCCTAGTTCAAAATTTTTTAGTTCGTTTTGACAATACCAGGGTGGTGCTTCCATTTAAGTATTAATCTACTTGTTTGGAGAACATGATATCTCTCTTGTTAATCTTAAAAAATACAAACGATACAAAATACAATAGATTTTTTATTTATATGTTATCCTTATAGACTCGATAATACGAGTCACTATCACTTTTGTACGTCTGTGATTTTCTTTTATCACTACGTGGGTTCCAAAATAAACCGATCTGAGAAGATACAACAAACTCAGCTCAGGTTATATATAAGCTCAAAATTTAAAACTTGTATACGTCATGCTGATAATATATTTTACTATTCTGAAGATAAGTATATTAAATATGTTTTCTCTTGGCAGCTCGCAGTCTCACTTATCTTATAAAAAAACATATTCAAACAGAAGCGCAGTTGCAGCGATGTTTTTATGTAAATTGACTAAAATGAGGTTGGAAAAAATCTTACCTATTGAAAGCTTTGCTACACCGCAAAGGCCAGAGATAAAATTCAAGGAATAGTTTTCTACTTGAAGCTGCGGGTCATAGTATAGTAGTATATATAGTATATAGTAGTCATAGTCGACGGAAAGTAGTTTTATTTATATGTCCATTAAATCAAAAAAGTATTTATTTCAACTATTAAATAATCATTTATTTGGCATTTCTAAGTTAACTTTGTTCCGAGAGTAAGATATTTTATTTACGCTAGCTATCAATGCGTTAAACGTAGTACTTAGGTACTTAAAAAGGTATGTAATTTCTGAGTCAGTCCTAAGTATATTACGCATTGTGCAAAGCTTTGAACCCCGAAATTCGATCTCTTTGTCATCAACTGTTTCAAATATTTGACAAGGGGTAAGATGAGCGGCTTTGTCCTAAATAAACATGTTCAAACATGATCACCATAGAGCTTTTGTGGTTTTAGCAGTCTGTAATGTCCATAGATACACATACACTTCCAAATGGCTTTTATATACAAATATTGATGTCACGTACTTAAAAATACTATAACTTATCTTAAAGGGTATTTAAATGTCCAAGCAATTCTGAACCAATATTTTATGTACAAAGATTTTTGTTCTCTTTTCGTGGTAGTAATAACAATATCTTATCTTTTTTATTAGATGAAGGATATTTTTGTGTCATAAATCGGTAAACCGAGAAAACAAGTGGAAAAGATATTGTTTATGGTTATACATTTTAAGAAGTATATGATGTTTTTTTCATAAAAAACTGGCTTTTCTAATATTTGATTGAAAAAAAAACAAAAACAACATACCTATATCTCACCACGCACCACCACGTTATGCAATTAGTCTCCCAGTCAGCGTGTCACGGTATTTCCAATACGACTTCACCAACCATAGTGTCCATCAGGAATAGGGTGTACCACTTCCTAAGAGCTCTCAGCCACGTAAGAGTTTATCGGCGGCGACTTCACTTTTATAGTGGGTCTTCAGTGCGTTTGTGTACTCTTTTAAAAAAAGCGGACTTTTGCTTAAAAACTCTATTAGTATTAAAAATAATTGATAAATGGAACAATTATGAAAACGGTGTTTCTCAGTAAAATTTCTAAACTCAAGACCACGTATAAAATTTGTTCCTACACTGGCGTTAAAAAAAATCACATTTAATAGGGTATGAAAAAATACAATTAAATGTAACCTTAACAGATTACTAACTAGATCGTAGATTGCCTGGAAGAGATCGCTTTTTAGCGATAAGCCCGTCCGTTGCTCTTATATGAACTAATAACATCATCTACTTCTACTGTTTCAGTACAATAAAGTGTGTATAAATAAATAATTAAATTGTAAACTTTAAAAATGCCCACCCATATAACAAATAAATTTTGTTATTGTTAAAAAAAACATTTTATGCATATGAAACAATAACAATATTCTAAAACGTTATCATAGGCTATATTCAATTAAAAAAAACACTACAAATAAATTTAAATTCACAGGATAGCGTAACTGAATAATAAAGTAACAAAAATAGCGCTTTTATAGCTGCAATTTAAAAAAATAAAAGCACATTCGGCGCACAAGTGTTTTAATAGGTGCAATAGAAATGCAAGCAAATAGCTAAGCCGGCAATCAGCAAACAAGAGTTCATTAAACACTTCTGCACAATCAACGCGCAGCTGAAAACATTGTGAATTTTGCCTGACGCATGTTGCCCACAGATAACAGACAATTGTTACAATTTTACTTTTTTTAACATTAAAACAGTTTTTATGTATTGCAGATGAGACGATTCACATTCTTAATGTTCAACGACTCTGAACTGCTAAGGGAGACCCAAATCACGTAGTGATTTAATGTACCTACACCTTTTTTTGTGTGTAGGAGGATCGAACTTTAACAAACCGAGTATTAGGTAATAAATAACGTTAAAAGCTCTGTAGGATGTGTATGCATTTCCTTCAACCGAAAAAGGAGGATCTTGGACCGATCGAGACTGGCCAGCCCATTTGACATAAGCCTGAATAGCCTGAATAGTCGTTGTGTAGTTATATATAGCATATATATATACATATATTATATTGCTTAGCAGTCCAGTCGTTGAACAGATAAAAAATGCTTGGAGATTTTTCCGTTACGAAATAATATAATAAAAAGTATAATATATAATAAAATGTTCGCAAAATAAAAAAGCAAATAATATAAAAATAAAAATAGCGCTAGCGAAATGTGTGTCGAAAGACAAGTGGGTGACGAAATTTGCGTTCACTGAAAGCTCATTAAATGCTGTAAGTTATGTCTAATTGTGCTGGTACGGTAATATTTCTTTCTTTCTCTTTCTGATGAACATTTCACACTACAGCATTAGGGTTCAAATTAACACCCTAAAAGCCCAAAAATAACGTGAATAAATCTGGATTTAGTTGCTTTGTAATAATATTTACATCAAACGTGCAATCATAATCATAAAAAGAAACAGACAATATATGTTTATTGTAATTTTCACGAAACTAACTGAGCAGTATGAAAAGCAATTTGAATGTACTCTGTACTATGTAATTTTACTGATTAGTCTGCGGCTTTTGAATTAGTCGCTTTGTAGTGTTACTGAAGCTGTCAGTAACAATACAGTATATACTTTCCAGATAAAATTTTCTATACAAAGTCAATTTTCTATGTCAAAGCAAAATTAAAGTGTTCCTTGGTAGGCAATCGTTTTAAGACTAACTTGTGAAGATCGCATCCATATTTTTTTAACAATACAAACTTCGGCTGTCATTGTACATTCTTAATTTAAAAAAATAAAAATGGTGGACTTCGTTTATCATAGTCCAAATCTCTTTATTCAGTAAGGTATTTTCCACTCCCTAAAAGGCCGGCAACGCACTCACAAGCTCCTTGCCACGTGAGTGTCTATGGGTGGTGACTTACCTATGTGGTGGGTCTCCTGCCCTTTTGCCCCGCTTCTATAAAACAATAAATAAATAAAGGTACATCAGACCATTTTGAAATGTCTTAAATATAAATAATTCTACGCCTGTACGTACGCGACCAAGCTGAGAAGAAGCAGGCAAGAAATTGTTTTTTGGGCAATGATACCAGTAAACTATTTTAAATCAAGCTGGAGTAAATTCATATCGTTTTAACCTGTAAGCCTCCCGTCGATGTAGGTAACAATGCGCAGCCATTAGCAGTTAATTTCTAAATGACCCATCTGCTTATCCAGCGTTCAAATAAATACGTGTGAGGAACACAGGTAAATATTACAATATAAGTAAGCGAGCCCGTTATAAATATCATGTAAGAGTCTATTAAAACTACGTGAAAATCTGTATAACCCCAAAAGGCATATAAAATCCGTAGCCTCAGAACAATAAATAACCGCGAGACTATAAAAACTATACCAACAAATTCACAGAGCACAAACCTCGCAAATGTTTGGCGAAAAAAAAAAAAACAATTAACACCCGACACAACTGCGCCGGAAAAGCGGTAATTTATTTTCAATTGAAACTGCAGATACAAGGCGCCTCGAATATTGAAAATATATGTGGAGATCGTTCATAACGAGACGAGTACTTTAATTTATTGTCAGTTATCAGTCTACATATGTATTCCACTTTAAGGTTGTAACGTCGACTTAAAATATGTTGGCGATGCAATACGCCTGACATATAAAATTAATTGGTGATCTCTACTTTTAAGTTAATTAACTTATGTGAAAAGTTAATTTACTAACATTCTCTTGAACACACAGTAGGAGTAAATGACTGTTAATAATACATATAAGAGCACCGGGCGGCCTTTGCTTATAAGCGATCTCATCCAGGCAACCCACAAAATGATAGAGGAATTATCATAAATTTGGATAGGTGCAATGCGGTAAGAATACAAAAATAACATAGTTCACCAAAATATGTTTATTTACTTGAATTGTTTACCGTCAGGTTGCATTATGTATTTGGTAGGCTTCACATGATAAAGCCCATTTAATTAATACACTAATAGTTAACGCCAAGTAATTATAGGCACATAACTAGTGTCACAGTTTCCTTAAGTCAACAGAGTGAAATCCAAGAGTTGGATCGGCGCCCAGCGATGTTGAGATTGCCGCAATATATCCCGGCCATGACGCCTTAGATAGCGTGTATTAACTTTATGTCTCTTATGCCATGATATACGGATACAACACATTTTAAAGCAACGTTTATCAAACTTAGTTTTACAGTTTATTTTAGTTCTGTGACGATATCACAAATGGGATGCTTATACCATTGCGTTTACCATAAGATATTTCATATAAATATACTAGAAAACATACCAAAACCCATGCCATGGGTGGTCAACCCTCATCACTAATGGGTATTTAAAAATAGATGATGGCCGATTCTCAGACCTACTTCATATGCTTACAAAATTTCGGGAATCGATCAAACCGTTTCGGAGGTGTACGGGAACGAACACGTGTGACACGAGAATTTTATATATTAGAATGAATAAATTACCAATTGTGCCAACCACATTGGTTATTGTTATTTAATATGATTCCTTTTGTTTGTAGGAAAAATGTTACTGGTACTTGCCGGGCAGCTAATGGCTTCCATTACGATGCTCGCCACCTGCGCTAATGGCTCAGAAATATTTAATTGATGAGAGCCGATATCCTGATTCAAATTTTTCATATTTCAAGTTACGTGCACTTTGTAATGAACAAAAATAAAACAGCAACTGTTCAATTGGAATCCGAACACAGTTTTGTCATTATTTAGTGTCATCTATACTAATAATAAGACAGTAAAAATCGAAAATCTGTACATTAAATATTTTTCCAAAAAACTGAAAGGAGGCAATTAAAGAAGAGTCATAGAAACCAAAAAAACAATTTTTGGAATTCTTGTAATCAATAAACATAATCATTTATTATTTTTATTGTATATATTTTATTTATTTAAAATTTTGTGTTGTAGTTAAAAAAAAATTTATATTACAAATTGTTTTATCTTATAAGAGTATTTAGATGTAAGATATATTTAATAAAGTGACAAATCACTACAACGTATACATATATTCTGGAAGCTTAAAACATCAGACAAGCACATTGAAGAGCACAATTGTTTTATTGTCACAAAACTATTTTATTACTTCGTAAAATTGCTTTAGTCACGGTAGTACGATAATTAAAACTCTAAATTCAATAAAAAATATTTTTGAATAATCCAACCCAAGAAGAGATCCTCTGGGAATAGCTCCTTCACTAAAGTCATCTCAGTATTAATATAGACAGATATTTGCTAAGAAAATCCTTTCAAACTTCAAAGAAAAATTCATACCGGAAACGAAATGTAGTAAATTAGAGCCGTTAAGCGCTTCACTTGTAACCAATGTTCATCCTTAATTTGGAATTCTCTGTGAGCGAGCTTCGGAATCAAATTTCACAACAGGAACGGTTACTAATTACAACCGTATCAGATTGTGCGAACAATTCAAATTTTAAAATAATAAACATTGGAAAATTGATACTGGAAATGGAGAATTCAGTTTTTACATGTTAAAGATTTTGTCTATGTTATGGTATGACAAATTGAATCTGAAATAATCAAATCATTTTTATTTATGTATATAAATAACTTAACTACACTAATTAAGATATAAATAATAAAAAAAGAGATTTATCTACTGCAAGTCAAAACGAACAAGAAGAATTTGAAAAGAGTTAAAAAGGTTGGGTAAATGTTAAAATGAAAAAACATGCGACAGAGTGTCACAGATGATAAACATAACTTGGAAGTCTCAATGGATGATCATAATCAATCATAATCCAACAATATTTGTAATTACATTAAAGTATGTCAATATTCTTAAAAATAGAACCAGAACAATAACCAACAAATGCAATTGAGTTTCGAGTAATTTCAGAATGCAGTACATAATTAACGGTGTAGGTACTCGTACATTCACGCATTGTTTGCATAACTGCGTAACAAACACCTGACGCCATGTACCCGACCTAATTGCATTGAAGTATTTAATGTGCCTTATACAGCCAGTCCAATTACCACAGATTGTATTGTTTAAGATAAAACTGAGTATAAAAACATTAAATTTTCATTTAAAACATCAGTCGAAAAAACGTACAGAATATAAAAACATTTGATTACAGCTATAAATATTTATTGCTTAACCGATCACATACGTAAGTACTTTTGGTAGTACTCTATTTGTATTTTTTTACCAATAAACGTACGTAATTATACAAGTAATTAAATTCGTTCGAAGGTGTTGAATATATCGGAAATAATATTGTAAATGTACCTAAACCCTTGTTTCTTTAATATACATTATCTGTTGGAACTTTCATTTCTTAGCTATGTTTATCTGGCAAATATTATTGTTAGCTGTCAGTTGTTCAGCTGTTATTGACATTGACATTGTCAACAGTCAACATACAAATGTGAAATGACAAAAATCTCACATACCAATTTTAAATTTACAAATCCCTTTCGAGTAACTTTATTTATTTAATATATTTATTAAGTTAAGATTTTTTTTTATGTAAATAGTGTATCATTAGTCGGAGTTAAAGTAATATATATATATTTATAACACAGATTTCTTCGTGAACAAACATGTCTCACCAGACTGGAATTCAAGGTACATCCAACACCCACTGATTATTGCACTCAAAATATTAAAAATACTTTGTAGTCATTCAACATTATTTAAATATTTAACGGAACAGAAAACTATTTTATGCAATATTTGCTTTCATTCTGTGTCATAATTTTCTGTATCACAAATTTTATTTTTACACTTAGTTTATTTTCTTGTATCTCCAAACTAAAAACGTACAATAGCTGCAGGACTATAGTTTGTCTATATATTTTGGCAAAAGGAAATTTGACTATCTGATATAACTTAACAGTGAATTATGTTTCTTTTTTGGAGGGGATCTTGCTGTTGGCCAGGAGGCCTAACAGCTCAGCTCGGGCTTGTTGGAGAGCTTAGCTCAGCTGTGATAAGTGAAATATGTGTATAAAAATTGTTATTTACCTGTTACAGCAAATGCGGAACTACAAAAATATTTTAGCAAATGTAGAGAGGGAAAAATAAGAGTCTTGAAAATTAGCATTGAGGATGGTAAGGTTAAACTTATGTTATTATTTATTAAGGATATATCTTAAGTGTATGCGAGGCAATGTTGTGTTTATAGTTGTCTACATCTGTCTATATTAAATAAAAAACACTGGAGTGAACTCACAACAGCTTAAAGTTTAATACTACCTAAGTCCAATGGTGACACTTTTTTGTCATATTTATTTGAAATTGTGTATTAAACTGGCTAAGCTACTTCAGTTTGGTTCTAATACAATCTTTCTGATACAAGATCTATTATATATTTCAGAATGAATGTGTATATATTTCTCTTATAACTACATGTTTTAAATAACTCTAACAATTTTAATTGTCAAAGGTCAATTGTATGTAGCTTAGTGTTTCTTCACTTCACTGGGCTTATTGCTAATAAGCCATCTCTTCAGGCAACCCACTATTACATTAAATGTTCTAAATGTATTTTCAGAACAACTGACATTGACATCAAACCAACCGGTCAAAGGGACATGGGAACAGGATTTCGACAAATATATACCATCTCTGATTGTGGAACATTTACCTTGTTACATTCTTTATAGGTAACCAAATTTCATATCCAGATTCAAGTTTTTTTTTTAATAGAAGAGGGGGCAAACGAGCAGGAGGCCCACCATAAAGGTGAAGCCGCCGCCCACAGACACTCACGCGGCTGACAGCTCGTGAGTGCGTTGCCGGCCTTTAAAGGAAAATTGGGAAATGGAGGGGTAGGGGAAGAGGACGGAGAGGGGAAAGGATGGGCACCGGAAGATCTCACTCACTGAAGTCCAATTGTATCACTTTACGCTGGTTTTCTGTGAGAGAGTGGTATTTCTCCGGCCGTGCCTGCCCATTCGGCTGAAACTCTTAAGTAACAGCATATAAGTCGGCTAATATACCTTTTAATTGACTTAAAACTCATAAATAATATATACAAATTGTAGGTTTGACTCAACAAATTCCTTAGGGTTTGAATGGTTACTACTAAGCTGGTCACCCGACAGTGCACCTGTTAGGCATAAAATGTTATATGCATCCACGAAGGCCACTTTGAAGCAAGAATTTGGGTCGTCACACATTAAAGATGAAATGCATGCCACAGTAAAGGTATTGTTATACAATCGACAAATGCAATTAACTATGTCACATGTTCTTGACCACCGAGACAATGGTGTTCTGAACCGTACCAAAATATTAAACACTGTAAATCATACATTTGTATCCTAAATTAATAATTAAATCTAAATATTAAATATTATTCCTATTACTATTTCATTATTTAGATATTTTGTTACAAACTGATGGTTATTTATTAAATTTGTCCTCAAACGTCATAAGTGCTAATTATATTAACAAAACAAGAAACTTAATAAAACAAGATAAACACACAAAACAATTATATAGAAACTTAAAACATATAAGACACAAATGCGAACACAATCAAGATTTAAAAGTTTTATTTTTATAGTATTTTAAATGTCTCCGTGAAAGGTAAGCAGGGAGTAAAAAACATCAACCGAGTCCATCCACATTCACAATACTATTATAAAGTCGACATAATTTTTTATTCTATTTATTAATATTGTGCTTATAATGCAATTGAAATTGCATGTTTTTAAGGTAACCTTGGCACAAAACATATTTATCTAACATGCAATAAAGTGAATATATATCAATTTAAAATTTCAGAATGAAGTAAACCTTAAAGGCTACAAGGCACATGTGAGCGGTGTGAATGCTCCCGCACCACTTACAAATCGAGAGGAGGCATTGAAGGAATTGAATGAGAGCGGACAAGGTCCCAACTATGGCACGGATGCCAGGCATGTTTCTAACTTTACCTTTAGTAGAATTTAATGTTTTGTAATTAACAGTGCATAATTAAATGTGACATTTTCAGACAATCAACAATGGGTGGCATTGCTTTCCCAATTACAGAGTCGGCTAAACAGAGTTTGATTGATCTCCAACGGGGTTCCTACAACTACTTACAGTTTAAGATAGGTATGTATTTTATTCATTTTCTTTTTGTAATTTGAAAGTGTCGCCCTAATTTTGAAATTTTCTTTGATGTAATATAAAACATATTTTTATTAACATATAGACATTTAACACAAACATTCTTAATATTAACCTAAACTAATAACTTTAATTAATACCTGAAAAACTTTCAAGCTGAATTGTCACACGTTGTCAATTGCAGATTTGGAGAATGAAAAAATATGTCTCGCGAAGGCGGCAAATATTAGTTTGTCAGAACTGCCTTCACAAGTGCCAAGTGAAACCGCAAGATATCACATATACATATTCAAACACACGCACGAGGGTGACCCACTGGACAGTATTGGTATGTTCTTGCAAATGTGTTAGCGATAGACCAAACCCCCCATACTCCCCCCCCCCCCCCCCCTAAACACGACTGGCAGTGTGTCCATTGGGTCTTTTGATTATTTGAAATTGAATTTTTTCAGTGTTTATATACTCAATGCCAGGCTACACCTGCAGTATAAAGGAGAGAATGATGTATTCCAGTTGTAAGGGCAACTTCCTTGAGCTTATTGAATCTATGGGTGTACTTATCTCTAAACGGGTAAGATTTTTTTTAATACCCTATTTATTTCAAGCATATTCTCAGGCACGTGTGTCTATGGGCGGTGACTTCACCTTTATGGCGGGCCTCCTGCTCGTTCGCCCCCTCTTCTATAAAAAGTTTATATAATTATTTGTTATAACATGACTTAGTAAGAAAACACTTCGAAGCATTATTTTTTTTTAATTTCAGGTGGGTATCGATGATGGTAAGGAGCTGACTGAGGAATTTCTTTATGACGAAATACATCCAAAAGTAAATTTGCATCGTCCGGCCTTCGCCAAGCCCAAGGGCCCTCCAAACAGAGGGGCCAAACGGATCACTAAACCCCAAACCACACAATAATTGTTAAAGGCAAGCAAAGTCACAGGGAAACACTAGTTTGTGCTTTCTTTTACGGCAATTGTGAGAACCATTTTCACTGACATACAATTGAAATAATTTAATCCCTTTAAAACCTTGTGACTAACTGGAATAAAGATCTTGCCAGCGCCATCTATGTTTAAAAAAAAAGTATTTTTTTATAGAAATGTAAAGTGTCTTCCCTGTACTGAGTTTAGTCGAGCACAAAATTAAGATCGATGTGTTTTCTATGTTCTATTTGAAAATGTAATATTTTTCATAATATAAGCAATAAGTACAGTATTAATTGTAAGCGATTATTTTATATGTATTGAGTGTTTGTGCAATAGTAAATATAAACTGTTTCTTGCCTATTTGGGTCATACAATAAATAATTTTCACTTTTGGCAGTTGAATGTCGATGGAAATGTGGAAAAACACTTCATTGGCCCTTATAATTTACAGATGAATGTTAAATTTTATGCTTAAATATATGCTTTTGTATTATTGGTTTTTGCCTGGATACTCCCGAGTTGATGAACCTGCATTGAATATAGATTAAATATAAAATTGTGCAAGCAATATGCCAGCACAGACCACAGATGGAAAATATGTATAGATAAAGAAAGGTTCTGACAAAGGTTTAGCACATCTGGAAAGAACCCGAAGAAATTTATTATCTCTTGTCTTCCTGTTGCTACTCTGCTGAAAATATGTCCAGCATCTTATTTATAGATAGATCCATGTAAGTAGTAATTTGTGGCTATTTTGCCCAAACACAATGAGTTTAGGACCATATTTAGAAATAACTCTCCACATATTTTTTATAAGAATACAAAACTATTTAATTACAACTAAATTTTATTTACATTTATATAGATTTAGCAACATAACAGATATTAAAGCTCATCCACTTTGGTATTTCCTTTTGTTTCAACCAATTGATCATGATGCCGGGTTAAGTTATCGTGTTTTTCTTCAGCGTGATCGTCCTCAGCTTGCTTGAATTGTTCTTCCCTGAAACATATTTTTTTTAATACAATATATAATTTCAGGATTCTTAAATATTATCTTATATTACCTCATCTCCTTTAATTTGTGCAGTGATCTTCGAATATCGGTCATTGAAACTCCGCTGATTTTTAAAATACCTACTATAACTATACCAGCAACAAGACTCAAGGCAGCACCTAAAAACTCAGGTCATTGTAGAATGAAATTATATATGCAAGCAGACCAATATCAAGATTTTCTATTTACCTAGTCCAGCACCAACTAAAGTTGCCACAAGTCCAAGATTAGCTTTGTAAATTGACCCTGTCACTGCACCAGCGACCACATACTCCAATACAGAATTTTTATCTCTATACACGGATATGGTGGTAGCAATTAAACTAAAAAAAAATTAAAATTTATTTATCTAAGTATTATGATTGTGCAAAAAATGTACTAACCTATACATTCCAGTAAAGAAAAACAGTCTCCAACCCCAACGAACAGCGCCTTTTGCAAATGCTATAGTCACACGGTCTTGCAATTTTCTCTAAAAGTACATATACCAATAAATGCTCATGTGAATTCATACACAATATATAAATAGTACAATTTCTTACCTTTGCTTCAAACGTAGAATTAAATATAGTTGCTTGATTGTTTTCCAAAAAGGAAATATATGCATCTTTTGATTTTAAGAAACCTCCATAGCACACACCGAAAAAGGCTCCGCATATTGAAGCTTGTATGACATTGTGCAATTCTAAAGAAATATCATCATCCTCACTGCAACAAAAATGTCACTAATTACTGTTACCAAATAATACTATTAACTACTCCATAATCTATATTTACCTACTTTACACTGTAAATTTGTTTAACTCTGCCCCATCCTGAACTAGGTATTTCTTTAGCGTTAGTATTAAGCATGTCATAGTCATTTTGATTATGAGTATTAAAAAACGGAATAATTGCTGCAGGAGTCAAGCGCAGTGTTGTTCCAAATAATATTCTTCTATTGAGAATTCTAAACATTTTGTAATTTTAAATACAACTCTGAAGACTTAATTCAATGACACATTACGATTATTCAACTGTGTTGAAGATATTTATGCGTTTTTTTTATTCTAGAAAGGACAATGCAGAAAAATGAAAATAGTATTGTGCCTATTGGAAATTTCTCAATTACCGATATTTCATATTACATACTAATTTCCACTTTTCACTTTTTAGTACTATTATGATTTTTAAGTAGATAAGGTTAAGCCAATTTGACATTTGACAGCTTTAATTTGAATCCCTACAGATAAGACAGCAATGAGAGCTTGTGACTGGTAAGATCATTATTAAATAATGCGTTCCGTGATACTTACGTTCCGTTATGTGATGTTGTACCAAGAAAACCAGATGACGTTGCTTTACAATCGCAATAATTACGAAAACATCAGCCAATAAGACCACATTTTCACTAAGTACAACAATATCATATTTTAATACCGTACAATAATATTTTTTTATTGTAATAACTGATGTCGCAGATTCTTAAATATATACGTTTAAGAAGGCGTATGAAAGATGTGATCTATTAACAGTGTAGTAGTAAATGAAATTACACAAACCATTTTTAATTCGTTTAATACAAAATGCTTAAAATATTCTAATAGTAGTTATATTTTATCTTCAAAAGAATTTGAACAAGTGGTTAATAATAAAATATAAGCTTAATAACATAGTTATATACTTCAAAAAAATATACGACAAAGTTAAACAAATTTGCCGATTGAATAAGACTAACGACAATACAGAAAACTTTTAGGTGGATCGAGTAATAACATCATTTTCATCAAATATTTTATTCACAGATAAAATAAACAGATGTGCTTTACATAAATCGGTGAAATAACGGGACAATCTGTTTGTATACATCTAATAAACTATTTTAACTTTACACACAACCCTTTAATTTGCACACCTTTACTTTAAAAAGGGAAGAAAAGAAATACGGGGCAAGTGAGTCGCTACGAGGATTTTTTTTACTTTTTCATGTCATTCATCTATACCGCTACTGTCAGAATAGGATTATTTTATCTAAATACTTAATTAATGATTATGTAGGTAAATCTGTAATAAATACTAATATTTTTTTTATATTTATAAAGTTGTATATAGGTATTTACATTGGATATTTTAACAATAACCGTCACATACAAAGAGTGTATAAATGACAGTTATACACTTTGTCTAATTGATAATTTAACGTTTCAATATTGAATTCAGTTCTTTCAACTCATCGGAATAAGGGACTTGGCATGGACAAACAAACCACCCGATTCCAAATCGGGATTAGTTAAATCAATTTAATTGCATTACCCTGTGCGTAACTTCTTTTGATAATATCCATAATAAAATAACACCATCGGTAATTAACGTCCCTTACTCCCTTCGCGTCAACTTAACAACCTGTAATCCTCCTAAATTCATTCAAACATTTTTGAGAAAAAGAAGAAGCAAGGAAGAGTCGAAAGAAGGTTGTATTGAAACGTTGAATGCGTATATTAACGAGACAGTTAAGATCTAAATTGTTGTATTTCTAGACCAACGATGCAGATAACATCATTTATTATTGATCCCCATTAAATTTTAAAATTTTATTTACACATTGTTTCAACCCTTTCAGGAAAGTTTGGATATAGTTAAGGAGTGGTTAAATTAAAACATAAAGGCGAGGAGAAATAAAGAAAATCGTTCAATGGATATAATATTTTAATTATGAAACTAAAAATAAGAGTGAAATTAAACACACAAAAAGGCTTAATAATATTCGAAACTTAAAACTACAAATGGAGGACAAACCAAAAAGGGATAGAAATTTCGCGATGCGCCTTAACCGAAGGTTTATTTACTGATATGTTGGCCTTTATTCATATTGATACAAATCACTAAGGTACCTACAGCTTATATAGTATGATAAATAGATATTACATAACTAAAAATATATAGTCGATATGCAAAGATATGCTTCGGGATGTAATGAAATGTAGTTTAAAGTGATAGTTAAATGAGAGTAAACACAGAACAGCGAAACGAACAGAGACGCATTCACCCATCAACAGTAACGCAACTGACAAATTCGAAACAATGCCTTACAATGAATAAAAATGCGTAATTGCGCTTAATAAAACTCTCAAATATAATTTAACTGTAACATTTTTCATCAACTTTTTAATATGTTAAGATTAATTTAAGACTTTACCTAAAATGTATTGACTTTAAATTTGGCATCTCATTCTAAACACTGATTTAATTAACTTCCTTAAAGTACAATATTATACTAAATATTTAAAATACTTCTCTAAACACATAGTTTTCTATAATTATCTATTAGTCAATACCAGTGTTGAGGAGTTCTTAGGCCTGAAAACCGCCACACACATCTCCGAGCGAGGGACAGACGAACCGAACGGACAATTGTCAAAAACCAAATCTGTGCGTGTGTAGCGCCCGTGAATGGTGAGTGAAGACCGCTGACGCTCACCCGCGTCTGACGACCGTGGAGTGGCCTCAATTTCAAAATTGTGCAAAATATCACCACACCCTGGTCACCTAACTTTACTAATTCCAAAACGATATTTAGTACAATTCTAACAATCCTTACGTCTTATTGAAAACTAATTTAACCACTTTACTAAGCTCTAGTTTTATCATTTATATACGTGATGTATAATTATGATACAATTTCATTAGTGTAAATAATCCTTGTCTGCGTTAATATCAAAATGGAAATACATATTCGTTCGGCACCTTTCACTCTTTCGCAGCATGAGAGCATTAAATGTACATGGGTTGGGGCATGGGGTGTGCAACGATTATGTATTTCTTTGTGACTCGAGTACAAGCTTAAAAATTAGAATTGATTTCATTTGACAATACACAATTTCATTTCGAGTCAACTGTCAAAGCGTTTGACGGTTGACATAGGTGCGCAGTGGCGAAATCACCGTTGACGGTCACGAGCCGGTGATTAACCGAACACAATAACAACTTAGTCGTCAAATGAGGCCTCCGTTTCACGCATGTTTGCCTAACATTGAATGGACGTGTAACTGAACACTTGAACTGGTCCTAGTTAAAGAGACGCCTCGGCGGAAACGAAGTTTTAGTAATTGTTAGAGATTTTTTTAAATACTTAAATCACAAATTAATTTCTTTCGATTTGGACTAGCATGCTTTAATTAAGAAGGCAAAGATGTGTGAAAACCAATTGGCGTAGAGTAGAAAATCAGAGCCGAGAGTGATTTTATATACAAAGTGTCGAGAGATTTATACTAAAATACTGTCGCTAACGTTAGTGTAAATACTGACAACGTGCCATATCAGATCCCTTTTCCCCAGGCCGAAGCCGACTTCGAAGACCGAATCGGGATCAATAAATAAAATACTTAACCACTTAGTGAAACATGCACGCGCATTTATAGTGTTGTAGCTACCATTAATATAAATTAACATCAAATAAATGCATCATGTCACTGTTACTTCACTGAACGTACTTCTTGCTAATCACTATTCCTAGTCTCTGGTCTGCGTCGAGCGGCGCGTCATTCCGTGACGTTTCAAATGTCAAACGTCACACGTCACTCAAACGGCAGACGGATGAGTTGTGATTACACTAACAAATCGAGAAGACCACTGTCGAAACGACCAACAGAATATTTTGTCTAAATAACGAAATATGGAAGTGAAGTTATCCCGGAACGAACCGGCTCTAGCTTAACGCTAATAAATTGTCTATAACTAATATTGCACACACATACACAATTCTAAACATCAGAGTGATTTCGCTAAAACCAAATTGTGTATGCGCACAAAACTACAATTACTTAATAAGAAATGCAATAATAAATTGTGCATAAAATATATGTATAAAATATAATGTTATAACTGCAACTCATGTGACAAATGTTTAAAATATATGCTTAACAATGTGCAAGGGAGTGCCTAACGCGACCGATGCAATGTTTGACATCGCTTGGATATTGCCGAGCGTGGAAATAATTCTTGCGCAATCTGATTGCGAGCCGCCTCAAATGAACGATCACTGGAAACGTATATCTAAGTGTATAAAAATAAAATATAATGTTTTAAAATAATTTACGGAATGAAATACCACACAAAATATAAAACCTCTCCGACTATACCTATTGTTGTAATATTAATAGTGGCCGACAGGTGGCGCTCTCTTAAATTAGGTAAAAGTACGTATTCACTAGGGAAGTAGAGTTATAGCACTTATCTAAACTGTTCCAAGTAAGCGTAATACAGATACAATATAATTTCAGTCGAGTTATCCTCGATCGTGAGAGAGGTAGGCGCCAGCGCGTGTCCCGGGTGGGCGAGCGACATCTCGAGCACGGCGCTTGGCCAAACGCGTGACTTCAAATAGAGCGGAAAAGATAACTATTTGATCGCAGATGATATCTTGATCTCGAGATGTCGCCTGTATCCCCGTACACTGGCCAAAAATGCGATACTTGTGTGATATTCCTTGCGGACGCTTAGATACTTGACTTGGAGAAAGAGACTCGAAGATGGTTGGACTCTGAGAGCTGATAGTTGTGCATCTTGATGAGCGCCGCCACCGCATCGTCTATGGACGGAAGTTGCACGAGCGCCATCTTGCGGTCCTTCCTGAAAATTTTAACACGGAACTTTAATCTCTTCAATAAACCAACTATTTCGGCTTCAAAAGCACTCTTAATACACATATTGTAGCGACATCTGTGGCCTGCATCTACAATCAATACGTTGGCAACGATCCTGAACAGTGCTAACCAAGATATTACGCTTAGCAACTAGAGCCTTCGGGCCAATCAGCGGTTGAGGAGCCTGCCCATTTGCCATGGAGGAAATACATGCCTTAATTCCGTAATAACATAAGCTAAAATTGCAAAATTAGAGGTATATCGTGGACATTAGAGTTAAAGTAAAACAAATTACATTACGTTATTTGCTAGTATATAATATATCTATATGAAACATTAACACTGCGTTATCAAATATATGAACGTGTATCTTTTCGGTACAAATGAAAAATGTATACTCACGGGAAGAATTTGAATGCCTTGATAGTGAATCCGCGTTTGGTGAACGCGTCCTTTATGTCATCCTCGGAGACGGTCGCTCTGCGGACATTCATTGTTATAACTTGCAGCGGAATTGAACAATATCTTACGGAATTCCGGATAAATGTTACACATTCCTTACGTCTCTTAAATGTATTCTTGGAATTTTCCACACTACTCTCAATTGCTTATATAAAAATATCCTGTTAAACGTCTAGACATGGCTATGAATATGTATTCCATTTAAATCCATTCCATTACACACATGCACGCATATACACACACAGATTTGTTGAAATGTATTATCTCATAATAAGGAATTATATTGATAAATTTGACCATAATCTTAATTTCTGATTTGTATGTAACGACGTAAGAGATTGTCCTACAGCAATATGGTTATAATATCTTTTATATATGTTAGTTTTTGGGGAAAAAAATTGTAAGTTTCTTTGATACGTGAGATCAGTAATAATTAATATGGTACATTTTACAAAGTACTTACGGAATGTTGGAAAGATGCAGAGTAGCGCTGGGCGGGTAAATGTTTTGATAGTTTTTGCTGCCTGGTTTCTTGAATCTGTGTAGCGGGCTTTGCGAGTAGTCGCTGTATAAAAAATATATCATTATAAGATTACAATGCGTGTATTTATGTTTATTGTGTATTGTATTTAAATTTACATTAACGGGCTTTACGAAGGATTTTACTTAACACATTCTGTCAATCGGTTTGCGAACCACAATATTAGTTCTGGGAGTGGGCAAACATTCACAAACAAAAGAAACAGTTTTTCAATATCTTGAATGGAGTGCTTTGGGACATGATCAGGAAGAGCATGCCAGCTTGAACTGATTCAAGAATTTGAGATAATAAAAAAACGAACACCTAGTGACTTTGAATAATGTGACAACAGACACTGGTTGAATTATTGTCGCCACCAGACTTTGAAATGTAATTGTAATGTTTACAAGAGATTTACTATTTACTATTCTTGACCTACCGTGTGAGACCAGCGTCTGGTTGGCCTTCCTTCGGCAACTGCACAGTTTGGTGCTTGCTGAGCATCACGCGCATGGCTTTACCGAACACGCGAAGCTTGTCCATATGAGTCATAGCTGCAAATTATATTATAAAATATTAAACCTAGCCTCAGAATATATTACGTCTATAACATAATAGAAACAAATTATATATACGCTTAGATAATGTGTACAAATGCTCTCCTATAAATCTATAAACATACTTTTTTAACTTTAAAAGAGATAAAGCCCATAATAAATAGAAAACAAACGACTCAACTCGACACGAGTGCGATTATTATTTGCTTATACGAGATACAACACTAGAGCATTCACAATTCCGTGACGAGCGTGCTCAAAGGCAAAAATAAATTACAAAAAAATCATACAAATCTCGCCTTAACGGCCATAGAGATTAGACATACCTAGATGGGCCTGGTGAGGTTCCGCCATCTGAATCAGAGCTGAATCTTTTTTGTTGTATAGGATCTTCACTCGTTGCACATCACCATACACGCCTAAATGGTAAAATTGTGTTATATACGGAACAATATTTCATGTAAATTTATCCTTTTCGTTTGGTAAAACTACATGGGTCTACAAGCTTCAATACTGTATTATTGAAAAGGAAAAACAAGAGGGAAAATCTAAACTCTATCTGGTCACGTAAAGCTTCCGATCCTCGAATAAAAAAACAAACACTATGACTTTAACACTACTTTGACACTTCGGTTACTACCTGAACATCTACAACTATATTCTAACTATATTGTCTGTGACATTAAATCTCGGAAGCGACAAAACATCAAACACTCGATTATCGCTAAATAGGTCTGAAACACAAATTGTCAGTTAATAAAGCTTAGAATGATCACAGAATGGATAGTGTTAACAAGCGAAGCTTCGACGCCAAGTCAATGAATGCAGTTATCAGTAAAGAAATCCGGAATGTTAGACAATTTGTCTTCCAGGCAGACAGGGGCTCAGTATAGTAATATTAATGTTTTTAATATAAAATACGGAATGTGCACACGTACCGAAAAGGGTAAAGAGAGCGTCAGGCGTGACCATCTAAAACAATAGGAAAGAGAAAAGAGATAGTATTATAAATAGTCGTAAAAGATCTGACATCATATCTATAAATAAATTAGCAACTTAATTAAGGAATGGAATATATAACAGCCCGTAACGTTGACTACGGTTTAATTAATTAGTCGCGCTCCCATTTAATAAAACGACGTTACTGGCTATTGTTAGCTCAATGCACAATTTGTCAATAGACTTTCTAGTTGGTCATGGCACCATACATTTGGAATCTAATCAATCTAATTTAACAGTAATGGGAATAGGGTTTAAGTGGTTATGTACAGACCTCTTCGTTCAAGTTGGATACTAGTAAGACGGTTGCGAGGGGTAAAGGCGGCGCAGCCAGGGCACGAAGTGCTGGTGATGCTGGAGTCAGTGTGAGCGCTCCGAAAGCTGGCAAGCCGACTCCCCCAACGCCAACGCCGTACGGCGAAGCCAATCCTGATCCAAGGCCAAGGAATGGAGGCGCCAGAACCCCGCCACCTACAGTAAATACTTTTAAATAGACTTTCTCTATATCATTTATATAAAAATATATCCTACGGTTATTTTATAATAGACCATTGTGTGTGATAACAACAATGCGCTCATAAAAGTTGCCTTATTTCAACGCTTACACAATTTAGAACAAAGAACTAAAAACATAGCGATGAAGCCGAGACGTAAAACGTCGTGTTGTCTTTTTTGCTCGAACCCTTGAATGTAACAAACAACAAAAGCAACAAATCGAGCGTGTCGGAATAATCCTCATATATCACAACCCTCTACGGTGCAGTAAGGATTTATGAAAACTTATTAGTCACTGTGGAAACATTTAGAATTGATTATGAATAATAAACAAGACACCGAGATAGAATAGTTTAGATACTTATGACGGTTAATCGGAATGTTTATGACCCTGAGACGTTAGTATATATAAAAGTATATTAAAATGAGAATGTGCTATCTCAAAGATAAACTCGGGTACAGTGAGCAAACAGTGCTTAACACATTTCGGGGGAATATAATACGTAACAAACACTTAAACAAAACTTCGTTAGAGAAGATAAACATTGCGGTTGTTGCGACAGTTTAGGAAGGTGCTAAAGCGTCCAGAACCTTGAGACAACTGGCCTTTTATGCAGGTGCGGCCCGCCATCAACAAACAAATTGAATACTACCGTTTCAAATAAGGCTTCTTTCTAGTTTGTTAAAAAGCACCGTGTTACTGTCATTTATTTCGTCTGTTTAAGTAAAATATACTATGTGCTACATAATTCAACCAAATAAACTAATCGTGTACGTATGGTACGCACGATTCGTGGAGCGAGCTTTTTAATTTGCCGAAGCCCCGTAGAAATTCAAACAAAGTTATCAAATATAATTGAGCGTAATATTAGCCTCATAAATTATTATATTCAATAAATTTAATAGCTCAAAGGTTCAAGTACAATTCAAAAAATATAAGCTGTTAACGGAGGATCTTACAGGTGTATGATTAAGGTGCGAAATGGATAATGAGAAATAAAGTAAACACTGAGCATCAAATATTGCTTGTTGCGATAGCGGCTCGTTTCTACGTTAAGGGTTGCCAGAGGCAGATGTTGAGTATTATTGGACTAACTCTTCCCGGATGCGGCCAGGAGGCGGGCGCGCAGCGACATCAACTCACTGGTCAACAGCTGGTGGGTGTCGCCGTCACCGGAAGGCAGGGTCGGGTTGGTGTAGTCCCTTGACTTGTCGTTATTGTACTTCACGTTGAGACAAGTCATCTTTGAGTAGTCGATGCGCAGGGTGCAGCAGCCATTGTAAATGTTCTGACCGTCTAGGGCCTGTCAACAAATGAATTTAGTTCAAACACTTATACCAAATAAAATAATTACACAATGTCATAAAAGATAAGAATTAGTGAGTAAAATATTCCTACTAAAAAAAATATCTAAGGTTAGTAATAAAAAATAGGCTTAGTTTTCATTTAAGTAAGCGCCGTAGCAGACAGCTACGACGTAGCGGTTTACGTAGCTAAGTAGTTTTCCTTCAGTACGTATTATTTGTAAGCTAATACTTATTTTTTCTAGAATAACTTTCAATAATAAATCCCTGCCGTAATTATTTTATTGTAGGATTTACTCAAAACGGTCATCATTGAATTATAATTACAAAATATTGAAAAAAAGAAGAAGGTTATAAAGAACAATATAATATGACCGTATCAAAATGGGTTTCTGGGAAATTTGTTTGTTCTTGACGCCTGTGGCAGCCCGATAACGGTATATCGCGATAGAAAAGGGAATTAATTAAAATGCAACAGCACTCAGCCCATTCCTGTGAGCTTTATTCCCGTCCACGAAGTCCACTGTAAAAGTAAACATGATATTTTTCCAATGAATAAAATGTTTACAATATTCTCTATAAAACGCAACTTTTTAATGATCAGGATCTTGTTATTTCGTAACTTTATTCCAACTTGGTATTCATTTTCATACCTCATAAATCGAATGTGTGAATAATTTTAGTCACAAATGATTTTGTTAGATCAAAACAAATAAGAAATCAAAGTGTCTCTATATTCCGTTACAAAGAATATAAATTATATTTATTCCCGCGTTGAGTTCTGCATTTTCAAATCTTACATTATGTATTCGAGGTGCCATTAAGTGTTTGTTACCACAGCGACAAAGTATCGATATTGAAGTTGAATTTTTATTGCGTTTTCTTTAGTGAAACCGTTTGCTACTTTAATTCAAACGGTTCAATAATTGCACCCGGGGCATTTCCTGAAGTCGTTTCATTACAGGACCGTGCCGCCCGCGGCGTGTCCACTCTTTGACGTAAATTACCCCAATCAATTAACCGTACATTTTCAACTCGTTAACCAGAAGAAACACTACGTGAATGGTACTTTAGTATGGGCTGTATTCATAGTAATTTTAAGGATTGGGTTTCGCTTTATAAGGTTTATTGCGGTTGTGCCATTGTCTAGGTATAGAATCACAAATATTTGCGAGTTACGAAACACTCAGAGAGAATTTAAAGAAAAATGAACTGAATTTTTTAAGAATGAACAGGCGAAGTAACCTCGAATACCTTTCACAATCAAATAAAATTTTCAGAAACGCAGTGAATAAGTGAGAGTTCAATGTCGGAAAGCTGAATATTGGCTGTAGATTTAATAAATTTCTGCTCTATATGCAAATGTGGACCCCCTGATGTGTAGACGTGAATAGATTGGTTCGCTTATAGCTCTACTTATATGGAAATGTGAAAAGCACATAAGAAGGTCGCTTTGGTACGTAATTGTTTTTGTAGACACATTTTGATTGCGGCGCGGCGAAACCGTTATTGGAAAATCATTATGACACGATACGTTCAATAGAACGCTAATAAGCGCAATTCCGTTTCCATGTTTAGAAATGAGCTAAACCCACTAACAAGTAGTTTATTTTCATATTTTCAAATATGACATCGACGCTTTAGTTTTACCTCAGAATATATCTGAAAACCTTGGAGTTTCATCTCGAATCGCACTCAACTATCAACATTTAGCATCTGGTTAGAGATTGTCATTGCGTATATGTAATTGAACTTATTTCATTAATTCGAACAAAATGAAACGGCGAAAAATTTCCCCTTGAGGGTAACTGAAGGTATTTAAAGTACTATTTATAATTTGAAAAAAAAACATAAATATCTATTGATATAGCTTACTGCCTTACAGTTATGAATCGTCAACAAAATAAGTTATCAAAAAGTTTCGACTCCAAATTTACTGCCAGTTCCCAAATCAAGGGCGTAGAGCGGACGAGAAGAACTGGCAAGAAACTCCCCACCACTCGTTATAATATGACCAATTACTTAATTTTAAAGTAAAACATATGAACAAGGGTGTCCTTATTCAATTGTTAAAGCACCGACACTACCTAAATATTTCAAATGAAAATGATACGAACGATATCAATGTTTGACACTTGATTTGAGCTCATAAGACGTAACAAGTGTCCTCAGCAACTCTTAATCGCGTCCTCGTAATTGTTTTATCTTTAGCTCGTTAGAACTCGTTTAAGCAAAGCCTTCTTAGAGAAGGATTAAGTGCGGTCCGCCTCAATCCACCCCCTGTTGCTAATTCTGAAGGTTTTTTCACGAAGAGCAAGATTTTTGATCAATATTTGCCTTGATATATTTGTGATAATATGATAGGCATTTACTTTTTATATAATATGAGTATGTGCTCAACTGTGCGTAAACAGTGCTGGCCGAGTAGTGTTAGTCTAACGGCTTCATCATGAGACTAAGTCATGCCAATCTAAGACCGAAATAACGACGGAATGTGTCAGGCATAGGAGTCCACTTGCCTTTTAAGCAATGGTCAAGAATCAGATACAGGAAACTGAGGTCCATACTGTGGCCCATGGTTTATAAATATTAACACGATGTTCAGTAATTAATAAACATTTTATCAAGATACATATAAATCAAATATAGAAACCATAGACAATGATATAATATCCCTTATAAAACGATTTTAATTATTTGTAAATAGTATATTAATAGATAATAAAAAAATAATTTATTTAACTTTGTGCAGCAAATCACATTCACACACGCAACAAATATTATGAAAAGCTTTTAAATTATTATTCGCATTTAATCCCAACATTGTTAAATGTAATTTTACATCGAACAATGTCAGTAAACAGAAATTCCCTCTACCGGCTATTGAGAGCTCTTACGGGAAAATCGAGGCTCTGCACTGAAATAAATACAATTAAAAGCTTTTAAATACAAACAAAAGCAGAAAGACGACAAAGGACACAGTTCACTGATCATTTATTTGATTTGTGTGTACAAGGTTACTATACGAATAAAGTGGAGATCTATTTATTTGTGAAAAGCTTTCATAGCTTAGCATGATTGAAGCAGACGCAGTTACATATCTACTCATTAATATAATTAACTAAGTTGTCTTGGTTTCAGATTTCAGTTTCTTGGGTTTTATTTATTTAGTTATAGGTCTTTACCGAACCGAGTGCCACATTAAGAAGAGAGAGAATATTAGAAATATTTAATATTAGCATGTTACATTATAATAAATCTTTTAAACATTTTGAATGGAAACTCTAAAAGTGCAACCACCTGCAGGCGATTTAACTATTAAAATTGCACATACTCGTACAGGTGAAACCTGCGCGTTTACCAACAAAGCCTCAACGCGAACATTGTTCGCCACTGATATTATCAATTATTATCGTGAAGACAATTTATATTAACAATAGTGAAATGTTACAGTACATTTTTTTGGTGTTAAGTGATAGGAGTGGTATTTGAACTATAACGTCGAACGACGCCTACAATTAAGGGTAACAGTGACTATTAATTACATTGACCAATGGACCGAAAATGGTTTCTGTTACGCTAATGTGTACCTAACCTAATTGAGGTTATCAAACGTTGTGATTTCGTACATTATCGCATTACCATATCGTGTTTTTCAACCTGAGATTATATTAGTGAGCAATGCTGTTCGGGAAATGTATATCAATACATTATATTATTGCAACATTGATTTTAATCTTGATTGAACACGGTTTAATCAAGTATAAGACGTTAACGAGTTCGTAGCAATGCAGATTGTTAAATATTAAAAATAGCATCAGATAAATATATATAATAAAAGCACAAGCGTAAGTTGTATTTTTTCTTATGTTAAAGTTCATCTACGTGAAGACGTATTTAGTTTTATGATCTTATATTCAAGGCCCAGGAGTATATTATTTCGGGCGTTCGCTACGCAAAGTTCAATTCATGTAATAAGAAAAGCACTAACCTAACCTTTTCCCGAAAAGCAGCTTTTATATTCATAACACATAAGTGAATAGAGAAAAAAACTTAGCGAGACTACCACAGGTATATTCGACATTCGACAGATAAGAGTTTCCTAAAATTGAAGGTTTCAGGTCAGCTAACGAGTTGACCCCGAATGGCTGATGTTTCTCGTCTAATTAACGTCTCAATGAAATATTTAATTTCAAGACAAGAGTTAAAAGTAAATACGTCTGCTTTTATGTAAATACAGCGTTGGAAATAAGTGGCCACATTTTGGCAGCCATTAGCATAGTGCAATGCGATAATGAATCTCGTCTAAGATTTACTCGGTTAGTGATGAGGGTCGTTAACTCCAATCTTTTACTTTAAACTCAACTTAATGTCGATAATTTTATAAAATCAACTAAAACAATATCGATAGATACAATCCAAAAATAAATACATTAAAAGTGATTTTTGACTAGTCAGGCAATATAAAACTGCTGAATATAATATAATATATGACTGACCTGAACTGAATATATATATAATACTGAAACTCAAAACTGCTTAGTGCGAATGATTTCTCGTACAGTAGAGTTGTACGCGCGCGTGGTACGACTTTAAGAGTTCATACTCGGTGTTTGCAAACATTTAATTGTTTACTTAATGTCACATATTTTGTTAATTAAGTTATTTAAAAAAAAACAGAAGCAGAAATGAGTTAGTTTAAAATTATATCAAAAGAAGTTAACCTGTCGACACAGTATAAATAAAGGTTATCTTCGAATATTGAACTAACGTACAAGATTAATAGATTTACCAACACTGTGATAACATTTCATGTTCTATTTTGCTTAGGTAATATTTTTGACACATAGTCTGAATATAACGTTGACACGAGGCAGATGTGGTACGGTGCAAAGTGCAATTTTAAAATGTAAACAAAAGCGCACCTTGAGTCCATAAAGCTGCCTCGGATTTCACTTTATGGAACATAAAATAAACTCGAGCTTATATCATATTTAAGCTATATTCGTTAATGAAATGTGTAAAGCTTTATCTCATTATCTTATTAAAACCCGCAAGTTATTAATTATGCTTCCCCTGAAAAGGTAATAAATTTTATGCCTGTAATTTATTACAAATAAAAAGTTTGTTGTGTCTATTTAAAGCTCGCATTCAGTTATGTTATTAATAATGTTAAATGTGAATATATTTTCAAGAATTGTGCAATATCAAAAGCAGGGGTAATATAGTGATCTCATGTAACGATAATCATTGCTAATGATTACTAATGGACGGCTGAGAATCCATATTTCAGTTACTCACGTGATATCAATCAACATTTATGGAGTTGCTTTGATTACGATAAGTGTGGTACGACTGAGTATTTAAAATATATTTCACAATATTTTATATATACATAAAGTGAGAGAAGACAATGAATCTATATTTTGAAGTAAAAGGATTGGTGGAAAGTTCCTTGCCAGATCTTCTCGTCCGCTCAACGCCTTAGATTTGTGAATTTACATTAGGTGTTAATTCAATTTTTTTATAAATTACCTGTGTAAATAAATAAATTTGTTTTAAAAAGACGACGTGTCAGAGATAAGATGAACTTGGAGTCCACGTAAAAACAAATTGTAAAACAAAGGTATTTCTACATATTTATGCCATGGCCAACCCTCTTAATGCCTCGTTATAAACTATGTGTGTTGCCAGGTAACACTTGTAAATAGGATTTGGAGTAAAATATCTTACTCCAAATCCTATTTACGGGCGGCGGTATGTTGACGCGAACGGTACAAGAATTGAGCACATTAAGAGCTTACATTTCGTGTCTGCGTGTAAGCCGCCCTCTGAAAAGATTTGATGGCGAGGTTAGAGATTTATGTCAAGGATCATAGAGTCGGGGATCGGGGGATTTCAGCGCTCAACATCCGACTCTGCCCTTTGTGGTTGGAGCACTATCCGGCTTCACTTCACTTTGTACTTACTTGTGCTGCCACTTACCTTGCGGGACGTTTCAATTTCATTTTTAACTTATGATTCGCATGTGGAACGGAAATTTTCTCTTAAAATTACATCCGGTCAATTTTATGGTGAACGGCAGATGGAGTATAAACGTCACTGAACTCCAAAAGCAACTTTGAAAAACGAATACATTCTTATTTTGAATGGTGAATTGGGTATTGCTTAAGAAAACATAAATTACATAAGCTTTTATCATAAATAGGAAAGACTTGTTTGTATTTAAAAAAAAAAATACGTAACTAGTAATAACGTCATTACGTAGAACATTCCATGCCTTGCTTGTTATTTGCACGAGTTACTTAGAATATAATAAAGGTTCCGATTTAAAGAATGTAACAAGATAGGCGTGTGAAGTCAAGACGTCTTAACGAGTTACCAAGCCCCTTTATGTGTTTATAAGAATTTACGCTTTAACGATAAATTATTAGTAATGTAACATACATTACTAATAATTTATCTTAAAGTTTTTAATAGTCTAATTGTATTATACTAAGTGAACCGACGTTCATTACACCGTACCTTATTAACAAAAACTGAAGTACACATTAACTGAATGAACAATCTCGACTTGGTTTTTGCTATTTGGACAATCTTTACCTTAAATAAATATTCGATTGTGTAAATTATTGAATAATTAGAGACCAGGTAACTAGTTTACGTATGTTTTAAGCTTAAAACAGTGTTGTTTAAGTCGTAAAAGAATTGATAGTTTTTACTTTTCTGCACGCTGAACACAGAACGTAGTGTGGTTTTAAGTGGAACTTCAATCGTGTCAGATACGACTTAGCGTTACTAAGTTTTCAGCGTTCCGCTTCAGAGATATCTCAATTTTCACGAGAGGTTTCCCCGCTGAGCTTTAATTTGTCGTAACTAAAACCTGAACGTTGCTTTTATTATTAAAAAAATGCTATATCTTATATTTAAGTCGTATTGCAGTTCAAATTTGACGGACACTTTTGTGTTTTGAATTATGTGTTACATTGTAAGTTATTCTGGGAAAAGGCAAAAAATATTACTTTGAATTTAAATACTGATAAAAAAACAAACGCAGTAAATATAAGTCATAACAACACTGTATTGAAATTGAAAGCGAGCAAAATTGAAAATTAATATAAAATAACATCGAAACCGGCACAATCGTATTAAATAACGATTCATAACAGTCGGGTTGAAAAAAGGTCCAATAATTATTATACTCGTAAAGCGAGTCCGCGGAAGCCGCAAACGAAATTTAATTTGGCCTGAACGCTGCATCAGAAATAAAGTTAAAACAGTGCAGTAGGCGGCTGCACGACGAACTTCTAACGCAGATGAATACCGAATGGGAAAAGTTGTTGAGAAAAATTATGTCTCGTTCGACCGCACACTACAGTGCCGCGAGTTAACACTGTATTGTTTGGCTGTATTATAACAATAGGTATTTCATTTTTATGTTTTTATTTATATTTTCGCACGACGTCCTCTAGAAAACATTTTCTAAACTTATCGATCAGAAAATTATACACAAATAGTGCAGAAACGATCTTTGAAAATGATTTGATTTTTTGGTTTATTTAATATGAAGTTTATAAAATACATACAGACAGTTAAAGAAACAACCATATCTAATTCTGTAATCTTTAGATAAATTGATTTTGCGAACGCGACTGATATCTAAAAAATGATTACCTGAAGTTTAAACCCTTCAAACACTCTATTGAAAAATACGCTAAGATTGAAGCGTTTTAAAACAATTTGACAATTGCTACAGTGTGTTGGTCCAGTCTCAAGATCTTCGGAGCGCTAAGTCGCTTCATTTCCAGATAGTTTGAAAGCGAGTCATTAAGTTGAATGAAACGTGAGGCAATACGAACTTTGTTTTATAGCTTTACTTCACAAACAGTTAATAAAAACAGCGAACTTCACTCACCGTTTTCGCCATTTGAGCGGAGCCCGTGTCAGGATACTGGATTAAGGCTTGAAACGAATCTGAAAACAACAAGCTCATTTTACAATTTCATCAACCAAATCAATCTAATATATAAAATTGTCGTGTCACAGTTTTCGTTCCCTTACTCCTCCGAAACGGGTTGACCGATTCTCCTGAAATTTTCTGAGCATATTGAGTAGGTCTGAGAATTGGCTAAATTCTATTTTTAGAGACATTTTTTTATTTCTTTTGGCAAAACGACGTTTGTCGGGATCATTTATAAATTTATCTCCTTTTATAGCCGATGTTACTGTTTGACGATTTGTATATACTCATTTTATAGAGAATTACGCAACGCAATTTTATCATTTGGTTCAACTAAAACAGAGATTTCCCTTCGTACAAGCAGGTAGCGAAGAGAGACCTAAGAGTTTTTGTGTAGGTACGTACTTCTTAATACAAGTGATAAACCAAGTAAAATAAACATACTAATACATTAAGTACAAACAGTTCATACAATATTAACGATTTTATTAATGCCAAGATACCATTAAGATGCAGGAAGGCATCACAAACGTTCCCCCCGAGACCACTACATACTTACGGCCTGACCCACATTGTTTATTCAAAGCGTTTAGATAGATAGAGCTTTAAATTACAACAACAGCTTTTGAACACTTCAAGTGTATGCGAGATGTCAAAAGGAATTCACGGCGGGGGTTAATCTTCAAAGAAATTGGCACCCAATGTTGATATGATCCATCTTCAAGTTCGAAACCGGAGTCAGGTGCACCGCATTTATGTTTGAGAAGTTTCATGCAATTTCACCTTCGCCAACTTGCGTCTATATAGAATTTCACTTCGTTTTGTTTATGTTGTGAAATGAGGGAGTTTAATATAATAATGACATACGTTTCTATATGATACAGCAATCCAATTTAGACACTTGTCTCAGATAATGGCATATGGATTGATTAAACTCAAGCTAAAATATATATATATATATATATAATGCAATGTAGGAGGTGTGTGTTTTTATTTAGAGATATATAAAACAAGAATTCTAGTGTGTGTTTGAATAATAATTGTCTCATCTATTCTTTGTGGTATAAAATATGTAACGTCGCATGGTGTAAATGTTCTCATACATACTTAAACAGTTTCAAGTCATATTTTCCATAGGCCCGCCTAGAAACATTAAATGCGCGCATAAAAGGCTTACGGCAAATTGGAGGTTTCATATAATTAACTTTGGAGTAAGAAAACCCCGTTCTCTCTTAATAATAGAAAAATAACGATGAAAAGACCAAAGCTTATTTGAATTGTATTCAATTTGTTAATTTTACCCGAGACAATGGAGCGTTTGTTTGCAAAGTATATTTTCTTTATCAAATTAACCTGAAGTCTATTGTTAATTATGTAATGTACCGAACCATTTTTTTTTTGATAATTCAATGGATTTTTAAATACACATTTTAAATGGTGATTTAACAGTTCAAAACCGTTCTTCGTAATACGCTTACCCGAGCACATGAATAATTAATATGTTTTTCATTTCATACACATCTGTGTGTGTGGGTTTACGTGTGATAAATAAATAAAATTACTACGGACAGGTTAGTGAGAGAACTTTTTAGTATTAGTTAGTTAGTATTTTTATTTTATTTCGGCACAATCAGACAATGAGTATAAACTATTTCCTAACTAATAATTTAAAGAGTTATAGACGAATAGTTACGAAAAAATTGTTAGCATTTAAATAGTTATAGATTAAGTCTCTATCTAATTCATGTTAAAACGCATCGTTATTTATAATTATTAAGAGAATAATTTAATGGTCTGTTGTTTACGTCACACATAAAAACAAAATTTAATCTAGACGAATATTAAAAAATCTATAATATCGTTGGAAATTAAAATTCCTTAATCCCTTTCGCGTAAAAGGTTGAGCTCGCGATGTAAATTTAAGCGGGATGCTTCCGCCCAGCCGATTACAGCATAATATGATATCTTAAATCTCAGTTCTCTTCAGCTGTCAAACTTGAATGCACCCGCAATTTGTGCTCTTTCATTTCGTTAACACTCGGAACATTTTACATTAAAAAGACATAATAATTTGAATTTGAATGGCCCTAAGTGCCTATTTAAATCTAGTTGAACGTTGTTAAATTTTACAGAGATGTGACTTTATATTTTCATGTATTTATTGAAAGTTCTAAAGCATAGACTCATTCAAGCTTAAAGCACGTTATGCTGTACCAAACCTCACTTTTATTACATTGCGTCCGTCGTCGTATGAGTAATAAATAAATTAGAAATTAGTTTGTATTTATAAATTTCTAAAAACTTTAAAGCTAAATAACACCATTATGATTCTAATATAAAATGCGTGTATAAAAAACGTAGCAATAAATGTAATTCCAAAGATCACAAATTGATAGAAAGAAGTCAAACAAGTTTAGTAACGGACCCGAAAGCTTAATTACGTAGATCCATAGACACGACATGTACCACAAACAAGGGACGAATAATAATTGTAGCGGTCTGGTACACCTTAATAAAGCCAATCGGGGGAAGGGAGGGATTCCAGCCACGCGCTCTTATTGAGATTTGTTCCGGGATTAGAATTGTGTATGGTGTATCAGACAATAATGTTGCAAAATACAAATGTTGTATTTGTTATTGAGTTAGATGATTACGCATTAGTTTCGTAAACTTCTCGTAAGGCTTGTCATGTATGGCTTACTTACTTTTGTTTACTAAAGTGTAATTCCCTAAGCATTAAGAATTAAAAAATTAAAGGAAATCTTGCCAGCTATGTATGTATATACTTGGTCACAAAATTCTCAATATAAAAGTGCATACATACATTTGCAGATACAAATTTTAATAATGTATTTTGAATCCATTCATGTTGAACGCGCCCAACCTGGTTGCTTAATGAACTTAAAACAAAACACTGTGGGTATTACAATAATTAAATCTCCAAACATAAGTCACTAACAATCATTAAACATTCATCTTCAAACTCTTGGAAGATTTCGGAGTCTGACGCCTTTATTAATTGTAATATGATAAAAACTTGTAGAATATTCATTAGATAAACTCGGGGAACTTAGGGAAATAACGAGCCGAAACACCATGAATCTAAATTCAGTAACTTCTAAATGGTTTGAGTTATTTTCGGGAGTGTTTGAATAAACTCCAAAGATTTTCCGTTAATCAAATATTGCATATGTTTGGCGAATTGAAATTTAAATATAACATTTGGTATACTAAAGTTTTAAAGAGCTTTCTCATTACGATCAAACGTTTGATACTTCTTGTTTTTTTATGTTATCTATTTATTATCACAATAAAACATTCTATAAAAAAACATCTAAAAAGAATAAGAGACAACAGAGAGATGTAACAAGCGAAATAACAAAAAAATATAGACATTTTATTAGGTAGTATATAGCATTGCATTGTATATAAATCATTACATAACATACATGCTGAAAATGGGCTAGCTCTTTACCTAACCACTTTCCTATCTATATTTTTAAAGAATTAAACATTTTCATTGTATATAATACGTTAACTGATAAATATAATAAAATTAGTACGTAAAAATTGTATTTTTGTTAGAATCGTCCGATATTATGAATACAAAACAACAATTTCAAATTCATCTTCAGAATGTTGAACTGCAGACAAAGCTTTTACAATTGGACAATGACGAATGCGGTAAAAAAGTAAACAAACGTTCGGTGGAGCAAGGTTCGCCGGCGTCGCTCGGAAATTGGAAACTCTGCATTAGCGAAGGTGTCCCGATACCGTAGAGTTATGAGCGCTTATAACTAAGCCACGATTAGAACGCCCATTTCACATATAAATCTTATGATGTTTCAAACAATTTCTTTATACCAAAATATTGTTTAAACTGTTCGAGTAGCGTGGATTCGTTTGCTGGTTTAAAATATCGCATGTCATTTCATATTTTCGTTTATTATTGAATATTTTTTTAGTAATATAAAAGGCATTTGCAAACGGGCCTCCTTAGCGTGGTGATGTTTTGCCAATACGACATATCGATAAAATAATAGAAAGTTCCTAATGAAGTTTCGGCTGATGTAACTGATATAACTTTGCATGCGTTATCATCCGACGTGTCGTTTACCGAAGAAATTAGTTTATGTATTGCTGTTATATGATATTATTATGTACGATAAAATATTAGGTAATAGAAAATACCTAATTTTACTTCATGTCTTTAAACACTTTGAATTTATAAAGGGGCCGAAGTTTGTAAACGTATTCCAAATTTAAAACATGATTACAAATTGAATACAGACTATATTTAAGGAAACTTATCGGTCATTCAAACATTGTTATATCGTTATTATCTGTTCTAATTATTATATTAAATATTAAGTTAGCAGTGCCTATTAAAGCTTATAACCATTAGGCGAACCAAAAATCTTAATTGGTTTATCTGGCCTCGGGGAATAATTAATTTTAGTATCGAAAGTTAAAGGAGTTTTAAATAAATGAAACCTCTTTCGTATTCTGTTTCATAACAATTATGAAGTAAACTCAATGGAAACATTACACAATTATTGTCTATGCATAGAAGTTGTAATATACCAATGCAAAAAAGTACATTTTTCTTTAATTTGTTTAACATCTTAAAACGTATAATTTCTAGGATTGCTATATTTTATACTATCATTTTAAAAAAATCGGGCTAAGGGAAATCTTATCATTAGAAGTTCTACATATATGAACCAAAAAAAACCGGAACTGATTTGTTTGTGGTTTGGTTTGGACTGAGTTTGCAAAAAAATAATAATCCAGGGTAATTACATAAGTTTATGTATATACTCTTTCCTAAAAGGCCGGCAACGTATCCTATAAAAATTTTCATGGGCTGCGGTGTATACCGCAAACTCTTTTGTATAAAAATTAATAATCACAAAAAATTGTTTATGTGATTTTATATGAAGTTTTATAATTCTGTCAGCCCATACAAGTACATATATTATACTCATTCCGTACATATATCTTTTTCTATATACAACTGACACATACTATTTACTACATATATACTATATGCCTATTTGTATTTAGAAATGACCAACGGTAGGGGAAGAGCTTATCATATATGTACCTACATCCTGTACTGGATTTATTTAGGATATGCATGAGGGTGAAATTTAAATTTTAAACGGATTTAACCCTTGGATTTTAGATAATTAATTATTTATCTAATAATGATTACTATGTTTTTATAAGTTCCCTTTATTCTGTCTGTATGTCTCCACTTTGAATTGTTAGGAATATAGATATTGGATTCAAAAGAAATAGTTTAATTCTTCGTTAAAAGTGTCATTTTTATATAGATAACAGTGAAGTCGATCCATACAGACATTATTATATATTAAATATACTATTTTGGTATTTTTGTGTACAAAGTTATATGAAAATTATATTTTTATAAGTAATTTATACAACGAGGGTATTTCTTTAAAATCTCCGGCGTCGGGATAAGATCCTTCAGACATAAGAAATCTTAAGAACTACAATGCAGAATAATTGTAAATAATTTTACAGAATATCGTGGATTATCTTTAAAAAAACGAATGATAAAAAAATCGTTTAATGTATTTAAAACCGCTTATGTGTTTATCAAAGTCTTTTGCAAATGAAACTCATATTAAGTTTTGCTAACATTAATTTTCTTTGAAGGCGAGCGCGGACAATCGCATAGTTGCATAAAAGATCTAGAGACAATAAAAGTCTTGCTTATTTTAAATACAGTTATTATAAAGAAAATTGAAAACGCGCTTTTGTCAAAACGTCTTGTTTTCTCATGAGAAACTTACGAACTTAATTACCTCACTTAAATACTTAATGTCTTGGAATAGTTTGAAAATACATAACTTTCAAGTTTTTCAAAAGGTAACCTAAATATATTATTTTACAATCTACGACTTTTATATTTAATATAAATATTATGACGATATGTTTTTTTCTATATATTTTTGATTTTTTTGTTCTAAAACAATATGTATGCTTAATAAAAACTAAATAATAATAAATTAAAAGGCAAAGCAGAGACAAAAAAAGCAAGGAATATAAAATGAAAACATAAATAATATACTATAGCGTATTTAAAAAAAAACATACAAAAAAAATTGAAACTTACATCTAACAACCTCTTATATTCAAAATAATCGCTATATAATAAAATATACGTATTTAGTTATATAGTGTACATAACTTACTATTTTTTGTGAATGTCACGATTTTGAGCACTTTTCCATAACGCTGGAAGATTGAATAAAGCACGTCCAACACAATTGGGTACAGCATGTGTTCTATAATCACTCTCAGCACGGTGTTCGGCCCTCCCTGAAAACATATACAATTGATATATATATATATATATATATATATATATATATATATATATAAACTACTTGCTAATTCAAAGCTGCCGCATTATATTCCTGTCTTAAAATAACCTGTAACACTAAGCCTATTAGGTCTATTTCAACTAATTTCGTTAAAGTCAAACTTATACAAATAACATTAAAAGTCGCTGTTAAAAATGATTTGTAGTCCAATTTAAAATAGTTTGTTTGCACTAGTTTGTTAAGTTTTATTTTCTTGTAATTATTTGTTTCGAGTTGTGGCCATCCAGAATTATCAAAGTGTTAATATTTATTGTTTTTGTGACGTTCAAAAGTGGTTGTTAACAATCCTAATTGAGTAAACAATTTTTGAATTTGAATTGATATATTTAAAGTGACTATAGATAACACAAACACACCGAAATAAACAATGTCATAAGTGCAACATAATTATTATAATTATCGAAATTGTTAATCAAGACTAAAATATATATTAACTCCAGAATGTGATTTATGAAGCGAGCTTATAATATTAAAGATGGTCCCCGTAATCAGCTTTGCTTTGGCGAGGTACTAAATAGATAATCCCACTTCGTCTCGTGTTATACCACCCTTAGGTAACATTTGGTTAATCTTAATGTATTATATAAATACTATGTCTAACGAAATATAATCTAAATACATTATCAATCGAAAGGGTTATTGTAAAGGATATTTAAGTTCTATTTGGTTTTGGCAGTGGCGTTTTGATAGTTACTGTATCAAGTAGGTAAAGTAAGTTAAACACTTTAATTAGACAAGTAAGATTATTGCAAAGTTGGACGGTAAGTTACATATGAATTGTAGAAAAATCGAGTTAATATCCGTTTTAATGTAGTGATTAAATCATAGTCTGTTGGAGTTAAAACCAAATAATACAATGTTGATAATGTTCTGCGAGTTTGAAATGAGAATAGACTTTTTTTGAGAGATGTCAATGCCTTCTTCGCAGATCTGCACCAAACAATGCGGGGACTGTGGGAGGGAGCAAACCTTTCTGCTAAAACTGGATGGATAGCAAATCTCCAACCTACTAAAAACACCTTGGCCCTATAATGGCCCGGCCACTCGGGGTTTAAATACCTTAGCACAAAATAGGTATAATATGTAAGACGGGACAATTTATAATATTAAATTAAACTGATTAGATACAAAATGTATACCTGTATTTCAGTACCACCATTTGCTGGCTGAAGAGCCGTGCCAGCGCCAGCGACTAACGCCGCACCGGCTGTGTTCGAAATGGCCTGCGCTGCTTGAAGAGCTGCCTGCGCTGAAGCCGACTGAAAAAATAGTTTTGTCCAATAAGAACAAAGCTTAGACATAAAAAAAACCTTTTAAAACAGACATGCCGTCTGAGCAATATTTATATTTAACGCTTAAAGACTGAACATTTTTTAAATAATTTAATATCATAAAATTATCCCGTCTAGCATATAATCCATACAAAGCAACCTAAATAAAAAACATCAGTATATAAGGGTACACAAGAAATGAGCAAGAAATCAAGACTGAGCATTATGTAGCGACATTACGGTCACGTAAGACTTACCCTCTAATCTGTCGTAAGTCTTACAACAATGAACGCAATACTACTATCACGAACACGCACCTTGTCGCACAAGATAGCATTGACCCCGTCTAACAAAGGTGTTCATAAACTTATTTTGTATCGTCGACTCTGTGCGTTCCCATATAATGTAGGTATATACGTAGTCTTTAGAAATACGAGTTTTTCTTGTTTATGTATTAATATATATTCTGTGTTGTAAATATTATGTATGACATGACTTTATGTCAATGTAATTGATGCTAAAATAACAGCCCGTTTCCATATGAAGGGCGTTGAGCGGAGGAGAATAACTTGCAAGCAACTCTCCGTCACGCCTTCATTATATTGGATACTCCTAGTTTAAATTATACTTCAGTATACCCAACCACAAATTTTAACTCAATTACATCATGGAATTTTTTTATAAAAAATTGCACGTACACAAAAAAAAACTTGGCTTTGTCAAAAGTTAAATCTCAATAGCAGGTGCGATTTTTAAAGTGTTAAAACGTAAACACGCCGAACGCAAAAAAGTACACACGTCACTGGTGGGCACACTTTGATCCTACATTTTCACATGGCTTTGTGTCCTGGGCTGACAGGCGCAGGCCAGACAAAAATAAGGCTTTACCGTGTCATAGTAAGCCTGCCACCGACAGCAAAGGCTTCGATACAAACTCGTATTGACTCAACCTGCCTTTATCCCTTTACGTTTAACATTTCTTTTACTTCCTTTGTTTGAGATTGATATGCCATATTTTAAGTACGTTACGTCATCAAATCAATATCTAAGGCACGAATGACAAGAAAGGCATGCATAAATTAATATGAAATCCTTCACAAATGAGTTTGCCAAAGGTAAGAATAGTGAGTGGAGTTCCTTTAAAATATTTTCTGTGGTAAGTAGTGCTAAACTCGAGGTTATTTAAGAGAAGTTCGCAGGACGCAATCTCTCAAGTCGGCTACTGCCAGACGACAAAATAACTTTCTATTGGAGAGTTCTATTCAGCGACCACAAAAACCTTTTTGCATCGCATGATTGATCAAAGCTACACTAAAAATGCATCAGTGCTTATTGAAACTGATGTGAATTTTATTTTGAGTAAATATTTGAAAGAGTCTTTTGAATAGCATAAATGGGGATAAAGATTAGGTCTATATTAATATTGATTCGCGTATTTTTTTTATCAATTTCACCATATTTCCCTATAACGAAATTCGTATCATTTACACGTCATCAAGTCGGAAGGCAGATGTGACAAACGTGAAAATAAGAAAGAAAATTCTACATAATTTTCTTTAAACTAACATTCGATTATAATTATTCTTTTATTAGACACTTTTTTTAATAATTAATATATTCTGACAACTGTCACTGCTCGGGTGCCACGATATACGTGGCACCCTAACCCCATATCAAATAGCTAAGTTAAGCTTCTCAAATACGTACACGGCAAATAGACAATAGACTAGTTGTATCCGTTTTGAGTTTAATCATCACATTAATTAGCAATTCTGTTTACTCTGACGCTTGTTTGCAATAACGACAATTAGATCAAACATTATATCATTAGTTGACAAACACTGTCTGTTGTTTATGGTAATACTTTTAATATGAAAGTTCTTTACTCTTGAGAAAGCGCGTATTTTTTCCACTTATAAAATCGGAACTTTGCTAGTTTTTATATGTTTATGAAAGGTAGACGATTAGCGGCCAGTCTTAGTTTTCTTATGATATTAGTCACAAAAAAATATCTGAAATGGTTAGTAAAATCAAAATGCCAAGCCGAACAGACGAGCTCAAGTTTTATAGTCGTTATTAATCAACACTGTTTTTAAACTTAATAGTATTCAGGTGTAAATACAACACGTCAACATTAAAATTTAGTGAAATATTTTTATGTGATGTAAATACATAACTAGAATTAAAAACTTTTCCCTATACTTAATTAGCTGAGAAGGTAAATTCACAACACTTTTAAAATAATAATTTCAAGGAGCTTTTTCAACACTTCCTTTGATTTGAATTTCTAAGGAATAGTTTTTCTTGAAGCTTGAATAATTTAATTGTCGAAAATTAGTCCGTAATTATATGTGCAAAAATAAGCTTAATTTTTGTATAAGTAAAGATTGTATAATAATCCCAGCATAACTCATCCGTCTCACTGTAGCACTTTAGAAATAAAATATACATTCATTATAAAAAAGTTATCCTAGTCCAATAAATCATTGTAATACTATGTTGGTTTTACTGGCACTACAACGGAATACGTGTAAATCCTAAAGGTGTTTGAATTAAAACCTAACCAATAAAATTGTGTGGGTTGTATGGAAGAGATCGCTTATTAGCGATAAGGCCACCCGTTGCTCTTATATGTACTTACATCTATTAGCGTCATTTGCCTCTAGTGTTTAAGTGCAATAAAGTGTAAATAAATAAAATTGACAAACAGTGTTATTACAGGATTCCCTTTGTTGTCATTTTGTGCCTAAAAATCCTGTTCTTATTTTACATACATAGCAACAAATCATTATATAGAAGGCATCTTACAAATGTATGTTTATTGAAGTATAAAAGCCGCTTATTGATGTTCACTTAATGTTTCATTCACATAAGCCTACAGAATCATTTCATAGTAAAGAGAAAGGGAAATTGTGTCGATACAATTGATACGATTTTTTTATCATACAATAGTACAAGTGTTCATATATCAAAATATTACATTAACTGGTAGCTTTTGACCGCGACATCGTTCGCGTGGTTTAAATACAAAAGGAATTTTGAAAATGGCTTTATCGTTCGCCAAAATCGAACCGTTCGCAAAAAAAGAACGCGTTAAAAATTAAAGTTTAGCTTAACTCCATATCAAATTTCATCGAAATCGGTTTAGTAAATTAAGCGTACAAGTGTAACATACATGCAGGGTTGCATTCATAATATAAGCTAATCAAAAGAATTAAAAATTCGTCAATTTCACACCTTTGGTTAGATTTTCAAAATTTTAGTAAGCATCCCTAATTTGATTGAAAGTTATACATAGCCTTTGTCACTCGGGTATAGTGTAGCTCGATATCGGTCCAGAAGTTTCGGAGCCTATTCATTTTAAACAAGCTAAAATCTTTCCACTTCATAATATTAGTATAGATAAAAAACTTTAAGATTAAACATTCCATATTTGAAACTTATAATGAAAATACTTTAGGTATCCAATTCTCCAATATAAAGCGTAAAGTGATTTTGGGGTGTGTTGGATAGTATAAACGAAACTAATTAAGCGTTTTAATTAATACAACATTCGGGTGCTGTATTACGATTATTGATTCCTATCCCAACCCCCAGGAGATGGCAAGATCCACGTTATCTGTAGAAGTTATTAGTTCACTTTTATTATGGTATAAACTTGGTCCAATAATAACTTCAGTGGCAATAAAAATAAATTACTCACAAGCATTAAAAGGGTTAAGTGTAATTTTCAGTAGACGTTGAGACGTTAATTTTATACGTAGCAAAAAAGAAGTGAAATATATTTACTGTAACTTAATCGTCCCCGGGACGTGCTAATTATGATTTGTGCAACTCCGTTTTGAATAGGAAGAATTATGGGGACGTAAATAAGTGCTTTTTGATTTATATTTTTCATAAACAAACCTGCTTAAGGCGGAACTAGTGACTATTGTTTTAACTTACGAATCTCTACGAGACGGTTATTATCTCTGATCTTAAATTAAACGTTTACATATTTTTTTTAATTAACTATACAAATAAATTATTACTTTTTAGATCGTTTTTAAAATATCAGTATAGTGCCGTGCAAAGTAAAAATCAACTTGTTTAACTATTATACCACACTTCAGCACACAATGTTATTAATGTCCATGTTAAAACTCTATTTTGGTATTTGTATGTTATTGTATATTAATTGTAATAGCTGTATGGGTTGTAGAAAAAAATAATTAGCCTTCGAATCACTTATAATAGAAAAACTCGTCACGCCTTAAACAACGACTTTTATCGTTGAATGAGATGAACGGCTGTTAGTCGATTTGCTGTATCGCATTTTTATTTCTTCAAAAATGCACGTGGAAACATCCATCGGACAATGAATTCACTCTCGACTCCGCAACCATACATCATTCGTAGTTCACTAACTCAATCAAATCTGTGCAACGTACGAACCGTAATATGTATGCGGGCTGTGAATATTGTTATCTAAATGCAACGAAGATACACATTTCGACAGATTTCCCACCGATTCACACGTTTTTAATGATATAAATGGGCATTTATATTTGTAAATCCAATTTGACATGGCTTTTTTGTAGTAATACCCACACTTACCAATTGTTAAGTCGGATAAGGAAATTATTATTTCTCTGTTTGGCTTTAGTTAATATGACCGAGTGCTGTATCATAAAAAAATACCAATGCAATAGGAATACCACTGTAAACGTATAATATATAATTAACAGTTAACTGATAATAAATTTGCGGTAACAGTGCTTTATAAAACGTAAATATATAAAATATTTAATTTCAAGTTTGCATCGTCAGTAGTGCCTTCAATGAATAATTTCCTGAAGCCGAGTTAAGTCTTTGAGGCATCCTTTGAGAATCCTCGCTATAGATACTGATGGAAGATTCGCCATATAATCCATTGGCAATGCGTTTAATTAAACCGCCATAATATTTCTTATATATTAATAATAACGCTAAAGTAACTCACCGCATTGCTGTGTGTCTGGTCGGTTTTGAGCTCTTTGTGATTTGAAAACTGCACGTAGACAGCACGCCCCCGTAATTGTGCGACGCATCCGCCAAAGTACGCAACCATCGCTACAGCTGATATCTCCTCAGCCATCTCTAAGAATGCCTGAAAAAAAAATCATGTTTTCATAAAAAAAAAACTTACATAACACTAGCAATAATCAAGAGTTGTGTACCCTTAGGTTCCATAAAATTGGTTTGTCAATCTCGGGAAATTGTATAAGAGTTTTCAATGAACTCCCAAATGTTGTTCCAAATATGTATTTTAATAAAATTTAAAACTTTATTATGAAATTGTCGAGCAAGTCTTACAACTGTGTAAAAAAAAAGAATAGGTTTCGGAATTTGATGCGCGTATCTTCTCAGACCGTTTCATTTGGAACCCGTTGCCTTAGATATAGATAAATAAAAATATAGTTTTAGTTGCACAAAATTATTTCGGTCAAATTTCACGAGATCGTAGCATATAAATAATGATAAGTACAAAAGAATGGAAGAACATAAATTGAGTAGCACGAGCTACGACAACTATCACCTAATCTAATCGAATATACCGGAGTCGGGAGGGTAATATATGGGAATGAAAGATGACGTGTCGAGAGGTCTCGCTCCCGAGTTTGTCGTTCGTATATTTATTCCTTTTAATTCTATGACGGCCGTGGCACGTGAATTTTTAACGAAATGTCCAAATTGATTTTATGCGACGATGCATTTGGAATATTGCATTAAAATTGATAACATTTCGAAATATCTCTCTGCGTTAGAATTCACCAGATATTGTTTAACAATGTTGCTTTAACGTAGCGTTAACAAGGTTTTGTATGTAACACCGTAGGCTGCAATTAATCGGCTCTAGCTGGGCCCGGGCATACATAAACTCGCCAACCGAACAACAAGAGACTGATCCGCCGCAGTGTACTGCGTGATTCTCTAAATGTGTTATGATTTCACCGATTTCATAGAGAGAATTTCCCAGCACCCATTTACGGGGAACGCGGCTTAAAACCACAGGATTCTGCTTTTGGCATTTGAACATGGCTGGCCGGTAAATACACAAGTAACAGACCGTGCAGTTAGCCGCAAATTAAATACAATTTGTCTGCTGCTAATTAAAAACTAAATATATAGCGGTTGGAAGCGACCGACACATTATCGCACTCTCTTTGCAACTATAGTTGAAACTGCTTTATTACTTTATGGAAATTAAACGCAAGTATCATAACACTATTAAAAAACAGAATGAATACAATGTCTAAACTTTAACTTTAAATAATAAATGTTTATCTTAACTATGTAATCATTGATTGATATAGTTATCTGTGTATAATTATTGTCTTTGCGTCACCACGGCGCCTGGAAAGGAGCGGAAAGGTATGTTTTAAATTAATTAATAAGCGCGTATTAAACTCCAAAAATCATTTTGTAAACGCGAAAACTTAAAACGGTACTTCTGGTAAATATAAAAATATAACGTTTTAATGATTAAAACAAACCACTATTTAGTCACTAACATCAAAATAATAGTATCGCATTCACGTTAATTCGTGCACGGTTTCGAGCTAAATGATAGCACACAAATTAATGAACGCACAGTAGCCGTAAAATGGTGTCAACGGCTCTTCGTTTTAATCACCGAGAGTGGAGGCGATTGTCCACTCGCATCGATGTTTGCCCACCTCTCGATGGATGGCTTTTTAACTCGACCGGCCTCCGGTTCCTATTAACAATTATACTTTTCATCATCAATCAAAGTTCGTTGCACAGATAGTCCGAGAGTATATACTCTGTACATATATATGTAGACCTCAAAATTCTATAGTGATTCATATTCTGAAATCGGTGAGTTTTGATATTATTTTGTGTTAAACCATTCTTGTTATAAATAATAAAAGGTAATTGCTTGAGACGTTTGACGAAAATATAAAATGAGAATCACTTTTCCGAGTGAAGATGTTAAAATTTAAAACCCGGCAAATCCGTTGACTTGAGATTTTTTAAAAGTTGCACCTCCAACGAAGAAGTGAAAAGGTTGGAGAAATTGTGTAACAAAAAGCGAGAAGGCTGTGACCGTTCATAAAAGGGGATTTGACTTATATTTTGTGCTGTAGGTGAAAGATTGTTTTCTTGCGCGGTATAATTTATGCGAATGTCATACGGGCTATTTATTAAACTGGATAACAGCAATCATAGCATCTGTCTCATTGTTTGCGCGTAATAGGATTTTGTTTTTATATTTCACGACGATAAAGTTATTTTTAATTTGTCGGCACCAGCTCGTAAATTCCACATAGGTACTCCACAGTTACGCTCTCGCCATAAAACCTGCAAACTCGTTCGAATTTTAAACGATAAAAAATATGACCAAAAAGTTTCAATTTACTTAACTACCATCTCAAAGTCAATTGAAAGATCCAACGTTTTCGCTAAACAAACTTTACTAATGTCTGCTAATACGGAGTTAAATTTTCCGAAACTTTCCAGTTTCGCTTACTTAGCTATTTATTTTGTATATCTAGAAAAGATGGAATTTGTTTCGTTAATAATTAACAACTTCATTCATATTTAATGTAAACGATGTATCACTGATAACATTACAAAAAATAATTAAATACAGTAAAGCTTTTCCATCTTGAATGAACGCTACGTCAAATTACAAACCATTTGCGACGAATTTAACAATTATTTCGATGACTATAATTTATGTAACAGCTGTGCGACTAGAAAAAGTGTTTAAGTTCAGTAAATGTGTTAATGACAAAGAGTAGAAAACAAGTAGGTCTGCCAACAATGTGCGGCCTATTTGCAGAAGCGTCACCCACTTGTTGTTTCCGGGCAAGCTTCATTGTGACCAGCTACATGGCCAAGTTAATATATTAAATAAGGGTTCACTATTGTTATTTATCTCTTGTTATATCACAGTGTATGGCTACGGTAATGCAATTGATTGTCTCGAACGCGTAGCAAAACCGTAGAGGTTAGTAGAAGCGGTAATACAGAACAATTACAGAATAACGCCTATTTAATATCGATTAAACTATGTTTAGTAATAAATAAAATTAATATTATTTAAACAGTATAAATTTACTTTGAATCACAAGTGTTATTAACGGCACTGAATTATACGAGTGTCCAAAAATTGTGCTACACTAATCTATAAGGAATTAACACTAATAATATAGTGAATATATTCTTAAAAATCACTTGCACAAAAGTGTCAAGATTATGTTTTGGTGTAATTGGATTACCAACGTCCAAATAAATATCGATACATAAATTTTTATTTATTGTATACATTTTAACGATAAAACTATACAAAACGGCACAAGTTTAATTGTTGGTTTAATAAATTACAATTCATTAAGACTGTTATCGGCAAGCCTTTGCATTTAAAATAGTTTGAGATCGTATCCCCTTACAGTAAATAATTGTAGTTATTGGTTTTCTGCTCGATACGGCTACTTTGAAACTGCTAACTAGTTGCTTCTGTTCGGATTATCCACGGAACTTTAGAAAATATTAGAGTCGTTGCAAAGATAACGGCGGTTCATTAATAGAACTTTTTAGTTTGCCGTTCTGATCATATTTCTTAACAGATGCTTCATAACTTAACAAACTCTTTGTTATACAATGTTATTAACAATTTAACTTGCAAATATTGATATGTAAAACAATATGGATTATATTTGTACACAACCGCAGATTATTTTAGATAAAATAAATTTATATAATATTCATACATATTATCGTAATGAGGCTTTGGCAATGTTATTCCACCTCTCAAAGAGATGCCTTCAGGCAACGTGGGGTTTACTACTACGATTTGAAACTGCAACGATATATTTGAACTGATTATACAAGTTCATCAAGTAATACGTTATTAGTTTAGTTGAGATGGATGGTTAAACGATTTAAATAGTTTAACTGTAACTTATTTAAGAGATGCAATGTTATTGCTTTGTAAATATGATTTGAATATTAAATAATTTGATATTTCAGTGTTATGATTACATTTTCTCATTACTAGTGTATGATAGAGAAAATTGTGTTTTAAATGGTTTTAAAACTTTTTTCTTACCTGATTCTTTCCTTTGAGCACCAGTACGTTCGTTACTCGGCCAAACGGCAGCCCCAATTGAATGATCTCCGCTTCTGTTGTTTCATTTGGTATGTTTCGTATATGAATAACTCGGGACGGCTTTCCCACATTTTGTTCCAACTTAACCTGAAATTAATAGAAATGAATTATAGGTTATTTTGTCTCATTGAAGACATATTGTACATAACTTAAAATAATCCTTAAAGTATTACAGATCTGTTACAGCATATATATATATATAACCATATACGCTCATTTGATATGACTAATATAGTGATAATATGTTTGCAGTGCACTTAGAATAATAAATGTAAATATGTCCCGTCCGCTTACATTGTTTAATCGAGAGTTAAGTCTAAATTGCTAACAAAATGACCGCTCTAATATACATAAATAAACCTAGCATTCACGAGTTGGTTGGATAATTGAAAAGTCGATGTAGTATAATTGCCGGGGCTTATCGGTCCGGTCCTATGTGGGCGCTATTGTTCCCCAGAGAGCCTTTTGATTACACCGACCCGCCAATATAATGTAGCCTTGTATGACACTTCACTTGCCATTCATGGGAAAAAACCTACTTTATTATTTTAGGGCGAATTTATGAGTTGCTCTTGCTTTTGATACTTTTAAGTGATAAAGTCTATTGAAGTCATATTGCGGTAAACTTATTAAGGCCATAAATAATAACTTATTGATAATATTATTAGTTTATATATATATTTTCATAGACACTCAATTGTTTACACTACCACCGGTTGGAAAGGTTATCTACCGAAAAGAACCGGTTAAAAACTCGATAGCTGCTCTTTTAAAAAAAAAAATCATATAAAATTATGTTACATGACTAATTCAAATAACAAAAGCATTGTAGGGCTACTCAAGAACTATGTTAACTATTGATTATTTTTATTTTATAACCACATTATGTATAACATACGTAGAACTGAATTATCTTATAAATAATTGTTTATATTAACAGTATAAACATTACTTAGTTAAACATATTAAAAATATCCTGTCAAATAACTTCCACGTAACATTGTTGCAAAGTTTTAAACTGTGACATCTAGTACTGAAAATTAACTGACAAAGTATGGTGCGGATCATTTACTCTACTTAAGTATTTAAGATCGCAGGAAGGGGAAACTTTTTACAAATGACTTAATGTAACAAAGTTGGGATAGCGAGATTTGGAACATTTTCCCGGATGCCTCCTTTTATCGATCCGACAAATGAACCTAATGTCTATTAGTTGATCATTGTCGGGTTACACAAAAGGGAACTATCTCGATAGTGGCTGAAAGTCGCACAGTTCCGTTCCGAGTTTTCACATTTTTCACTTACGACTTAAGCGTTTATTCTACACTCAATGATTAATGATTCTTCCTTTATTTACGCTCTCTTATCGAGTGGTCAATTCTTTTACTCGGTTAAAGTTTTTGAGTTTAATATGTGTTCTTAGTTACATTTTGTAATTTATTTATTTATTTAACACTTATTTAACAACATTTATTTAACACAAATAACATTAACAGATGTTAGTACATATAAGAGCAACGGGCGGCCTTATCGCTCATAAGCGATCTCTTCCAGACAACCCACAATAATAATTTCGAAGAAAACATAACACTTCATTTACACTAATGTGGAAAAGAATATTTTCCTCTTAAGTAGAAATCGTTAGATAATTTTGTGTTACGACAATACGAATCCGTAACAATCGGCATCAAAAGAGGCAAATCTCCGTAAGTAAACAAATAAAAAAATATTTCACCCAAAACTCACTTGCAAAGGGAATAAATCGCGGAGCACGTTCGCCCACCTTAAGGGTACATTTCTGTATTTTCTTTCGCGAATGAAAACAAGTGAAACGAAAAACGTAAAGGACATTGCTATAGTCGGGTCAGAAAATCTACGAACGATTTTCACATCAGACACTTTAAATCATTCGCTCCGTCTCACATTTCACCCATAAATATTAAATCTTGGGATAGAAAAAAAGGAGATCGTATGACATTTCCCTGAGAGAGTTTCCCGGAATCGGTCAATTTTCCCGATGATCGCGTCGATCGTGTTTATTAAAATATTATTTTTCACATGATCGCACTCCATCCAGATTATTACTTATCCCCGATTCTCTATCATTTTATTATTTATGCCATTCTTTACACGCACTTATGAGTTCACAAGTGAACAAATTCACTTTTCAAAAGACAAATATAAGCAAGAAATAATTTTTTTAAACAGATTTATCATATAAGAATATGTCCACTTTATATAACTAACGCTTTTCTCATAGTGTATTAAATGTATGTAAAAATTTGAAAAAATAAGCGGTAAATATCTTTTGATTGGACTGCTGATACTGAGGTTGCGGAACTTTTAATTGGCAGGCCGCAACTTATTGTAATGAAATAGACGTCTTGACTTGCAAATTGCACTAGACGTTGAAAACTCGTAATTAAAAGAGTTATGTTAAATAGGGAAAACAATGAGGTAGCTTGTTTATTTTAAGTGTCTTTCTTAGATTTAAATAAAGCAAAAAAATTAATATTCGAATAAGAAAATGGTAAGTTATAAACTACCTAGCTTAAGTTTTTAACAGTTTTAAGAAATATGATATACGTTTAATACGTATATAATACCTCAAACCAGGCATTTAAACCTTAAAAATGCATCATATATAAATGGTATTGTATAAAAATGAATTAAGTTTTGTTTTGAAAGTTCAAAGGCCAGGCTAGAACTGTAATTGTTAATTACAGTTCTAGGTAATTAATCTTAGTGCACCCAACAGCAATAAAATAATCTGCATAAAACTTTATTACGTATAAATAAACGGATGAATTTGGCCAGCGTAATTTAAGCGAGTCATAATGAATATTCAGTATAGAAGGGTGTCGCAAAAAGGCCTGTTTAAATAATCTTAAAGGGAAAAAAACTGTGAGCAATCGTAAAACCATAGAATAACAAATAAATAAAGGACACGCTCCTATTTAATTATGAATTAGGGACGGGCCTGTAACGAGATCACAATGTAATTAAGATTACTGGGGCGAGCTTTTTTCCAGGGCATTCCAAACAAGTGGGCAAATGGTCGGTAAAACTAATGAAGATTTTTTTTAATTCTTATACCAACCTGTGTTTTACCAGTGTATTTCATTCATCTCGTATGTCACAGTGGTTTGGTAGTCATTTATTTGAAAGTATATATTTTAAATCATTTATTCTTTAGTAAAATACTAGACATTTATAATCTAGTACCAATATAATCTACCTTAACCGGCAGCTTTTAAATCTATCTTGCCTTTCAGAAGGTATCAAGAACAAAAGAAACATCGAGAGGTCGTTAAAGGCATTACATTACTATTGTACATTAATATATATGTACTAATTGAGTGTTATGTAAAAGTACAGTACAGAAACTAAAATATATATTGTACAATTGATAATGATTTAGGTAAGTGTTTATTGTAATTATTTATGGAAGAGTTATGTGGTAAGCATTGACATATGCTTCCCAGCGTTAACTATTTATTACTCAATAAAATTGTCTTTACATTGGTTGCATACAACATGCTAACAAATTTCACAAGGTACACAATTTATGTAATGAAAAATACAAGCGAGATATATTGTATTGAGAGTTAACATCTCAGAAGTCCGACTATAACATTTATTGTGGGGCCAAACAATGTGTATTACCTGCGACAAAATACAATGAACCAACCTAGAAAGGGAAAAACCCAAAATGGCTACAATGTTTATTTTTTCATTACAGGCTGCATACGTTTTGTTTAGCTACAATTCTGTTTAAATACACAGTGCTGCCATTCTTTTAACTATCCAAACTTTTGCGGGATATTTGTACACGGACGCCGTGTTTTTTTGGATCGCTGTAAAAACTGTGTGTTGGCGCTATGAATTTATTAGTTTAACGGTGCGAATGTTTTATGTTGAAAATTTATTAAGAAAGAGTTAAATTAAAGAACGGTGACAACGTAACTAAATCACTTAAAGAAATATTGTCTTTTTTTGTTGCTACTTAAGTTATATGCGAGAGGTTTTGGTGGCCATTTTGTGAGTTTATTTTTATTATATGTTTGGATTTAAGGTTTTAAATTGTGAATCTTAGTATGTTTCTCTTTTATGTCCCTTAGGCCTTGCTGAAAAATCAGTGCTGTAGTCAATTAAATTTCTTCATTAAACTTATTTTTGGTTTAATAATCTTCGTATTAAAGTGTGTGTATGTGTTTAAAAATGTTTATTTTCTTCGGTTCGGATCGGATAGGCCTTTACGGCTCAGCCGAGACTTAACTTTTCATTATTTCTAAATGTACTCATTTAACTATCCAACAAACTAAATTATAATAACGCTATGTTAAGAAGTAACATGAGTAACTCAGTGACTCGGTAACAAGTCAATATGATTCAAATTGTGCCCTCAATAAGCATATACCATATACCATAATACACACTGTAAAATCCAAAAAGTCGGCAAAAGATTAATAAAATTCTGGTCTTAAAAGCCTCTAGGGATGTCCCTTTACGATGCTGGATCTTTACGAGGGCCTCTTTCATTTAATATCTCGCGTTATATCCATTTGCAATATGTATGCCAAGGTAATTATTAACTTTGAGATTTGTGCTTTGTCATGCCGTAAAGGTAACATAGGAGGTATTGCCTCGAGGCAATTTTATTTACGTTTTGAAATTAATGTATGTAATATTTACAAAGTCTTATATTTCTCTCTCTTAATTATTGTATTTGTTCAGAACAAAATACCTTTTTGGTTCATTTTAATTTAACAATATTTTAATAATGACATGCTAATAAAAATGTTGTTACCTATCTTAATGTAATATTCAATTGTAATCTGTGGTCGGATGTATTAAAATACTTACTTTTTTAGCAGCGGAATCCTGATTATTGTTATCAGCATGGTGTGGAGCAGCCGGCGCCATGACCGTCACGCCGCTCTGAGACAGAAGCTCGTCTGAGCCCCTCTGAAACAAAGAGAAATTAATTGAATTTAATTATTCATATAAAAGGAAAAGTACGGATTACCCTGGAGGGCTCTAGCTCGAATTTCTTACGGTATTTGTAAAATCGTTTAGATTTGGCATTCCAGTGCTATATAGATATTATTGTGAAAATTAAAATATTTATATTAAGGTTATATTTCGGATGTATAACACAATATGTAATTATATAAAATAAATTAATAGTGGTACATAACATAAAAAGTATTTATTATATAAATACTTTGTGTCTTAGATGCTAGTTTCTTACATTGATACAAGAAAGCGGCTTAAGATGTATTCATATACGTGTTATTATGTTCGTAAGTATAATTTGTATGCTTATAAAAACTATTTTTTTTACTTTTTCTTTGACAATACGCATAATCTTTCTTGTTTAATCAGAATAAAGAAAACAACGGAAAGTCATAATCGAATGGTGCACTTTTTTAAAAAAGAGAACGCCACACACGTCAGAAGTTTCACACAAACCATGAAGGTTCTATGTCGATTATATTTGCCAAAATATTGCACTTATTTATAATGTAAGTCATGATTCAAGAAATATTCCGTGTATGTGATGTATGGCCATAGCTTACAGTTAACTGTCGGAACTTAAATTTATAGTTGCACCCCTTAACAAAACTGTGACATAAATAAACCCTAACGTGTTAGTAACTGAGACAGATGTACAAGAAATATGGACTCACACTACAAAGTAATATTAAAAAAGACATTACCTATATCTGATCACTTTCGGAACAATCATAAAAAGTTATTCATACAAAGTAAAAATAAAGACTTCAGTAATATTTATATAATAGTTAAAACTATAATACTATTGTTTGTGAGACAGTGGGGTGTTCGTCAAGTTACTTAGCTGAAATGGGGGCAACTGAAGTTCAAGAGCGCTATTATTATATAGTTTATTTTTGTCTGTTTTCATTCTTTTTTTTCTTTCCGTGAATTTTGTATGTAATATATATTATCTGTAAAATTTGGATTGGTAAAATTTAGATTACTTCTACATTATTATGATTTTGTTACTAATTAAATAAATCGTTTAAAATTCAATAGAAAAAGCAAAAAGAACTTAGATATTTTTGTAAAAACAATAATATTATTTAAGTAAGCTCTTTACCATATGCAATTACCTTATTCATAGTTACAAAACAGCAAATAAAACTATATAAAATCATTCGGATGTGTATATTCCTTGACATCAAATAATCAAGTTTACGTAAGTTGATTTTAAGTGTATCTATGTATTTCTTTATACGCCAGCCAAACCAATATAAGGCTGTGTTGTGGCCAATTTCGCTTTCACTTACATTCAGAGCAAAGAGCGTTACGAGTGACATGCGGGTCTTTATTAAGTGTCTCAAGTGACGGATGCCAGGTAGGCACGTTCCCTTGCATACCGATTAGGGTCCGATGGTATTGTGAAATAATATACGACTATTTTGTTGTATATGTATTCATACAAACAAATATTTAATGTTGTTTCTATTAAGTCCACGGGAAGGTTATTTAATATTTGTATAAAATTTAAAAACAAATGTATCACAAACGAAGCACTTCGAACGTGCTTGTTGCAGGTCTGTCTGTCACTTTCTCAGATTTTATTCTAGTGTTTATATATATTTAAAATTGTTAACTGTTTTGTCCCATATTATTAATACGCATACATTCCGTTTTAGAATTCATATGTTTTTTTTTATCTAATACATTATTGTGTAGAATTGTAGTGTCACAGTGTTAGTTCTCGTACTCATCCAAAAAGGCTAAACCGTTTTTTTATGAAATTTAATATATTCAGTACATCTGAAAATTGAGCCGTATATTTCAATCCTATGTGATAAGGTTCGCTAGCTCTATTTTTTCTCATTGAATTGGCATTAAAACTTTTAAAAGTCACACTTTAACCACCACCAAATTTTAATTTCTCACAATAACTTCCTTTTTATCCTAGACATAATATATGTGTAATGGATCTCTATATCATATTAAAATCAGTAATACGATTTAAATGAAACATAAAATAGAAGGGTAATCTTAATAGGTTCAGAGTTTTCATCTCATCCCTATATATAATAAAGGGTGAATTTGTATGTTCGTCTTATTACGGCTCGTGACTTATACCTGACACCGGTGCGTTTAACTGCTGAAGCCTGTCATTTCCTCGTCTTAAATTGAGATTGATCCAACGAGCTTGACGTGTGCATTCGTGTGCCGGAAAATTGTTTTTGTTTTCCTCATTTCGTTTTTCTATTCCGTGAGATAGAAAATTGTAGTTTAAGATCTTTATACATGGCGATCTTATACGACGGATAAGCTGAGTTTCGTGGTTTTAATCATAGGGATTTCTAGGTGCGGTATAACACTGTACATCGCTTGTTTTGGTATAAATCAAATTAATAGATTAAAACTCTGTTACCTAATTGAATAAGTAGTAGCTAACAAGCGATCTCTTCCAGGCAACCCACTTAAAGAAAAAATTTAATATTTAATTAAAATATAACAATGAAACCATCAAAAAGAACACGCGAAGGACGTAGACCGGACGGTAAGAACTAGCAAGAAACTCTGCAACACTCCAAGTAACTTTTAATCGCTAAGTATCATAGACAATATTTTTTTAATAAACTTAAAACGTAAAGAAAAAATGTATCGGTTTATTTTGTAACAGGTTTAGATGAAATACTTTTTGTCAATATTGTAAGCAATTTGGTTAAAAAGCCTCAATGACGGAGACGATACTTAACAAAAATGTCTCAAATAGAATTAAATGATTACAATAACAGCGGGATTCCCATTTATGAATCCCCTTTCAAAAGAGGTATGATTTTTTAGGAATGAAACGACACGGACTATTCCTTAGAGTAATTTCGTAGCGTATAATAATTGTCAAAAATTAAATAAATTTTTTCACAAAGAAATAGCGGGGTTGGAAGGAATTGTTGCGAAATTGCAAATTATGTTAAGAATAAAACTTGAAAAATCCGCCGTTGATATTACTGTTCTCTTTCTTTGTGTCAAAATTAATGTGGATTAAAACAATAATACAACACACATTACATACACAAAGGGAAATCAATCATTTTCTAAAATTACTTACTTCTTGAGGCGTACTCAGCTTACAATCCAAAAGAAAATCGTAATATTCTCGAACGGAACACGGAAACGTTCCTCCGATATGTCATTTGTATGTGATACAGGCCTTTCGCATACAAATATTATCGGATCGGATGAACCGCTGGGCCCTTCGCTTACGTCACGCAAAATCACTTTAAAAAATACTTACATTGTCTTCTATTCACCCCCCTACCGTATAGCAAATGCTTAGGAATCACTTTTTTAATATAAAAATTAATAACTCATGGTTGCCCTACAAATACGCAGTATTATGAATATGAATTTGGATAAACATAAATCCCAAATCCTTCCAGGAGAAATATTTAAACAACGTTTCCCACAAAATATATGGTTACGTAGTCAAAGTGAATGGCCATGTCATTGTTGTGAATCGATACGTATAATGTATTAGTGATATTAAAATGTCGCTGAAAAAAAATATAACGGAGATGGGACGAAGACAAGACTATTGTTATTTCAGTGAGGGACGTCTATTTTACAGATTGCTTGAGTCAATATTATTTTAGGTATAATTTTCATCGCATTCTCCCTCACAATCTGGAGACCCGCATTTAAGTAAATACTTTGCCAACGATTCCTTGGAAGTTCAAGAGTATTAGATTATCTGGTGTGGTTTTAGCCTTTAGGTGATTTATTCAGTAATAGTATGTTATACAAACGTTTTGAAATTGTATCTTATTTTAAGAAAATAAAAAATTATATATAAATGTACTAACTTCGCAATCGTACAGAATCGTTTTGCGTAGCAGATACTGCGTAGCAAAAATTCGTAGCTTGTATTGCGTAGACTTGTAGCGCGTAGTATATACGTAGAGCCACAGATGGTATCGCATTTTTATGTGTGTGTTAAGAAGTCTTATACTATATAAGTTTCTTGATAAATAATTATCATATGACATACTATTAATAAATCTTTGGTTTACACTAGTTTGGTTTTTAACTAGCTTTAAATTCACCAGAAATATACTGTAATAAACCAATTGTAAGCTAATGTTATATTGTATAAACAAAAGGTATTTACAGATGAGTCACATTGTTGCTGAACAAATGAAACAAAGTCGAGAGAACATTTACGATACGAATGAAAAATCACCTTTTATGACGTCATTGTTTCTGAAATGTATCCAATATGAAATATTATGTATCACACAGTCCGTATTCTAATAATTTTTATCGCTTACGACCTTTCAGTACGATTTAACTCGGCGTGTGTTAAATTATGATTTAATTTAATAACCACCGCTGAAAACGGCATAAAATGTTTTTATGTGAGATAATATACTTTTCATTAAGAGTCATGTGTTACATTCGCAATTTTATATTCACATTTTATGAGCGAGTTGGGTTGTAGGATTGAAACGTTAGTATTTATTACACCTAGCTGAGTAAATCTTACTGCCTCGTATAGAACAACTGTATTCTATATATATTTTATATACAAGCGAACAAAGTAGAATAAACTCAATTAATAAAACGTCGCCGGCAAAGCGGTTTTAACTACGGCTATTTAGGACCGATGGCGTCTCTCAGTCAAATTTAGCGTTTGATATATGAGTTTCATTCGAACTATTCGATGTAATTTGGTGTCCAGCTATAACTGTAGCAATCAAACGGGATCGATTAAGCCCAAGCGCCCGTCAAAACTACCCGCACATTCGTCTAACGTCTAATATCACTCGAGTAAGTTGTTGAAATTAACGATCTTGATAATATTTGTTGGCTCAATGCTGCCGCTTCCCGTAATTAATAACGTTAATTTGTTCTTCGCTTATATTGAGCATTTGTCAAGCAGTCGCCCGCACTGGATCATTTACGCGCCGAGTTCAATATTTGTAATCAATTCGATGATATTATATCATTTATCATAGGTTTGGATTTCTTTATATTGTATCGGCGGATAGCTCGTAAGTATCGTAGTGTTTTATTTTAAAAAATACTATCTTTCTAATTTAGGTGTTTTTAAATTGTATATACATATAGTAAAATGGTATGGTACTGGTCGGAATTCAATTTGTGTTGCGATGCTAATCCTTTTTTTAAAATCATCTCTGTGTACTGGGTGGGTTGTACTTACTTTAATACGAAAGGTTCTTACCGATTGTGGTTGTAAGTTCTACGCTCTTGAGTGGGAGATTGAGATTCACAAATATAAAATAAAACAATATTATTTTTTAATTATTTATAGTATAATTCAATTCTAAACTACGATATTCTTAAAGTGCATGAAGTTGATTAAATATGTATGTGTAAGAACAGCGGTGAAAGTTAACAATTCTCATAACAACTAGGCAAACCTCTTAGCCCCAGAACAATATAGGAAGACATTACTCGATGTCACAACTTGCAAGTCTACTTTATAAGGAAAGTAAGAGCGAGTTTGCGTGAACAAAGTTGAGGCTGGTTGCTTCTGTAATGAATAGAGACGTCAAACGTAACCACCACTCGGCTGCAACTCGCCTACTATTTTAACTTTAAATTTATAACTAAACTGTGTACATGACATTGTGTACAATCGATTGAACTGAATGAGAGTTAACACACAAAATTTATGAAGTCGGCTGGTCGATTTGAACTATTTTGAAATTGTACTGGAATGGAATATAACTTTCAATAATATATACTTCAAGTAATATAAGTCTTGCTTGTGATCTAAATTAGCTATGTGTTAACAGAGAGGAGTACACTTTGTATTAAAAAAACTTCTAACGTCATTACTGTATAGTTACTTAAGTAAGACTAATCTTTTGAAGAAAATAAACAAAGCTTAAACAACGGGCAACGTTTAAAGGCGACATTCATTTGCATGCGAGACGATTTGAATAAATATCGCGGAATGGGCAAGCGCATCGCCAGTGTTTTATGGGTCTCATTTTATTTTAAACAGCTCGCTGCAATGCGAGTGCTTCACATTTAAGAGGAACTATTTAATACATTTCTTTCAATAAATGTTATGAAGAATTTAATTGAACTTTTTTTTATCTTTACAATATACTAAACGCACACATTGATATGTCATATCAATTTCGGTTTATAGATGTACATAACTCTCTGATACCATTATATACAAAAAAGATATATACAAAATGCTATAACATGTATAAATAGTCCGTAGTAAATAACGACGTTAAGTAACATACACATAAGCCATGTATTATGGCATTTAATTTTCCTTTATGAGCTGAAACGATAGTCGACTCGTTGCCTATTTGTTAGCAACTCGTAGAGGAAATCGGCTCACTGAATTTTGCGGCAGTGGCACGGAGCTCTAATGAGAAACTATCAAACTTCAACGGTACATTTGTCTCATCACATAGTATTCAATTTTCGAGGGGCCCTGGACTTGCTATATAAACAAGTAGATTTATAGATATGGTAAAAATATTTCGACGGATCGTATCGTATAGCCATCTGAATATCGGATATACACAAAAGGGATAAAAACCTTATTCAAATATTAATGTAAAATATTTATTGCTTTTTAGGTTTGTTTTGACAATACCAGGACAGTGCGTGCATTTACGTAATAACCTACTTGTTTTTGGAGAAAATGCTCTCTCTCTTATTAATCTTAAAAAATACATAATAAACAATGAATTATACAAAGCAAATACAAAAAAAAACAAGTACCAGTACCAGTTACTGTAGTGTGAAATTGTGTTGTTATTAATCAATAACTTTATGTAAGCTTTCTATATCCTAGTAGCTTTTACGAATGTTTCTACAAAACTCAACAGTTTTGTAATATAATATTGAACGATTTCTAATATTAGCTATACAGTCCGTTGTATACGGAGACCTCAAGGGAGATACAAATTTATTTGTGGAAAGTAATTCACCCCTCAGTAGCCGAACTGGTCCGTATGGAATCCAAAAGAGATCGTAATTTTGTCCGGCAATAGGTTTTACATAATTTCAGATTTAGAATTCAGCTTACTTGTTATAAATATAAACTTTGTCCTCATATAAAATAACCTCGTTTAACAAAACATGAATTTTGTATACATAATTATTTAATATTGATTGACGTTTTATCTCAATGTAGAATTCTGGTTCGTATACGGTATCTCAAATAGGTCGAATCGTTAAATAATGTGGCAACTTGTTAAGAGAACATTACTAATCCTTCTTCCCTCTTGTATACAATCAGTTTTGTTCTAATGCTGGTAACATTGGTATATCATCAATAAAGTAGAATGAAATGTTACAAACAGCACTGAGCATAGAAATATTGTTTTTAAAATTCAGATTTGCACTAGGGGAGTGATCTTAAAAATTTTATAGTCCAACAGTTTCGTATAAACTCCGTCAGTATTTCTTGCACATATTTTTGATAGGTCACAGTCAAAGGAAACTGAGTAATGCAATTGCTGTTATGTTGAATGTTAAACTCCTTGAACCGACTCTTTGTTGTTAGGTGTATCTTTGTGTGGTTTTATATTCGCTTAACTCTTACCAGAGAATACATCAAAGAGTGTATGTATACGAGTATGTCTTCTTACGACGGTGCAGGAATGTAAAAATCACTTTAGCCAACATTTACTAAATTACATATGACATGATATTAAGAAAACATATCTTTTAATTGACATAGTTGACATCATTAACTCGATATAATAATAGAAATAATTAAAATTACTTTATTCATATAGGTAACTTAATTACACTCTAATTAGATAGTCAAAATATTTTAAAAAAAATTGACATTTACTGTCAGTTTTTAAGCGCGTAGAGCGGACGAGAAGAACTGACAAGAATCTATCCCTGACTCCTTTAAATCGCCATATATATTTTACATTACGTATGTATACAACTGCAACCGTTACACTATACTTCAGCGAATACATTAATATTAATGCTATATATATATATATATATATATATATATATAATGTTAAGACTTTCCATACTTATATATAAAAAAGGATTGTATTAAAAAATATGGTACAAGAACAAACGAGAATGGTTATTGTGTTGAATTTAATGTACCCCTCAATGTTTCTTCAAGTCATTGATTCGTTAGAAAAACAGAACGAAATTGGACAACGGACAAGGCCCAAAACATTTTTCAACAATAAAAATATTTTCATAACATATTATATTATGCTAAGGGAGTATAGGCAAAAAATATCAAAAAGATGTTTCTTCAAAGGGAATGTTATGTTTACATTTCTGTCTCTAGACCCGCGCTAGCCTCAGTAATTCAACCGCCGCGAGCGCCTCGCAAAGATAAATAAAAAGCTGAGATTTAAATACTTTTTGTTCCTATTTCACCACTTTCAACCCGAGATGTCGCTTCATTTTACGGATAACCGAATGAAATATTTGTAGTTTAAACTTTACTTAAGCTTTATTCTGCTAGGTTAAAGCTTTGATTGTAGATTTAAGTTGCAATGCAAGTTAAGAATTCAGTTATTTTAATGTACATTTTAAATTAATACTAACTTGGACAGATTAGTTGGGGACAAAGGCGCACATTTTATTAACGATATATTTCCGATGTGGCCGTTAGAAACAAGATAATTAATGTCTACTGTAATAATGCAAGAATACAACTTTGATCCAATATTTTTTTATATTACTGCACAACAAATGAGAAAATATTTTCGCCAACTACATGGGCTAATTAGGATGTATCTCATGTAACGAAAGTAAGTTACTGGTGTATTGACATTTCCCTCTGGCTAGACCCGACCACTGACTGGACGTCAAAAATATATTAATGAATGCCCATATATGTCTCGTATATACGTGTATCAGGTAGCTTTAAGCTATATTTTTAATTAAAGGCTTTAGTTTTTATAGATTAAACCTATCATTCCAGATGCCAAAAGCTGATATATAATGTAAACAATTTCTAATTGAATGTAACCAACCTTTAATGTCATAAAACATATTGTATTACAACAATGATTAAAGTTCATGTACTAGTGAAATTTTCAAAAGTTTCAAAGGCTCGAACGCATTGAACCGGATTAAGGCAAGTGTTCGGACATGGTTTTCGAAATAGTTCCGAGTCATAACATTGTCCTTGCTGCTAATGGAGTTAGTAAGTGGACAAGTTGTTCGTAAGGGGTGTGTGGTTGGAACAACAGTTACGATTCGTACACGTCAAGCTATTTAATACGTCAGGGATTTAGAGGTAAATTAGACAGCGATATTTGTATGTATTTTCATTTTGCTTAGTGAGACTCGAACTTTACAGTATATGCACTTACATTTAATTAGGTTCGTTTGCGCTAAAGTGTATTAAATTTTAGTTGTCATTCAGATTAGTGTCAATTTTAATAGAAATTTGAATTTAGAACACTGTAGTGTTGCGTAGCGCTATATGAAGTTTCATTATGTGGCTATAAGGTTTTGGTTTAATTTTTATATGAATGGTACTTCAGTTACAAATATATCTATGTAATAAACATACATATTCGTAGAGAGCTTAAACAGTGGTCAGATTGGAGAGCTGATGTTCGTAAATCTCAACTACCAGGTAACGAGTTCGGAGCCCATACAAATATTTTGGTACCTGGGAAAGTGCCGCGGGGAGACAAAGTAAATATGTCCCGGTTTCCCGGCACTCCCCACATTTTATCGGGGAGCGATCGGGCTCGGGTCGGGAAATGAATTTAAAACGTGTTTGCGGGTAATCTGTTATCGGTCCCTTGTCTCTTGCTTGAATATAGACGTTCGGACCCGCCTTAAGTCTTCATCGTGATTTCGGGCATTCGGACTTTTCAAAGAGATAAAGAGAGTATAACTTTACGAATTCTAAAAGCTAACGTTTCACTGCTTTTATTAATATACAAATAAATGTATCGCGACTTTTTAATTAAATCCGCAAAGAACAAAATAAAAAGACCAACTACAATAGTGTTAATTATTTCCTCGGTAGGACCCTCAAGACACTGTAACAGCTCTCAGCCGAGAGCCGGGAGTGCCGTTAAAGGCAACATACTACGTGGCAACATCTTATTATTTTAGTATCTGCGAAACGGTCGGAAAACAAAGTCGTAAAATAAAAGCTGTCTGTATAAGATGCGAAGCTCTGTCAGCGTTCGGCTCGTGTGCTAAATCCAGGTGGATTCAGCGTGGACACCGGTTAGATTTGAGCGCCACAGAGCCGGGTGGATTTCCATGGAAAATGCAGACTTTATAGTAGCCCGGGGATAAGTTTCCATTTTAAATTGAAGAGAAACACTGAAATGTTTCCTTGTCTACCGTAGGGGTATCGCACGGATGAATAAAAATTCACGTCAGGTAAGCACGGAAATATTTACACAAACCGAGGAAGTTACAAGTGGTTAAATAAATAAATGCGCCGCTCGAGTTATAGCCTTCCTCGTCGGTACTATTTATGCTGTCTGTTCTAAATCTACATCCACACGCATGTTTATTTACAACACACAGTCAATAGGAAGGAGCACTGTTGAATCCACGTTCTAAACTTGAATATTATTTAAAGACGCCTTTTTGGGGAAAACGTATCTCGCGGAAGCATCCATTTACATAGTCGTTGTCGACGCGTCGGTGCGTGGAGACTTCAAATAGGAATTATAATACCAAATTGAATACAAAACTTTCCTTTCAATGCAGAGTAATGGAGGAGTCTATGCACCGGAACAATCGAAAAGACAAATAGAATAGAGACGCGGCCTTCGTGAAATAATAAGTGCCTGACGTCTTTTTGGACGATCCTCCCGCGCTTTTTGTAACGATAAATTCTTACGCTTTGATCTTTCCAATTCAAATAGGCTTTTTCACGTTGAATCAGAAGTTATAGGAATATTTCGAAAGCTTTAAGTGAGGCGTCGAAGCGGATTTTCCTCCCCACCGGCTATATCATTCTGATTGAAATGCAAATGAAACAGTGTCCGATCGAGGCGTATTTATTCTAACTGCTAAGTTAATCTTTGCGATTAGTATCATATTTTATGTCGAGCTTTTCAGCTAGAAAAAGTTTAGAACACACACATTTAGCTCAGGACAAAAGTATCAACAGAGTTCCGTAAGTAAATGTTGTTCATAAAGCTAACTGAGAATCCGTGTTGAGTTATCCTAGTTCGCGTCGTTCCTTCAAATCCGACGGAACGAGCCCGCGACAAAAACATTTGCCTACGTTAGTGAATTGTTCTCTCGCTTGTGACTGGGTAATTTCCATACATTTCAAGTTCTATCGCCTGCGGGACGTTCGTTCTTTTGTTGATAAATGTTTGACGGCAACTCCGAGGACGCCATTAAAAGTTTTTTTCGTGAATAATTCCAGTTTACACACGCAAATGTTTACTCTGAGTTTCCCGCGTTCACCTATTCAATTTCTTTTCATAGACACTGTTCATGAATTTCTCCTGAATCAGTTCGCTGAATGGGTAACTTGAAACTTTTACTGTTGTACCACTACACGATTGGCATATTGCGTAAATTGATTCTGTGGTCAAAGATAACGGCACCTAAAGTTACAAAATAACGCAAAGTTTAACCTAACTGCGAACTTATTTGATCAGATTGCGGAGGTGTGCACATGTAGGGTTTGCAGATAAGATCGTTCGCTTTCAAGAAAAAGAAACATACGAATTTGAAAGTAGTGTGATACAAGTGTGCAGATGTGATACAAGCGAAGCAATATTTTGATTACATTTTACGGACTCACATTTTTTTCGTAAAACGAATGCTTGCTTTTAAGCCAGCACTATTTAAAAAACAAAATTCTCGTGTTACTATGTTCGTTCCCGTACTCCGTCGGAACGGCTTGACAGATTCTCATGAAATTTTGTGAGCGTATTGATTAATTCTGAGAATCTATTGTTGATACCCTTAAGTGATCACCTTATTTAAATATAATTTTATTTTTGTGCAAACCAATGTTTACGTTTACAGCTTATCTTATCAACTATACGAGTAAACTATCAAATATATATTTCCTTTAACATTTATTGATTAAACTTAAAACATAATTATTTGGGTACACACATTCTCTATAATAGAAAATAGGCATGCCCGTAATATCCTAAATTATATCTCGTGACGTAGAAGGGTATCTTCATAGACAATTTTAGGATCAGAGAAGGCGGGCAGCGTGATTATTTCTCTAATGAAATTAATAAGGTGTTCGCCGCCACGAAAGGAGCGCTATTGCATTAAACCGTAAGCGCTTGTTTGGAAAATATCCACAACGTTTTGCGGTTATTAAATGTGTCTTATGAAATTATGTAAATTGTTCTCAGACTCGGGTTATATTTAAACAAAGTTATAATTATGTACTAAACGATTCACGGCTTAAACACATGCCATTTACAAGCCTCTTACGATTTCATTACTGTATAAATAAAGAGTTATATAGAACAGTGCGAAATAGATATAAACTTAAAGAGCGCTTTCAAAGTGTTTTCAAAGGAAAATACTTGTAAGAGAAAGAAGGGAAAAACCAATTGTGATGCCGTTTCATTGTGAGTCCAAAAACTCTGATAGATAAGGGGCACGCGGCTCGTTAAAAATATATTGCCAAATCGAAAGTTGAGCCAAATAAATGTTGAATTTCACTTCAAGTGAGACCCCCAAACATTAATTGATGCGTTCGTTTGCAATTTAAATAAAAAAACCATTCACGAAGCATTACAAAAGCGAGAATGTTCTGTACGTTCAATAAGTTTACGCCACCGTTGTGCTAAGTAGACGCGAGTTTTGGAACAGCCGCAAAACTGAGTGTGTTAAATGGACCGTGGACAGGGGCGAGGTCCGTTGCACTTGTTGCAATTTCTCTCCACTCCACAACTTAATTGTGCCGAGTGCGCCCTCATATTATTCGTTATAGACGAATAGCGTTAATTACACTCGGTAAGGTTACTTCCATTACACTAATTGCGAGCCACATTTCATCTGAGGATCTCACAACTTCGGCCAACGACGACTTCACAGAAGCCCGTGTATGGAACAGAATCGAGGACACTACTTTCCTAATATCACTAATTAAGCTTTTAATGTAATTGAAGGAGTAAAGACACGTCGCAACTCCCATCTGAAGTATTCCCTCGCTCTATCTTAACGTTACCCGTCAAAAATACTTTCAGATAAATTACTTAGCGGGAGTTCGGCGCGCATACAAATCGCTTGGAGATTCACCATATTTCACCTTCGCGGAACACTCGCTCGATTTGCACACACCTTTAATAGCGGGAAGAGGAGCGGCCCGGTGAGCTTACATCTCGAGGAAAATTAAGTCATTTCCGTTATGGGACACCGTGATCGATCTTTATTACTAATAGGGTCGCGTCAAAAAAAAAAAACAATATCCGAACAATTAGATGTGGAAGGAATTTTGAGCGGCGGCGAGGTGAGCCGTTTGTCGTGAGGAGGCAAATAATGGGAGAGCAGCGGCACCTGTGTTCGATAATGCGCCGCCCCGTCTGGCCGAAAGGGCGAAGAATCAATTAGGCAGTTGCCGAATTGCGTAACGGCTCTAGTTACGAGCGGCGCGGGCGGCTCACCACCTGCTTTTTCCTCATCTAACCTCTTGTTACGGCGTAATCGACGTTCGACGCTTTAGATTATGACATTACATTCCTCTGTTTTCATTTGCATACAATTCAATCGTTTCACAAAATCTGTACTAATTACTAACTAACAATTTGAAAGCAAATATTACTTTCATCATTGAACGTACACATTTTCTTGACATGGACATATTTTCCTACTGCAGTCAGGTGTGAATGACACCTAAATCCACGCTTATATGAAAATTAAGTGTATACTTGTTTTATCAACGCGTATAACTTTTAATGCAATTTAATTTTCTTTTTTTTACGTGAATTGATTATTTAGATTTGTGACTGTATATAAATCTTATCTGTGAAACATGTGTAGGGATTCTTATATGTATTTTATTTAAATGTAGAATCGAAAATTTAAAACTTATTTTGTTGACGATTCATAAGTGTACCTTGGTGACCTATATGAATAAAGATATTTTTGATTCCTTCAAATAAATATATCTGTAATTTACGGCTGTCCCAATGTAAATAGTAGAAGCTAGAAAGCACATTAGTGGGTAACTTTTTTGGGGTCAAATGTAGATTGTGGCGTAGGCAGTCGCATGTGAATTATTTAGAGACGGTCGCGGGCAAGTAAGCCGCAATTAATGAAGTGGTTCAAGCCGTTTGTCAACTGGCCAGTGGTTTGGATCCCTACCGTCCGTGCTTGGTCACGCGTCAGCTGTAGATGATTTCCTCGCGTATTTCTAACGCCAATGCGGAAGCATTGTGTTTTGTTTCATTTAGTTATAAATCAACGTTCTTAAATATATTTTAAAAGCTTAGATAACACTGAACTTTTAACGATTTTATGAAAGCTTTTACACTTTTATTGATAGTTTTGTAAAAAGTATACATTCAATATTTCTGCGCAACAGTTGTTATATATAAAATGCCACTCCCAAATTCTAGATTAGCCTACATTATATATACTTAGGTGATCATTTTCTTAACTCTGCATCAGAATATTATTATGACAGGGTTAGTAATTATAGACGAAGAATATAAGCGGTTGTTAGATTTAAGTTTCAATTTTGTGTATGTGTTTTTGACTTCGGCCATTTTGTTCAAATATTTTAATAATATACAATGTACTACACACGTTAAACGATCACGATCACATGAGGAGGTTAAAATTAGGATAATATCAATTTTATAGCGTGATATAATCACGTTAACTGTAAGGAGATTATAAATCTACTGTCGAGGTCGATAGAGGACCGGAGGCCGTTAATTTTAATAGCTTTTATTTGTCCCCCATTACGGAGTTTGATCAAATTTCAAATTGCAAACGTTAAGGCAGACGTTAATCGTATCATACTTGCAATTTAATGTTGCAAGTATCCTTATATACACATTTGTATGTATTTGGAGTATTAATTTAAATTAAACTGTGTATGGGTTTAATATGTAAGCCTAAAATTATGAGAACGAAAAAACATAAATAGTATAGTTAAGACCAACAAAATAGATAGCTGATCAAAAATGAATTGACGCATAGATTTTCATATAAACTGAATACTCCATTTAGGGACATTAGTGTTACACAATGGAGGTTTATGGGTAAATTATAATGGAATAAGAGGTTTAACCCTGCGTAATAGTACAAATTGTCAGCGCCTAATAGGAACCGAATTCAATTTATAAAACGCATCCACCCGTCACGGTATAATGATACGATTATTGTCATTTCGTCAAATTTTTTCCAAGTAGCGGGCTCGGAAAATGATCGATGCTCCGGTGCGTAGTAAATTAAATTGTAAATACCATTCTGATGAATACCAACCGCTAATGCACGTACGTATTAATAATTTAAACAACAGAGCTGTTAACAAATAATTTATACTAATTAATACATGAAACAATATAAACTAAACTTTGTCTTTAGTTACGAGTTTTAAATATTAAAATTAAACTAAGGGAAAATCATCTCCCGCTTACAACGATTTCTTAAGCATGCGAGATCGAGGTTTATTATAAAAGGCATATGAGCACACCAGAAAGTCATCTCGTGAATACGTTGCCGGCTTTTTAATAATTGGTACGTATTCTTATCTGTAATGCCGTGACAAGCAGCTGGTTCTAAAACCAACAAACAAGGTAAGTCATGTTGTGAAAAATAAATGCTTAAATTAACACATCAATCAAAATACGTAAAAGTTTTTCAATGTGTGTCTACCCGTAATTTCAGTCATGGAATCACTATCACTAACATTACAAAACACGTATATACTACATGTCTACAGACTCATTACACAGATGCACCATCAAAGAATCCAGAAAGCTCGGACAAAACAACACAACCTCAATTATGGTAATGGGTTATCTACAGAAACAACTAGGCCAAATGACAAAACTCAGCTCTTAGTAGAAAATCGATCATATTGATAAACGGCTACAAATAATGACACCTTTTAAAACATAGTTATAAAGAAATGGTTTTCTTATCTACCTTCATACATCAGTCATTTTGAACAAAATCAATAGCCACACAATAAAACAAATATATTTTATTTCTCGGTGTGTCGGAGGAGGATGATTGATAGTGTTTTGAGTACACACATCGTTTATTCGACAGGCCAATTGACGACCGCCAACGGGATGTATAAAAAAAGTATTTTTTTAATATAAATAAAGACATTGTATGAAAACAATAGGAAATATAAAAGCCTTGTCATCGCTATACACGTAATAGTAAAGAAAGGCAATTTGATGAAAAGGTCAGCAACCCGTGAAAAGGAGCTACTATTTACAATGCGAATGAAAAGGTGAGGATGAAAAATAATATCCTCCCGCTATCAACAGTGACTTGGCGGAATAAAAACTCGTCCACATCTTATAGGTTACGTGATTTCCAGAGGAGTCATAAGGGGGGTCGCGCGCACCTGCGAGTGCGAAGCCCGAGGCCGTCGAAACGCCGACTCACGGGACTGGTGCGCGCTTAAATTACGCGTAAAGCCGTACACAAAGGCTATGCGTATTCAAATTCCATTAATCTCCCGGCCGGGGGAGGGTGGCCTAAAATGAACCGACAGACAAAAACAATGCCGCCGGCAAATAACCGGCTCAGCATTGTTCCGGCAATTAGAAAGCTTTCCCATGTACCGGCCGTGTATAAAAACAGTGTAACATCAGCACGAATTGCTGCCTATACCTCGTTACGTTGATGTTTATTACGGTTATTAGGACTAAGCCGCACGCTTCAATATCAATGTTTCAATGAAACTTGATTTGAATCTATAAAAGTAATGAATGCCATATAATGACCGGTGTTTTTATCGCGCCTCACTTTGATATACATTACACAAATGGTGAAAAGAATTTCGCGTATTGGGGAAGCTGGGGTTAAAAGTAACAAGTCACGAGACAAATATGTATGGCGATGACACAATTAATTGCGATATTTGTAAACGTTTTCTCCATTTGATTGAGCTTATCCGAGTTAACAATCTGTGTTAAACTGGGATTTGGCTACGATTTTTTAATTAAATCCGAATGACATATCACATGGATGACACGACAAACGCGCCAGGACCGCGACGGGTCCCATTCGTTTTTTAACACTTTTCATTTTTAAATAAATATCCAAAGAGACATAGAATTTAAAAATAAATTCTCGAATAAATGTTCTCCCCTTAATTATAACCATTTTTTTTTATTAAATCGCAAAATAACTGTACAACAGGAATCCGCATTTACAAATAACAATAGAATACCAGCTAAAATATAACACGATTACTTGCAGGGCGATAAATATTGCATTCAGAGGTAACATGAGCAAACACGTTTCCCACAAAAGGGACGTTCATAAGGAGCATGCCAGCTTGCTATTGTTTTTACCTCTGTTATTGCAAGCGCCGAGTAGCAATAAGCGAAGGCTGTTTGCCGAGGCCACTTTTACATGGCATTATTAAGACAAGGCGACGACCCTGTGGCTGTTGGCTTTACCCTCTGAGGTGTTGACATGATAGTTCTACTCGCTAAATTGGCTAAGATGCTTGTAGGGCTTTCAAAGTTTAGATTTGAAACGAGCTTTTCAAACTATGTGAATAAAACACAACATTCTATTATTTACAAAACTCAAAGCTTCAAGTGTAGCCGATACAATAGTGGCCAGGGACTTGTTTGCAACCAATTAATTAATTTTAAAAACAACTCAAATCGTCGACTTGCCTTTCGTAATAAAACGTATTTATATGATTTAAAGAGGTATTATTTTAATAGATTTGGAAAATAATAGACACAATTTAGATTAAAAAATCACTGTTTGTGGCAGCTCGGTTTAATATTTAAAATAACTATTTGAGCTGTTTTCACAACGAAATAAACTTATATATATTAGGACATATAAATTAAACAAGTTAAAAAAATAGGTACCCACAATATGTGGGTATTATATTGTGCACGACACATGACTATACAGTACAGCACATTTGGCATTTGGCATCTTTAGCATTTGTGGTTTTACCATTGTGCTGTGGCGAAAAATATCAAAACAAACTAGAAAAATTTAAAAAAAAACGCGGTTTCAATTACAAATATGCGAGTTATTGATCCGATCATGTTTATAGGAAAGTGAAACTTTCACACGAGTATCTAGCTTTATTTGGGTAACAAAGCGACAACCTTAATTCGTTGAGCAAACATCAGATAGCGATATGGATGCGAGCAAACAATTGTGGGCAAACATTTGTCGCAGCTGCGGAAACAGCAACGCTTAGTGGCTTGCCGCGAAATCGGTGATTTTCAAAAACAATTCAATTATTTCAAATGAACAATACTTTTGAACATCATGTATGATTGTCAATGACAAACAAGGTCAGCCAAATATATAATAGAAGAACTGATTTTTTTTACATTAAACGTTCGCCAACGAGAATAACGTTAAAAACTATTTAAAAATCAATATAAAATAATATTGCCTGTTGCAAATCAAGTGGGTGTTGCGGGTCGAGAAGAACTGGTTACACACTTTCCGTCTTTTAAATAGCCATATATGTAATCTAATATTACATAGGAGCACACATTACAGTGACATTTAGAGGACAAAGATCCCTTTAATGTGTCGGCAATTGGCTCAGCATCGGGACAGTTCAATTCTTGAGTAGCCTTACAATGCTTTGTTATTTTAATTGTCAGTAGCACAATTTCGTATTAATTGTTTATTTTAAAAGAGCAGCTATCGAGTTTCTTGCCGGCTCTTCTCGGTAGATGACTGCCTTCCGAACTGGTGGTAGGGTAAAAATTGACGATTCAAAAGTGTCTTTATAAAGACCTATTTGAATAAAGATATTTTGAGTTCGAGTTTGAGTGAGAATAAATCGTAAATATATATAAATAAACCCGAAAAAAATCCAATAAACAATACGCAATTAACGTGATTATTACAAGCCTAATAAAATATAACGATAAGAGCTTTCAATAAGCTTTTTATTAGATCATTCAAATCAAAAATCGAATATATACTTCGCGCGTATATTTGGGTAACACTTGAGCTTACTACTTTGACATGTTTGATATTGCCCATTCGATGTACCATAAAAGTTTATGGTGTACATTAAACATTTTTATGTGCGAAGTTTTTCTCTAGTTTTCGTTATTGTTTTATTTTGCATTGATGTCCGTAACAAAGAAATGTTATATCTACTCGTAAAATAAACACGCCGTCAGGGATTAATTGAAAAATATTAACTCGTGTAGCAAAATCTTTATGCAAATGTTTCCTGATTTTCATTGCGAATCATAAACGAAGCTAATATAATATTCCGGTTCATTATATTTTCAATAGCACGCCGTTAATCGGCTTAAGAACATGTGAGTGGCGAATGAAAGAGCCTTACATTTGTCTGAACGTGGCTACGCTTCGTCTAAGTGCTACTTTCGCCTCTGAATAATCCTGAATGCAATGTAGATACATTTAAAAATTGGTTCTAATTTTTTATCACGTACGATGTATTTCACCTCCTGAGTACACTCGGATTAAATATGCGAAGGGTTTACGAAACACGACTTTGTTACTCGACTGTACAGCGAAATTTAATATTATAATGGCTTACATATTTTCATATGTAGATCTCAAAAGCAGTAGGAAATGATAAAAGTGCTGCTCAATGCATAAATATATAAGGATATTATGTGGTAAAAGTAAATATATTATTTATATATAATGCAGCTTTGCATACGAAGCGGAAACGTAAAATCACAAAGTATGAGAACGGATTCTGGTGAGTCAGTAATTGTAGATAAGCCGCTTCCCACCTCGACTTTATTAAAAATAAACACACACTTAAAGAATTCTTAAGTTGGATTGAACAAAATATTTTTCACGGAGTCTGAAACTCGTATAAAAGTCATTTCGCCTATAGGCGGTATTATTCAAATTAATTTAGCGGTAAAAAGTTGAGACCACTCCCACTTTTCATTGGCCCATATTAGCATCACAATAAAGTGGGTCCCGTCTTCTTCTATGGATTACGACATTAGTATAAGCTCATACACTGTTTGAATTTCTGGTAAATTTCATAGGTGTGGTGATAATATAAATAAATCGACAAATATAAGAGGTTTTAAAGCGAGGTTTATTTTCAATAATTTTGGAAATATAACGATAGTTTTGTATTAGGCAGATATCACAAAGATGCATCAAGAGGTGGAAGAGTTTATTGTTTTTAGACCCTTTACGCTTTGCCGCCCATAAATAAATCAAAATATTCAGGAAGGGCGGACGGCGGCTTAGCGAAATCGTAAAATTCAACAGCTTCTGCACCACTATGGTTATTACCTTTTGGTCTATAAGTAAGCTAGTTGTTAAATTTACTTTTTTCATTTATTTAGGAAGATATTTTCTGTTCGTTTTTTATACATTAAATTATGACAGACTTATTATAAAAAATTGTAGACTTGGGCCATTGATATTCCAATATATTTTAATATCAGTTATAATATTTTCAAATAAAATTGTTATTTTATTATATCTAAAAACTTGATTCAAACTTTTTTATAAATACGATGTAAACTCTATGTAACGACACTGAAGCGAGTGTGCATTTTGTGGCGTTATAGAGAATGGTCGTTAAATGAACAGAGGAAATATCTGAATGGAATACAAGCTAAACCAACCGAAGCCAATTTCGACGCTTTAGAGAGTTTGTTTTCAAATCACTTGCTGTTACATGGTGTCTACACTGTAGTCTTGTATTTCGTATAGGCGCCAATATTTATTAAACAAACGCTGTATGACAGATACTGTCTTCATTGGCTCCAATCTATACTAATAATAAGACAGTAAAAATCGAAAAACTGTACATTAAATATTTTTCCAAAAAACTGAAAGGAGGCAACTAAAGAAGAGTCATAGAAACCAAAAAACCAATTTTTGGAATTCTTGTCTGTCTGTCTGTCTGTCTGTCTGTCTGTCTGGTACTTTATAACTTGAAAACTACTGAACGGATTTGAACGCGGTTTTCACAGTTGGATTATATATAATTAGGAGCGTTGTCAAAAGTTTATTTTGTCAAAATCGGTTAAGAGAAAAAGAAGTTATGGTCAATTGAAAATTTACTTCAACCACTGCTTCAAAATTTTTAAACACTTATATTGATTGATTAGTTATATATTGTTAAATATGTTCTAATATAAGTTAATCTTAATATTAAAACATATGAGAGGTAACAAAAATAACAAATAACGCAGTGCGCGCGGGCGCGGTTGAAGTGTTGAACAATGTGCTCGATAGATGGCGTTGATAAAATTCGTAGATTTATTTTATTTTTTTATTTCTTAAACCTATGCAGCTTATCAAAAACAGTTTACACAATAAAAATAGATTAAAAATAAAGCCAAAATGAGGTTAAAATATAGAATCGGAAATATAATCTAAGATCAGGAAAAAGAATAACACAAAAAAACACGAACAGAACAAAAAAAAATATATATATATACACACAAGTGGAACTATGTGAAGTACGAGCATTTTAGTGTGTGTGTGTGTATCATTGTGTGCAATGGTGTTGCTGTGTGAGTGAGTGTGCGAGGTTGAGTCTTACTTTTTTTTAAAGAACTTCTACTTAGGCCAAATATATCCATCTCGGTATTAAGATGCTCCATTGTGTAATGACTACCATGCAGTTCAAACTTTATCGTTTTACCCTATGATTATTTTGAGTGAACACTACCTATACCAACAAGTAAAAGGAAACGAGTGTAAAGACGTTTATCGTTTGTCCGCTCCCATTTTTCCATCTACATCCTTAACGTTAATGAGGTTTACCTTTTATTATTTGGTCAAGCTAATAAGTAATAACCTCACAAGTACGTATTTCATACTCTTAGCTTCGTAAGAATTTTCTTTCAACTCTTAACCGCTGAGGAGTTTTACCTTCCGTCATCAGCTCATCCACATAAGAAGATGACTATCAGAATATAAAATTGTCAGAATAGTAATTGCCTGTACGTTAATTTGAAAGTTGCCCTCGATTTCTCTGAATCATCTGATCCTGTACAGCTACATCATCTCTGAGTAACACAGGCTATATATAATTCCAATTGTAACAAGATTTTAGCCCGTGAAAGAAAGCCCTGTCGAGATCATTAAAAAACGCTATATACTTAACCAAATTACACGTGGGCGAAGCCGCGGGCGGAAAGCTAGTCTCAGAATATTCAGCAACGTGCGTCTCTGAGGCGTAAACAATTGACGTGAAATGAAATATTTAATAGAATTTCAAATCGCTATTAAGGTTTACCGCGAGGGAAGATCGGCATAAACTATGTTTCCGAAATTTATCCCTAAACAAAACGCGGACGGCCATTATTATTATTGCAAGGCGTTTAGGTCATTAATAACAATTTATTCAACACAGGATTTCTGAAGCCTTTGGGATATTTAATGTAAATTGTGTATTCGTTATAAATTGTTTTGTTGTTTGAATAACTTTTAGTTACGTGATTGGGATGGATTGGGGCTTTAAAAAATATACTTCATTTGAGCTTATTCACTAAGCGCAAACGTATATGTAAGTATGGAAATATATTTCAATATGTTAAATAAATTGTGTGTACTATAAATATTTTAAAAAAATCTTGTTACGTTAAACTTAAAAGTTACTTTATTAGTTAGAACTAAGGTTATTGTCATAAGAGATTTTTGTATTTACGTAAAAATTAAAATAAAAGTGTCCTTGAATTTATATTAGTAAACAATAGAGTACACGTAAAAGTTCCAACCTTAAAAGCGTGGTATTACAAAACAATATGTAAAAATCGCTTACAAGTTTCGCTATTTCAATAATATATATGAGAACAAATAAAAGCTTTTTATAAAATACGTTTTGTTCACTTGCAGGGAAACTCATTTAAAGTTGAGGTTTCCCAAAGTTTTCCATTCGCGAGCTGGCCATTGTGGCTAATTCAAGTCTGTAATTAAATTTGTTTACATAATATTCTGTTACAAAATAAAAAACTTTTTCGACACTCTTTCGAACTTCGCTTACTTAGGGGTGATTTATCTTTTATTGACAGTTTTTAAGAGGCTCTTTAATGATTTTGTAAATACTTTACAAACTCTAGTCATTTTTCTAACTTTTATGAGTAGCTAACAAGACTTACACAGATCAGTTTATTACATAAATTATTTCAAATAATGTTGATGGACGCAGTTAAAACTAACAGTATCTTTAATCAAGTAGGTCTTTATAAAGACACTCTTGAATCGACATTATTTACATTATCACCGGTTCGGAAGGCTATTGTTAACAACCGAAAAAAAACACCTTTTAAAATAAATATTTCATACATACTTTTTCAAACATTGATACATTCAAATTCCAAATTCATAACGTTACATAAGTTGGCTAATATATAAAATACATGTTAGCCAACTCAAGAATTAAACTGTCCCGATGCTGAGCTATTGCTGACACATTAAATCTTTGTCCTCTAAATATTCTTTAACTATATGCTTTTCCAACCAGAATCCTCTTTACGCGTGTTTCATCCAATACGCCTTCAATATATAATATTAAATATATTATATAGTGGGGCTGTCGCGAAACATTATATAATTATTATACTCGCGAAACCCATTAGGACAGACAATTTTTAACAGCAACGAAATTACCCGCACTAAAGTGACCCGCCCGAGGAAAAACAATATCCTCAACCACTCACTACAAAGAGGGTACCATTTGTATTATCATTCCATTAAACAAAAGTCACCGCAGTTTCAAGTGAAAACACAGAACTCATTATTCCCGAGGCAGGGAAAATAATTTCAAAATGTTAACAAGATTCCTCGTATTAGACTTGTTCACACTGATTTAAGAGCAACAGAATGATTCGTTTGCCTTTAAGAATAACGATATTGTGTTACATATTTTGCAGACGGTGTAGCCCCAGACTAGGATAATTCTTTGTAAAAGACTTTACCGAGTTACTATGTGTATGTTATAAATATAAATACTGCATTATAACAATCGAGTTGACATTTAATTAGGTAACTGACTATTCAATATACGACTTTCATGAAAACATTGACACCTAAGTGAAAAACTAAGAAGTGAAAGCAAAAAGTTTTCCCTAAACAAAAAACACAAATATATTACGGCAAATCCAGTACATTTTACACGGCCCCTCGAGGTATATATATAATATTTATAATACGATGGGGAGGATCATTCACGTCTCTTACCACGGAATATGGCGAATGCTCGTTTGTCAAATGCGCAGTCATTTATTCAATGATATATTTTCATTCATAATGAAATCATTTGTTTGCTTTGTTCGGCTTCAATACGGGTTTATATAATAAATAATTGAACTAAGAACATACTACAATATTTTTTACATATGCCTGTCTATGTCGAGATATTTATTTGCTAAGCGAGCAATAGACCTAGAAATTTGCACCATATTCTTAAATATTTATCGTATACTTAGAGATGATAGAGTAATATACTCTGATATAAAAGAACAGCCTTAGTGTAGATTGCAATTGGTGGAATGCACACTTGAGGTTTGGGAACATAAATCATATCGGCGAGCACGGTCCGTGAATGTCGACGTACGGACTCTGCTAGTATTAGGATACCGACGCACTGATAGAACATAAAATAAGTGAATTAATATGCACCTCAAAGACTTCAAAAAAAACCTACCAACTACTTTTCATATGTACGCCATAAGACAAAAAGAGACATTTGCACAAAGCTATAAATACCACAAACCAAGTTTTAATTGGTGGCTCTTACAATAGTTTCTTGAATCAACCGTGCGGGCAGACCCTTACGTAACCCCTCCCGACATATACAGGTACATACAATTTATAATTCCGGATGCCAGCGGCATTTGGAAAATGATCCCCATCTCCTTTTGCTGTTACCTTGTATTATATAGCCTTCATTTCCAACTAAAGCAACCAAAATGTATTATATTTTAAACTTTATAAAGATTTTATTGTATGATTTCACATTTTATTTACAGATTTAATTGTATATACTGATAAAAATAGCAACAATACTAACGGGTCTCAATATATAGATAGATAGATAAAGGGAGTATTTTATGAGTATATACTGTAGGCCTTTTGGTTACATAGACTAAGAAAGTGCTGGCTGGTGTTATCTAGGTTAGGGCCGCTATTAAACGAAATAATCTTGTGAATGTACTTGTACAGATATTATTAATTTATAGGTCAAAAATGGGAATAAAATAAAATTATGAAACATAAAAAATGCAAAAATAAGTTTGGTCCTTGTGAGAAAATACTCATAACGCCGGTCTCTTGAAAAGCACCAGCTCATGGCAGTACTGACTACCAGACTACTTTATTCTTTAATAAGGCGGTGGACTTCTGGAATCCCCAGACTCCAAAGAACAAATTCAAAGATAGGTAAAGTTAAATTTAGATTCAATTTTACTAAATACAATAATTTCATTCAAAACTGTTCACAATTTGATGCATACAATACATTCAAATGTACACACGTAGGTTGTAAAATTATAATCGCATTCTAAAATGAAGCGAGTCAGTCAAAACTAAACATGGGAAGAGCGGGTCAGGTATTCACTAGTAATTGTTAAACTTCAGACTATCCGTATTTGGCTTAACAGATAAATGCACTTGGTTCATTGGTTGGATTAGTACTCCCGTGTGCACAACACAAAGAGCCGCTGCATTTCGTCTCACCAATTAAACAGTGGCACTCAAAGCGAACAAAAGGCTTTGTATCTCATAACATACTCAACTGTGTAACGTCGACAGCAAGTGCTAAACGGTCATCACTGGTACTTTACGAAAAAATCAACCGTATCATGCTTCAAACTATCAATATCGACGTCAGTTTATTTATTTAATAAGGCACACCAACAACACACATACAAAGACAACCCGAACAAAATTACAAAAAACACACAAGACGTGTGTGCATAAACTATAGAGATGCACAGCATTACAGATTTAAACAACTAAACAATCAGTTTAGAAAAAGACTTTCAAAAACATATATAGAATCAATAGCTAAGTAGTAACCGTTCATTGATTTGTGTATTTCAATTTAAAATAATTGGCAATAACATGATGTAGGTAAATATTGCAACAGCTGAAACCAGCGCCGATCTTTTCATATCAGCTTTTTTCACAATAAGTTAAAAATTAAGCTTCGACCGCGAGTGGTGTAAATAGATACAGAAACTTTCAGTTTATTAAAGGAATCCCGCATGTTTATTATATCTGTTATTCTTTAAAGCGTCGTAAAGTTAATAAAGGTTTTTGTATCGTGTAGATAAGCCTCGGTTCGGTGAAAATCTCTTTAAAATGTCGTTAAACTCAACCCTTACCTTTTAGACAAAGCCTCACTGGCTAATTGTTAATGAAAAATATCCTCCATGCAAATAACCAGTGTTTACAGCCAATTTGGAATCTGAATTGTTCAAGCCGTAGACAGTAAAGTCACAATTACTCGGAAGAATGTGGCAACTGTTACATAGTATGTGAGATTAGTAAACATACAATAAAACTATGTTTAGTCTGTGGTAAAAAGATTTTCAATAAAGTAGTAATTATTATCTTTAGGCTAATAATATTTTTAAGACCTGTACATGTAATCTATATACAATATATCGTGTAGTTAGAGGCATTAGTTTTAATTAATTGCTTTAATGAGATAAATTTACGCGGTTGTTTCAGACAGACGTCTGTCAAAAGGTTTGCAGTGTTGACGTTCGACAAAATAAAAAGGCCCTTCAAGTTTTTTTTTCAATTATTGGTTCAAATTGTATTAGTGTTTATTAATCACGTATATTAGTTTACCATATGGATAACTAAAAGGGTCCAAAACTTTTGCTAAACTAAACTATTACTGTATTTTGACACTTCATTGTTTTCGTTTCAGTATTCAAAATATGCTTATCAAGTATATCTTGAAACCCTTTTCAGGCTCATCAGACATTTCGCGTTAGTTGAACGGCGTAAAGTGTTTAACGTCATTTGTATGCGGTTACACGTCCTCGCTTTAAATGAAAAGGAAGAAAAAAACTATTACGTACGAAAAGCTAATAAATTTAGAGTTACTCATCTTCTACCATATGCAATTTTCGTTATATATTTCGACACAGGTATGCACTAGCATTTCCTAGTATTAAAAATAATTGGTACGGAATATTTATAGTATAGAATACTAGAGATAGAGATATTGTCTTGCCGAATGTTGCTTCAAATCTGTCAAACCTAAAATAATTAAGTATTTAATATCAACTAATACAGTTAACTGATGGATTATTACTCTTCTTTTAATATTTATATTATACAGAGACAAATCTTACCAAATGCGGTAAGTCTTAGTTCCTGTGAAAGAAATGGGTTATCAGAGCTATCGCAAAGCCTTACTTACGTGCTTTCACTAATTGGTTGGTCCAAAATACTCTGTAAAGACAATGGTACTTGCAATCCGATCCGCCACCCTCCCGCTAATTTTCTCGTTAACGGAATGAATAAAACATTTCATTCCTTACCTTTCTTTTGTAATTGTTAATGGTTGATGGGTTTTGAGAATTTATGTTTGGTTTCTTTCTTGGGCCTGTTATGCTTGATCATTTGTTGAATGCCCATCTATTAACGTTTTCTATTGTTCGTATATCACTTTATGGGATTATCTTTGAATTGTAATTAATAGTTGTTTATTAAATTAAAGATTATCTGTGTTTTGTCTGTGTTAACTATGATTAGATTTATATATATGTATCATACGACATACCAGATGTGGCATGTACCTGTGTTTGATAAGTTTAAACTATCGAGTTACCTGATCAATTGTATATAATTATAATTGATAAAAAAACTTAAAATATATGATAATAAACAAATCAAAATGTAATAAATTCACTTGAGCAAATACAATCCGACCGAGCCTGCCTTCATACAGTCTAAGTCTAAGTCTCTATTTAAGACACAACGGGCATATATATATATATATATATATATATGGATAACTTGTTTGAGTGTAATTTCAATTGTAATTCACGTTGTTTACATTAAACGTAAACAAAAATATTGTTAATGCGTTAATGTTTGTGTGTAAAATAAATTATATCTTTAATTACACACCTCATACGGAATCTAAATGTGTGAATCTGAATGCGAGGGAAATCTATTAACCGCCCAATTTCACCAGATTAAAAATGCTATGATCGGGTACAAATGCCAAGTGCAGGTTATTGTAGGTTACACCCCACGAAGATTGCGCGAGTTTTTTTCATATAAAGCCATTCAGCCAATTCCCTCATACGAGCATAATAAGGAAGGTTTTGTTGGGTAGGTACACCTATGTTGAGAAGGGTTGAATGACGCGATATTCAACTTAGATCGCGTTTATTCTTGTGACAAGGCAAACAAATATTGTGCGAACCACAATTATCCTATATACTTAGCTGATAATATCGATGCTTACCTGTAACAAATAATACAAATTAATAACATAATAAATAAACTCAAATTCCTATACAAATATTTCTATTGAAGGGATAAATTAGACTCCAATGAAACCTATTAGCCATAAAAATATGTCCCATTGAAAAATGATATATTTATATGACTTTAATGCATAAATAACGCAGAATTCTAGTATAGTACATTTTTAGCACCCTCAGGGTGAGTTTCTGAAGTCTGTATTGAAACGCGAGTTTTTAAAAACATCAGTTGTAATTATATGATCAAAGCCCAACAACATAACAACATAATTAACTTTCATTTCGGCAAAGAACTACGGAAAATAACGTGTCAAAATGTATATTAATTTTGTTCGGCTTTATAAACGCGTATTAAATCTACACGAATCGTCTACAAATTTTTTTCTTGACATAGATATATCTTCGTGCCCCTTATTGCATTCAGGTATGAATTGGTATGAAAACTAAAATCACGCCTGTCTGTATTGTTTTTTTTTTGTTTCAACGTATAGTTCTTATGTTCTTAGAGGACAAAGATCCCTTTAATGTGTCGGCAATTGGCTCAGCATCGGCACAGTTCAATTCTTGAGTAGCCTTACAATGCTTTGTTATTTTAATTGTCAGTAGCACAATTTTGTATTAATTGTTTATTTTAAAAGAGCAGCTATCGAGTTTCTTGCCGGCTCTTCTCGGTAGATGGCTGCCTTCCGAACCGGTGGTAGTGTAAAAATTGACGATTCAAAAGTGTCTTTATAAAGACCTACTTGAATAAAGATATTTTGAGTTTGAGTATATATTATTTTTCTAATGGATTGGTGTTTCCATATATAGCTTATCTATTAAACATGTATTCATGATACTTTATCTTATATAATATTTTGTTACGTCCAAATAAATTAATAGCATAGTATTATATTGCACGTATATAACAATAGTAAATTCGAGTGTTAATTATTTATAGGTAACTGTGTACCGAGTGATGTTGACAGCGGTTAGCGGCCGCGCTCATGTGAACTGTAATATTGCATTACCACCCTAATTATGTTACGGATCTGATAATGTTTGTGAATCTTTACGACCACTTAGGTAATCGAGTTTTGTTCTAGGCAATGTGGGTGTGGGCTTTCTACTGCACGACCTTAAAAATAGTGGAAGAATAATATGTCATTGTCGGAAACGAAGAAAAAATAACATGACTATAAAATAAAACTAACATAATAAACACTTAACTCGATAAATAGTCTGGTCTGCGAGTTTTGACAGTCGATAGACGAGGAAATTTGAAAAAAATTGCCAACACTAAAAATACAATATAATTTTGATACGTGTTGTTATAAATACATTATTAATACAATACTAGATTAGTATATTTTAACAAAACTAAGTAGAATGGTGGATATTTAATTTTTATTATAAATATCAACATAATGTGACCCACGAAATGACAAAGAGTTTAAGTTATTTAAAGTTAAAGTTATAATATTGTTAAAACTTATTCAAGCCGATAATAAGCCCTAATGTAGAGCTATTTATTTATACTGTCATATCACCAGTATCGCAAAGTATCCAAGGTAAAGGTATAAAAAACGAATCGATAGAGTACTTTTAGGATTTTATAAAGATTGGATAGAGTGGGTGAGGGCTGAGTAGTGTATTTTAGTAGATAATCCTGTTAAACCCAAACAGCTGATTTATAAGCTCCGGCGGCGTAATGTAAGCTTTCTTAGGAAATTTTATTTTTAGAAAAAAGCGCCCCAAACGGCCGCAGCGCTTTTCAAATCGACAATGTCGTTGCAATAAATCGTAATACGCAACGTTAATGTTACCAAGTCGATATATGTGCCTTTTTTGCTCGCAAATGGAATATAAACATTTTCTTAAAATACTTTTTAGTTTCTTCTTTACTACAAATAAGTTATTATTTACACAGGGAATAATGAAAACATAACAAGTCGATTAGACCAAAAGAACAAGTTTTTTGCTTAGAAAATAAACAAATATAATATAGGAGAGCATTTTATTAAAATAAAAAAATATATTTTAACGGATAACAGACTAACGAAATGAAGATTCTCTCACCAAGCCAGCTTATTAAAATTCGCATTCTATCATAATAAAAGTTTAATTTCAAAACTAATAATAAACCTTTGTACCTTTTAAGTGTACCATATGTACAGTGTTACTATGATACGTTTGAACAGTTGTCTTAATAAATCACATGTCTTGATTTGGTGACCAAAACACGAACGAAAAAGGTTTTATAGCCGTTAAGTGGTTCCCCACGGTCGAATAGATTACCTATACGTCAATTTTACCAATGCTTTCTAGTTTTACTGGCCGTAACTTTACGACGCCACTTAACATATAGTATCGTAAAACTAAAAACATTAACAATACCTAATTTCTTATTTGAGTGAATGAAATGTAAAAAATCTCATTGAAATTATTTGATATTTTTTTATTACGTCATAAACAATGTGAAAATACAGATTATATTATAAGAATAAAGTATAGTATATATTAAGTAAGGGTTGTGAATTAATTAACTCATAGGTCTACCGGCAATACCAGATTACACGCTTCATACATTGGTGCAAATGCTGATTAAACTGGAGTATAATTTTATACGAGTATAGCTTATATAGTTAGTCTTAGTTCTTAGTCAATCGACCTATTATAGACTATAATTAAACTATATATTAACGATTACATTTTTTTCATTATGAAAAATTATATTTCTGTTATATATTATATTATTTGAATTTACACACTGAATCGGATACGCTGAGAAATTAAAGCACGCACCGCGAGCTCTTGGCTCACCGGCAATGACTTTCTATTTAATTCTTTAAGCGCCTGTGCACTTGTACCCCAAGGCCCAAGAGGGACTCCAATCCCAGCACATTCAAAGTTGAAGTAACAATTATATAACATACAAGAACCATATAAAATTAATCATAGCCATTAAATAGACACGATACAAAATATTTATTTTGTTACATTACCAAAACCAATTACTCTTAAGCAAAATTCGGCTGGTTTATTTTTATTTAATTCTAGGCTGATGTTAAACAGGGTTTTCCAATATTTTTCAACGATTACCGTACTGATGAAAAGCTAACAAACGCATCCTGTAACAGTGAAATTTAAATAATCAATTTTGCATTTCCCTTCAGTGGACCATTTTTTATTATACTTTTTTCGTGTGTACGCTTAAATTCACAAGACTACAATATACAAGACAATAGTTTACTGTATCTACGGAAATTTTTATAGCAAAATATCGTATGTCTTTTTTATTGGTAAATGGCATGGCATATCGACACCTGCACCGCGGAACTTATAAGATACTAAGCTTTTAAAGCTTTAAAAGGCAAAGTCGATACTTAGTAACTTAAGCCATAACTAATATTTTATGTATATAGATATTGTGTAACAAGGAATCAAATTTAATAAAACCGTAAGGCTCTGAGACTTAGTGGCTTGTGATGTGTTGTCTGCGTTAGTAAAATATAATTTTAATTAAATTTTAAAAGTCAGTTTTTGCCAATTTTATTTCACCAATAGGATTATATTTTGCATATTAAAACAACAGGAAACAACTCAATTCATTACGGATATAGCCAAAATGGCACAGCACTATTTTATTGATATGGAGAGAGTTTAATGGAGGTTGTGAAAAAGAAAAATATGTGCGCAAAACGATGAATTCATATGCAAATATGAATGCAACGACAGTCGCTGTGGATCAAAGTTAAATATTGTTTAAATAAAATTATGTTACTTGAAGTGTGAAAACAAACAAAACAAAAGAACATTACATAAAGGTTCAGAAATGTAAGAAAACATAACTTCCCTAGCTGTGAAGCCTGTGATTTTGTTTTGTATCATGTGTAAATTTAAATATATTATTATATTCATATCATCCAAGTGTTAAAATATCTCCTTAATTATGTCGTAACGAATGATCTAACCTAGGTAGCTTTTGAATTATAAAATAAATCTAATATTACTAATGTATTTACAAATCAAATTGTGTTTACGATAAAAGCCTAGTGAATATTAAGTGATAGTTGTAGCCTATAATTTGGTTGTTATATAACTTTGTTTGGAAAATGGAACGTAAAATAAACATTTGTTAGTCACGAAATAGATAAATAGTAGTAGATACAAAAGGTTATTAGCTGTTTCTTACATATAACCAAAATATTTTAAATGCAAAAAAACTGCTACAAAAATAAATCTTTTGTCAGCTTATATTGTGTTAATCCAGCCATGTTAATTTTATGACCTAACTAACCCTAACCTATCTAAATATCTCAGTAGGGTTAACAGTATTCGACATTTCATTTCACTCCTGATTGTAAGGATTATGTCAGTATTCATAACACTTACGGGGTTAAAATACAAATCGATAGATACAAAGTTTCGTTTTCCCTTCAAAAGCTTAAAAGGTTACAAGATGAAACCTCTTTTATCTGTCACTTTCGAAACATGCCGACACTTTTTTTACGAAACGTCTGCATGATTCTTACGTTGTTTTTAAAGACATCGTCTTTGTCTTTCGTTTTACTCAAACTTAAAGTATCTTATATCTTTATAAATACACTTTTGTATGGACAATTTTTACACTACCACCACTTTGAAAGGATCTAACTAGAAGAACCGGCAAGAAACTCGATAGCTGCTCTTTTAAAATAAACAATTAATACAAAATTATGTTATTTACAATTTAAATAACAAAGCATTGTAAGGCTACTCAAGAATTAAACTGTTGAGTAAATTGTCGACACATTAAACGGATCTTTGTCCTCTAAATATTCATTTACGGTATAGTATGCCTTTTTTATCAAAATACTCTTTTACTCTTTACTAGCCTAGTATTTGATCATTGCTTATCAAATTTCATTTTAAGTTACATCACAGCAAAAAAAGTTTATTCAAAGCTCAATAATTTTTTACGGCACTATAAAACCGATACCGTTTATGGACATTTTAAAATACAAGCCGAGATTAACACAGCGTAAGTTTTTTAATTGATGCAGTCATCGATGTGTTGAGTAAACATTTACGCATCTGAACAGGTCAGCCTTTGTAACTTTCAACAGTAATTGCTGGGAAAGTGCGCAATTTTCATGTTTGATTTGTTCGATAAACATTTTCTTTTTTGAACTCATGTTTTTTATGTAACAAATATATTCACTGATTGCTACATTCAAATATAGTCTAAAACAAGTTACTTTAACTAATTAATAAAAGTTATGACCATTTTTAATATATAATTAGTTAGTTAGTCAGTGTCATCAATGTAAAAACAACACCCTTTTAGTCAGTAAATGTAATTCAAAAGTCAACAAAATATATGTAACAGATTTAATATGATCCCAAGAAAATCCTAATAAGAATTATGATCACACAGCCGCAGGAGCTTGATGCATGTTTTAATAAACACAAGATGTATGTTTTAATATAGGTTTGATATTGTATTGAACATAGATCTAAACGTATGCAAGGCAGTACAATCATTTTTAATTTCCGCACCGGCACGGGCCATTGCATGAATATCAATTACTGTGTAACTACTCAACGCGTGGAATGCGATCGCTAAGCGATTCGTATACTCGGTAACGGTATGAAATATTTTTAGTTTATGTATATATTATTAGTTTTATTCAAGGAGAAAATTCATACTAGTAAAATTATTTAATTATTATGTTCGAGATTATATTTTGTAGGTTAAAAGGTTGTTCAGAGATCAATAAATAATGTTTTGTATTATCATAGGGTTTGCATATTTACTTTAGTTTCCTTTGTATTTATTATGGTTGCCTGGAAGATATCGCTGAAATCGATAAGGCCTCATTTAACTTAAGTGTGTATTTTATATACGAGTATATCAACCAAGTGTTAATAAAAACATTTATTTTTACGTATTTCTAACGTAATGACTACACAATGGTTTAGCTACAAATCAACATAAAAAATATACAAACACAAATTTGTCAATTCATATTTCGAACTTATTAATATAGTGAAGGCATTTCGTCTACCCTCTTGAAACTCAAACTGGCAGCGACCGTCAAACTTTCTTGGGTTATTGAAATTTACTTTTTAGAACAATGAAAGTGCACCCGTCCGTAGGTATTTACGCTACGAAGCTGGCTAAAGTTTTTACTGGCCTGTCCCAGTGCATTGTACGTACATTAACGATAAATGTACACCCTTAGCGCACAACTGCTTTGAGCTTATTGCATTTTAAAATGAGATATGAGTATAAACAAAACTTTGTGTATGACTGCGGAACACATATTTAGTAAATATGTTATGAACGTAAGAAATAATAAATAATTAATATATTATTATAATTTACTTGTATATTGGTATTATTTTAAACAAGTTTTAGTATATAGAATGAAATTGATCATTTATAACATCAATAGCACACTAAATCAAACAATAGTTGCATAGTTAATTGCAAAATATGTAAAATTAAATTTATTAAATACCTCAAACCCTTCACCGGTTGTTTCCAATAGATTGCGTTCATCGTGCGAATAACGAAGGCGACTTAACATCTCCAGCAAATTAAACATTCTCAATACATACACGTTGTTTGACAGATAAAAAACTAAAACAACAATTAATATAACTAACACCAATAAATTGACACAAAACACCAGGTAAAACATGTGCGCAATTACCAGAGGCCCTATTAAAAAGAGGTTTCCATTTGTTTATGCGTCGTTCATGTGTCAAACGTCAAGGACAACTCGGGTCAAACGGGGAACTGTCACACATAAGTTGTAAAAGAGTCTTTATATTTTAGAATGATATTATTTTCAAAATATAAATACTTATTGGTCTTAGTATATAAAGAATTAATAAGTTTAAACTCAAACATTCTTTAGTTTAGATAGGTTCACAGCATTCCCCTTAATTGAGAAGAAATATTTATTATAATTAAAGATTATTATTTATTCGTCCAAACATATAATGCAGCAAACAAATAATTTTCTTGAAAACTATGTAAATGTAATTGAAGTCAAATTTAAATATATTTTTTTTGTTTAAAACAAACTTGCGTATAAAGAAAAAAATACATTTGTTATGTTATTATGACAATATACATAATTGTATGCAAGTCAACAATGCATTTGACAATTGGCATTCAAAAGATAACATTATTGTCAGGATAGGATTTACAATGCTAAGATATTTGTTTAATAATCCCAATAGATTTGCAGCTCACTCGAGCGTTGTTAAGCGAATTGGAATATCTGGCATATTTGATAAATAGTAACTTTGTTTATTAATCAAAGAAAAATGTATCGTAACGACATCTATTGCCAGTAGGACGACATTAAATCATTAACATACTAAGAAGATCTTTAATCGCTATACAGTCAACTAAGCCTTCAATAGTTCGACTAGTCAAGGATTCACCCTCCCAGTTTAATATTTTTTTTATATTTATATATTATGAAATATAATGTTTACCAAATAAAAGTCCATATTTAATACGAATGTATGTGTCGTTACAAACTAACAACCGTTTAAGACTGATTTAAAAAAGAAGAATACATGTATATATATAAAATACATATATACTTTCTAAATTTTTCAATTAGTTTCGAAGCGCACACGCCATCTAGCGCGCAATAGATAATGAATGACAAGGAATGTTTAGAAATCGAATTTGATTGTAACTCACAAATTGTACAGAGCAATGGCGCCGAGGTGTCAAACAGCGAAATTCACGATGCCATCTCAGATCCTTCGCTTTGCCACGCAAAATATCTGACGCTTGTCCCCTTCGGTGGGAATATGCTTATTTTTAACTTTAACTTGGAAATACGCCAGTAGTTCGCCCCTTCAGTTTTCATGAGATGCAATATGACATTTCAGATTTATAAATCTCATTTACTATTGTGCTTTTCGGGTTAAAGTTAAATATCACATGAAACTGTGTTTCATAAACTTTTGCATTGCGATTCGTGAATATATATTTTTTTATATGGTGTGGTAGAACACTCACTTTTTACACCCCTATATAATTTCCTACTATACATTTGTTTGTTGGCTACATCATTGAAAAAATATTATACTATATTGAGTATAGTCAAGGCTTTAAAATGATTTTAACTTAAAAAAAGTTGCTTCTAGCAAATGTTGCTTTCATTTATAATACGCTTAAATGGTTCCTACAATTAATCAAAAA